>CM023457.1:77034117-77125250 GCA_013339765.2 Haemaphysalis longicornis | reverse complement strand
TAGTTTGATGGCTAAAGCAAGTGGGGTGGAGAGGTTAGTGTGCACTTTGATATTAGTTAGCAGAGGGCGCCGAGTGAGGAAATTCGGGCACTGACATAGATGCCTGACTACATGATACAGCACAATTCTACATACTAAACCACCATAGGCCTAATGGCCTCTTTTCTCGGGGGCCATAAGACGTTATCGCGATCATTGTGAGGCGAAGACCAGTACGAGGAGAGATGCCCCGGAGGGCACTACAATGACGGCCGCCCTCAGTCTCACTCCGCTGGGTCTTCACTAAAGACTAGAATCGCAATCCCGATCATTGCGGTGCTGCAGCATAGTTCACGAGTTCAAAGGGAAAATGAATACAACCAGAAGTCGCACCGATTCTTCAATTCGTGCAACTTGTGCCGCCACTTGTACACCTCCCCTCACTGCCTGGCGACGCCTCTCAATGCAGGATATGTAGGACCCCATTCGGCCCACCCCTGCACACGTGGTAAGATGTGTGCTCTGCTGCCAGAGCGGATTGCTCCTGGCCCTCCTCCGCACTTATTTTGTTACCCTGATAAGGCACCTAAAACCGTGACGTACTGGGGGCGTTCCTGTGACGCATACGGGCTTGCTGCCCGAGTCACAGCAAGGAGGGGCGCGCGTTTCGTTTCATCACCTGGCAGCGGCAAGAACCCTGCCCATGGTGTACGGCCCTGATTTGCCAGTTGAAGAACAGGGGGAGTTCCCTCTGGTTGTGGCAATGCTCGCTAGAGTGGCTAGCCCCCTCTTCCAGGGAACGCCCTCCCCGAACCGCAGCGGCTCGGTGGCTGCATGGCGTGCGCAGCTGCCGGGCCCCAAATCGGGGACTGGCCACCCGGCTGCGGCAAGGGCGAAATTCACCCATCGATGGGTCAATGCATGCACGCTCGTGTGCTCGCTGCTTGTAGTGCACGATAAAGACCCCACCATACGTATTGGTGGTAAAATTCCTCCTCCTCGGAGAGGTACAAGCTAACGATTCTAACAAATCAGGCAAAATTCCAGTTCAGGGGGAGCTGGGTACCAGGATTCGGCAAAATTTTTTGGGTTCCTGTGCTAAACAGGCGAACACGTTTTTCAGAAAAAACATGTTAATGTGCGCTAACATTTTTTACTTAGGAAACGTTTTTCATTTCAGGGAACATAACACACGCCCCGGTTGTTGATTATCTAGCTCGTGACGTTACTGTTTTTTTTTTTGTTGTTGTTGTTGGGGCTCAGAAACTTAACACGACCTTTCGCAATTTTCGGAAAAGCCTTTTTTAATGTTCATTGAAAAGTGGCGGCCCCGTTTACCCGTCAAGAGCCTGGTGTAGTACTCCTCCTACTCAGTTTTCCATGTACATTTCCTCACCAGGATCGCCATGAAATCAGCGGTATTCATTTCGATTCCTCAAGGAGCGAATGAGTACTTAAGTCGCAAAGTGCAATCACGTTCCGTCTATGTGACACTCCTAAAGCGGCTTCCCATTCAAAAGACTGAAGTTGCGCATACCTCGGCCTCTATCATCTTCAGTACGACAACCAACTGGAGAACCCGCATGCGGAAAAGCCATCATGTTAGGCGAGAATCCCCTTAGGGGCTGGGGTGTTGGCGTCTGCCGCCGTCGTCGTCGTCGTAATAGTCGTCTCATACAGTCACGGTACTAAAACTCCGGGAAACCAGTTTGCGCCTCGCGCTAGAACGTAACACGCGGTAGAAAAACACCGGGACACTCGTTTACGCCTCGCGCTAGAGCGCGTCGTAACGCGTACTAAAAAACACCGGAACACTCATTTATGCATCGCGCTGAAGAGTTTCGTGCTTCAAAAACAGGAGACGTTTACAGCAAAGCTGTGTACTTCTGCCCCCCCAAAGGTTTCATCTCCAGTGGCAAAAACACCAAGGCGCCACGAATACACTTATGCAATGCACGCTTCGCCCCTCTCCAGGTTTTAGATTAGTGGAGATGGCCCGGGATTTTGCTCTGCTTCTAAAATGAAGCTTGAAAAAGGATGTTGAGGGGGAATGCGTCTATGCGATTTCTATAAAAATTGAATCTTCCCCTAAATCCTAACGCCGGAAACCCTGAGGTGCACGGAGCGCTCTGTTGAAAATATTATAAGGGAAGACGTGGCTCCTGGAAGCTACCACCAAGTACAATCATCGTTGTGTACCGGTTTCATGGGCCTATTAAGAATCGCTTGCGCCCAGCGCTTCGGTTTTTTTTTTCAACAACAAAATGCCGTGACCACGATTGAACAACTTTATTGATTGCAGGGTGTAACAGGACGACGCTACACAGGCGATGAGGCGTGTCGTAGTGGAGGGCTCCGGATTAATTTTGATCACCTGGAGATCTTTAACGTGCGCCAAAACCTCGAGCACATGAGCGTTTTCGTTTTTCGCCTCCACCGAAAAAGCGGCCGCCGCGGCCGGGAATTGAACCCGCGTTCTTGTGCTCATCACCACAGCGTCAAAGCCACTGAGCCTCTGCGGAGGGTAGAATTGAACAACTACACAGTTAACTAAGTGAGTGCGGATCACCATACAACAATGACGTGAGTGTGTAACTGCCGTGAAAAAGATCCGATAAGGAATTGAGGAACTGCCGAACGGTTACCTGATCCCATGCCACCCACAACCATACCGATTGTTTGCGGAGACCTTTTGGGGACTAACGAAAAAAAAACGACTTTGATTTTTCTCCTATCATGAGTCCTCAGCTGCCCACAGACATTAAAGACGCCGAGAATCGACATGGAAACCTTTTACCAACAAATTAGCCTCGTCCGCAACATTTTTCTGCCACTGCACTGATTGACGACAGTACATACCAGACGAACGCCTGAGACAGCACCAATTCGCAAAAAAGAGTTTCTGAAGGAAAGCCTATTACAAAAACAAAAATCGGCGCACCCAGCGCACCCGAAACAGCGCACCCGAATAAAGCTTCACTTCTTCCTGCGATGCCCAAAATGGTGTCAATGCTGGTTATGAAGTCGCAGCAATCTAGAAGCACTCCAGTTGCGTCCTTTTTGCTAATGAAATGCACAAAATAAAATGATCCTTTAGCGCAAAAGGAATCTTCTTTTATTGAAACTGGCGGGCACACTTTGGCAAGAGTGATTGAGTGAGTGTAAAATTTATTTGTCTGTAAATTGAAGTAGGAAGAGAGCCCCCCTAACCACTGGGCGGGCAGCCAGGAGTCCATACTGCGTGGCAGCGACATCGGCGTCACGTCCAGACGGACCTGCTCTTCCGGGTCCGAGCTCAGCCCCGTCGTCTAATGATCAATGTTTAATGATCAAGTCTGGTCTTTGTTATTGCAAATTCTGTTTTCCTTATTTGGGCAAGCCAAGAGAATACGTTGCAGGTGCGCCCTGTTTCTGCACTGTTTAAATACGCAGAAGTGTACTGCTGGGTAGCAGCGGTTGTGCAACCCAGTGGTGGGGAATGTGTTAATTTGGAGAAGCCACCACGCCACTGCCTACCATCTGTGCAGTCTCTTGTACGCTGCAGGGGATTTTGCCCTTACAATGCTCTGGTGGTTCAAAACGGACCGGTAACTGAACAGCCTGTCCCTATCCTACCCGTGGAGCCAGATTTGTCGAGAATAGTAGCGTCGGACCAGTCGGATAAGCATCAAGCCTTGTCATGGGTTTTCGCGTTGGCCGGAACGCCAGATTGAGCTGGCGCCCACATCATTTGGATTCTTCGGACTCAATCCTCATGAAAATCGGCTCGTAGTGTTTTTAGGGCGTGAGACGATATGAGTACCATCAAGTAATTTGGAATTGCCGGGTTAGAGTCACTAGGAATGGGGTTCGGGACGGAGATCATTGCTAGTGCAATGGCCGCCTCTTCTCCAACTTCCCGTGATGTGGGCACAGGGCCAGAGGTGATTGAATGGCCCTGTTGGTCAACTCTACGTGTGCGAACACTTCTCTGTATTCCTTGGGCCCTGTTTGACTGCGTTTCGTATTGTGTTCGGGGTCTATGTTTTTCCCCTGATATTGGGCGGAAGGTCGTTTTCCTCCCGTAGCCTCCCTCCGAAATAATGTGTAGTGCTGGGAGGCTGTGTGTTTCAGTACGGCTCCAAGTGAGCTTTTCCAGCAACACTATCCTCTGTGCTTCTACCATTTAGTCCAGCGGATTGTGCAGTCCTGGTGCTTCCAAGCACTCATTGGAGATCGTAATTATCTGCCAACTGCCTGCTTCTAAACTCTTTTTTATTCAAGCGCCTATTTCACTGCGCTCATCCAACCTGGGGTTGAGGAATGCAGCGACGCAGGTTACTGGACTCAGGACAAATTCCTGCGCACAGCCGGGCTCAGGAATTCCTCCTTCTTTCCGGGCTGCCGGCTGGCTCTACACGAAATGTGCTGGGTTTTTTTGTTGCACACTTTTTACAAGCAGAGCTGTTTACGCTCTTGGTTGAGCCCTCCGTAAACAGAAAAAATACCAAGAAAATTTTGAGCGCACGAGAGCGTGCGTCTCGTGAGAAGCGCCTGGCGTCGTCTTGGCTTGCGCTTATGCTTGCGCACGTGAGGGGCTCGCAAAAAGAAAAGAAAAAAAACCCAAAGCATGTACCAGTCCATGAAAACTTCGTTGAGTGCCTACCGAACTTTCCCTGGCCGGTTATAAGTCACCCCTTGGGGATTTCGCTTACAAAACGACTGTCGTCTGCTCCTGAGTTCAGTCGCGCCACATGGCTCAGAGAAATCACCTACGCTCTTGAAGCTCCTACCGCCACGGCAGTGGCAGCGGAACTCTCTCAGACTGTGTACCGCGCCCATGGGGGATGGGGCGACCAAAATTATCCGGACGTCGAAGAGGCGACTTATCTGGAAGTCCGCCGCTCTGCCAGGCGAGAATGCAATTGCCGAGAAGAAGAAGAAGAAGAAGAAGAAGTAGGAATGCAAATCTTCAACTGGTTTAAATTATCTTTTCTAAGCGCTTCGTAAATCAAAAAGAAATCTATTTTTCACTTTCTTTTGTTGATTGAACGATCCCCTGATTGGGTGAGTGCCATACCTAAAGGCGTGACAACAACAAAAAAAACTGCCGGGGTGGGCTTGACAGACTTTGCGGCAGTGGATGAGGAAGTATAAGATACAGAGAAGAGAGAGAGAGAGAGAGGAGAGAGAGAGAGAGAGAGAGAGAGAGAGAGAGATAAACTTTATTTTGAATCCTGTGTCCAAAGGACTGCTTGGCTTCTTGGTCTTGACGGCCCCAACAGCCCCCCTTCCCGAAAGACTCCGTTCGTGCGGAGCCTACCTGGGACCTCCAGCGGCAGCGGCTACCAGGGGTAGCCACCGAAGAAACGTCAGGACGCAAAGAGCCCGCGCTGTCCAAAGAACGGCCTCGCGCATCGAGCGCCGGCATCAAGGACCTCCAGGGGCAGTGGCTACCAGGAGGTAGCCACCAAGGGAACCAGTCGGGACGCGCGGAGCCCCCGCCGTCCAAGGAGTGACCGCGCGCATCGAACGCCGGCACCGAAGCGACACGAGGACGGCTATCACCGAGTCGAGGCCACGCAACGGGTGCGACACGTCAGTGCCGACGACGGGGTAGGCCAGTCCATTACAGACGCAGTCGTAGTACACAACTAGGGTGTTTTGGTGCAAAAGGCATTAATTAGGACTTGAAGTAATGAATTGATATGAACTAATTCGGTAGAACTTTATTGTAGAGGCTTTTGGGTTTAGATTGGAATTGTGTTTTGGGATTGTTAGCGGTTTGAGTGTTTATCATTTCTGTGTAATTTAATTATTGAGTGCTTTGCGTTAGCGTTTTTCAAGTGTTCATTAAATGGGTGTTATGTTAAACTGTCAACGGCTTTCCTACGTCCATCTCTCTGAGCTGGTAAAGACAACCTCACCATCCGTTCACATGACAGATTTATTTATTTATTTATTTATTTATAAGGTAAGTCTTCTGAAATGTCAGTAAACTTTATGTGTCCCTGTCTATTTACCCTATTTTCTCGCGCTCTGTGTGAGTATTATGATTCCAGTCTATATATGATTCCAAACTTCCTTCCTTCACATTTTTAAATGATTTTCTAGTGTGTCTTTGTCTTTACTATTTATATGCGCGTGACGTGGTGCGTGCAACGTGTGCGTGTGCGCTTACATGTGTGTGTGTGTGTGTGGTGTGTGTGTGGTGTGTGTGTGTGCGTGTGTTTGTGGTGCGTGCGTGCGTTGCGTGGGGGTGCGTTCGTGCGTGCGTTTGCGAATCTGAGTGTGAGGGTGAGTTGTGTGTGTGTGCGTGCGCGTGCACGTGATCGTGCGCATGTGAAGTGTGTGGTCCGTGTGTGGTGTGCGTGCGTAGCGTGTGGATGTGTTGTAGAGGCGCGTGTGCGTTAGTGGTCCTCGCATGTGGTGCGCGTTCGTTGTGCGCATGCGCGCGCGTGGGCGTGCGGTTGTGTGTGCGTGTGCGTGTGTGTGTGTGTGTGCGGTTTGTGTGTGTATGTGTGCGCGCGCGTGCGCGTGCGTGCGTGTGTGTGTGTATGCGCGTGGGTGGGCGTGAGTGCGTCTGTGTGTGTGTGCGTGGTGTGTGTGCGTGGCGTGCGTGAGTGTGCCGCGTGAGTGCGTGCTTGTGTGTGTGTGTGTGTGTGCGTGCTGTGTTTGTGGGCGTGGTGTGTTGCGTGCGTGCGGCGTGCCTGTGCGTGTGCGTGTGTGCACGTGCGCGTGCGCATGTTGCATGTGTGTGGGTGCGTGCGTGTGTGTGTGCGCGCGTGCTTGTGTGCGTGTGTGTGTGTGTGTGTGCATGCGTGAGGGAGTGTGGCGTGTGCGTGCCGTGCGTGTGTGTGTGTGTGAGGGCGCGTGCGTGTAGTGTGTGCGAGTGTGTGTGCGCATGCGTGCGTAGTGTGTGTGTGGCGGCGTTGTGTGTTGTGTGTGTATGGTGTGATGTGCGCCCGCGCGTGCGCGTGCGTGCGTGCGTGTGTGGTGCGCGTGTGTGCGTGAAGTGATGTGTGTGCGTGTGTGTGTGCGTGCGTGCGTGCGTGTGTGTGCCTGTGTCGTGTGTGCGTGGGAGTGTGCACGTGCGCGTGTGTGCATGTGTGTGGGTGTGTGTGTGTGTGTGCGCGCGTGCTTGTGTGTGCGTGCGTGGTGTGTGGTGTGTATGCGTGCGTGCGCGTGCGTGCGTGCGCGTGTGTGTGTGTGTGTGTTTGTGGTGGCGTGTTTGTGTGTGTGTGTGTGTGCGCGTGCGCGTGCGTGTGCGTGCGTGTGTGCGCGTGTGTGCGTGTGCGCGTGCGTGTGTGTGTGCGTGCGTGCGTTGGTGTTTGTGTGTGCGTGTGCTGAGTGCATGTGTGCGCGCGCGTGCGTGCGTGCGTGTGGTGCGCCGTGTTTTGTGTGTCTGTATGTGTGTGCGGCGTCATGTGGTGTGCGCCAACGCAACGCGTGCGTGAGTGAGATGTGCCGTGTGTCTTAATTTGACTTCTGTGTGGATCGTGCGTGTGCACGTGATTTTCGCCTCCATCAGAAAAGCGGCCGCCGCGGCCCGGAATGCGCATGTGCAGCAGCGCAACGCCTGTGAGCCACCGCGGCGGGTGTGGGTGTGTGTGTGTGTGTGTGTGGTGTGTGGGTGTGTGTGGTGTGTGTGTGTGTGTGTGCGTGTGTGTGTGTGTGGTGTGTGTGTGTGTGTGTGTGTGCGTGTGGTGTGTGTGAGTGTGTGTGTGTGTGTGGTGTGTTTGTGTGGCGGTGTGTGTGTGTGTGTGCGCGTGCGTGTGTGTGCGTGCGCGCGCGCGCGTGTGTGCGTGTGTGTGTGTGTGCGTGTGCGCGTGCGTGCGTGCGTGCGTGTGTGCCTGTGCGTTGTGTGTGAGTTGAATTAACAGCTGAGCAAGAACATTTGGCAGTTTAAAACCCAGTAAAAACAAAATACAAACAAACGTCCAAATGATGCTGTTTACCAACAACAGCGGTGCAATTTCAAAGCAAAAAGCTCTAAGCAATGGGCGAGAGATTTTGGAAAACACATGAAGTAGTGACGATTTACCAGCTACTTCTCCGCCCAGACCATATGTGGTCCTAGGGACTACATAAAGCCACGGCCAAGACATATGACGGTGGGATATATCTTCAATCCTTTCATTTTTTGTTGAAATGAAAATCGCCTATCACGCTCACCGTCAAACCCTTTAGTCAGGCCAACGTACTGAGGCGTTTAAATACCAGCGTTTATTACCGGCGGTATATATGCTTAATAAAAATTGCTACGGCAACCACGTAGATACTACCAATAAATTCCATTATATGGTCACCTAGAATAATTTGTTCGGTGTCACCTTCTCAAGTGTATGAGTCACAATATTTTTGTAAGTAGAATTTAGTTAACGCGCAGTCATTGCATTATTGCTTCGATCACTACCATACAATCTGCGGTAGCTAGCACGGAAGTGTGTGTCATAATGCATATGTCATCGTTCCGCTTGACCCACGGTCATCGTCCTACAGCTAGATTGCCGAATCGTATAACAGATGATGCCATTACGAACTGAAAGGGTAACTTGATAAGCGAAGCATGTGATTAAACTTTTTTTAAGGAGGCGCTCTTCACTTCGTCAACAGCAGTACACCCCTTCCGTAACGGCTAGCAGTAGGCGTATAGTAGCGACATGGGCAGTCAGTAAAAGTGCACCCCCGAAAACAAGTCGGAGCTGAAAACAGCAGAACAAGCAGAAAGAAAGACCCATAGGCGATTGGGACACTGTGGGACCGGCCTGCCTTTCATGCATGCGTTATCGGCTTTAGTGCTGTTTTTCCTTCCAAGACGAAATGCGAAGTGGCATGGTCGAGGGATGCAGTTCCTTTAAAAAATGAGTACGTGTGCACCGTACGCTAACAATTTTGCCTACTACATCAATTGTTATTTTCTTCTGTTAAAAAACGCCAACTTGTCTCTATACCCTCCTGTAAAAACTGCCGTATGTACCAGGAACCACGGTACTCGCTTCCTTTGCATTGATGATGATGACGGTGGTGGGGGTGATGTGGGGTTTAGTGCGCCGAAACAACATAGGTTCGTTGCGCAGTGGAGCATTTTTGCAGCCTGATTGCTCCTATAAATCGCGGCGTGGGAAAGGAAAAGTCGTTTCATATCTCCTGCAAGCTGCCGAAATAGAATTTAGTTTGGTCAGCCTTGAACTGTGCTCGCTATCAGCACCAACATATCATTGCTATTTGGCACGGATTCTTCCCTGTTGCGACTACCAGAGGTTGTTGGAAGTGTTTCGATTGGTCTGGTGGGAAAAGTGCATGAGAAGGTACGAAGTTGTTGGTACGTGAAAGAAAAAGTCCTCAATGGCATTGAATTCGCAATATCAACAACGAATGGTGGAACCGTTTCGTCGTTAACCGGTAACCGTTTGTAGTATCTGGGGGTTTCGGTTTTGATGTCAAGTGATTCTACCACCAGGGGGCTAAACTGTGACGTCAGCCGGTTTATATATGTGATGTGACTGAATAAATTATCCTTTCTTTGGCTTGACTCTTCAAACTCGAGCGCACGTCTCCTGCTTCGCCCCTCCGGGGCCGTCCGACACGACACCACACCATTATTCATTTTTTTTGTTCAGTTCCAGTTCGGGTTCACTGGCCCTAAAAGTATCGGTTCGGTCCCGGTTTTTCGGTTCGGGTTCGGCTCCGGTTCGACACTCTGATATATACATCTATGCTCGCTATTACAACCAGGCGCTTAAATAGAGCTGCTGATTTCGAACTAGCTTAAAAATAGTTTATTGAGTCCCTAGAAATTCCCTAAGCAACTAGTTAAACTATTAAATATACAGTAGGGGTGGAGGACCGCCCATGCAGAGCAAAGAAGGGCTCACCGAATAACCTTTGAAGCACAGGACATTTAGGAGCAACGTCATGTAGAGGATGAAATGATACGAGCTAACCGTTTACCCACCTCACTAATCGTTGCATTAACAGCTTTACCAATTTAAAATTACAAACTCGAAAACTCCGCTAACACGTACCGCTACTAAAAGAAATACCGGCAGTCTGTTTGTCTGAAAAACCTATATCGCTGAGCTGAGGATTGTCGGCCCTTGGGCGATACTACGTCTGATCAACAATTACGAAAATAAAATTGCTTTCACTGTGTGTCACCGGATCTCGAAACCTGCCCCACTGCAGAACAACTGGGAACACTATGATTGGCGGGCCTGCCCCTAAGAATGGATCGTTACTGCCCGATGCGTGGGAACTCCTCCATAAATACTGGTATTCTAAGAGATATCTAGTTTCCCTCCGGCCCTTCCAACTGCCCGTGACTGAGGCTCTCAGGCAATAGTTGATAAGATTACAACGTCCGCTCTCCCTCTTTAAATTTAGGTCTCCCTTAAATTCCGGTCCTTGGTGCGGCCGCACCAACTTAACTCGTCTCTACCGACCTTGTTCTAGCTTGGCCCCGCACAACATTTGGCTGAAAACCTTTCACAGAACTACTACAACGTGAATCTTAGCGAATATGAACAGTGCGCAGGACTAAAAAGCAGATATTGCTCACCCATGTCTCCCGCAGTGATCGAAACACAAAGAAGCAGCGACAGATGCAATCTTCTTCTTTCACGCGATCTCGTCACTTCGTCCGGCAAAAATAATGTTGCTGCTCTTGAAACGACGCACCCCCAGTACATGGACTGGCCCAGCAACCGTGATCAAAGAAGGGACAAAGGACCTAAAATTACGGTGCTTTGCACATTAATAATTATGGTTGTTGTAAATGCTTTGTTATGGGCAATGCCCTGCGTGAATCTCGTGTAATACACACCCCCTTGAAGGAAATCTCACCAATTGTCCCCGCATTCTACGATAAAAATAAGAGTTAAGTTACCAGTTCCCTTGTGGAGCCACCAAGTGCACAAAATTTCTTAATAAACTGCCTTACAGGGCGAGCTATAGCAAGTGGAAAAGCATTAACGTTGCCGTCACGAACACAAATCGCGGAGACCTTAGTGAGAGGAAACGGACTTCAGGTAGCTCTTTGCCTATTTTCTTTGTTTGCTTTGGGAGTGAAAGGAGTTTTCAAGTTTATTTTCGTTTCTGTTTTCTTTGTTAAAAACCGGCGTTCAGGATTGTGTCGGCAACGTCGATTGTGACTATACACGCTGACATGTTTCTTTGGCGGCTGGCATGTTTCTTTAGCGAACTCTTCGTACTGCGCGCACTCACTAGTACTACCGTTTTGTCAGTTTCCGAAGCCGTCGTCGAGGTCTATTGCCGCCTCAGAAACCTCGTCGCTGTGGTCTTTCTGTATCCTTCTCGCGACGCTCAGCTCGCCGAAGTTCGCGCTCCTGAAATTTTTGCGCCGGCCACTTCGCGCTCGTATTCATGTTTTCGCTTTAACTTGCTAGCGATCCAGCGACGTCTGCACGGATCACGGCCGCTCGACTGGACTTGTTTCCATCGAGCGGCCGTGCCCGGATTCAGCCGATAGGCCAATGTGCGGCTAAGGCGTATAAGAACGGGCATGGCCCTTACGCCTAGTACGGCTCACTATTTCTTCGGGCGTGGAAACCCGTACATCTCTCCGAACTACCAAAAATGTGGTACCGGTGCCTTGTGCAGTGCGCAACACCTCCTGTGGGAATATTCGGAACTCAGTGTTCCTGGAGAAAGCTGCCTAAAGACACTTCCCCGCTACGACCGACAGACTACGAACTTTAGGTCAATCCCCTTGGAGCCCCACCTCACAGGAAGCACCTGCTGGACACTCTGCTGATTTTCATCAGAGAAGCCGGCATTGAGGAGTGCTTCTTGCTGCCTTTCTTACCCTGTTCTCCCCACTCCTTACTTCCCATCCCTTTTCCGACTCTTGACCGAGGCCTCCGGTCATGTCAAGGGGTCTTCTCTCCCTCGTTTTTGCAATAAGCGTGTGTTATTTAACCTAAAACGCAAGCATACATCAAGTATATTGAATTTTCCTATAATACTTGGACCGAGCTTCGTAAAACATATATACCATTACAGAAAATGCATTGTCGAGGATATTGCATTTGTGCGTATGCTAACCCTGTATTTACTTCGTTGTTTGAGTCTATATATTACCATCAGCGCTGTAACATTTCTGGAAACCTTATTGTTTGGTATATCTGAGCCGCATTTCTTGTCTTGTGTAACCTAATTATCCTCCCCTTGTACAATTGTTTTCTATTTGCAACATAACCACTACCTTCTAAAAAACCCTCCGGGGATTTAAGGTATTGAAATAAATGAATGAATAAATAAATAAATGTAGGCGAAATATATTTTTAACGGTGCTTTAGCGACCTTGCACTTCGCTTTTTTTTTTTTTTAACCTAGAAGGCCAATGGCCGAACTTTTTGTTAGCAACAATTGAAAATTTGCGGCGCGCGACTGTCGGGCCTCAGGCACTGCCCGGACAAGCACGGCCCGAAAAAAATTTGCTGAAGCCCGAGCCCACCCGGGCCTGCAAAAACGCGTGGTACCCAGCCCGGGCCATTCCAGTGCACTAATGCACTCAGGTGACGCGAAAAATGTTTTTAAAAACTTCATTCAAGTCAGCAAAAAGCATCAGCATTCGCCACCATAATTCACAAAAAAGCACCACACGTGACATTTTATAGCGCAATAATTTAAGAACTGCAGGTTATATATACTGGTCCTTCGTAAACATAAAACAATTACCACATTACAAATTCACGAGCTTATGAAAGGTAGTGTCCAACAGTATCTTGCGGGCGTGAGATATTAAGAAACGCTTGGAAGACTGGTTAGTTAGGAGCAGGCTAAGAGAAATCACGAATATAGAAATCTGTCTTGTAAAATACACATTTATTCATTCTCCCTTCCCACCTAGCAACCACATAAATTTATTAGGGGTGCACTTCCATCACACAATATTGCACAATCCCTTCAAACTGCACGAGTCATGGCCCTTGGGAAATTGGATCCACCGTCGCAAGCATAACACCGTCTCCATTTACAAAACCAAAAGAACGAGGAACATTTATAGATCAGTGCGGTGCCTGCTAGGCTACTCTTGAAATTAAATACAAGAGGAGATGATGCGCAGAGGCTTGAAAAAAATGAAGGAAGCTCACACTATTTGACGCGTAAGACTTGAAGGTAGCGAAGCTGCCCGCAACCTTAACGACCATCACGAAGGTTTAAGTCTACAATTGCAGTCGATTTGCTTTTTATTCTCTGTCGCAACGACCTTTAGTCTATCACTGCTATAAGTGTGAGCTTTTTTTCATTTTTTTGGAAGCGATAATCTTTGGACATCATTTTGAATGGGCGTCCACTATGACGTGTCTGTCTCGTTCAGAGCTGGTGTGGCCACGATTACGGTGAACGTATTGGGGCATTTCTTCTTCCGAGCAAGTGTTGCCACGATTACGGCGAGCGCTGGAGTTTTTTTTTTTTTTTTTTTGCCAATCTTGGCCAATCTGCCTAAGTTGGTATGCTTTGCTTTACAAAATGTGCGCCGGGAATGCTTGGCGGTCGCCGCGAGGCACGCATACACGAGGGCTCGGCATTTTTTTTTTTAGCTGCTGGGCGGTCACCTCAATCTTGGCAAAGCTCCAGTGGATATCTATGACTTGGCAAACGTGCGCAAGGGACGTTGGGCGGTTGTTGCGAGTCACGACAACACTGGCGCTGGGTTTGTACTTCGTTTTTTTACCTGCCGGGCAGTCGCCGCAATCTCTGCCAATCTCCCTAGTGTGTATGCTGGTCTTGACAAACGTGCTCAGAGGACGCTGGGCAGCCGTCGCGAGGAACAAGACATGAGCGACCAGCATTTTTTTTGTTTGTTTTACCTGCCGGGGTGTCGCGGAATCTTGGCCAATCTCCCTAAGTGGGTGACAAGCGTGCGTAGGGGAGCTGGGCGGTGGTTGCCAGGCACGCACTCACGAGCGATCAGCATTTTTTTAGGGGCGAAGCTCCTGGGCGTGGGTCTGTCCATCCTCGACGTATGTATGTAGCCACCTCTAGTTTAGTTTTTGGATTGTTTACTAGATGGCGTGGCTACCTCTAGTTTAGTTCTTGGATTGTTTACTAGATGGCGGTACTTGTATATGATGAAAAGATGCGCTTGGTTGTTTACTAGATGGCGTGGCTACCTCTAGTTTAGTTCTTGGATTGTTTACTAGATGGCGGGAGCGTTGTAATAAATCCGTTCGCGTTGGCGCGCGCTCGGAGTCGCCCGATGGATAGGCTGCAGATGTGCGAGCCCGCGAGGCAGAAGCGCTCCGTGAAGCTGCGCGACGCCGCCGCCAAGATCCTGCCGTACGAGAGCGGGAGGCCGAAGCGTGTCGTCTGGCTGCGCGACGACGCCGCCAAGATCCCAGCGTTCGAGAACGAGAGGCCCAAGCGTCACGGCAACGGCGCGAGGACCCTGCCGTACGCGAAGCGGCACGGCTGCGGCGCGAAGAGGATCTCCAAAACGTCAGAGAACGGGAAGCGGCGAGAAAGCGCGCGTATCGGCAGGCAGACCCCGATGCAGTGAGAGCTCGTGAGGCGTCTGCAAAACGCATCAGGCGAGCTCAGCCCCAAGGTGCCGACGCGCGGTTTAAGCGAGACTTTCTAGACGTTACGTTCGGACACAGATGTAGTGGGCGAACTTTCACTGAAGAGTCACGGTTTTACCGATGATTTCCCCTCAGGAGCTTCGCCCACTCATCATCATTCACCCCGTGGATATGCTGTGAATTTTTTTTTTTGCTTCGTAACTGCCTGGTAGTCGCTGCAATCTTGGCAAATCCCCCTAAGTGGGTATCCTTGACTTGACAAACGTGCGCAGGAGACGCTGGGCGGTCGTCGAGAGCCACGCACACATGAGTGCTAGGCATTTTCTTGGTTTTGTTAACTGCAGGCGGTCGCCCAAGGCACACGCTCATGTGCGTGCGCTTCCAATTTTTTGGTATTTTTAGCTGCGGAAGCGAAAATATACATTTTGCTACACAGATTCGCTGTTAAAACTTCAAGATAGAGAGGGAATCACCGAACAGCACATTAGCGGGCTCTCGGCCAACGCGAACTTCACCGGACTCCTCAGGTAGAGTGAACTCCTAGTACACTCTACCTCGGGCTCTGCGGTTAACATGCTTGTCTTCGAAGGCGCCGTAGGGACCAGGCGCCGCTCTTATCACTTCCCAAGTATTCTAGTTTTCTGTACGACACAGGCTTACCCACGACGGCAGCGCCCTCGAACTTCCTACGAAGAAATCACGGCTGCCCGGGAAGGCGCAGTTCCGAAACTGCAAATTATCTGTAAACGTTTCGATGGACGGCCGTCAAGGCGGTGGTATCATCTCTCAGCACAGCGGGGTACCTTTGCCTGGTGCAACGGGCATTTTCGGCGGACGTCGTACGGTACGCCGTATCGAACCTGGGGACCTTGAGTCATGAAAACAACGTCTATATGTTTGCGCCATCGTCGCATTGGCATTGCTCAGCACATCCTTTGGGGTCGTTTTGCGGGTGTTGGCTCTGGAATTTGGCTAAGGCAACTTTGGCTTTTGATCTGGCAGTTTCCTTTTGGTAGTTACAGAGCATGCATTTTGGACTTTGATTTGATCAAGGTTGCTAAGGGAAAGCTTCGGGTTTCAACCATGTTTCTCCTATATACGAGCCTTAATTTTTTCGACAAACAGGGTAGGGCAGGTTCTCGCCCACTAAGCCATAAGCTGAGTCATTTGCGGTCCTTTTCTCATCATTTCAAGCGGCTTTTTGGCACACTTACAACTTCCGCGTACATGATTATTCAACTGACTGTTCTGTTTCGTCTTCAACAAGTCGGGTGAAAATATTCCTACCAAAACTGCTTTTTCGCGGCTTCCCGAACTCCACTTTTTAAAAAATTGGGACATCAAATACTGCTCGAGAGAAGAAGAACGAGAAGAAACCAACAAAGCAGCGGCACCTCTTCATGTCCTCCTTTCTCCGGTTCTTTTAGATGCGACGCATCTCTTGCTCTGAGGCATGTCCCTCCTGCGTCGGCGTAGTCCGGCGTCCACACGCCAGCTGCGCATGCGCGACTCTCCCCCGTCTTCTCTCCGACTGCTGTGCGCAACACTCTCACTGCGTCTCATTATCATAAACAACACAAATAGCTGCGTGCGCGCGCTTCTTTCTTTCTTTGCCCGCTTCGCTCCGCTCCCGTCGCGCAAATTCAATAACTCGTGCGCGCATGCGCGACTTTCCTCCGCCGCCTCCTCTCCTTCAGGCGCTGTGAATATAAAGCGGGTAGCGCGCTTCGGCGGTTCAGTCAGCGCTCGCTCTAGTTCGACTTCGCGTCACTTTGCTTGACGACTGCGTGCTTGACTTGATTCTTCCGATGAAGACGTGATGGAAGCGACAGTCCCTTCAGCGAGTGGACTGACTTTTTTAAAAAATGCAATCCAATACCAGCGTCAGTCCAAACGCTCCCCCCTGATGCGTCGCATCACATCAGGGTTCCCTCGCGGGAAGATGGGCGTAATTTTTAATATTCTTCTCAGATCAGTCCCCATTATGGATGGCATATCAACTTACGTTTATGCCGATGATATTGCTTTTTACTCATCGGGCAGAGACATTCATGACGTGTCAAAAAATACAAAACTATCTGGCCACCCTAGATATTTGGCTTAGCAGGCTACACTTGTCGCTTAATGTGGGAAAATGTGCTGTTTTAGTATTTCCGGTTACCATCCCCATATTTTTATGCCTATTGTACCGACAGCAATCCATCCGTCAAGTTACAGAATTAAAATATCTCGGTATAATCTATGATGACAAGCTTACATGGTGTCCTCATATTAAACATATTGTTACTAAAGGAGAAAGAGCTGCGGGCGTGCTCCGCAGGCTATGTAGCCACAAATTCGGGTTGCGTAGAGGTACACTCCCAGACAACACCAAACATCCTAAGGACATCCCAAAAAAAGGCCCCAAATCCCATGTCCCAAACAGCACAGCCTATGGGCATCCCTGGGACTTCCGCACTGGGAGTGTCCTAAAAATGTCCACGAATGTCTATGATTGGGATGTATGCGGAAGCGCATGCGTGCTGTTTGTTGATTCGGTCAGCCCAATGTTTTGTTTTTGTGCATAGATGAATAAAACACATAGGCGCGTGTAATGCGCGTGAAGGAGGTACAGCCGTAAAGCAAATGAATGGAGGAAGAAAAACTTTTCTTTCCTCCATGAGCAAATGCCTCATGTACCCGCAGCTACCGCGTGATTGTTACAGGAAGTGCTTCAGAGAAAGGCTAGTACCACGGTGTCTAGTACACTGATTAAACCAACTGAAAACGCTGCTTTTGAGCACGGCAAGGGAGGAAAAGAACCTACCCGCTCAGATGGCCTGCTGCTTGGTTCTGTTCTGGGTCTGCCTTGTTGCCATTTTATTTCATATTTATGTACAATATTTCAAACTATAAGTTAAAAACTAAAATTTCTATTTTATTTTAATTATATCTCACTACATTTTTAAAGCTGTGAGCTTTTTACGAAACTGATTCAGCCGATTCAGCCATCGCAGTTTTATAAAGATGGCCGCCCGCGGATGGAAATGTGCGCCGTGCTCCCGTGCTGCTGGAACGTCATTTCACAAGGTAACTATTGCAAGTCGTTTATAAATATCACTCAGTGTTTACACCCTTCCGATGCCCTTCTTGTGTCTTATGCATGATTTCTTGCTCTGTGGTCGAAGGTGGGTGCTCAGTGTGGAAACGGTCGAAAGGCTTCTCCCGGCCTGGCGGGAGAAGTTGCAACGCTTGCTGCACTGTTTCGCGTCGCTCAACTTGTTTTGTACCTCTGGCTGTTGATTATTTTACATGAATTTGTTATAAAACTAGTGTGGAAGGGGCATCACTGCAACCGATTAAAAAAAACGCCAAAGATGCCGGAAAGCCGAGCAAGAACAACTCTAGACAAAGAGACATTATTGGGCCTCAATAGTTTGACTAACTAAAACTTTTCGCGTGGCTTAGTTCCTGGTTCTAGGCCTCAATCATCAGTCCCGCGCTACCCGGAACGAAATCACTCATTTCTCGCATGTATTTAGATAAAACCACGTCTCGGGTTTTGTCAACGCGTGAGACAGTCCAGTGACAGCCCTCGGTACTGACTGCGTTTTTTTCTTTTTCTTTTTTTTTCAGAAATGATAGAGCGGCATAGCGCAGGCGTTATGCGTTATAATTTACGCGTTTAACATTTTTCACTGAGTAGCATGTCAGTGTGTGATGTGCTCAATTTACTCAGCTCGCGTGATCGCCTGCCCTTGCATGTGCTAATGACTGTGCTGCAATCTAAATGTGGCTTGCTGCTGTAACTTTGCGGCCGTTTGTAGATGGGCATGTTGGCGACTACACAACCTCCACAGCAAAGAGAATTCCGGCAAACTATGCAACAAATGGCAACGTGATCTGGGCCGCTTTGACGACTGTTTTAAAGAAGGGCACTGTGGGGGTAGTTGTGCATCATGTTTAAAGGGCTGTGAAGACTGACTTCACAGTGCGGTTACTCTTAAAAAGCCTTAACAATTTTTCATGAGCGGTAAACACAACCTTTCGCTCATTTGGTTTGTAATCTTTCTCAAATTGCACGATATGCTCTGAATATAGGTATTGCAGTCAGTCTTTAACTGCCAAGCAGCTATATTTCTTTTTTTTTTTTTTTGCCAGTTTCCTGTAGTCTCTTGTCGGCAAGCAGACACTCAGAGATGCAGTTAGCAGTTTTTACAGGCAGCTTTAAACCTGGTGGGCATTACCAGAAAACTGCGACTCCCGTGTCTAGTGTCGTCCTTGTTATTGTTACTCTGTTATATTTCATTGTGCTTTGCACCATTGGATCCAAGGGAAGACTAATAATGTAATGGCACATTTGACAAACGTTTAATGGTAAATGGCTGCAGTAGCTTGCGTGTGTGTGATGCGTTGTGCCAACAAGCATGATTGTAAGAGCCAGTTCAAAATCTCTTGACTGAAAATTATTTAGGAAAACTGTTTCATTTACATATGAAGCAGGTGAAATGTTTGGGCAATCATGTCCATGAAACAGAACTAAATAGCAAAATTTCTATCACATAAAATTTCTGCGCAAAACAACCCGCAAGCTTCCCAAGGTTTCGCGTGGCAGTGGGCTGCTTTAGTGTTGTGAGTTCTGGCCGCGAGGTTTATTTTGACTGTAGCGCCATCGCGAGAGCATGTATCAGGAAGGGCATTGTGAGAGATCAGCGAAGCTCAGCTTGTACTCGTAAGCATGCCGTTTTACCCATGGTGTGAAATCACCATGGGTAAATGTTTATCTGTACACTTCGGTAATGCTCGAGTTGTGTTTCCTTACTGGCAGTGTTCAAGCTAGCCGGTGTCTGCACTGTTCTTTGAATTCATTACAAGTTGTTGTCTAAATTATGTGCAGGCAGCTTCATGGGCCATGGAAAGCCTCCCAGCCACAAGGAACTCCTAAGGATAAGAAGACAGCAACACAGTTCTGACGTGCTGCAGAAAGAGCTGCAGCACACTAGAAAATCCTTGGAGCTCTAATGCAGTGACTGCCAAGGAATGATATGAAAGTCGTTTAATCTGATTTTCTTTTTCTTGATTGCTCATGTATATTTTTCTGGCAGTAATCTAAGCTATGTTTATTTTTTGTGGTAAGCTACTACATGGTAAAAAAACTACGGAATTCAGGGCATCATCCCAGAATAAGGTGCATGGCACCAGTACTCCCTCAGGGTGTGGTTGTCCATTTGGACGTCTGTATGGTCTCTGCTGTGCGTCAACTAACACCACATACATGGCTAATGTACTATTACAAAGTGCAGCCTGTCTAGTTTTGAGTGATATCAATATTATCTTAGTGTATGAGAGACAAATTCAAATTTAAACTCGAGAAATCTTATTTTGCTTCACTTGCCTCCGTATTTTCGAAGTTATAGAAAACAATTCAACATAAATTGGACAGATTGCTGTGCATTCATAATACACACCAATTAGTGGCTGCATGATGGAATTCAATTGGTTTCAAAATTTCTTCATATTTCTGCTAAAAAAGTCTAAAAAGGGAAATTCTCTACTTGATATTTACATGACTCAGTGCAGAGCAGTGATAGTTTTTGTACATGTTGGCTGTAGACTGATTTTTTTGCCGTCAAAATTTGGCTGCATTTATTTGGAATTTTTTAATTGCCAAGGTTAAAATGTCGCAATATACATCCTTACACGGTCCCACATTTTCAACGCCAACTCATAAGTATGCATGCACATATATTTCCACATTTAGACCTCAGTGCGTAAAATGGTAACAAAATGCAGCCAAATTTTAAAGGTAGGAAAATATGCATACAGCCAACACGTGCAAAGTGTTATTCTTCTGCTCTAAGCCGTGTAATGTTACCTGGTCATCAATTTTCTTCTGTTAGCTTTTATTTGCCTTTTAGCAGACAGGTGAAAACCTATTTGGCTGAGAACAAATTTGTCATCATGTGGCCAATTGGCATGTCTTCTAAGCACACAGCAAATGTCCTCCCTTTACGTTGAATAGTTCTACATAATTCTTTTCGAATGTAGGTACACGTGATCCAAAATTTTATTTTATAAGTTTTTTTTTTCATTTGCAGTAGGTTTTAGAACTAGTATTTTATATCAATCAGAACTAGATCAGCTGGCCTTTCGAATGATTTCTATGTGTGTGTGGTGCAAAGCGATGCCTTACGGTAGCCCCGTATTGTTCAAAAGTGGCCACGCGGCCTGAGGGAGTGTGACAGCTACATTAAAGGGCCATGCAGACAAAATACAAGCTTGTTTTCTTCGAAAGATTTGGGGTTTTGTAGTGCCCTTTGCACGTGTCAGGCAGCAAATGATGCTTTATTCGCCAAGAAATTAATCAGTTCAAGTTGAAATTTTGATTCTCCCGCCAAATCGTGTGTTTTGTGACGTCTGCCATGACATCACAAGGAAGGGTCTTCAAGCTAATTTCAAGTGCGCCGTCCTGCCTGCAGCGGACTGCGGAGCCTTGTTTACCATCAATCCTCTTAAATATCGCCACCTTTGCTTTGTTTTTGACTGTATTTGCACCTGGCTTGGTTTTATTACGGTAGGTACTAATTGCTTCGTGAAACATGGGGTACGTCTACAATTAGGGTCATGTAAGACAATGTCGCTTACACCGATCGGCCAGTGTCTGAGACAACCCCGAAGCGCCACAGTGCTGTGCTGCTATAACAAGCATAGTGTGCGCAGTAGTTAACAGCAATACGCACTGGTTCTTTTTTTGTAACTTCCATTATTTCACCCCACCATTCTTACTGCTATAAAATGAATATGCATTACACTTAAGCGAAAATAGCTTATTCTGCAAGCTTATAAGCCCTGCCTAACTTGCGTTTGCTTTTGCTGGCCTCAGCCAATCGCACGGCTGTGCGTATGGTGTCATGTGTCCTAGTGTGGGAAGTGAGCTAGTGGGTCGCATGGCAATTCCCTTTTTTCCTAATTATGTAGCTTATTTGAGCAACGTTTTACATTTAAAGGGGCCATGGAGACAGGTCAAGTTTGGTTCCTTCAAAAGATTGCCTCGGTATAATCAGATTGACACCACTTTTAACGTAAACTTCACTCAAATAAGCTACATAATTAGGAAAAAAAGGGAATGGCCATGCGACCCACTAGCTCATTTACCGCAGCAGAACCTATGATGTCATATGCCGAGCTGTGCGATTGGCTGAGGCCGGCAAACGCAAATTAGGCAGAGTTCATAAGCATGCCCAAAGAGCTATTTTCATTTAAATTTAGGGCACATTCTTTTTATATCGGTAAGAATGGTGGGACAAACAGTGGAAGTTAGGAGAGAGAGAGAGAGAGAAGAAACATTTATTAGAGCAGACAGTGGTGGTTGAGCCGTCACTCGGTGGGGTGGGTTCACCTCAGTCCAGGTACCCTTGGGCCTTGGCTGCAGCCCTGGCACGGGTGACCAGAAAGATCTGGTCAGCGTGACGGGAGCTGGTCAGCAGGCCCTCCCACTGCTCTGGGGAAGGTCTGGGATTGGGGCAAGCGATGGGGTGTTTTGACAGGCCCACACCATGTGGTAGGTAGTATTAAGAGAGGGGCAGAATTGGCAGGTGAGGGTGTATTGGGTAGGGGAGATAGCGTGGAGGATGGGTGCGTTGTAATATGTGTTTGTTTGTAATCGACGCCAGATGACTGCTTCCTCCTTGGTGAGTTGAGGGTGAGGTTGAGGCAAAGTGAGGCGAACGTTGCGATAATGGTGCAGGATGTCGTGATAGCGTGATGGAACAGCGGGAGTGGGAGGAGGCTGGACCGTAGGTTCTGTTCCTGAGGGAAATGCCCGGTGTGGAAGGGCGCGGGCAGCGGCGTGAGCCGCCTCATTTCCCTCGAGGGACGAGTGGCCAGGGGTCCAGACGATGTACAGCTCGGGGAGGGATTGATTGATGCGAGTATGCGTAATGCAGGAAGTGAGATGCGTCCACGTTGAATGTTACGGCAGGCTTGCTGGGAATCTGTTATTATTGTAAGGTATTCGGAGCCAGTTGTAGCGACGATGGCTATGGCAATTTCTTCGGCAGTGGTGGTTGATGTCGAGAGAGTTGTGAGGGAGGTGAGAAGTGTGCCTTCTGAGTTTACAACCGCCAGAGCATGAGCCTGGCGTGTGGGGTAGAGGGCGGCGTCGGTGTAGCGAGTATCGGGATGAAAGTGGAATTGTGAACGCAGATGCTTAACCCGGGAGAGCCTTCTACCTTGGTTGAATTCTGGGTGCATATTGTTAGGAATTTTGGATACAGTAATGTGGGACCGGATTGAAGATGGAATGCTCTGAAGGGCTTGTGAAGCAGGTGGGGTCGGGTATCCGAGAACCTGGAGGACGTGTCGGCCGGTAGCTGGTAAGGAGGAGTCTGGTGAGTTGGCTGTTGCGTTGAGCTTCCAGGAGTTCTTCGAGGGTGTTGTGGATTCCGAGTTGGAAGAAACGACAGGTAGAGGTTTGAGCGGGGAGGCCAAGTCCAATTTTGAAAGCTTTTCGAATTAGTATATCGACTTTCTCCCGTTCTCTGGGTTTGAGGGCGATGTATGGGGTGGAATATGTGATGCGACTAATTAAAAGTGCTTGAATTAGTCGTATTGTATCGTCTTCTTTGAGGCCCTGACGTTGGTTTATGATGCGCTTGATGAGATGGGTAAGTTGGGTGACAGTGGCTTGAAGGTGGAGAAGAACTGCAGCGCCAGAGCCATCTTGATGGAATTGGACTCCGAGTATACGAAGGGTGTGTACTTTAGGAATGGGTGTGGAACCGATTGTTGGAGCAGGATCGGGTGTGGGAACTGGACATCGCCCACGAGTTCGGGAGCGGAGGATGAGGAGGGCTGATTTGCTGGGGGCACACGTGAGGCCCGAGGGCGGAGATAAGCGAGAATGGTGTCGATAGCTTGTTGTAGGGTATCTTGTTGTGTGCCAGGAGATCCGGTGGTCGTCCAAAGAGTTAAATCATCAGCGTATAGGGCATGGTGGAGGCCAGGAATGGTTTGAAGGAGAGGTGGGAGCTTGAGGAGAGCGATGTTGAAGAGGAGGGGTGATATAACTGATCCTTGTGGGGTTCCTTTGGGAGGAGTGCGAAATGTGTCAGATCGAAGTGGTCCAATGCCAAGGGTGGCAGTTCGGTCGGTTAGAAAAGCCCGCACGTAGTTGTATGTACGCGCACCGCACTGGGTTTCTCGAAGTCCTTCTAAGATGGCCTGATGGGTGACGTTATCAAAAGCGCCCTTTACGTCGAGGGCTAAGATGGCACTGGGATGAATTTTGCTGAGGTGATCGATGACTTGCTCTTTGATCTTAGGAAAGCACACGTAAACATTGAAGTACCTCTGCGTACTGCTGTTGGTACTGCACGCACTATGCTTCGTTTAGATGCATAGCACTGCGGGGCTTTGGAATTGTCTCAGACAACACTGGCCAACTGACGCAAGCGACGGTGTCTTACGTGACCCTATTTGTCGAGCGAGCACCATGTTTCACAAAATGATTATTTTCTCCATGAATAAAAACAAACCATGTTTAAATATGGTCACAAACAAACCAAAAACATAAAACTGCTTTCCGTGGTGTGGTGGTGCAATCTAGGTCAACTAACAGTAAACAAGTCTGCAAACGTCATTCAAACACACGTATTGGCGTGAAAATTAAAATTTTAGTTTAAATTGATTAATTTCGCAGTGAACAAAGCATCGTTTGCTTCTGGACAAGCACTGGGGGCACTATAGAACACAAAATCTTTCAAATATAAAACGAACTCGTATTTTGTCTTCATGGCCCCTTTAAAGTCGTGTCAAAATGTTTCTATCGAGGCAATCTTTCTAATGAACCAAACTTGTGTTTTGCCAGCATGGCCCTTTTAATGGTTTTCAGTAACTTTCTGTGCACTAATGTGCGTTTCCTGTGTCGTGAAACATGTTTCACCTTTTGGTATTTCAGAAGGTACCACACTTTCACACCTCATTCTTTATGCCATAAATTGCTTAGAAATTAGGCTCACTCTATTTTGTAAATGAATTATTCAGGTGCATGGCACATTTCTAATGTAAAAGAGAAGAGACTATTCTTATCTTTCTGTACATAACTCGTGCTACCTTTACAAATTTTTCATGTGAAATTTCATGTCTGCTTCAGCTAGTCGAATTTATTGTCAGAAACAGAAGTAAAGTCATGCATCAAGTTATAAAGAACTTTTGTTTGTGGTATTAAAAGTGTATGGTGTACCTTTAAGACTAGTGCTGCTTGATTTTGCCACTGATCTCTGTTATGTACGAAATTCGTCCAATAAAATGGTTTTGAAAGGTTTTGCAGAGTTCTAATTGTGCACTTGAGTGGAGGAAAAGCTCCATTGCAATGGAATGTTGAGCTATAACCACAAGCATTAATCAAACGTGTCCTGAAAAGGACCTACGAGCACCTTTTTGGAACATCCCAAAAATTTCCTTTCTTTGTTCTACATGGGATGTCAGACCTGCCAGCAAAGTTCTAGTCTGGGACATCCCAGCGAGGTCTTTTTTGTATCACTTGGGATGTTTTTGGAACTTAAGTGGGATGTCCCTGGGAGTTCCCGAACTCCCAGGTGGGACATCCCTGGCACTTACCTAGGATGTATGTGCGTTGTCTGGGCTGTTAATCATATTTCCGAGTTATGCCCACCCGGTATTAGAGTTTGGCTGCGTCCTATTTTCTGGTTGGGCAGCGTACAAATTAAATCCCCCATTTATCGTTGAGAGAATGGCTTTGCGACTATGCTTGGGATTACCAAAATATGTGGCTAATTCTATTTTACACCTTGAGGCCCGATTTCCTACACTGAAGTACAGATTTCAATTATTGACCGTATTAACCTTTATCAAATTGTTTGACCACCCACTGCATGACGCACAGTTCATTTTCCGTCTGATGCCTGGCATGCAGTGGCCGCGGTTCCAGAGACCCCAGATGGATCTATTACAGTCATGGCTTCAGCCACTTCACGCGCACCTTTTTGGGCTCCCCCATACTTGTATTCGTGTGTCATCTGTTGACATAAACTTTGATAATATCTTCCCCCGAATGCAAAGATGTTGCCGGCCCGAATTCTCGATGGATTGCTGGAGGATCATTTGTCAACACTTCATTCCCATATCGTCATTGCTACCGATGCCTCACAAGTTGATGAGAAAGCAGGAGTCGGGATATTCTCCCAGTACCTCGATTGGTCCTTTTCAGTTAGGTTACCTGATTACACACCTATTTTCCAGGCGGAATTATTGGCAATAATTTTGCCTCTTCAAAAACTTCAGCATAAAGTTTCCCATGTTTTTATACTATCTGACTCGCTCACTGTGTGTTCCACATTAACATCCCAAAAAGATTCTCCAATTATCCGCACATTCCGATCATTTGTTCCTTATCAGCTTTGTGACGTTCGGCTAGTGTGTGTTCCAGGACATGCAAGAATCTCATACAATGAAGTGGCCGATCAATTAGCCAGCATGTCTCTTGGTGGCCCTGTGGTCGTGCAATGTCCAAATGATAGCTTTCTATTAGGGGCAAGGTTTAGGCGTCTACAGCTACTCCAGGCTTATAAGCAAGACGCCCTTCTATCTTCTAGAGATTAAAGCCACCATCGTCATGCATGGAAACCGATGTATTTTCTGCGGGGCCCCTGGTGCACAACACAGGCTGTTCGCCAATTGGAAGAAGACTACTGATGACCTCGCCGAGTTCCGTGGAGGTCTACGTTTCCGAAGCTGCCTTCAAAACCAAAGTCTGCTACCAGCAATCGTCTGTGGGTCTCCTTGGCGATACCCAGGTACCTGAACCTTTTGAACGTGTTCTTCAGTTGGGCCCAAAACACTGTTTTGAACCGTGATTGACTCCTGTTGAAAAGGTCACCCTTGTACGAGAAATTTCACGTCATGTACCGGACTCGGATAGTATGCATTGTATAAAAGAGTCAGTGATCGCTATTGGGAGAACCGTGGGTGAGACGAGGCCGGGGCAGAATGTGCGGGGCTTAGTTGACTGGTTCGTAGACAACGGCCTTCGTGTGCAGTTTGTTTGGATAAGAAGGGTGCTTGTTGCCATGCCCCAGGGAATGTTCAACAAAAAGGCTATAGAGGCGGTGGAAAAAGAACTTTAAGCCCGTAATAGAAAAGGCCTCCGGCATTAAAAAGCGCGCCCTTGCCCTCCTCACTGATCATCATCTGGAAAGTTTGCATACCGCAGTGAAATAGGCCAATGTTCATGAGCTGCAAATCTTTTTCACAGCGAAGACTCGCAAGGCAGGACTACCGTTCAGAGCCATAGCAAGAGAGCTAAATTCCTGGCAGCATACTGTGTCGGGGTTTTTCAAAGGCATTTGGAGGCACTGCCCATTATTGATCCTTTCCTTGTGCGTAGCTCAGAGAAGCTGGTGACTGTGCTAACAGAGGGACTTCTTCTTTCTCGGTTGGCATGATCGCCACGCATGCACACCACTCCGTTTTAAATACCTCTCAAACACGAAATATCTTGTTGGGATATTCTCCACTGGACTGGACCAAGTTCCGGATCATCTCCGAAGGCTGTCTACCAACTTTGAGTGACCTGAGACCATTTTTCGGGATTATACGGCTGAAAGTCGTCTTCCAGCGTGGGAGACTGACCTAGGCCTAACGCCGAATTCTACCCGCCCGACCAGCGCTGGCCTGGTTCAAGACCCTACCATGCGATACGAACTGATGGAGGATGGGTGTAATCACCCGGTGCAACAACCCAATCAAGGTGAGCCCCGGAAACTTATTCTCCGAGCAGCTGGAAGTCTCCAACTCAGTCAAGTGACGCCCCTGGCTTTACACCGACTACTAAGCCTAACAGCAGGTCTCACATCTGAAGAAGCAGCAGGCATGATGACGACGATCGAGCCTTTCAAGAATATCCTGGTCATCACTAGCGATAGCGCTAACGCCATCAGGAAGATACTTAATGTTACTCAACTAAGCTTCAATCAAGTGATCCACACCGTCAACGTGTATGCCCCAGCGGCTCGTGAAACTTCCAAAGGGGTTATTCACCAAGTGGAACGCGGCACGGACCAGCAACCCTGCAGCAGCAGCTGCTCACAGCGCCGCAAGGATATACCATACTCTCCGCAAGAATGATGGGCAATACCACTGCCGCGATAATCACGTTTGCAGGAACCTATGTACCCTTCACGGTCAGCCTCGGTGGTGCAGTCCACCGCTGCAAACCGCACCGCCCCAAAGCTCAGATATGCTATAAATGCCTAGGACTAGGACACAGAGCAGATGTGTGTACCCGCGCAACCCTCATCAGGTGCCCCAACTGCGGCCATTCCAACAAGGACGAGGCTCACACGTGCATCATCAAGTGTGTCAAACTGCTTGGGGCCACACCGATCGGATGACGCTACTTGCTCCAAGAAACTCGAAGCAGACGCTGTCGTCAGAAAACAAGCCTTTCTGAAATGCCTCATCATCCGCAAGCACGCTACGGCAACACCGGAACGAGCTAGCCACAGAGGGGACCTGTCGCCACTGGTCAAGGCCCAGCCGAGGCCCACAGGAATCCAGAAAACAACTTGAAGACCCAGTCCCCACCCTTCGGCGAGAACCTACACCACCACAACACAAGGAATCAAGGCCCAATAAGCCCTCACCACCAAAGAAGGTGAGTCAGCCACTCTCTCAAAAACATATTCACCGTACATACAGGGACGCCCTTACTCCACGTACAACTCCCACAATCCCAATATATAACTCGCAAGCATACCAGCAACACGTAGGATCACAACCGGCACCTCCCCCTAGCGCACAACCCATGGAAAGCACTTCTATTGATACAACATCCGAGGCTAGAGAAGATACCGCCCCCCAAAACAACCGCAGTCGTACAGAGAACGATGAAGCACAGGTACCCTCCGAAGAGATGACTCGCACCTTCCAGGCATTCATGCAAGAAATGCGTTACGAAATGCAGCTTATGAAACAACAAATAACAGAAATCAACCACACTGTAGAATTAAGAATAGAAACGCATGCAAAGGAACTCTTCCAACCCATCCAACAGCAAATGCAGGCACTGAAGGTCCAACTCGATGCCATCATGCAGAAACTCAATGGACAGTAACAATACACTGTCTGTACTACAGTGGAACTGCAGAGCTTTCAGACAAAAACAAGGAGAACTCCATTCCTGGATAGAAAAGCTCAAAATCCGGCCAGACATAATCGCCCTTCAAGAACCAGGGAAGAACCCGAAACTGTATGGCTACACTACACATCAAGTAAGTCCAACAACAGCCTTCCTTACCCGAAAAGATCTTCTGGCGTCACAAGAGGACGCGAATGATATCAGCATCACCTTAAGGATAGGAAGTGAAAAAGAGCATTTATACGTTACAAATGTATATAGTCCCCCAAAAGACGATCTGAGCGCGATCTGTACCTGTCTGCACCCCCTAAACTATAAGCGAAAACGCATTCTCATAGGCGCCTTTAACGCGCCAGATACAGCGTGGGAATATTCAAAGTACACCAAAAAAGGTCAGCGCCTCCTGACGATGATTCAAGACCACCAGTACATTCTCCATAATGACCTGAAAGAACCCACACGACTAGGCAACTCCGTGGAGAGAGATACAACCCCAGATCTCACGTTCTGCTCAAAAGGCATTGACATACAATGGCAGCACACGCAAGAGTACCTTAACAGCGATCACGCAATTATCAGCCTAATAATCTCCACCACGCCACAACGCATAAAATGGAAAACTGCACGTATAACTGAGTGGGACAAGGTACGCGCCATGCGTACTGAAAAAACGTACGAAGATATCCAAATGTGGACTACCGATTTCCTTAGAGATGTACAGAAGCATACCAAACGTTTCACTCAATATGAAGACGAACCACCAATAGACAGACACTTAGCCCACTGCTGGGAAGCCCGCAAAGGTCTTGTCAAGCGGTGGAAGCGATGCAAAACCAACCGCAATCTAGGAAACGCATTGCAAAGCTCAACAAACATATTCAATAAACACGACGCAAGCCTATACGGAAAAATGGCATCGAACTTGCGACCAACTTCACGGAACGATGGGTATGAAGACAACTTGGTCGCTGCTCCGAGCCCTTATTAACCCAACCGCCACCAAAACTTCAACCCTACAGAAAATACACCGACTCATCCAAAGAACTTCTTAAAACCGTGAAAGAGACCTATATCCCGCCCCGTGTACAACCAAACTATAGGGAATACAGTGGCCCAAATAATCCCTGTATGGATACAGAGTTCAATCTTGCCGAGCTCAATGCAGCTATTGCAAATGTGCGGGAAACAAAGCACCAGGACCAGACATGATGACGACACCCTGTTTACGTAATTTAGGGGATATGGACCGCCAGACACTTCTGGTAGAAATCAACCAAGTGTGGACGGGGAAAAAACCGCTGAATCCAACCTGGAAAGAAGGACGAATGATCTTCATACCTAAACCAGGCAAAAGCATCGCTGCAAGCAATCTACGCCTTATAACGCTCACCTCAAACGGAAAAACTTATGGAACGAATGGTGCTACAGCGCTTGCACGATCACCTTGAAGAAGTTGTGCATTCCGTACAACATGCGTGGGATTTTATACATCTGTCGACACAAGATGCCCTCCCAGCACTCCACGAAGTTATGGCTGAACCAAGCTTGGCGCAACTCAAGACCATACTCGCCGTTGACCTCAAGAAGGCATTTGATTGCGTGGACCACGATGCCATATCAGAGGAGTTAGCCGCCAGCAACTGTGGACCAAGCCTGTACAACTACGTCAGGGATTTCTTACGAGGACGCTCTCTCGTGATTTTCACAGGTGAACATGAGACAACACCGTTCCCCCATCCGCAACGAGGATACCACAGGGTGCAGTACTATCTCCCACCCTGTTCAACCTTGCAGCCCTTAAAATTCACAGGGCGCTAAAACAGGTGGAAGACGTACATCACCTCATGTACGCAGATGACATCTCCATATGGATCAAGACAGGCTCCCCTGGACATATTCAAACACAACTACAAGAGGCCCTTAATAAAGTCCAAGAAGCAGCCGAAAGAATTGGCCTGACATGCTCCACGGAAAAAACGGAACTACTCACGGTCACCAACAGAAGATGGAAGCCATCCCCCATTCAGCTTACGCTACAGGGCACAGCCATCCCTACCCCGCCAACTATCAAGATTCTCGGCCAACAGTTCCACAAGGATGGTGGGGTCCACACCACAGTAAACAGGATTCTAAAACAAGGAGAACAATTACTTCAACTTATGAAACGTGTCTGCAACAGGCAGAGAGGACTTAAAGAAGAAGACCTACTCCGACTTAAGTAAGCATCTCATCACATTTCGCATAAGATACTCCATTCCTTATACAAACGTCAACAAGACCCAACTGCAGAAATTGGACACTCTACTACGAAAAACCTCAAAGATATCTTTAAGACTACCGATAACCACCTGTAATAAGGTCATCGAGGACATGGGCACCACAGCCACCATTGAGGAAATTGTCTCAGTCCACAAACACAACCAACTTAGGAGACTGAGGCAAAGCAAGGCCGGAATTCAACACCTGCAATCGATCGGCTGTGATTCCCAAACAACGGTGCACGACTACTGCAAGATAGAGCCTATAGACAGACAGCAGTTAAAGATAGCACCCATTCCCGGTAATATGGACGGCACTAGACACGCAGAGCGAAGAGCCATCAGGGCCAAATATTTCAATAAGAAACCGGAAAGAGAACCCCAGCAAAATATGTATACACGGACGCGGCGGGAAAAGGCACCTCGTGGGCTGTCGCGTACTGGACGGTGCTCAACAGATCCTATACAGAAGGGAACAAACAGTTCAACTCAGCAGAAGAAGCGCAACTATACGCCATTGGCAAAGCTGTTATCCCCCTCTCCCAACCAGCCCGTCCCCTAAATATCTATACCGACAACAAGAGGGCATGTCGACTCTTAGACTCCGGTCATACATCCCGCTCGGCGGCACACCTATTCAAGCATATTCAAGGAACTGTGAAGCTGTACTGGATTCCGGGCCACGCCGGGGTACTGGGAAACGAAAAGGCTAATCACCTTGCCCGAGACGCATACATCCGGGCTCCCAGCAACGGCTGCCAAAGTCCTACCTCTCAGGAACCAACTCACCCGCAACTTCACCTTAAAGAATACAAAACAGCAAAACGACTACTCCCAGCTCCCCACGATAACCTAACAAGACAGCAGCCGGAACACTCGAAACACCTGCGAAGCTACATCTCATGAGATATGGCAAAACAACACCCTTACCATCATGTTCACAGTGCAAAATTACAAATACCTAAGACCACATTCTTTGGCAATGCCCTCAATACATCCAAATTAGAAAACAATACACTAGAGAGTGGCTAACCTCACCTAGAAGAGAAGAGGAGCAACGCGGCCTCATTGACTTCATTCAAGAAGCCGTCAGCAGAAGCCTGGACCGAGGCCTCTGAATCTCGCAGCGCTCCCTACGACTCCTCCTCACTTTCTACCTGTGAATAAAATATTATCACTCTCTCTCTGTGCTAACCGAACGCACCCCAGCAACATGTTACGCGTTCAGTGCGGACATACAAGATTTGTTCTATTCGTTGCCCCACTACCCCTTAATGGCTTGTGTTAAAGATACTATTTGTGAGGACAATGACGAAGTGACTTTCAGAAACAAGTCTTGCATTCCTGTGGAAAGCTTCCTAGAGCTGTTATGGTTTTATTTATGCTGTACAGTCGTGTCTTTCGGGAAAAATCTTGTTGTGCAGAAGTCAGGGGTATCTATCGGCTCCAGAGTGGCGCCTGTGCTTAGTAACATTTTTCTGGGTAAGATTGACAGAGCCTTGGAACAAGACTTTAAGGGGAACGCACAACATGTCTTCAGATATGTGGATGACTATTTAGTGTTCGTGGACCGTACGCATTTTACCCGGAATATGATCGATGTATTGAAACTGTTTAAACAAAGGGGAAAAGGCTTGACTTTCACATCTTCAGTTCCAAAAAGGGATTTGTTGCAATTCCTAGAGTTCCTGTATATGCTCCCTACGGGAGCAAGAGTTGCGCATAGGTCCGCCATCTTGACCGCCGAGCATCCAAAGCAGCGTGGGAAAGCCACCCGTCGGGCTTGAAGGAGTCGTGCGCACCGCGCGAGGGGAGCGTGAGCGCGCCCCGACGTCGCTGCTTTTTTTTGTTTTGTTTTTTGTAACGCGCGCCTTGCTTTATTATTAGTGGTGTTTTCCTATAACGCATATCCGAATATCGGGAAGATATGGCTGTGCAAAATGTTCCGAAATATCCCTCCAGGTCTTAACAAACATATATGTGTTACTATAAATTTAACGAAGACGTGACTCATTTTGCTCAATAAACTTCCATACTGGTTAGATGCCTGGTCTAGAATCAGCACGCGCGTATATACACACTGGGTTATTTGGAACTCAACCTACAGTTTTTGCAGTCTATAGTGCATGTCGGCAAACTTTCATGCCTTGACAACGTAAAGTGATGTGACCAGGCATCTACCCAGTATGGAGGTTTATTGAGCAAAACGAGTCACGTCTTCGTTAAATTTATAGCAACACATATATGTTTGTTTAGACCTGGAGGGATATTTCGGAACATTTTGCGCAGCCATATCTTCCCGATATTCGGATATGCGTTATAGGAAAACTGCACTCAAGGGGAGGAGGTTTAGTAAGGGGAGGAGGGGAAAACTTTGTTTAACAATTAAATCGATCTGGTTAGCCTGGGGAGGGGCGAAGCATGCAGTGTATAAGGGTATTCAAAAATTGCAGGTCTCTCTTTGCCACACGGCGTGTTTAAACCCTTCCAGGCGCGAAGAACAAATCCTATTCTACTTGGGATGGCGTTCTATGATTTGAAGAAAATTACTTTTACTCTCTTGTCCTGGACTGTGGACCTGGCCCACTAACCAGATCGATTTAATTGCTAATTAAAGTTTTCCCCTCCACCTCTTACTCCTCCCCCTCCTCTTCAGTGCCGTTTTCCTATAACGCATATCCGAATATCGGGAAGATATGGCTGTGCAAAATGTTCCGAAATATCCCTCCAGGTCTTACAACAACATATATGTGTTACTATAAATTTAACGAAGACGTGACTCGTTTTCCTCAATAACCTCCATACTGGTTAGATGCCTGGTATAGAATCAGCACTCGCGTATATACATAGTGGGTTATTTGGAACTCAACCTACAGTTTTTGCAGTCTATAGTGCATGTCGGCAAACTTTCATGCCTTGACAACGTAAAGTGATGTGACAAAACGCGTTCGAGCGTTCGACCTAGTTTTTGCAGTCTATAGTGCATGTCGGAAAACTTTCATGCCTTGACAACGTAAAGTGATGTGACAAAACGCGTTCGAGCGTTCGGCAAGGTTGCAAAAACTGTTTTACCCGACATATGATTACCGGGAATCGTGATGCCTTCTGCCAAAGCCGACAGCCCTGAAGGCCTAGAATTTGTTTTGGTCTTCCATTTTCGCTGTTGTCGGTTATTAGCAGCTGACTGTTCCTTTTGCTCGAATGCTTGCGACAGTGCACTGAAATAATTTTCGGTAGTAATTATTTCATGATAGTTAAATTTAGTGTCCTTGTACGCCCGCATGGATACGCCAGTGTCGAGAGGCCGCAACAAAAGAACATTCACTGGGTCTGTTCGCTTAGGGCAAACACATTTTTAGAGTTTTTTTCGAGTCCGGTGAGCGGCCCATCTCGCGCCGAAGGCACGATGCTACATGTGAGCACGGCAAGCATCTCTGTTTTGCCGCATCCTCAAGGCAGAATATAATTGATCAAGGTAAAAATTCTTTGCACTTACAAGCAATGAATTTCGTTCCTCTTGAACAGATCCCCCCATAAGACCAAACTTGTCGTTGTCGATCTGGCAGCAGGTGGCTATCGCGGATCCCTCGTCGAAACATTTATTTCACGTCGCCTAAGCAGGTTAGGCATTCATTGTGTTTTTAATACAGTACCCTACCTCCTCAAAACATGACAATATTTCACAGCAAGAAAATTTCGTCTGCCCCAACCCCCGGCACTAATTCACTGGACCAAATTTCTGCTGGTGCTGCACGATAGCAGATGGTTGACAAACAGCATCATATGGCACGAATCAGCGCGGACTGCCAATGTAGACGGTATGACTGCGCTTTGGAGAACAGCAAGTTCGAGAATGGGAAATGTTGGTATGAGTAAGAGCAGACCATGTCGCTGCTTTGGCTGCCAGCCTCTTCGGCACATGCGCTCATCCACAATACACGCCGAATTTACCTCTTTGTGGGACTCAGAAAAAGTCTGTGATGCCACAATCTTTTCTGCTTTGCAGTGGCCTGTCGCCGAGTTCGCGCAGCAACCGGCATCAGATGCAAGCCCACCACATAACCAACTTTTGCGCGGTCTAAGTGGCTCAGCTTGACTGCGTACGCCGCGTCCGCTGTTTTCGGTTTGAATGTTTTGCCAACCAGCTGTCGCCCACCCAGACGTGCGCTTGCCGTGACGACAGCGGTGCCGCGTGTACGTACCACGCAGAAGTCCATTTGGTGATGTATGCAGGAACTATGTATTTGGTGATGTATGCAGGAAAACTTAGTGATGACTCAATTGTCATGCCTTGGCATAGTGATGACTGCTGACTTCAAGGGCAAAATAAGCAGCCAAATACACCTGCTTTTTCTTTGGGTTCGTTTCTTGGGTTTGACATTTAAAGTGGAAAGTGCACATGTGCACACAAGACCTTCGATTCCAAATGCCTAAGAAGCATGTTAGCACTATCGAAGACCGAGAGCCACCCTTGCTGCATCAGTTCGCCAGTGTAAACCTGAAAACGTTCACAACATATTCCTGGCACTGCACATTTGCACAAACTGAATTCATGCAAACAAGAAACTTTTCTGACAACACTTAGTGCATGTGGAGGAGTTTCAGACACTGAAAACAGTAAGAGGCAGTGAATTCTCGGAGAAAATGCTTTTCCCAAACTAGTGTGGTGTCGGTTCCCTTTATTTCAGGCTGGCTCAGGCAACTGATCTATGCCACTATTTAACCATCACTCCCACCATGGCCAATTAATCATGACCTTGATTCGAAGCATGTTCATTTACTTTAGGAGAACATTGTGCTTGAACACTACAGGTGGTGTCTTAAAATGTGGTTCTGCAGGTGAGGCTTCTGCTTAAAGCCTCTGGAGCAAAAATTACACATAAATGGAGTTTCACCAGTATGAATCCGCATGTGCAATTTCAGGATGTGCTTTCGACTGAACGTGCACGAGCACACACTGCACTTGAACGGCTTTTCTCCCGTATGAATCCTAATGTGCATGGTCAGATTGCCGGCATAAGAACTTGTGTAGGGGCACAGGTGACACCGGTAAACTTCCCTCCTTTTGCTCTTTGATTGCGACGACCTGCATCTGCTGGGTAGCTCAGAAGTGGCTTCGCTCTCCCCGACATTAGTCTCTGAGCTCGAGTGACAAGGCTTCATGCGCCAGTGAGGGTCCCATCCTGTTGTTTCACCTGCAGTAAGCATCAGGAGTGTAGAAATGGATTGCAAATTTTGCAGAATGAGCTTGAATTCACTTTCCCCCTCAGAAGATACCCTCCAGGACTTTCCTCAGCTTTTACACATAAAGGTACCCTTTGTCTTTATACTGTGTTAATGCTGATGATGTGAGAAAGCATGCATGTATCAGCAAACTTTTTTCTTGGGAATTTTACTTCGAAGAACCTCTCACACAAAGAACCTTAGCAAAAGATAGTAGCATACCTGACGTTATATAAGATACCTACACACCAGTTACAGCCACCTACAAACTAATTCTGTGAAAGCCAGACTTAGCCCACTAGACACTAGAAGGGTGGCACACTGGAAGCCTTAAAAATGTACCAGGTAGCAGGCTGGTAGAGGAAGTAGAACAGCATTTGATAAAATTTTTGGAGAAATTTCTTGCAGCTTTACAGAGCAGCAAGTTAAATTTTAGTTGAATAGAACAGCAAGTTGAATAGTGCCTTTCCAGTGCAAGTCATTTCTACTGCAAACAGGTTTTTGGCAATTTTACCCATTGGAATAGATGTGCCGTGATAAAATGTCACAATATAAAATGTGCCCACACAAAATTTGAGGCGTTCTGTCAAATAGTAGACATGTACTAATTCCTATATATACAACAAACCTAATCTTGTCAAAACATCATTAACAATCAAGTAATACATCTTTCCTTCACAAACTTGCAGAGTATATATTTATACCATGCATTAAATGCTCAAGCGTGCATCTTTTGAGTCTAAACGAGCATGCTTTTACCCTTTTGCACTGTGCTTTGCATAGCATGACACTATTATCACGAAGAACACTAAATAGCATCCCAGTGGGTCTCACACCACACCATGCTAGTCACTAATGAACTTCTAATTTAGGTGTGTAAAACCAAAATTTTATATTGCATTCTCATAAATAAGAATGGCATCAGGAAGCTGCAGTTTTGCCTAAAACACAAATGCTGATCTGATACAGCATTTGCAAAGAACACAGACTGCACAATAGAAACCTCATTGCACACTCCCATGGCACAAAAAACAGGAAACAAAGTATTTGGTAATCACCACATCTTGTTATACCACTGGTGACTGCAAAAAGCACCATCGGAGAGCAACGTTTAAGAAAATGTTTTCACTAGCACGTTGGGCTCACTCTAAGAGGGAGATGGAACAACAGAAGACAAAAAACGCAATTCATCTTTATTATAAAAGTACTGCTGGTTGGCACTAAATAACCGACAAAAATTATTTCACAGAATTTCCAGTGTACTAGTTGATGATACTATTGTAATATTCACTCATTTTGCGCGAATTGAAAGTCCCAACAACCATTTGAAACCTGAAATAAGTCAACACCAACCTTGTAAACAAATCAGGCATGCAGAAAATAGGAGCATTTTCCCAGCAGCAAAAGTACAAGCACATTCCAGAACATTACGTGGAACCAGTCTGGCCAGTCTACACGGTCATATAGACTATACTGAAAAATATTATTTCCCAAAAACACCAATATAATTTTCCAGACAATCTGGCACTTTAGCATAGAGAATATACACTTTTGAGCTACTTTTACTTGAAGGGCAGGCAGAACAGAGTGCCTTCTCCAACCACTTGTTAACAGCAAGATTCAGCCCCTTATAGCCATTCAACATGTAAAATCAGTAATGCTACTAAACCGTTCACTTGGGATTGAGAACCAAATGATATTACACTTTCTGCTGTTAACTCAAAGTAGCCCTAGAAGTGCATGTGTCTTATGTGAAAATTTTTGAAAACAAAAACTCAACTCAAAAATTAATTACATACCAGTGATGATTTCTTGCAGGCTCAGGCCTGCAAGAAATGCATGCACCGAGAAGGCACTGGCCAGCTAAATGAACTCTTGATGCCACCAATGAGCATGTCTACATCGGAAGTAGAAGCAGTTCTGGATACCAGCATTTTTCAGTTCATAGTTAAGGCCTGCAGTTTAATAGTGCAATTTCAAAGTTCACCATGATCAGCCCTGGTCTTTCAATCCAATGCTAACATGCTGAATAAAATGAGTGCAATGATCATATTGATGACAATTTTTCTATAGGGGCTCAATAGTGCATTTCCTACCTTAATATGAACATTTACCCTTAAACTCAAGATACCTGTGTATCCCAGCTATAACCAAGACAGCAGGAGCCACCAATTACTAAAACCAGTTTTTATTATGGTTGTATGGCAAAAAATTGAGATAAGTACAGCCATAATGAGATTTTATTTACACCAAATGAAAATGTGGCTGAGGGACCCCTCCACATGTTTTGCAAATCCACATTTCAGAACAACTGTAAGTACATGTGAAGTCAAAAGTAATTGGAATACGGTCTCATAAGTTTACAGAAATTTCTTCTCGTGGAAACTCCCTGGCTGCATTAGTGTACGTTCAAATGAGTCTTCCCCAATAGACAAAGCTTCCTGTACACTGCTAATGGCTGTCTTAAAGCCAGTAAGACAAATATTTTGTGACATTCACAAATCCTCGTTCCAGTTACTTATGACGGCACCTGTACATATGCACCACGTTGACATCTGCTGTAGAGGCTGCTGCCTTGAGTGTGCTAACAATGCCATCTTCAGAGCTCAAGGTGCTGTCATTGAGGACCATTTCCTTTTCAAAGCCCTAATGCCACAACAGCTGCTCAGTAGGAACAATAGTCACCAAGATGAGGCAGTCTATTTAGTACAGGCCACGCAACACAAAATGTGCATTGCCAACAGACTTCCAGACCCCACTGAAGCTCATGACTGCAGCTGCACCACGTTCTGCAGCACTTATATCAACTGCCGCTGTTTGTCTTTAGCAGTGCTAATGCATCACTAGAAGCCTGCTCCCTGGAACAAGTCGACTATAGTCTCTAATTTGACATCTCTCCAGGCTTCCCTTCCAATAAAAATATCACTTTAACCAGCAAGTGCATACAAACATTCATGAGAACGGAAAAGGAGCTCAACATTACTTATGAGCCTATTGATGCAGTGTTTGGTATCAATAGGCAGAAACACCCGCCGTGGTGGCTCAGTGGCTAAGGCGTTGCGCTGCTGAGCACAAGGTCGCGGGTTCGATTCCCGGCCACGGCGGCCGCTTTCCTGATGGAGGCGGAAAGCAAAAACGCCCGTGTGTGCGAGATTTCGGCGCACGTTAAAGATCCCCAGGTGGGGATCTTTTAATCCGGAGCCCTCCACTACGGCGCGCCTCATCGCCTGCGTTGCGTCGGCGCATTAAACCCTACAATCAATCAATCAATAGGCAGATTAAACTTCGCAGAAACTACGAAGGTTCTGAAAAAGCTGTACAGCTTCCCTTTGCAGCCATATGGCTGAAATTGTTGTGAATGTCAAATTTTTCTTCTCAGAATAGCTGGCAACTTTACTAGGTAGAATTCAAATTTTTCCAACTTTGGGCTACACCTGGGTTAAGAAGTGCACCACAGTGGAGGGTTTACGAATTAAATTAGATCACGTGGGGAATTTTACCAGGCACCAAAGTCTCAACACAATTTTTTCGTTTTTCACCTCCACCCGAAAAATGGCTGCATGGCTGGGATGGACTGCATCCTTGGACTCGCCAGCAGGGCTTAGCCCTTGAGGCACTGCGGTGGACCAATACCGTCGAGAAAAAGCAACACAGAAACTGTTAGGATCACCTTGAAGAGATGCCGAAAAAACTGGAGTCTCGAACATGCCAAGACATGCCGGCAGTGCGGTCCACCGCGGAAGAGAAGCACACTGACTGGTGGTGTGAATGCAACTGGCAGCTCGCCAAAAATCGGCGAGGCATTTATTGCTGCCAAGATTGCCCTCTTCCTTGTTCGTTGGGGCTCGAAAAACTGATGCAACAGGCAGGTGCAGATGGCTACTCACTTCGTAGCTGCTTGTTCCGTACGAATGTAACACTCCTCCCCCTTTGATAAGTTCAGCATGTCTGCAGTGTGTGTCTTCACTGTTTGCAATAGCTAGTGGCCGTTAAATGCAGAGCATTTCAGTAACTCACGATGTCACCCGCGTTGACGTCCGTAGTCGTAGTCCGCACCCCTCCCCCTACACCATATATAAAAAAATACTATCCGGCGCCTGGTTTCGATCCCTCGACCCTGCGGGGGAACGCAATGTACATGGTGCTCTACCCACTGCGCCACAAACGCCGACACAGAAACGGTAGAGGCTACGAACGCGCCTTATATCCTTGACTCATTCAAACTATGTTTAAGAAGCTGCTGATACAACGCATTCACTACCACCAACACCCCAAACAATAAACGTTAACGCAATACACCCACCCCCTATGCGACGCATTTACGAGTCCCCCTCGCGGGAAGATGGGCCCAATAAATTTTTTTTGTGGTCGGCCTGATGTTGACGATGGCAGTCTGACCTTCCTTGCACTGAAGGTTTCCTGAATGGCCTAGCTACTTGTGTAGCGAGTCATGACTGGCAAGCGATGGCAATAAATCTGCCGTTGGGCTGGTTCCAGCAGCAATGCACCCACATGCTTTGCTGTTTTCCATGATGCAGCACAACAAGCAGAGGCTAGCTGGGTCAGACCATGTGTGGGGCAAACGACAACTAGGAGGTTTTTTTTCAAACTGAGGGAATATATACAATGACTGAAAAAAACTAGACGGGAAAGGGTTTGTCCAAAAAATTACCACCTGTAAGTTTATGTAACGAGGGCACTGCAGCTGTTTGGCCTGAATACAAAAAAAACGAGATTTTTATATATTCATGACAAATAAAAGCCTTGGCTCACATTAGGGCAAAGTTAATAAAACCGGCAAAAGAAAGTAGAATGGGGCTAGTTGCTGGTTCTTCATGTTCAATTGCGCTAAGTATACAGACGAACGGACACTAACGACAGGTGAGGCGCTCGGTTAACTCACTTGTCCCTCCCTGTCGGGTATTTTCTTGTGTTTATTCGGTGGAAATTTTACGCTAGTACCACACTACAATCTCTGCAGGACATGTAAACACTATATTTGGAGTTATCTCATCCAATAAAAGCAGTTGTATAATGGAATACAAATGAATTACCATTTGATTACAAAAATAATTACCTGCTGATAGGTTGAGGTTTTTGGAAATCATTTTAGTATATCCTTCAAAACAACGCACTACACAAAGTGGCATCTGGTAGCTAACATGCAGATAAGACTCCTTTCGCTGCTTCAGTCACACCTTACTAGCCACAGCGATCCACAAAGTGATGTGGATGAAGAAACTTGGCTCTATCTGTTGTCTAAAATGTACCCAACACTATCTATGCATTTATGCGACTTCATTAGCAACTGCAACATGTCACAAGTATTTTTTTGCGAGTTTCTTCAAGTGTCAGGAAGTTAGGAAGTTAGGTGAAGAGGCAACACGAGTATACTCGGACGTGGTAGGAGGTTGGCCATCGTGGTTGTCCAAGTTATATCAGAGAGTGGCAGTGATGAAAGTGAAAGGGTTAAAAAAAGTGCAGAGTAAGCAACATCAGGATGCTGGTTCACAAAAGCGCAATATGGGCTAAAGGGCCATAAAGCCATGAGTAGTAAATGTCGTTAAAAGGGCCATAAACAAGAAATAAAAGTTGCATTCATCCCCCTTAGACTTTACATTCTTTCTTGAAAATTTATCACCAAAGGTGCTGATCTGTTCATTACTATTGACTCTTTTGGTGCTAAAATGAACTAAATGCGCTAATCGATGTTAAAAAAAATTGCGCAGGTTGCAATAGTGGCGCAAGGCTGGAGAATCAACACACCGGGCAGCCCCTTTACCTTCGGAGACCCGGCTGTTGCTCCTTACTTGTATTTCCGAATGTTCCCTGTGACTGTCAGACCGGGATCATTTTGTCTGTAGGTTTTCACATCTCTCCCAAAGGGGCCGTGTTAGCACGCGCTAGAGCGGCGCGCCAACCATCCTCGCAAATCGGCATCTGTAGCACAAGCTGTATGGTTCTCCCACTTCAGGTGCAAATGCACATGAACTGGCGAGAATAAGAGCATTTAGAGAGATCAGGCCACGAATGCTGAGCAAAGTGTTCTCGGAGGTCGAGCAGTGCCAGAACACTTGATGACGTCATAAATAGGCAAAGGCTTGGCTACATCTACGCGAATGGGCAAAGGTCGTTTAGGGACCTCGCGCCGGGGGTTTTTTCTCTGTATTTTTTTTTGCGAACTGCCAATGGACCAAGCTCAAGCTTTAAACAACTCTGTTAGGAAACCAGCTGCCTAGAGCTAATAAAATTAAGCCACAAACGAACAGTTGCAAATGCCTCATCAGTCTTCACTTGAGCAGGGTAATCAAACAGGCTACTTGACTCGAGAAGCATCCGGACGTGTTCAGAATTTCAATACAAAAGTGACACATTGGCTGATGACTACGACTCATTATGTTCGATTCAGAGATGTCCTCATCATCAACACAACTGCTCAAAACAGTATCATCGTCTTTACTCCAAACAAAAGATAAACATATTATATGAATCATCTTCATTGACGAAGATGAAAAGCTTTTTGGGGCGGAGTTTGAAGGGCCAGCTATGCAAGGTGTTGCACCCCCCGATGTCATGTTCTCATTTAAACATTGCGCTCGTGCTGCAGGGCGCGCTTCGTCTGATGGCCAACACAACCCAAGCCAAGACGACAGGCCTTTGTCATCCAGGATGCTCAAGAGAGAACCTATCCTCGTAGGACGTGCTCTGCTCATCCGAAACTGTCTGGAGGCGCTTTAGTTATGGGAGAGGTTGATCTCAATCACTCACAGACGAGCTTCTAATAGCAATGATACCAATTTTATCACAAACTTCAAATAATTAACCAAGATACTGGGGAACACAGATAAAGTGCAGGTGACTCGCCGGTCACTTTCTTGACAGGTCCTCATGACTGTTCCAAAGTACTTGTTTGTAAAATTAGTAGCCACTGACCAAAACAATGTCAATGACCAAGACAGCTACTGTAGTATTGCCTCTAGCTGTTTGATCATGTACCTGATTGCTAAGGAGTTAACACAATGATGTCTAAGTTACGCAATTCCTCCATTGAATAACTGGTGATATCGTGTATAGTGAAATGTAGTTCAACATTCTTTCTGCATTTTTTTTTTGCTTAAGGTTTTTCATGGCTGGAATGAAGCTTAGTACGTTAGGCAAAAGCCAGTCTTTTTAAATTAAACTATTATGTCATCTTTCCAGTCCCTTAGAGACTTTAGCATGCGACCTAATTTACCACAATTATTCCTGCTTCCTTTCACCTGCCACAGCTGCTTGCATATCCAGTTCTTCCAAAGCAACCTAAAATGTAAGTTGGATAGCAGAAACTGAATCAGAGAGCAAGAGAACCGAAGCAGGGGGTAGGTGTCAGCCCAGAAATTAGCTTAGCTGGATGACACTGACATGCTGAGGATTTACTGTGTGCATGTTATTCTGACTACTTCGAAGCCTGATATTCATAAAAAGGCACCAACATGCCTATCCGTACACAGTATTAAATTTGTCAAAGGTTCTCATGTGTCATAGTTCAGTGGTCAATCCCCTAGATATTGAGATGACGAGCCATATGGAACGAATGAGGAAGAGGAAAAAGAAAGTTGAAGTTGCCACCTAGAAATTGGCCATTTGGAGAATGCCGTGATTACACACGTGAGGCAGTGGCAAATGGGACAATGACTTATGAAGCAGAACAGCAGAGCCTATTAGAGAGCAGGCCGGAATGCAGGCCTGGGACAAGCCGACTGAAGGAAAAGCAAGACAGCAGGTAAAGAGCAAGAGAGCCAGCGGTCTGAGAGGAGTGAGCCAGGGGGTCTTGGCCAGACCTCTGACAATACCACAGTAAGCCTGGGCTGGATGCAGGCCGACATTGCATCCGTCCCAGACCTCCGAGTTGCACTGCAATTATTGGTGGCCTCAGCCATGACAGTCCACCTGCGTCCACCTTCTATGCCCATCAGCCTCGCTCTGACGGTCACTGAACTGGCAAAGCTTCCGGATACGCCAAGGGTGCCTCTGCTGCAAGAGCATAGTCCCAAGTCCAGGGGCTGCTTCCTGCTGAGTGGCTACCAAAGGTGTACCACAGTAAGTACCAAAGGTGTACCACAGACGACACACATCAGGGGGTGTGGCACCACCGCCGTCTCCACAACGAAAACACCCCCAACACCGGACCATTGCACTTACCACGGCGTCCTGGCCACACAACGCCTGCACTACATCAGCGCTGGTGACAGGGGTAGGCCCATCCACTAGGGTCCCGTAGCTACCATGGCATCGTGGCCAAGCAACGTCTACGCCACGTCATCGCCAGTGACCCGGGTAGGCCAGTCCAATAAGAACACATAGTTGAACATAATTAGTTTCCTAGAGACTGAAATATTTATTTGATGCTTTTAGAAGGGTTTACTGTTGTTTGGTTCCTTGTTGTTTGTTTGTGATTTTCATTAGGGATTGTTGGTGCTCAAGAATAAATGTGTGTTTGGTTCAACCTGCCAGTGACTCTCCCTGGTCCATCTCTCTGAGCCAGCCAAGTCACCCACGTGACAGATGGCATGGTGCTCAAAGTTTCAAAAGCTAGCAAGCTTGTTTGAATGTTAGTTAGCTCTGCAACGAAAGCACAAGGCTTGTGATTGTAAGATCACAAATTTAGCCAGGTCTTTCATTATTGACATGTTGACGAGTTTAACGTGCCGACGCAATGCAGGCGCTGAGGCGCGCCATAGTGGAGGGCTTAGAATCAATTTCGACCACCTGGGGATCTTTAACGTGCGCCAAAATCTCGAACAGACAGTAATTTTTGCTTTTCGCATCCATCAGAAAAACAGCCACTGAAGCCCGGAATTGCACCCGCATCCTTGTGCTCAGCAGCACAAAGTGATGTGTTGTAGGCATGAAACACAAACTGTAGTTGCATAGTCCCAACCTATTCTTGACACGATTTATTCCAACTTGAAAGCATTCAGTGATGATAATACTCGGGGACTTCCATCACGTAGCCATAGCTCACCTAAACAAAACTGATATCAATGAAATATTTTAAAAATGTTAAAGAGCAGTGACTATGACTCTGCACTGCTGAAATTGAGTAAACGCAGTCAATTTATCTTGAGAAGTTGCTGTTTCAATGCAGATTTTAAACCTTAAGTACCTCAAAGTCCTTATGTATGCGCCTTCCTCCTTGTTCAAATCCAGTTTTACAATTGGTACGCTATCTAGTTCCAGTGACTTCACGCAATAGAAAAGTCTGCACGCTTGCTTGAGCTGTTCCACTTTACATGTGCTGAGTTTCGATGTGCCTCTTGAGGTCATGCTTCCGCCGAAAGGAGCTCGGGCAGGATTGGCACGAGAACGGTCTCTCCCCAGTGTGAGTCCACATGTGAATTTTCAAATCGTGTCGCTGGTTGCACGCATAAGAGCACACGTCACACTTGAACGGCTTTTGCCCCGTGTGAATTCTAATGTGCTTTTTCAAATTTCCGGTGAGGGAAGTTGTATAAGGACAGAACTGACATTGCTGAAGACGTTTGCTCTTGTTCACACGTCGCCGCCCCCTCCTGGTTTGACCATGGAAAGATGCGGTGCCTTCAACATTCATCTGCGAACTCGTGAAACAAGGCACCATGTCCTTGGGATGATGGCCCCATCCTAGTGTCGTATCTGCAGGAAGCATCAGACAAAAATGTACACTGCACATGAAAGTGACCATGCTGTAAGATTAGCTTATAGCATTAGCTATAAGCAGTAAGATTAGCTTATAGCTTCGGTTTAATTTGTGCCCAAGGATAGCTGAAGCATACATGCATAGTTATTCGTAGTTGTGAAACAGCAGTTAATTTGCAATTTTTCTGAACTTACAGTTCATCCTAAAACAGCCTTAATGTCATTGCATGAAAAAAATGCTCCTGTTTTACTTGAAACACAACAACTTTGCTTTTGCGGTTAAGCGTTATGACAAACTATGCATGTGCAAACGCATTACCATGGGCGCAAAACTGAGGGTCAGGTGATACACCAAAAGCTTATGATCGATAAAACACCCCAGGAAAGACTTCTTGAGTACCTAACACGGCTTGGTTTATTTGCTCTGCCCCAAACTTCGTGAAAACAAGCTTTTGTATTTATCAACCAATGACAATTATGAGTTGAACCACACACCTGCATTGACAAGCAAAAGCCCTTAAGCATGAGCTTCCGCAAAAGGCTGTTTTCTGGAATAAATAAACTCGATGAAACCTGCAACCATTTGCTGGTTTGTTAGAGTATTGATCATATATTAAGTTGCTGTTCACTACAGTAAAAACCCATTCCACAGATTGAATGGGAACTGAACGTTTTCATTTCCTTGACTCCTAGTTTTTCCGCATGGCATTTTAAAATTACAATTTTGCTTGAGTACTGGGGACATTTCTGTTAAGCTTAGTGTTTACGGCTGCAGTAAACATTAGTCTAGGCAATTTAAAACAGCCCTAACGGTAGGAGAATTGACAATGCACAAGCTATGTGTAACTGTTTGTCCCATCAATGACATTCTTTAGAATGTAACTATACTAGTCTAAGTTAATATATATGAGAATTTTAAAGAACAGTATTGATGAGACAAGAGTACATATTTTTGAGAATAATAAACACTGCGGCTAGAACAATAGGTTACCTGCAGATGGGATAAAAAGTTGCACAACACTGAGTGCAACTTCTAGTGCAATTAACATATCTAGAATATTCGTAAATATAAAATAGTCCAGAATCAAGCTAAGTTTTTTAATATTATTACCCGTGACCAAATGTTTACAACTTTGTTTATTCTTTTCTTCACCCACTTTAATAAAAGAAATCTCGTAACTTACTGGACGTTCAAAATACTCAGAAAATCTATAATTGAGTGAATTTATACCACCAACAATAGTCCACTTCTAGTTTTACCGTAATATATGCCCAATTGTCTCTGCTCATAAGTGAGTTGACTATTCCTTAGTGTTTCTATAATACGCATCAAAAACACTGGCACAAGAACCCAATATTTAGCTATTGATTTTACTTGATTTACTTGTCTTACATGTAGCAATGCAAAATGGGCCATCTGCCTCGTGCACTGAAAGGTTCCAAATAATTATCCTCAGAGCATCAACTAATGGCAAGCATAACGTAAAAAAGCATTCTTTGTTCTCACTGTTGCCCCTCCAGAATTGAATTGTCCACAATATGCTCAGCCCTACAGCTCCTCAGACAGTGACCCAGCCAACAACACATGCCGCAGTCATAAGGCGCAACACAAGCCTGACTCAGATAGTAATATTAACTTTTCTGCACCAAGTTTTTGGTTTCCACCATGACATAGCACAATAAGACTCAATATTTCCAGCATTCTGGTTATTCAGAAATTCAGAGTAGTAATGTAATACACCTAGAGAATAAAACCATACATGGCTTCCACATTGCTGTTTGAAACATCGACGCTACACTATTCACAACATTCAAGCAAAATGACTTAACACAAATTAAGGGAAGCACAAAGCACAATTGACACATGGAAGAACCACATACTGAAGGACATTAGTCTCACACAATTACCAGGGACCAACCAGCACCACCTCAAACATGCTTTTATTAAAGTTGGAACTCCCACACCCACAAAAATATTCTAATTAATGCTTCTAAACTAATTACCAGGGGCAGGTGTAGGCAGAAATATTGACAGGTGGCTTACCCGTGCCAACCACAGAAAATCGTGTGAAAGCAGTACACATTCTTGTTTATAAAGCATTGTTAAATACACTGCAGTGGGCATGTATTAAAAAGGCTGACTAACCCTGTGGTTTTGTAACCATTTTGTAAGCTTCGGAGTGCATGCACAGGATTCAGGATATAGCCCAAATATCTTGTGCTTGGCTCAGAACTTGTGCTTAAAGTAAATGATTGTTTGATAGCTAGGTACATGCCCCCGCAAAGTTTATCAAGCGCTGGTCAATACAATACTGCATGTGCTATTCGGTGGGTACGTATTAATTTACCCAACAGCAACTACCAGGTATGTATTAGCTAGGCCTGATTTCTCACTTTCTTGAAGTCTTACAATGTGAATTGGTACACAGAGACTTACATACAGCACAAACAGGTTCCAGTGGTACCAATTACATACATATTTTCCGGTGTATAAGTCGCGGTTTTTTTTCTGAAATTTTCGTTGGTGCGTCTTATCTCAAAGCACCCTATACACAGCATGGTGTAGAATCTAATGTGCAGGCTTAATGTTGTTAACATTCAAGTCCAACCCTTGGGCATGTTACTCTGAAGGAGGTAAACAGCATTTTAAAAATGACATTGCTGACGATCATTTTAGGTTGATCTAGGGGGCCAAATGGGACCAGTTTGTTACAGTAATCTGGACATGAAAGCAAGACGGTAGGCTTAATACCGGGCCATCACATGTCTGTTACCCTCTCCCTCTGCTTCCCAGCAACCTCTGCACAAGCTAGTTACAAACTAAAATACAGGACGCTCCACAAAAGGTTCTTCATAGAACAGGCTTCACAAGACAGGCTTCACAAATTTCCCACAAAGCTGGAAGAGGTAGGCAGATAGTGCTTTTTCACTAAGAGCTGAAGTCTTGTCACACAGGTGTGAGCACAAAAGAAAAGTTATTCTATAACAAGCACTCGAAAACTGTCTTGACACCATTTGGGCAAAAAAGCTTAAGTTACACAGATTTACACATTTTCTGCAACATGCAAGATAAATGGCATCTTGCAGCCAAGAAGCAATTAACGGCAAATCATTTTTCAGCAAGGACAAAGCCCCAGAGGTCATACCCAAAGAAACGAAGCCCACGTAAGGAGATGGGTGCTGAATGAGGAGAAGGAATTGAGGAATTACATTTTCTGGCCGAGAAGAAATACGCAGCCCAATCACAAAGAGCCCTGAAAGTGTAGCATGGTACACTAAAGCGGCAACACCAGAAGCACCACGCTACACTAAAAAAGCAGCAGTGAATCAGGCAACGATCCCCACAGATGATGCAAAGGAGGTTCCAACTTTGGCGCCCTCACATAAGTTTGTGCCCTCCGGATTTGTTTTGCCAACTTGTGCATTCGCGGCACCAGTGTGAGCCAGAAAGATGTAAGCAAGCAGCCACAGTAGCTGCCTTCGGAGAATGAGCGGAAAGAAGCTGTGGCAGCAAAGCAGGCTCGGAAACGGGAGAGCAAGCAATCAAGCAAGAGTGTCGCAGAGGTGCGAGCTCGGTGGTGATGCAGCAGGGCCTTTGCCGGGTCCTCTCTCCTCTCCGCGTACCCTCTCCGCTCGCTGCGCTTGTATATGTGCGCACGCCTCTGCCATTACTGCTTGCCGCAGCGCACTCATCGGTGCACCCAATGCATCGCATTTCCGCACGATCCCCTTCGGACTTTTTTTTTTTTTTATATTCTCTCAACAGGCACAGAAAAATGAAACTCACAAGACAAAGGCAAGTTAAACGCACAGGGCCACAAAGACAAGATACAACTTCGTTCAATCTGAAAGAGCTAGCCTTTAGTAACTCACTAGCTTCATTCCAGCTACAAAGAAAATTTTTTAAACAAAAAATTGGCACAGCTTGCACTAGTGGTGCAAAGCTAGGAAACAGCAGAGCTGGCGGCCTCTCTCCCTTCGTCCTACGTGCAAGCCTGAATGTTGTCGTTCTACATGGACCTTTATGCCATGTGTGCGCAGTGACATCACAGCTTGCCGGGTGCTGGTGAGGCTCGGAAGAGCCATGCCTATGCTAGCAAAGCGAGCGTGAAGCTATGCACTACGCCAAGCGTTGCTACGCAATGCAAGGTGACGTCACTGCCCCACAAGGTTTCTCTGGTGCAACAGATGGATAACGGTCGCTTCAACCAGCTCTGCGGTTAGAAATGCTTGGAATATGTGGAACCTTAATGTTTCACACTACAGTGAGAGGATATGGGCAGGAATGATGTGGTAAGGGCCAGCACCGAAAAGATGGTTATCAGTGGGATAACTGCATGTCAGCACTACACCGATGTGATCAAATGGTACTAGAGGCCCCGTAACAATTTCCCAGCCATTTTTCTGACGGTGGCTTAGGTGACGCCAAAGAAATTTCCGGAAAGTGGATGGGGAGTCCCCACTGCATCATACATTTTCTTCAATACTATACCTATTATGTGTTTGATGTTTGCGATAAAATTTATATAACTGTTATCCGGACAAAGCAGGCTTTTTATGAACCAACTTGTATTTTGAATGTGAACATCTTCGACAGAACTCTGTCTGGTTGGGTTAAACTTAAGAGGCAAATACACCAACCAAGGGCGTTTATTCAAAGCGGTCCCTTTGACCGGTTTGAATAAACGCCCTTGGTTGGTGTATTTGCCTCTTAACTTGTATTTTGTCTTCATGGCCCATTTGAACCCAAAATTTTCCGGAAATGAAAACTACCAACAAAACAACACGAAATCAAAGAAACGAGCTCCTGACAAAGAAAGGCTACTAATTCCCATGCAAACCAAACCAACCTGCTACAATCTCTACAGACTCATACAACCGCATCCCTAGCCAATGGGCCCATTGCATCACTGGTGCTGGCATGGTTTTGTGGCTTCAGCATAGCCGCATCACATCATGATGGTGACAATGAGGTTATGTCTAGAAGCAGTGGAGCCACCACCTTGGTAGAGTTGTACCAAAAAGAGGCTACTTTTGGGGCAGCTAGTTTTGTAGGCGCTTCAAAGATTCAGGGGCTCTGCTGTAGTGCCATCAAAATGCTTATTGACAGGACCACGCTCTGCTACAAAGACTCCATAAATGTGCTAGCTTTGGAGGCAAACGCAGAAGCAAAACATCAGTGTTATATCGGTCCCCTCACACAAGGTTGGGTAGTGAAATCGCTGTCCTTGTTGCATCACTTCTGGCTCATTTTCTCGGAACCTTTCACTGACTACATTAGCACATTTTCTTAATGCTTGCTTTTTTTTCTCCCTTCATTGGGTCATTGCCCAATTCGCTGCTGTTTTAAGTCCATGCTACACTTGTGGGGTCTCCACAATTGGTCTGCTTCTTTATCTTTGCAAACTGATATTCACGATTTTTACTCTGTCTCTTCCTATGGCCTTTTTTTTCGTGTACGTTTCTCTTTTGGTAATGACTGGGGGATTGTGCCTGGCTCATGACAACCGGTAACTTTCCAAAGACATCGATGCAACTAATGGATGTGCTTTCTCAGGCAGCAGTAATCTAGTCACCAAAGCAATTTAATTTCTTCACACAGAAGAAAAATGTAGTGAAAATGGAAAATTTTAGAGCATGGCAGGACACCTTGCTCAGGGTCAGCCTGAAGGGTGTACAGTACTCTGAAAACAAAAACAGTGGGGAATAAGTTTGGGGAAGCACATTTCATTAATGCAAGCACATACACAAAAACAAGACATTTGTAAGGTGGCTACAAAACAAAATTCCTGGGACATAAAATAGACTTCAGAATAACACGAACAAAACACTATGCTTCAGAATTATATAGAACGGCACATAAAAGCACTAGCATAGTTTCATACAAGTTTACAGTATGGGGCACTGCTCTCACTGCTATTTACAAAAGCTGAATAAACGTACTTGTTCAAAACCCACTACTTGCTTTCTATCCAAAGTTTTGTACCTTTTGAAGTGGTGCTGACATTTAGAAGAACCATCGTGCAGGTATCTTTTGAAACATTAAAAAATTATTACATGGAATACAGGAATGTCAATTTGCTTGTTTAGCCAAAAATTTCATGGACAAAGGTATATCTGGGAGTGATAAATACCAACACTACTCAGGATTCTGTTTACCGATTTCCGGGTGAACAATTCCTATTATCAACACAATTTCTCAAAACCCCAAACGAAAGGTTGTCAGTCCTTAACTTGCTGGGGATTACTTCCAAGATGGCTAAGTGAAGCCAAATCTCACAACAGCAAAAGAATGGGGGATAGCTTGGCATAATGATTACTTTAAAGGACATTTGACTTTGTGCAAAAGCTACAAAGTAGTTTCAAACCCACCATTCTTGAACTTGGATTTGGTGGTGCAAAAATGCTAGAAACAGCCAACCACGCATGCTATGCATCTGCACGCACTTTAGACTTGATCGCAGCGGCTTTGCTTTTGACCCTTCACGATTTTATTTCGCATGAGAAAAGCTTCATGCTCAACCATCGTCGCCGTAAAATGGGGGGTGCACGATTTTTTTACATGAATGACATAAACCTGCCGATTCCATAGTCCCTCTAAAAAACAGCTGCAAACAAACAAATTAAACCATGTTTTGTTTTTCAAGTAGAATATCAAATTATAACCAGAATAATTCAATACTGTTATGGTCACAAAACTGCTCCGTAATCCATGGGCAAGCTTCGTATGCTGACTTTGGCAGCCACGTGGTGGCACCAACATCTGTTTGAGGGCTCTTTGGCGGCACAGGGCTGGCCAAAGCTACAGGAATGCTGCCAGTTAGGAGTGCATGGTGTGGCAAAGATATGCAACTAGCTTCTTATGCTATTCATTATTATGCGACTTAATTATAATAAGCACATGCAAAGAAAGATGCCAAGCATGCATCTTGGGATGTTGTTCCAGGTGCAAGTAAACAACACAAAAATTTCCCTGTTCTGCTTACCCAGCAACAAAGAACAGCGGTAGAAATGAAGCGGGCCATTCCGTGGTTAGAAATGGCAACTTCAGCTTCGACTCCAAACATCTGCTTGTGTGCAAGAGACATTTTAATGCCACTGGAATCATACATGCCCATAAATACATTGTCAAAGGTGATGCGGTGCCACTGCACCATGACAACCGAATTCTGAAGCTTAACATCAACCTAAAAAAATTTAACGACTTGCCATTTTCTATAAACATGTCAATGCCGCGATCACAGAGTGATGAGACCAGCACTAAAACGACATCAAAGAGCTTGCTCGAAATTTTTCAAGAGCATGTTACGCAATTCCTGGTGTTTAAACAGGTCTTGTCAAATAGGTTCTGTTAATCATACAGTTTCAGCTGCTGTCAGCTGCCCCACCCACTTCATAGGTATTACGGCGAAAAATTTGTTTTTGGTGCCGCCTGCATTTTTTCACGAGTGAAAGCAATAAGCAATTATGTGTGACAAAGACCAATATGTGCAGCAGAGGAAGGAGAAAATCAAGCTGACAGAGTAGTGATCAAACAAAATGTTCTTTTATGAGCCTCCTGGACCTATCAATGTATAAACTCGCTGAACTTGAAGCCTAATTTGTACCAGCTTGTGCACAGATTGGCACATAAAAAAAACTTTGTAACGTTTGCTTGCGTTTACGTTCCATATTGTTTCTACCGTTTGCTGCAATTTGCAGCGCAAGAAATAATTTTTTGTGTGCTCTGAGCCATGTGCGTTTGCTGCCTTTTGAAGGGATTTTTTTTTTACAACCTACACCAAAATTTACTTTGTTTTGCTTTGCTCTTTTCTATTTGGAAGGATTTAAAACCATTGCACTGGGAAGACAAGGAGCGCATCATGTGTTCTTTTGTTTTTTAATTTCTTGTTTTTCTGCAGCGCTTTTAAATCCTTGTAATATACTGAGTCGTCCAAACAACATTATTGGTGTTTCATTTTGAGTAGCTTTCTTTTCGTCACGCATTCTCCGCAATGTAGCGCAATCAAGATTCATTAATTGTGTACTCTGAAAAACGCATACTTCCTTCCATATATAGCCTTTTTATTCAATTATTGAAAAGTCTGTAGCAGCCCCTGAAAAAACTACTTTAGAAAATCACCAATCATGATGGTGTGCTAAAGCCTGAGGAAACAGTGCAATTATCAGCCGTGGCAGGAGTAAGTCAGGAGCCATCTGGAAAAATTAAAAAAGAATAACCACCCATAAAAGGCAGGCAGTGTACGTTTATGAAGCTTGAATGATTCATCTCTAACTACTGAGCTAAAATTGCACTTAATAGCAGGATGACCAAATGCAGCAAGCATTCACATGCTGAGACAGCAAAAATCACCGTGGCTTGCAGTGCGCGTGGTAGCTGGATGTCCTCTCAGCAGCGGTAGTGCCTGAAGCAGTGCACACCGTTCCTATAGGAAATGTGGCTAAATTCAGTGACCCATAAAAGATTTGAAGGACTTCCCTACAACCAAATAACAGTTTTGGGGAACTACATACCTTAAAACATTACCAAATGACAATTTCAAATGTTACACTTCATCAGCTTTTTAAAGCTATTCTACATGTTCTCCGGTAGCACTTCACTCATATTCAGCATGTTTGAATATATTTGAAAGTCTTATAAGGCATGTGGAGTATACTGCAGCATTTTCGAGCTGGAAAAAAGCAGTTTCAGTAATTACTTTCTGGGATGAATTCACGAGTAGGTTCATGGGGAGGTTCTGGATTTTCATAGCAAAGCACTTCCACACACAAGTATCCTGGTTATAAAAAGTCAGCAAGAATCAAATTACTACCCTATAACAACTATTTCACTATATCTGGACTTAAAAATTAGTGCCCTTCCACTCCGTGAAGAAGAATGACCTGCGAAGCTGGGTGCGGTCCGAGGTCAGCATAAAACAAAACACGTTTGTTTGTAATTGCTTATTTAGCATACTTCCTAGCAAATTAGCTGAATTCTCGAGACTTGGAGGGACTCCAGCTTTAGTCTGACAGACAAACATGGAGCTGCCTGTTTCACTCCAGCGTTGTAGGCATCTCACTGTTTGTGTAATACAACCAAACCCACTCAATCACTCAGGACACCGCACAGCCGGCATTGGGTTTTCTGACGTCCGTGTTTAAACCTCCCGCCAGCGCAACAAACTGTTCATCACCGTCAAACGAATATGTACGCGTTCTTATTAGTAAAATAAACCATCAAAAATGTCGCTCTGAAAGCCCTTTAGCCTGAACAAGTAATATTTGCGCACTTCAGCGTTCCAAGCGGGCAAGTTGCCGCCCTTCCAGGAGGGATTCCCAGCTACTCAAAGAGCTGGAACTTCAGCAGGCAATGGGGGTGGCAGTGGCTTTGTTATTTTCGCGCCTATTTGCGCTTTTGACCGAGCCGACGCTTCTTCAATTTCCGTTCTTCCTATAAGCGAATGACATGCCTCTATCCGATAGCGAGTTAAATCTGGAGGGCCTCGAGCTTTATTCTAGTGGACAAATGTGACTGCCCTTTTTCCTCCACCCGTCGTGGGCATCTTACTAGCAGTGTAACAGACCAAACCACACCCATACTGCTCCTTTACGGAGGACAGCTGACAGGTGGAAGGAAGGGGGCAATGATGCATAGCTGTCCTTCGTGTCACTAAGCACAGCTGTGCATCATTGCCCCCTTCCTCCCACCTCCAACCCGTGCACACATAATCCGGCAACTGGTGATGCACCGGCGAAAATGTTGCTCGGAAAGCCTTTCAAGCATATGATGACAGGCTCACGCTGCCATTCCAACCAGGCAAGCGGATGTTCAACCGTGAGGTATTCGCACAGACTATGCGAGGTGGAATTTTAGGCTGTAATGGCAGCGGCGGTAGCTTTCGGTTATTTTTACACCCATTCGCACTTCTGTGTATTCTACACAATCACCTCATAACGGCACTACCATCATTGTCAGCTGATAGCGCAACTTGTGAGAAGGGCATGGGTGTTGGCGAGGGGAATAACAGTTGTGATAAGAGGGTCAGCAGTGGCAAGAATATGCACCGGGGCGGCGCCAAGTGGGGGTTAGACATACACTGCTTCACAGTAAAACATTTAGGACAGAGTACCTGGAGCACAAACTTTTACATACACCTTCTCAAAAAACTGGTGTATAGTCCCATCCACATGTTCCGTGAGCACGCATTTCAGAACACCGGCCTCAATACTGTAAAAACATGAGCCGAAACTTGGTTCGGAACTGTCTCGACAGTTCCATCCATACATGTTCTATCAACAGTATCACCCCTATCATGACAGGGATTTCATTGTTTTGTTTAATATTAATCTGTACTTCAAATCCTTCCGCGCAAAAACACCAACACAATGTGGCCAAAAAAAAATTTGCTGACCTATATGTTGGGGGCACGAACTTCGTGGGCTGGCATTGTCAAAGAAAAAACAAAAATTTGGAGGACGTTTAAGCTTCGCCTTTAAGTGCGAAATGCAACAGCATTATGAGACCTCATTCACATCACTTAAAAACTTTCAGAGCCGCAAAGACTTCCACCCCTGCTCACATGCCATCTGTTAGGGCAGCGCCTTCTAGTACGGGAAGTTCGAATTCACGACTTCGGCAGGAGGAACTCCGCTACAGGAAGAAACGGAACGTCCGCGTATTCACTTTCTCTAAACCACAAGCTTACCGCTGAAATCGTCTGCCTTAAGAACCATGACATACACCTATGTATGTTATTGAAAGGTGAAAAGAATCGAGGAAAAATTCCTCAGGCACTTCGGTCATCTTGCGTGGTTTGATGGTGAAAGCCTAGCGATTATCAGACCTTCTTACCACTACGTCATCTTTGCATCTGTCTCTGTTTTTGTTTCTTCGTCTTTTGGCACGACTAACTTTGAGAGGCAAACTGGCTGCACTCCACGCAATGGCTCCCCTACAACCAGAGTTGTGATCGGCATGCACCTATTCTATTAGTCGCGTGAAACCTCATTCACCTATCACACAACACACACCAGGCTAACTATTGTTCCCATCTGGAAGAATGCCAAGTTAGTGTGGCAGTAACACACTCGACTCCTGCTCCGAAGGCACACTTTCAAATTCCACATTGCTCTGGCCAAAGGACGAAGCACCCGGCCAGCTGGAACATCACATGCGCTTCACGGCTGTTTACTCGATCCGCCGGCAGGTGCAGCTATTTTAAATGGGTCTGACTAGAGACCTTAGATCAAGTTTCAGAGTATCCGCACTCTTTCCCTGCATTGTTGTCTGCCGCCGACAGGCGCCACTGGTCAAACCGCGTCACGTGACATTTGTTTACCCCGGAAGACCCGTGGGTGCTGACATTTTGGTGCCTCTGTGTTGCCGCGTGCACGCTCTTTGATAAGTCGTGATTTTCGGAGTGTAGTGCGGCTGTATGACACGTTGACAGTGAATTTTTAAGCCCCCAGACAGAGTTGCAACGCTATGCTGCTCTGTACTGGGCTGATTCAATCATCGGGAAGGTGGAAAACGCCTGCATCGCTTCCCACTGGGAAAGAACGCAGTGGCCTAGCGTACTTAAAAAGCGTAGCTTAATTAGTGGCTCTAGTGTAACATAGAGCCATTAAATAAGCTATGCTACCGTAACCGAGCCTGACCCCATCGCACCGCCGCGTTGCCTCTAAATCTTTGAAAAGTAAACACAGCTGTCACGGTTGCCAAGTGGCTCCCAGACCAATTCCCCTTATCAATGTCAGCCGCAATAGGGCGCCTAAAGCTGGCCACCTTGGCGTCGGGCACCTAAATGGCTGCCGCGGTGCGTCAGTGTCGTTACTCTTGAGCATAGCTCATTTAGTGGCTCTAGGTCTGACTTATTCACAAGGTTCTTCATTGTCTACCACTCATGCCCAGCTCATTTGGTGGTGCATACTGCACTTCAAAATACAAAGAAAAACTTTACTGCAGTTGGCTTAATGCCCGCCAAAATCTCAACACACGGGTGTTTTCGTTTTTTACTTGAATCAGAATGAGGACTACCACGCCAGAATCAAACCCACGTCCTTGCACTCAGCAGTCCAACACCTTAACCGCTGAGTCATGATGCATCGTCAAGGGAACACGGTGTCGCATATTGCACATCCCACTACTCAAAAAAAAATGTCCAAACTTTTATAAAGCCACCCTCAAACCCATATAAACCCACTGCTGCAAAACTACGGGAGATGCTTAGAACTTCCTACGAACGTGAAAACGAAAACATAAATTGTTGGACCTTTTGTTGATCTGGTGTCAAACTTTTGAACTTTTGTGTTGCTCTCGCCAAGCCGCCGTAGCAGCTTCATCCGTAGCCGCTTCCTCTTGAAGGGGGTTATGACGAGCGGCATTTTGAGCTGTTCTTGTCTTTTGCTCTGTGGCATATTTCCTTGGTTTTCCCGCTCGCGACTACAGCCTCGTGCGTCGTCACCTACACTGATGTGGAATAAAACTCCACGCATCCGTGCCGTTCTACGGTCCATCACTCTTTCACAAAACCCTCCTCTGATGCTGGCGTTTTCCTTTCCCAGTGAGTTCCTGCTCTCATTCACGGGAGTACACGTTGGTTTATGTACCATTCGTTTTAGTGACAGCGGTGGCCTTCTGTTCATTACTTAAGGGTGCTGGCCGAACGCACACAAGCTCATACAGTTATATGTGTGATTTCTTTCCCTTAGTTTGGTTTAGTACTGACAACTTGTTCAAGATAGTTGCACGCGCCCACCTCGTCCTTCAAGCACTTACTTACCAAAGCTGGAGGTAATATCGAGGCGTTAGACGCCACCTATAAGATGAAACTATTTTGGCCAGCCTGCGTGACTGTTTAACATAACTTTCGGCATCTTCATATCTGCCTTGAATCCCATGATGGTGCTTTAGGAGTACAGTTCCTCAGAGAGAGAGAGTAAACATATTGTTTTCTAGAAAATAATCTTTAGGGTGTCCTCCTGATTCCACGAGTCCACTGGCACGGGCCGCGTCTTCTGCCCTCTCCATCAACTTGCGCTGGACGTCGAGGGTAGAGCTGGCCAAGGCACTCTCCCAAAGCTCGTAAGTGTGGAAGGGATTGGGCTGGTCAAGTGGGCTTTGTGTACAGCCGCCGACCATACGAAAAAGTGTCCCGGGTTCCCCGCAAAGGGAGCATCTACCGACGCAGGTCTTCTCCGGACACTCTGAACAATTCGGCGACAAATGCTAAAGTGCTTCAAATATTCTCCATTCAGTCGCATTTCTCAATAAACAGCGGGCCCCGAACCAAAGAGACAATAAAAAATCCCCGGCCACCTCCACTAACGTGAAACCTAGGGTGGGGCGATGCATGCAGTGCATATGCGTATTCTTGGCGCCTTGGCGTTTTTGCCCACGGAGGCGAAACCGGTGGGGCAGAGGTATACAGCCTTGCTGTAAAAGTCTCTTGTCGTTGAAGCACGAATCGTTCTAGCGCGAGACGTCGGTAAACGAGTGTCCCGGTGTTTTGGTACCGTGACTACATGATACTACGACAAGAGGCGACGACGGCATGAGATACCGACAGCCCGAGCCCCGAAGGGGATCTCCGCCCCTAAAAAGGTCTGGTGAGACTGGTCGAGCCGATATCAGCGAAAACATAGACGTTTTCAGTTAGCATTAGATTGAAGGCAAGAAAGCAGCGGTTTGGATTAATTTTGGCAATTTTGGAGGCAAGATGCAGCACACAAGCAACGCCAACACTTACCTGAAGCAGGAACATCGCATGCACGTCCTAAGCACCACATCAAGCTTGGTACACAACACATTCACTGCACATAACGCGAAAATGAACCACAGTAGAAACTTCTAGTCGCGCAACAAACGCAGCCATGATCGCTTGGCATAGCTTGGCTATTTTCTGTACGGCTACTGGCTTACAACAGCCGTAAAAACCGCAATCTGCCGCAATTCTATTTGGCTCGCCCTCTACTGCACAAAACACAAAACTTTATAAATGTTCCCTGCTAAACATCACCTAACGAATGAGGCTTTTTTTCGTAAATTTAGCAGAATGTTTGAGTAATGAGCACTAATATATTATGGCTTCTCTTTTGCGACATCAAGAAAACAACGAAAAGCCCCTTAAGTACTACTTCTAATTTTCGTCAAGAGATAGCACGCCATTCAACTTGCCCTTGTTTTTCTAGAGTGCGGGGGGTGACTGTGGGTTGCGTTTTGGGAAGTGGCGGTTATGGGGAGTGGCAGCACCAGCAGCACTCTGTGCAGTGACTTCCTCTCTGCATGTCGCACGCCATCGCACGCAGCTGTTCGTGCTGTTTCGCCGGTCATAGGCAGTAACCATCCGGCTCGCGCGATCTTATGAAAACTGTTTCCCTAGCTAAAATGCCCGCTTATAAGTTTGGCAATGGTAGTTGTGATGTCAGCGAGCAGGGAACTCGTTTAAGGCGTCGAGTTGCCGTGAGCGTTGACCTGAGCTTGCGTGGTGAGTGCCTTTTAGATTTTTGCATTGGCTTCCCGCGCTTGAGTGTTGTTAAGCGTGTTCACACCGAGAAAACAGCAGGGCAACTTGTATCGTCAACGCGAGCGAACGGTGGTTTCGCCGGCCCTGTCGCAGCGGCCAGCATCAACTGCTCAGAAACGTTGTCGCCCGCCAACAAGCGTCGGCAGCTGCGCGGACACGGGCCAGCAACTCAGAACGACCTGTTTTGGAAGAAAAACAGGGATGTTTAGAGGCAGAAAATTTCGGCGTGTTAGAACGACGCTTCCTTCGCTTCTGTCGAACTACGGCTGATCGAGCTAATTACGTTTGGTTAACGCGTGGAAATGACTTTTTTCGTACAAAAATGTGATAGCGTTTAGGCTGGCGAGAATTTTTTACACTGGGAAGTTTGCTCTCCAGGACGTCGAAATCATACAAAGAGCGCCGCACTGCTGCCCAAAATTAACGCACGGCGAGTGGGGTTCGGGTTTCTTATGCATGTTTCGGCCTTAGTAGTTTCGTCTAGCGAGTGCAAGAACCAAGGAAGTCGTACAGGGTCTCTCCTCTACTCGCAGGCACATCATTGCTCGTCGCAAGTGTGAACACCGCCCCACGCGCGTCGCGCGCCGTGCCGAGTCGCAAGTGGGAATGTGCCTTAAACACATGTTTGGTTTCTTCAAAGGCTGTGTCTAGCGTTCCGTCCAGACGGAACGGCAACTGTCACTAAAGTTCCGTCCAGAGGAAACACAACTCGCGTTGAGAGCAGTCTTTCTTGATTTTTACCTAACGGGTCAAACCGCTACCGCTCACTGACTAGCCAGAATCACTGATAATTATTAATCATTATTAATAAGTACAGATGATACAGATCCGGACGGATCTCAAAGCTGCCACCCGACGCCCGCTTCACAATAATTAAGCGAGAGCAGTCGGTCTTGATTTTTACCCAACCGGCCAAACCACTTCCGCTCACTGACTAGCCAGAGTCACTGTTAATTATTAATCACTGGTAATAATTACAGGAGATCGGGCGTAACTGGCGATGGCTACGTCGGCCTTGGCTCCAGTGAGCGGGAGTGGTTCGGCCGCTTGAGTAAAAAACCAAGACTGACTGCTTTCATCGCATGAATTGCAAAGTGGGCGTAAAGTATATCTATTACAAAACGCTAACCACGACAGCAAAAAACAAAAAAAGTTCCAAGAATCGAACCAGGGACTACAGCGTCCATAGACAGCAGCGGAACCGCTACACCAAATCCCAGGGCGAGAAATGCGGCTAATCGGCTGGTTTTGATATGGCGTTTAGTCTGGACGGAACTTTAGCAGTTTTTAGCGTTCCGTCTGGACGGAACGCTAGACACTTCCTTCTTCAAAAAATTACCTCGTTAGAATCATACTGACACCACTTTTAACGTAAAACTTCGCTCAAATAAGCTACATAATTAGGAAAGAAGGGAATGGCCATGCGACCCACCAGCTCATTTCCCACAACAGAACCGATGATGTCATACCAGGGCGGAGGGCGGCAAAAGCAAACGCAAATTAGCAGAGCCTGTAAGCTTGCCAAACAAGCTATTTGCGCTCAAATTTAGGGCACATTCTTTTCACAGTTGTAAGAATGGGGGGACAAACAGTGGAAGTTACGAAAGCACACGTAAACATAGAAGTACCGATGATGCATACTGCTGTTGGTACTGCGCGCACTATGCTTGGTTTAGCTGCACACGACTACGGGGCTTTGGGGTTGTCTCAGGCAACACTGGCTGATTGACGCAAGCAACAGTGACCATATTTGTCGAGCGAGCACTATGTTTCACGAAACAATTATTTTCTCCCTGAGCAAGAACAAGGCAGGTTTAAATGCAGTCAAAAATAAACCAAAGGCAGAAAACGGCTTGCCACGGTATGGTGGCGCCATCCAGGTTCACTAACGGCAAACAAGGCTTCCCAGTTGGCTGCAGAGGGGTCAGTTCCTGTGATGCTATTGCAGACCACGAAAACGCATTATTTAGCAGGAAAATCAAGATTTTAACTTAAATTATTTAATTTCTCAGTGAATAAAGCATTGTTTCTATTCGGACAAGCGCTGGGGGCACTATAAAAGGTGAAGCACCAGCGTCAGCCCGGTGCGGGGATGGCCGGTTGTTTACATACGTCAGTTGTGCTGGGGTTGTGTGAACGGAAACTGCCCGTTCGAATGGAGTACCAGAGAGGTCTTTGTACGGTTTAAAGCAAAGCTTTACTACTTTCCCCCAGCGGTTTCGCGAACCATGCGCAAGTTATCCTTTTGAATGGAGACACACCCCTGGCGACACACCCCTCGAAGCGCATTGCGCGATTTGCCGGGCCCGCTGTCGGCACTGCGCACAAGGCCCCATTTTCAGTCGCTCTATGTAGCATGATCGACGACCGCCGCTGCGGCCGATTAGCTGATCGGCAGCCGGCCACCCCCGCAGCCTCCCATGCATGTGTCGCTGGGTCATCTCAGGCTCAAGAGGAACGTCGCACTCGCCGTGAATGAACGCCGCGTTTGCCTCGTTCGCCCGGCCTCCTTCTGTGAGCGTTGCACGGGGCGAATGGCTTTGAGGCGTGGTCGGCAATACAGCTAAATCAGAGGCTAACCTAGCAAAACCAAAATACAGACTAAGCTAAGCTTTTTGCTTTGCATATCGAAGGTTAGCTGAGCTGAGTGGCAACCATGTTTATTACTATTTTTTTGTGCGCGGTTCGCACCAGGTATTGGCACATTTTTTTGTCTTGCAGTAACTAGTTGCGCATATTCAGGTTTTCACCACTTTATTTTTCTTGAGTAAGCTTCCACGGACAAAAATAACATCATTTTCTTACTCGGAACGTGTAGATATAAATTACACTGTGTTTAAGGTATGTCGGACATACCCGCGAAATTCTAGAATGTACGTCGAATGTAACATTGTCTTCCAACGAACGTTCCATAGTCCCATATGGCTAACCAAGTGCCACATCATTTGGTTTGACAACTCGCAGTTGTGCCTAAAGTATGTAGGCTTCGGCTTTCTCTGCCTGCTTAATTCTAGGTCATGTTCAATTATGAGATCTCTTTATGCAACTGCATAATTGCTGAAAACTTCTGTTATTGTTTTCAGACGACATCAGACGGAGATGCTGCATACACCCCTCTTAACCCTCCAAGGCCTTGCCAAGCTTGGACCCCCTGACAAAGATAGTGCAACATCAAAAATGTGCCCACAACGATCGTGGGCAATGTGGGCAGCTTTTCACACTTGTGGAGTGGCTGCCAGTTCTTTGTGGATCAGGCTTTCTGGTATGCTAAAAGGATGTTGGAGTAGGCCAAGCTGGTCAGCTTGGCTTTAACAGGTAGAGTAGAAATATGCAAAGGCAAGTGTTCTTTCTACCCTCTGGAGTCCCCTCCTGACAGCCTGCATTCCCCTAATGCTTGAAGCCTTCTATTTTTCCTTCACCTTTAGGGAACTGCTGCTGCAGGGGCTTATGTAGGGGGGAGGACCAAAAGGACACTGGTGGGGTATCGGAATGTAAGCTGCTACCTGCTTCTGTGTTTGTGGTGAGCAGTGTGTGAATTTTATTGCAGAACATCAGTCATTGCGTAAGTCTCCCAAAAATCCGTGGGCTAGCCAGCCAGAGCAATGTGTTAAGTTTTTGTTAGTGGTATCTTTGACTGGTTGCATTAACCATCTCACCGGGACTGCATGGATCCGGGAATGGCTCGTGAAGCGAGCTCGAAGCAGGGCACAATGAGCCAAATCAACAGGTGTGAAATCATATCTGGTCTGGTTCAGGTCTGAAATCAAAGTGCACCCTTTTGGTGAGCAGTGGCATATTCCACTTTGGGAGTTATTTTTGGGGGCTTTACAAATTATTTTTAATGTGCACCATTGTTCTGTCACCACATTGTGCAGGTGTTCTTGTGAGGCAGAATTGCATTCCTGAAACAAAATGGGAGCAGATATTATTTTATGCACTGCAGAATTATTTGTCAGGCTGCAATCGTTGAACGGAAACGCGAGCGGGTTGCCGAGAGCAAGGAATTTACTCAGAGTCGTTTCTTAGGTAAGCCGAAGCAGCCACAAACGGGCCCCATTCCTTTTGTTTACAAAAAAGGCGGCCGTCTCTGGGCTGAGCCGCGTTGTCGGCGTAACCGTGTGAACGATGGCAAGACTATGAGTAAAGGAAAAAGCGAACAATGAAAGAAAGTAAAGGAGAGTGTCGCGAAATTGGGAGGGGCGGGCGGGTTCGTGGTGGTGGCTGAGAAGGGGGGGGGTCGGAGCCTCTCCGAAAGTGTTGCGATGGTGGAGGGGAGGGGGCAGTGTGCTGTGGCCCGCACGAGGCGATTGACGGCGCGCGCTTGGCGGAAGCATGAGGGGGGCGTAGCGCCTTGACTATGATGTGCGTTCGCTTTAAGACGCAGGTTTTCGCGGTACCCTTCCTGAGATTGCCTTCACACCACCAACGCAGAGGCTCATCGCTGGGCGAGGCTCCTCGCTGCTGTGAGAGAACCCACAAGTGAGTGCCGCCTCAGCACACTGCTGCTGCACCCAAGTATCATATTATTGGTATCGCAATTTCCAGCCAATTATTTCAGCATTTCATTGCCTTTTTCACTATCCACTGCTTCACACTTTCACCTGGTCGTGACAGAAGGCGCAAAACGTTTTGTCTTCACATGGTGGGGTTTTCACAAGATCTGGGCAGAGCACCGAAATTAGTCAGCAATCCAGAGTGCTCCGAGCCAAAAGTGCACTGTTTAAAAAACTAGCCGATGTAGCTGAGAGCGCTTAAGTTCAACGAGCTGAAGGGGCAGTTCTTTTCTAGGGTGCAGTAAAATATCACTCAAAGATACCATAAGCAGCCGGTAAAGAATGCTGTACGCTGCGTTGTTGTGGCTTCCTGTCCTAATTGAGGCATCGGTGTCTAGAGAATAGGTATGTGGGAAAGGGTCGTGCATGCTAACGGGCTAATGGAAAGTAATTAACTGTTGAAGCAAGTAAAAGACTTGTACAGGAAAGAACTAAAAAAATCTGCTGGCCTTATTTCATTCCTGAAAACCGATTGGCTTCGCACAAATTCCTGGCTTTGCATACACAGCGTGTGTAACTAATGCAGTTGTTGCCGTAGGAGAACCAGGTGTTTTGGACCAGCAAGGTACTAAAGCCGAGCCGGTAAGGATAAATGAACTGCACAACTGCTAAAGTTAAATTTAAATAGCCCTAGAAGGACAGTGAAATGGTTAGGTAACATACACCACATTTTTGGGTGTGTAATTTGCCCCTCCAAATAACTCGCATGTCCAGGTTTTGTCTACTGACAAAAAAAATATATTCCTGGCCATTTTCCACACAACGAACCACGTGAAGCATTAAAACCAAATTCCTAAAATGGGGTTCTGCATCACAGGGTCAGCGATGGCGTTACAGGGGTACGCGAAGCCCTCCCCGAAATTATATCCCCAGCCCCTCTTGTTTTCTCAGGTTTGCCATACCTTGCTGGCAATGCAAATGAGAGTTTTCGTCTGATATCTCAGTGTGGTACTTATTGTAAAGTCGGCTTTTTGCACAACACGCCAGCTATGAGGAAAAGCCAGACACACGAAAGGCATCGTACATATAGGTGTTTGGGCAACTTTTGGCTGCAAGACCAAATTGTTTGATGGTTTGACAATACGTTTAAACCTGGATGTAACGAAGCTCTGTTTAACGAATTCCTGGATTTAACAATGTTTTTCTATTCCCCATTGCCAGCCCCATTGAAACCCATGTGTTTGCGACCGCTATGTAACGAAGGCGTTGCGACGGTTAACCTTGATATACGAATTCGCTACGCTGATTATCCCTTGCTTTTCACACTTTTTCTAAAAACTCAGTGGAGGAAATGCACTAATTTGGCAAACTTCGCCCGCACCGCAAACTACTGTGCGCTTCCAGTGTCAGTTCAGTGTCGGTTAGGGGCTAGCTAGGCCTGCCTGTCGACTTGTAGTCGCGAGTATCCACTGCTATCTGTGGTGTCAATTCATCGGTGATTAGTTCTGCTGCCGGAAAACGAGAACGTTTGTATTTTCAAGATAAGCCCACAATTTTAAATGCCGTCCCCGCCGGCGTAAATAATGGACGTCGCTGCTTGGCACAGTATCCCAGCTAGCTCCTTCTCAGCAATTGTGGAGTGCGGCAAAGAGTATCAAAGGTGCGGCAAAGAGTATTTGAAAGGGAAGCCCTACACACACCTGGCGCAGCACTGTTCTAAATGCGGGTATCAGCCACGTTGTCAGCCACACTTCACGGACACGGTAGTAGTTTTTAAGCACAGAGACCGTGCCACCAGGGAACTTGCAGAAGCCTTCCATATCCAGATTAAGGGTCCCGATTGTATAAGTCACCCGTCGCTGAGTATTTTAGATAAAGAAGTGCAACTTCTCAAGGAGAGGGGGTAGAGGATGAGGGAAAGGAGAAGAGAAACGAGGAGGGGAATGGGGCGGTTCTCTTGTACGGCCGTACGCATGTGCGAAGGGCACACGTGCTGGGTTGTTCGGTCTGGGGGTGGTATAAATGTGTATTCGTTTTCATTAAAACTTTCAGTTGATAGTAAGCGCCTGTGTCGTTCCCTTTCTCGTCCCTGCGATAAACTTTTGCGCTTAAGTTTCACTCATGGAAATTGCGAACCAACTAGCTCGTCTCTCCATTTTGCTAAAGAGTATCAAGTTTGCGAAAAGGCACCCTTTCAGCAGAAGTTTGGTCCTGGAAACAGGTTAAGACACCGAAAAGTGTCGAAAGGCAAGAGTTATACTTGAGTTACGATTGTGAATACGTGACCTTGCTTTTTTGGAATGCAGTGTAGTGACTAAGCTCGTGGGGAAAGCTGCAGGAGCAGATTACACAGCTTTTTACTGTTAAATAAATTCCTGAAGGGTGAGTTCACCATCACTGATGTCTAGCATTTTGGTTTTGTTTCTGCTCCATTCGCACGACTATTACCTCGAAACCTGCATGTAACGAAAGAATTGCGAATTTTTGTCAACTTCGTTAATCCAGGTTTGACTGTATCGCACACATCAGCCGTGAAAGTCAGACACAAAATGTGGGATTGAATGAGTGTGCGGGCAACTTTAGCTGCAAGTGAACATTGCTTGACATTATGATAGAGATCGGCATAGTTCATCGCGGGGCCACCCAGTACTTTTGCAAGTGCAAAAAACATCCCTGGCACACTCGTGGTTGAGGACCACTGATTTAAGTGAAAAGAGTACTGCACAAGTATGTCCTTTTACTCCAGTATGAACACAGCAGCAGTTATTAACCTGCAACATTTTTTTTCCTCCATGTGAGAAAGTGTAACTGACCTCTTTCCCAAGGGGAGATAGATAAGGCACCCAAAAGATGACATCGGTGCACCAATGCTTAGCTGATCGCTTAGCGTCCCTATGACTTGTGCTGGGCCTGCATTTGATCCTGTCTGATGCTGTCACTTCCACGCAGGAGCATCGGATTTTCAAAGGGCTACGATCATAGAGTTTCTTACAAATAACTAGAGGGGAAACTGGCGCTGCGATCATACGCCTCAATGGGCGTGATGGGTAGTTTTGGATTTGGATTGGCGCTTGATGGCTTGTGGAACTTACTATGGATTGCAGGCAGTTTCGTTTTCGTTTTGGATTTGCATGAACGCATTTGCCTAGGCGGGGTGTTGGGAGGAGTGATCAAAATACGTTTCTCCATGAACTGCATGCCTCGCGTGCACTGACGCCGCCCTGAGTGGAATGTTCTACAACCAGAGTTGCGAATTGGGTGGTTTATCAATGCATTGCCGCACAGCGAGCATGAAAACACAAATGAAGGCGCTCTGTGCGGCGAAGTTGTCTGCTAATTAGGAGTTGCGGCGCTGCTCATTCGGCAGAGCAATGTATTGTCAAAGCTGACGACGGTTGCGAATCGCTTGGAACAGCCACACCTTTCGTGCGAACGCCGGCTCCTACGGCGTAGAACAGCAGCACCGGCGGCTGATAGGAACGCAGCTTGATGGTCACTAATTCACGCAAGAATAACTTCTCCAAAGGTAATCGGTTTCTTTTTCTTTATGAGCACAAAACTTCTCTTACTATTACAAACCACCAGCGCCGAAACTTTTACAAGTAGTTTTACAGAAGTCCGCGTCCTGCTGTAGTTGGCGGTAAATGGCAAACCTGCTCCACAAACCTTCCCGACTCCCCGTCTGCTTTTTATCTAAACGTGCCATTTTATTTCGTACAAAACCGGTTTTTCGTCACTAACTTTTTTGTTCGCCATGTAATTTGTAAACGGAGAACCGGAACCGCAATAAGAGCTTTTTTGTCAAAAAACACAATTTGCGCAGCCATAAGCCCGTTTTGATCCTACGCAATCCGGTTCCAAAACTACCCATCATTCCCATTGAAGCGTAAGCGCCGCTGACATGTTCGCGTTGACACTAGCGCCAGTTTCCCCTCTAGTTATTTGTATGAAACTCTATGGCTATGATAACTCTACACCCAAGATGGAACAGAACAACCCTCCTTGCCACCTTTGACAATATAGGTACAAACCTTCGGATGGCAAATACTATAGGACAACGCCATGTCAGGAATAGAACAGTACAATTCTATAATTCCTGGAATACAGGAGAGAGAATTCCATTACTTTTTTAGGGATGTATGCAGTGTGGCATGGCATTTCTCAGGGTGGACGTGTGCCCAACTTTACCCATCATATTTTTTTGTGAGCCACAAAATATTGTAATGGTGGTTGCGGATGCACGTGTTGTCCATGTCACTGAGTTAGCGAAACTTCGCAGGGCTGGAGGTGTGCACAATCCTAAAGTCTCCTTGCCTGTCCACACCATATAGTTTCTTCTGAAACTATTCCAGTAAGGAAATGGGCACTGCAACCATCCATTGGTGTGCAGATAATAGGGAGATTGAACATTTGCATTACCTGCATACTTTGCTTCGCTCAGTATGCTTAAGTGCACTAGGGTGGAGGCAGTGTGCCACTGGGTGACAATGTGCATTTACTGCACCACCCTGCTATAAAACACATTGTGCCAAAACAGTTTCTAATTGGCTTTGGCAAATTTAGTGGAAGACATCTTTTCGCTGGACTTTGTGAGTGGTAGTGTCATACCATTAACAACTCTGATATAGTTCTAACCTTGTTATGATGGTACCGAAGGACAACTGGCTGGTTCAGAGAGGCTTGTAGATGCGTGTCTGGCACTGTTAGGTGAGGGGTCATTGGGCCCAGTGTCTGCTTGCTGGCGAGTAGGCAGTGATACAAATGCGTGTTTGTTTAGTGTGCACACAGCTTGTGCAGGGATGTGCATGGCTGATTTTTTATTTCGTGCTCAACTATCGTATTTGCACAATTTTAGCACGCACCCTTTATTGCTAAAAATTAGCCTACATATTTGCTGGTGCATTACCATAAGGCTCAAACACGAAATCGGCTTCAAAGTTACTCGCAGCATTGCCAAGGGCACGAACCCTTCCGAAAATCCAATTCTAAATCTTCACAGTGGAATATGCCAGAAGTATTTTTTTTTTCTATTTCTCTACGTAAACTTGCCTGCGTGTTACAATCGGGGCCGCGTTAGAATCGAGCAAATATGGTATAACTTCTGTTCCTACCTTATTTTGTGCCCAGTGGGAAATCTGGAGAATCGGGGTGGCTGCTGCAGCTGCTGCTGCTGCCCTACAGCTAAATGCCATGCTGTTACCAGGGCCAACCTCTGTGGTGGGCTGCCAGTTCATCGACTCTTCACTTCACCTGCTGTGGAAAGTTTTCAACCAGGGCCTGGGGTCATCTTTGCCCTGCATCGTTTCTTGTAAAGGCTGGTGAATAGAATTTTATGCATGGGTTTGGTTAGTGCCACTTGCTGTTCTTGAAGGCTTGTGGTCTAACTGGAGCTGGCTTATTTCTGCATTGGCATGAACAATTTGCTTTGTAATGTTGTGAAGTTTGACAAAAGTTTGGTAGAAATATTCAGAAATGACTGCCGTATATTGCCACGTACAGTAAAATCTCGATGATACGAATCTCGCGGGACCCCGAAAAATATTCGTATCGTCCAAAATTCGTATGAACCAACACAGAACGAAAAATTGAGGAACACTAAAAAAAATTTCGTTTATTTCTATTCTTACTTTTGCGTGAAAAAATTCGTGATTTTTTCTGTTTATTTTAGCCTCCATGTCGCCGAGCAGTCCTTTCTGGACTTCCCGTCTCCTCACTCGTGGTGCCAAGATCACTACACGCCGCAAACAGTCATGGGGTGTACTGCATGGTGCGTTTTTGCACGCGGTTTGTGCGCGTCGGCGTTGCACGTGGGATTTTTTCACGCCCGCGTCAACGATTCCGCGCGCCGCGGCAGTTTCTGCCCCGGATTGCAGCAGTTTCGAAGCGCTCAAGACAACCGGCTGGCGCTGTCGGAGATGTTAGGCTTACTACCCCGGTACATATTTCATGGGTGCTTTCACTAGCAGCGCAGATGATGTTTTATATTACAGTTTTCACCAACAATCAGGTCCTTTACCGCGCATGCTACTTCGTATGTGCCTTCAGCGGATTTCAGTGGTTGCACGAGGGCCGCGCATCACTTGGCAGCCAAAGCCGCTGCCATGTTGCCGCCGCGTGCGGGTAGTTCTGTGGCGGCGGCGGCGCGCCTGTGGTGTGCACGGCGTGTTTTCGTGAGCAGAGAAAACAAACACCCGGCCGTTCCTGGAGAAAGAGTGACAAAGAGGGGAGGAGAGCCCTTACGTTGCCATCACTTGCTCGTTCAGCAGTCGGGTGCCCCGCTGGCTCGTTCGTATCATCCGCCAAGCTGCGCAGGCCTGTCGTAACAGCCCAAATTTTTCCCATTGCAAACAATGCAATTTCGCCAGGACTTCTCAGAAATTCGTATCATCCCGAAATTCCACTGTATTAGTTGACTCTGAAAATAAGCTGGCCCACCTAGTTTTGATGTCCTCCAAAGAAAAAATAAATCACAAGCGATTGGTGAAGAAACAAAAAAAAACTGACTTTATTTTCGCTGTGGAGGCTCCAGGTCTAGATTCAACGCAAAAAAAAAAGCAAAAGCAATTGGTTACAAAACAAAAAACTGGTGTTAATTCCACTGTAGAAGCTTTCAGTCTTGGCCTTTTCGTCGCTGCCATCGTCACAGGTGTCTGGCCCAAGCAGCGTTGAAATTGAGCGCTTGACGAAGGCGTCGCGCAACATGTTGTCAGGTAGGCCATACTAGGCGAGAGAGGGAGAGAGAGAGAGAAAACTTTATTGAAACACAGAAAACGGTCCGGTGGCGCCTAATGGCGACGCCCGGGCCGGCACTAAGAGCCACAGTTCGGGCGGCCGGCGCATGGCCCCAAGGGACCCGCCGCACCTGCCGCTGCCGCTCCAGGGTCTCCCGGACGCACTGGGCAACTAACTTCTGGGTGTTGTAGTCGGACGAGGTGATGGCTTTACACACGAAGGCTGGTAGCTGCCGGAGGCTAGAGGGTGCGGGGTCTTGGGGAAAGTACTGAAGGATATGGGCTAGCATTCCATGCGCGGCACAACACACAGCACACACTGCACTGGGATACACTTCCGGAGCCACATGTTGGCCCAACACAGGGGTGAGCACTGAGTCCGTTTGTATCTGGCGCAATAAACACTCCTTCACTGCGGTGAGTTGAGTCTTGGGTGGGGGCTGGGAGGCGACGGCTGCAGTCCTGTACCAGCGCAGTATAGAACAGTAGTCTTCGAGCGGGGTGGGTGATTCCAGCCGTGTCTCCGAAGGGTCCAGCAGTTCTGACCCAGGGCTATTAGTGGCCTGGGGAGCTCGCCTGAGGGGATGCCTGACTGATTAGATCGTGAGCGGGCCAGTCCGCATCGACGTTGCGGTTGTGGGCTCTGTCCCTAGTCAGGGCGTGGTCCAAGTGGGCTGGGAACCAGATGAGGTGCACAGGACTGCTGGAGGGGGTGGTGGTGTTGTTGGTGAGTAGTCGCGCTGTCGGCGACGTGATTGTATTGGCTCCAAAGTTGCGAATGGACGTCTTAGAATCACTAAGGATTGCAGTGCAGTGCGGATCCTTGGCTGCCAGGGCGATCGCCATCTTCTCGGTCTGCGCCGGCATGTCGGAACGAAAGCTAGCCGCTGTGGCAATTGTTCGAGGTCGCCGTCACGACCGCGGCCGCGAACCAACCCGGACGGGTTTGTTCGCGGCCGCGGTCTCAGTAACCTACTGGGCTCAAGGACGGGTGCTTCACATGGCCAGTGGACGTTTTGGGCTTGTCTTCCTCTTTAACTCTTTCGTTACCACGGGAAATTGACCAATTTGAAGGGTCTAACAAAACATTTTTTTGTGCTATACATATTGGTTAGGCACACATTGCAGTGACATAAAATGCAGATTACTCCACGCGCTTTCCAACGACCACCAGTTTTAATAATGTTTTCCTAAATAATGATTCCGAAAAAATTATCGAATTCGAAATTTTTGTCACGCGTCGAGAGAAAATAAGAAAAAAGTAAGTTGTGTATAATAACCACCAGTAGTAGAAATAATTTAGAATATACATTTTGGAGGTAGACATTTCAAAAACCCGTCTCCTAAAAAAGAATCGAGTTTCACAGTACAATTTGTCAGATATAAATAAAATGTTAGCACACGTGGTGCCCATGTCATGTGGTGAAGCCCAACCTCTATTTCAAGTTTTGCTATAAGTGCGAATGCACTTATAAGCGACCCCAAACCATCCACCGCCGGGGGCGGCGTCGTCGGCGGCGTTGGCGTCCGCAGTGCTCCTCTATATTTAAAAAAGAAACAGCATCCGGCGCCAGGTTTCGATCCGAGGACTTGTGGCCGCAGCGCGACGCTCTACCGACCAAGCCACGGACACGACGCTGATATCAGTGTTAGTGACGCGCCTATATCTTTAACGCATTGAAACTACGTCGTCAGCGGCGTGCGTTGGCGACTCGCAGCGGGTCCTATAGCGGCTCGGATAACTGCGTGGTGTAACGTGATACTCAACAAACCCGATGGAAGAGATGGAAGAGAAGGCGGCGAGGCGGTGGGCTGCGGGGGCCGAGCGCAAGCGCCGCAAGCGGGGACAACCGTGCATTCGCACTTTCACATTCTCCCCAGGGGAAATGCGGGGGAATTTTTTTTTGGATAGTTCTCTAGAAGAAAGAAATCGGTGGTTTGACATTATTAAAGGCCCAAATTAGCCTCCACGTGATGTAAAAACACCTTGTCAATGATTATGACCGGCACAATATTGAAGGCAAGCAAGCGATGTGAAAAAATCCGCTTGGAGGAGAACCAAACTCTTTGGTGCTGCTTGTTGACGTTCTGATGATCACTTATCAGTCAGAACTTTCATTTGCGGTTTATTATCATGTTCTGACTCACTATGGTAGCCCTGCTTGCAGGATTAAGGTACGATGCGCTAGAATCATGCCCAGCAAGCTTTCACCAAGCCGCCGTCGGGCTGTGAAGCGAGTTCAGCACACTACGAGCTACTACATTGCAGCGCCACCTAACAATTTCGAAAAGAAACAAATACAAGGCTGTTGGAGACTTGTCAGAATAGACAGTACAGTGTAGACCGCTTATAACGTATGTCGCGGGAGAGCGAAAAATCCGCACTATAAGCGGTACCGCAACTATAACCAAAACGGCGCGAATTCAACCAAATCGCTACCTATCTCTCAAGTCATCCTAAATTTTTTATCACCCAAATCGCACAGAGCTAAAAACGAAGCCGGTCTTTTTTCGTATTATTTTTAACATCCGCCGCTGCTGCGGGTCTCACACATTGCAAAAGACAGCGCGGTCTTACAAACGGCGAGTGCGGCTTAACTTCCGTTGTATTTGTATTTTGAAAGACCATGGGCCGTTTTTTGCGTCTATGAAGATGCCGCAGGACATGATAAAAAAGGCCAGCGGGATTTTTTTTTTCTTTTTTTTTTTTTACCCCACTCTGGTTCACGATGCCGAAGGCGGCTGCTTATCACGCAACGTACTGGTGGTGGAAATCTTCGCCGCGGTGCTTGCTAGGGAAGAGCGGGTGGCTTATCTGCACAACGTTCTAAAGCGTGAACGAGCGCATGGAGCGATTTTCGCGAAAACGCGGCCACGGAGCACGCACGCCGCAGGCGCGGTGCGGTAAGCGGCGGCAACATGCGTCGGCACTGGCCGTGAAGCGGTGCAGGCAGCTCCAGCGACCACTTCTAACCGCTCGCTCAAATGCCACACGAGGCGCAAGCGAAGATGCTCATGCAGGAAAAGGGCTGATAATGTGACCGCAAAGTGGACCAAAATAAACTGCCATCCACGCTGCTTGTGAAAGCGCCCATCAAAAAATACCGCGCGGTGGTAAGCCTAAACTAAAGTCCCTTCATCTGATCGAGGACTTTAGCCTAAACACCTCTGGCGCGGCTAGCCGGCTCGGAGCGCTTCGAATCTCCCGCCATTAGGTGCGCGTCTTTCCGTTGGTGCAAGTCGTCAGGCTCCTCCCACTGCCACGCGAAGAAGCACACCGCAAGCGCGGAATCGTAGACGCGAGCGAGAAAAAAAACGACCACGCGCAACGCCGATGTGCAAAATTCGTGTGCGAAAACGGGCCATGCGGTTCACGATTAATAGAAACAACTTGCCACGCGCGGACGGGGAGCCGGCCGCTATCTTCCGAGGTGCATCAAGCAAAGTCAGTTGTGGTTATCACGTACGCGTGAACTAAAGGGTGCCTATTTTTTGCTTCTGTTGCGCACTGCGTCAGATGGCCGATTTCATCATTCTTTTTTTCTTTTGCTACTCTAAAACGATGCCCCAGCTGCGCCGGTCGATGAGCAGATCCGCCGAAAAACCGCACTATAAACGGTATTGTGCTTCGGCCAACCGCATCTTAAGCGGTATGCTTATGCATTGAGTTCTATGGGAGGCAAACCGGTGGTCACAAAAACCCGCGTTATATCCGGTCCCGCACTATAAGCGGTTACGTTATAAATGGTCTACACTGTACTACTAACAAGCGACACTAGACCTCCGGAAATAGTACCCTCGTATGAAACCGAAACTGGCTGGTGAACAGCTCGCGGTGTTCAAGGCCAATTGGAAGCGTTCTCCTCGTCTGAACTGACACCCGACGACTTGGTGTTATCGTTTGACTTTCAGCGGAAGCTCTTATCGCAGAAGCAAGGCGTAGATAAAGTGGAAGCGAAGCGAGCGGCATGCTTGTTTTGAGGAGCAGTAGTGGGCAACGGAGGCACCATGGTACAGTGGCTAGAATAGGGAAGTGTGATTACCGCCGGTGGGCTCCTATGGCCACCGCCGTCGCCGCCTTTCATGCATCCGCGAGATGGCGCTAGCGGTCGTTTACACGTCGAGCTGAGCGCGCGATACATGGCCGCAAGCGCGTTTTGCGATCTTTTCGTTCTAAATTTTTATCGCGCTTCGTCAGAGTTATGCTAGATGTGGTGCTGAAATTTTGTCTGGGATAAGCCGCTGCCTTTAGAGTCACTGTTTTGTGCTTGGTTGCATGACGGGTAATAAATGCGTGGTTCAAGAAGTTGCTTTTCGGGGTGTCGGAATTCAAGGCCAGTAAACGTAGCTCAAGTGGCAGGGCAACACACCTCGAGCCAACAAGCCGCTCGAGCATTTCGATCCGCAGTTAGCGTCACGCGTCAATTTGAACGCAACAAACCCAAGGTAAAATGCTGCGCTGATGTGCACCATCTCACCTTGAATGTTGTGCATGCCGTTTCTCCAGCCGGATGCGAGCCCAACGATCTTCCCAAACGTGCCATATTGCCTCTCAAAGCCAGTGCCCAAGAAGAGAAAACCAAAGGGAAGGTTGAAAAACAAATAAAGTTGCGCCTCCACAAAAATATGCCGCGAATATGGAAGGGTTGTCACTGGACGAATTAAACGACGCCCCCGCGCATATTGCCGCCAACTCTCTAGATTACCGAAATGTCATTATTCCAAGTCAGGCAAGCACATTTTTAGAACATTTATTTCACCGCAGGGCATAAATGAAAGGGTTCGGTTAAATTAGGATGAGGAATGGAAGAGTAATTAGGTGAATATAAAATCTTAATGCTTTCTCTGAAAAACTGTGAGCGGTGAGGATTTGTCAAACTGCCTTTTTGCTCATTGTTTCTGGTAATTATAAATGGAGAAGTATGCGAAACGAAACATTTATTGTTCTCATTATTACTTACATAACAATTAGCAGGTGTCAATTAAGCGTCGGTGTTGGTTTTATAATTTCTTCAATTACGTATCGTAATATGAATTTCTTCATTCTTCAGGCAAACCTATTTATAAAACAAATTGAATCTAAAGGGGTTTCTTGTGGTCTTGTCAATTATGCTTTGCTAATATGAATTTATTCAATCAAACCTTTTATGCTTGTCAAAATATATCGTGTTTTAGTTAATTACTGTCTCAAAAAACGAAACCAGCACGAAACTAATATGTGTTTCTTAGCTGAATGCAGCCACAACCGACAGTATGGAAAGTACAGTGATTGATAAAACATTCAGCCGTTGCTGTAACATTTCGATAACACATCCGGTTTCATTAAATTATAATTGGCACAGAAAACTGTCCAATAAATTGTGCAGAAATGTAAATATTCAGTGACCCAAGGTGTCCATCCATGCCAAAGAATTCAATAATCTAATTGCAACTTCCCTTTCACGGACCGCTTTTTGTTTAAGGGCTGTGATTTGTGCGCGAAAAGCGACTGTAATGAAGCGAAACTCAGAAGTTTCCCGGCTGGCCGCTTGCGCGAGAGCATTTCAAGACGGCATATATTTCGAGACAAATAACGTGTTCTGTAATAGGAAGCGTATATTATTATATAGTTGCTGCAATTGTGAAATAATCTGAGGTAAAAAAATGCGTTGCAAACCACGGAGCTTATCGGACTGCAACTGACGCGGCGTTGACCGGCACGTCGGGCGACGTGAAAACGAGCGTCAGCGCCACCGCGCGGTTGCATCCAAGAAGCGCACGCGAGCCGCGGCGCCTTCGTCACACTTCCCTATTCTAGCCACTGTAACCATGGCAAATGAGCTTGTAGTTGGGTAACTGCGTAGTAGTGCCAAATATGACTTTCGCAATGCGAAAACGAAAACGAAACTGATGGATGGAAACTGGTTGAAAATGTCAGGCACACTTGCTAGACATGCGGGGGACCATCAGAAATAAGCTTTGGGAGAATAAAGCTGCCCTTTGTCCGAACCAAAGATCATTAGTGAATAGCTGGGGCCATTTTCAAGTAATTATCACCTCTCAACGCTGTCGGATTACAAAGCTGACCCCATTATTTGGTATTTGACTTGCCAGGAGCCTTGTGACAAAAAAAATATTATGGTAATGCAGCCTAACCACGACCTGCATCCTTTTTTCTCAAGTGCAGCAGCCACGCCCCCTTCCTCAAAAAACACACGCACCTCAGCTCGCAAAAACGCCGCCAAAAATCTCAATATCGCCGGAGCGGAAAATTTAAACTGATTCTAAAAGGGTAGTGCCTATACTAACCACTGGCTGCATTAGGTGTACGAGAAACGACTACAACATGTCGAAATATGCAATATAAATCATCGATCACTGGTGATCGATTTGAAATAGGCGTGGTAACGAAAGAGTTAATCCACTCATTGCAGAGTGCTTTGATGCAGTCCTTTAAGGGATCGACATATCCTTTAACGATGCTCGCTAAGGGATATGTCAGTCAGCTGCAGCATTGATGTCATCTTGCCTGAGATAATCATGAGGTCACAATTAGCGTTGGCCGCAGCCTTCTTTACCCACTCCATCATGTGGCCATGGAAGGAGCCCAACACGAACATGCTCTGGGGCTTCAGCAGCACACTGGGACACCTGCACCACATGAGATGAAACCAATTGAGCACAGTTTCGTTTGTAAAAAAACCCTTTTCGTTCACCCGCGCTGTTACTTTGAGCAGGAACTTCTCCTTTGTCGGCATGATTTTGTGCTTGAAAACAATGAAGGGTGGCAATTTGTGGCCGTCTGCTGGACAGCACATTACTGGAAAAGGGTTGCGCTCGTTGCCGTTATTCAAGAGGCAAACCTGACGCTCTCCCTTTTCAGCGACGGTTCTCCTGCTTGGCATATTGAACCAGGCCGGTGTTTTGTCGGTGTTCTGCGGAGCACGAGGTCGCGGGTTCGATTCCCGGCCGCGGCGGCCGCTTTTCTGATGGAGGCGAAAAGCAAAAACGCCCGTGTGTACGAGATTTCGGTGCACGTTAAAGATCCTGAGGTGGTCAAAATTAATCCGGAGCCCTCCACTACGGCGCGCCTCATCGCCTCCGTTCCGTCGGTGCGTTAAACCTCACAATCAATCATTAAATGTTTTGTCGGTGTTGCCTATCTTGCCAAGCAGGAACCCTCGCCTCCTCCTCAAGTCCTCGATGTACTGCTGAAAATTCAGCAGCTTTCCGCAAGGGTGGAAATCCTGCTCCAAAAGGCGGAATTGCTCCGAAACGGCTCCAAAGTGGGCGCCGCAAGAAGTGAGGCAGCTGTGAGGTGATGTTCAATGCCAGTCGCATTGAGCACGGAGCAGTAGGCACTCTTTCGTTCAGCTGTTCCTTATGACGTGGCGTGTTCTGGTGACCTCACTAAAGGATGCTCAGAGCTTGGAGTTACGGGTCACAACTTTGTGGTCTGGCGGCGCAGTTGCATGGGGCTTGGGAGGGACCTTGGGGTGCGAATATACAGGAACTTTGGCCTGAAATGTAATTTCACCGCACAGCGCACTGTGCTGTGATGCATGCATCGGCGCCAGCTGTCATTGCAATTTTTCCGCTTAGTGTAAAAAGCAAAAATTAAAGTAGTTTTTTTTGTTAAGTCAGACCCTCGCCATTTCACCGTAACAGGAGTGCGCTTGCCATTCCAAGCGTTACATACCGCTGTGCCCTGTCCACCAGGATGAGATAACAGATGGTGCCCTGGCACAAGCGAGATGGGTGGTTCTTTTAAGCGAGCAACTATCTGCGAGTAATCAGCTCCGTAGGTGTCTTGCCCAACACCGCCTGTTTCTTGCTCGGGGGGAGGTGGGATGACTGGGAAGAGGCATGTCCTATGCGCCATTTTCCCTCCGGGAAACTTTGTGCTTGCGCTTGAAAAAATAAGTTAGACAAACACTGGCACATTTGTTGTTTGGAAGAACACGACACATTTGCACAGTATTTTTGCTGACTTGGGAGCATGTATATTATTTTGCCAATAATGCAATTCATATCTAGGATGTTTTTTTTGTTTTTGTTTGTTTTCTGAATCATTAGTTAGTCTTACTTTCTCTGGAATCTAGTTCGGTTTAGTTCAGTTTATCTCCAGTTTCGTCTTAGTTCTTTTCCTCTTTCTTTCTTCCTCTGTCGGCTTTTTTTATTTGTCTATAGTCTCGTTAGGTGTAGAATGAAGGTACATTTTCTCTCTTAGGTGCAAGACAGACCATTTTGCTTAGGCCTTCTCTTGGTTGTTTCTCATGGCTGCAATGGTACTATTTTTCACTTGTCTCAAGTCTAGTCAGGCGCAGCTGTTCGGAGCATTGCTTATCTCTAGTTTTTTCTTGGTGATACTCTGTCAGCTGTGATGCATTAATTCTGAGAGCGCATATTTTTCTAACGTGTCGAAAAAGTGGTCTGCTCGGTATTGATTGGATGTTAAGTAAAAGCTTTTGAATTTTTTTTTGTGCTTACCAGAAATGAAAAACTGCAAACAAATGACGTTTGGCTCTAGAAATCTGTTCCCAAATAGACATAAACTGCTCCAAAAATCGCATTTTGGTGCCTCAAACCTGTTCCAAAACTACCGTATTTACCCGATTCTAACGCGCACCCGATTTTCCTGGCAAAAAAAAAACGAAAAAAAACTTGCATCTCCGATCGTAACGCGCACAGGACTTTGGACCCAGACAAACGAATGCGAGAGAAACGGGCGATTTATTTCCCGAAGTAATCTCGCTCATCTCACTCCTCGTCGCTCTCTGCTGACCACAACATCTCGTCCTCGGTGCCTTCAAGCGTATTTGCGATGCCACACTTCTGAACGAACGTTCAACCATGGTCGATGGGATCGTGGCCCACGCCTCGCACGCCCATCCCGCGAGCTTCTCCAGAGGCGCACGCTTCAGCCGACCGCTCGTTTTGAACGCGTGGGAGCCGCTGCTGCCATTGCTGTTATCAAGCACGCAAGTGAAACGATTTGACGATTTGTGCGAACGCCGATAGAAAAGCCTAGACGCCTAGGCTTGCTGTGTCCGAATAATCATTGCTAAAAGCTTTGGCGTCATTTGAGATGGCGATGACGATGGGTGGGACGAAATTTCCGCTGTTTCGGCAGTTTCGGTTTTGTATCCGATTCTAATGCGCGTGCGATTTTTCGGCTATTTTTTGGAAAAAAAAAGTGCACGTTAGAATTGGGTAAATACGGTACTGCTCCGAAGCTGCTCCAAAACAGCATTATTCCTGCTCCAAAAGATTCAAGCCCGCTTCCACTTCTGTTTCCATCACAGGTCCCGGAAACCTTTGCGAGACGGTTGTGAGACGTCTCAGGCTAAGCCCGTTCCGCTTCATAAAGTTTGTGATCCCCTTCTTCGAGATCTTCAATTTGCTTAGCTGTATGTTCAGGCCATTGGCAATGGCCAGCGACTTCGTCTCGACGTCTTCATATGACACACTCAGGCTTTTGCTTCGCTGCATGTGCACCCACTCCAGAACTTTCTCCTCAATGGCAAGGTACCGTCCCTCTTTTGGCCCGATGCAAACCAGTGCACACTAAGATCTCGTTTTTTGTTGCCACCACCCCCGAACACACGTCTCCGAGAGGCTGAGTTCTCATTCTCCAGCGACATTGCTGGGTCCTTCGGCACACAAAATCACTTTCTGCTTGAATGCTGCTCTGTACTGCCACCGAGCTAATGGAGGCATTGTTAGGTATGTTGTTCGAGGTCCAAAACTGTCACTAATGCCTGAACCGCACCAGCCCCAACACGAAGACAGAATGCTTTGCAATCGCAACCAAAATTGCAAGCGATCTATGTGACTGGTTAAACAAGGCTCTGTGGTGGCTCTAGTCCCCTCCAAAAACGATTTTTGAGCCGTCGGCAAATCTGCATTTTTAGTGAATGGCAGAGACAACCCGACATGTGAGTCAACTCCGCGTAGAAATCGACAGTCATTTTCTAAAAAAAAGGTCTGCTTACATGCGGCAATATACAGTACCTACTTTGAAGGGAAGCAATGTTCAGGATCCCAGGAGCTTACATGTGCACTATGTTTAGTGATTTGCAGATCGGGTGCTGTGGAGTCTATTCCCTGTTTGTCCATTGCTCCCACAGTGATGGCAATGCTATCTTGTAGCAATACTACTCTGGTGGCCGGTCATTTTCATAAATTTACCATGTCTTGATTGATTGTAGGGTTTAACGCAGCGACGCAACGCAGGCGATGAGGCGCGCCGTAGTGGAGGGCTCCGGATTAATTTTGACCACATGGGGATCTTCAACGCACGCCGAAATCTCGTACACACGGGCGTTTTTGCTTTTCACCTCCATCAGAAAAGCGGCTGCCGCAGCCGGGAATCGAACCTGCAACCTCGCGCTTACTAGTGCAATGCCTTAGCCACTGAGCTACCGTGGCAGGGTAAATTTACCATGTCAGCCAATCCCCTGTACGGTTCAAGTCTAAGTGAATGGGCCAATTCCTCGTGACATACGGACCATTGTCCATTATACAGAAATCTGGCTCCAATGGCTCAGTCTGCATAGACAGATCAATACCTGCCACAAAATTTCCCTTTCCGATGGCTGTTAGTGCTTGGCATACCACTTCCCAAAAGCACAAATTATACCTCCGCTTTTGACCTCTTTTCGATTTATGGCATTGCATGCGTGCATCCCTCCTGTACGGTTCAGCCAACCAAGCCCTTTAGACTTTTCCCCCATTAGCCTTTTATGCTTCAGTTATGTGAATTCAGCTTGGCGCGACTTGGATGCGGCAGTTGGCAAAACTCCGCCGCGGCTCGAGCTTTCTAGCTGGAGCGAGCGCCATCTTTGACAATTTGACTGCTGGCAACAGGCACAAGCCAGTCTAATTCATTTACGTTTTCTGTCCCGGTTCAGCGGGGCCCCACCTGCGACAGTGGGCATGCAGGCGTACCACTCTCCCATGGGAGCTGGGGCTTGAAAAATGGAGGCTGATGGTGTCCACTGTTTTTTTTTTTTTTTTAAAGAAAATTGACTACCGCCTTCGTACTTCAGCTGCTGTCTATCAGTCTTTTTCTGTCTTTGCTTGTGGGCAACCTCCTTTTGCTATTGTTTTGGCTGGTGTAAAAGTATTTGGCCATTTAAACTCGGTACCGCACCAGAATTTTCAGCTGTGTTTCTGGTTGTCGAGGATAGGGGCAACTGTAACTCTGGGCATGCAGTGGGGGGGGGGGGGCTGGAATCAAGGTGGCTGTGCTAGCCTGGTATCAGCTATGGTCGCCTAAAGGCCAACTGCACTCAAATTTCGCCTCGACCAATTTATTTTTACTGTGCAGTAAGTACCACCAAATCAGCTGGGACACGAGTGGTAGCCCCGTGAAACGCCTCGTTAACCAGTCAGAAGCATTTAAAAAGCTCCGCTGCAGACCACGCTGCACCAGCCGGTGGATTGCGTGAACAGCCATGATGCGCCTGTGACGCTCCGGCCAACGGGGGCTTTTTCCTCTGGCCAGCCACGCAGCTGGAAAACCAGTCGAGTTCTGCTGAGAACACTTCACCCATTTGCTGCCCTGTGCGCGCGTAGAGCTTGTGCGCAGGCTTGCTCCTAAGCTGCTCACCGTCCGGCTGCTCACTGGACGGCTGCTACGTCACTTCAATGACCGCACTCTCCTCGACTTTCGGTTTCGAAATCGCCGATTTTTGCTGACCGCTTGCGGTGCCCACACGCGTATTTCAGCCGTTGTATTTTGCATCTTGCTTTCTTTTTCAGCAGACTATACGCAAATAGTGTTTTCGGGAGGTCAAAATTTTGAGGGCAGTTGGCCTTAATGTGACCCAGGTGGTGGGTCTGTTAGCACCCACCTTTCAACCATAGCGTCTCCTGGGGTTGGTGTTGCCTGGGGACTATGGAGGACATCCTTCTCAGACCTTAACGAACGTTCCCGGCAAACACCCTGTCCTTAGTTTAGCTTCAGTTCTCAGCTTGGCTTCCTGAACATAATCTTTCTTTTGACCAAGTTGCTTCTGTAAGACTGTTTTAGGTACAGCCGAAGCATATCTAATGCATTCAGGACTTCCGTTTTGTCAGAAGCTTGGAGAGGCAACACTCGGCGACTTCTTGGGAAGTAGCTAATCATGGATTCTGTAGCACGAGGTTTACTTTTGTTATCTGAGCAAAAATGCCGTCTCTACATTTCGCACTAAGGCCCCAGGTGGTCATAACCGGAGCCCTTCACTGGGCGCGCCTATCGCTATGATGATTGTATGCATTCACTTTTCTGCTTTCTGTAGCTTTATTTTGTTAGCTGGCAGCCTCACAGCACTAAGGCGTTTTTTTTATTCTTTTTTTTTAGATTATTTTCTATGGTTTACTTTAAGAAGATGGTGCCATAGATAGTGCCATTTTTCAATACTTCCACATCTGGTAGGCCCTAATTCACAAAGGGGACTTGCCTGCACGCAAATATAGTTCCCGCTGGTGGTGATGAAACATGAGACACTTCACTTTGTTTGAAGAAGGATTCAATTCTGATAAAAAACAAGTGTCTGAAAGTCGGGAATAATCCACATGGGTTCTTCACCTGGCCCTGTCTGGAAACGGTTGTTTGCAATAGAGCTCTTGTATTGTGGCAGGTCGCTGTTCAACTGTTGAATCTCCAGGGTGGAGGGGCATGACCACAATCCTTCCACTGCGACGTGAGTCATGATTAAATGTTTCATTCCTGTACTAGAACAAGAAAAGAGTATTGAGACCAATTCATCTTGTAATGTCTCTGAATTCTGCATAAGAGAACACGCCATTGTTATAATCCAGGCCTCGCCCTTCCAAAATGCTCGATATGATGCTGAACAAAAAGTCTTACAGGTGGGAGCCAACTACGAGGTAGCATTGAATGTGCCAACAAAATGCAAGCATTGAGAACATGAGAAATACGCCTGTCGCAGACAAGAACAACTCAGTGACTCCCATTCAAGTAGACGACGAAACTTGTGAAGTGAAGGACGTGAAAGAAAACATAAAGCTGTTACCGTATGGGTTTGAGTACATCATTGTTCCAGGCTTTATGAAGGGCGAGTCCTTACAGAAGTTCTCGAAACCCAAACCATATCCTTTCAACTCTCCCAAGCTCTGGAGATGTGCCCAGTCCAGTCCTGCCTGTTTCACCAGCTTTGGCAGGTGGAGTGGGCTGTCACAGCTGGCAAAACATATATGGTCCTGGAGTGCACGCTGAGGAATTACCTCCTGAAGACTCCGTGCAAATTTTGCCAATAATAAAGATGTTTATCGCCCTCCTCCTCCTCCTCCTCCTTCTCCTCCTCCTCCTCCTCCTCCTCCTCCTCCTCCTCCTCCTCCTCCTTCTTTCCTCCTGACCAGCTACATCCATCGAAGTAGCACTGGAGGTTTCAGTCATGCATGAATCTGAGTGCTTTCGTCCTACTGAAGTTGGAAAAGCAGAGCAACCCTTGTTCTTCACTTTTGCCTTGTGGAAGGAAACAGCGAGACGTGGTCGGAAAAACAGCAGGGCCATACGTTGAGTTAACAGCCATCATGTACTCTTAAGGAGCGGAAACTACCGAAAATTCAAAATGAAGTGGGAACAAAACTGATTTACAGGCACCGCTCAACTTGAAGCACCACCCGCTGCGGTGGCTCAGCGGCTAAGGCGTTGTGCTGCTGAGCATGAGGATGTCAGTTCGATTCCCAGCCGTGGTGGCCACTCTTCTGACGGAGGTGAAAAGCAAAAAAGCCCGTGTGCACGAGATTTTGGCGCACAGTAAACATCACCAGGTGGTCAAAAATTAATCCGGAGCCCTCCACTGCGGCACACCTCATCGCCTGCATTGCGGCGGTGCATTTAACCCTACAATCAATCAATTAATCAACTCTCAACATTGCAGCTACCCCAACACCGAGACATTGAGTTGTGCAACGTCATCTTCAGGACTACCACTGCAAGACTGAAGGACAAGAAACCTTTCAGGAGGCTGGACGCAGAGTTTTGTCGTCGTCCGCTTTGCTTTGGCGACATCAAACTGTCCAGAAAGGTGCACGACAATGGAACCACCATTGGAAAGAAAAGAGGAAACACAGCACTTCTTAACAGCTTTAAAAGAATTCAAGTCACGGACAGAAAGCCAAATTATCGTCATTTAAACTAAAGGTTCATCCCTGTGACGGTTTTCTTGGGTGCGGGAGCGAGAGATGAGAGATCACTTCGGGCTGACGACATATTAGGAGTCCATTGGTACAGGGCAGCATCGTCACCAAAGCAGCTATGCGTGACTTTGAAACGCAAAACCTATGTTGCTTCTGGCTGCCAAGCCATTGCACATGGAAATGTTCCTGGCTATCGTGTAGAGCGGTTTTCAAGGGCACAGCAGCAGAGGCATCACACCACTGAGCAATAATGGCTGCATGGCCAGGAGCTTCAAAAGACAATGGCGTGCACGTGTGCCAACGACATGTACAGGGTTGACCTGTTCAAGGCGAATTTGTACCTTAACGAAGAGAAGTACCATATGATTCAAAAGCGGTGCAGAGAAGTACCAGATTCAAAAGCGGCGCAACAACATGTGCTGCTGCAAGTAGCCCAAGGTTCCTCTCAAGCTTTTGGAGGAAGATAAACTGTGGGACTCAGTGCCTGCATCGTTTGAAAAAATATGTCTAGGGAGCCGTGTCAGAACTTAATCGAGACGCACCGCCAGCTCGAGATGCACTCAGTTAGCCAGGAAGTTCTGCATGCAATGCAGCACTTGAACTTAAGGCCAGAATGAACACTGTGGGTGCAGGAAGATGTTGAAGCTCCCGCGGGGTATGTGCCAGTCATCACCATTATGTTCATGGAGATCCCCGTGTGATTAAAGCTTTTGTCCCCATTACGGGCAGCCATGGCACCGGATGCGTGTTTCTAAACGCTTTGCTGCACAGAGCACCCACGTGACGTGTGATGTCACTGCGTGCGCTGTTCTTTTGATTGCGCCTACTAAAAGAAGCCCAGCGTTCAGGCTCTGTGGCCTTTATTACTGAGTACTTGCGCTGACAGCTTGGGTCATCCAGCTGTCTGTCTATCTCTATCTGCCCAGCAGGTCTATCTCTTAGTTTTCTTAGTTTTTTTTTTTTTATAAACACAAATCTACGTGTTGTTTCTGTTGATAACAGTGATTTGGTATGTTTTAGGTTGCTTTAGGTTTGGGGTGCAGCCAATGACAACATTTAATTACTGTTCTGCATCGCGCAAAAGATGCCACAAGGGTGCTCTGTGCAGCAAAGTGTTTGGAAATGTACATACCGGACTGCCTTGCGTCCTTCTTCTGCTACAGGCCTCACACAACTCCGTGTGGCCGTCTTGTTCCTAAAGACCTCAGGGTGGCTCTTGCGCAGTAACTTGAGGAAAGAGAGAGAGAGAGCGAGAGAGAGAGAGAGAATGTTTTAATGAGCTCAAAAGTGAGAGTGGAACCCTAGTCCGGGAATCCATGCGTTGCCCTAGCTGTCTGGGCCCGTGTCACCAGGAGAGTCTGGTCCTCCGGTTTACAGCCGGCCAACAGTGTCTCCCACAGCTCGGGAAGAGAATGGGAGGAGAGGGTGTGGCAGGGCTTGCTTGTGAGCGCATTGCAGGATTAAATATCAAAATTTGCATGGAGCGGCCTACTGTGCGGGAAACAATAAATTCATTCGAACTGGATGTACATACGTCCCTGCTTGTAATTTTGCTGATTTTTGCCGAGTTTTGCTGAGGGATGGGTGAGGGCACGGGAATTTTTGTCTGGTGGTCCGGTAAAATTGAGTAATGTCCTGATAGGTGAGAAGTGGCGTTGGGGCTCGGTGGGCCAGTTTCGCGAGCCCGTTGGTTGACGAAGTTGTTGCCCGTTTCAGAGGCATGGGCAGGTCTCCAAACGATCGCCACTCGGTGAGATGGACGGTAGTGTTGAAGTACCCGTAGGGTCATTGGTGCCACCATCCCTGAAAGGAAACTGCGGCAGGCTGCTTGAGAGTCAGTGATGGTGACTCTGCTGGATCATTGGGTGAGGGCTGCAGTGGCGAGTTCTTCGGCATCTCAAGGGGAGGTCGTTCGGATGGATGCGGATGCAATAAATGGTTTTTGGATGTTGTCACTGCAACCATGGTTTTGTTGCCAGCATAGCTCGCCGCAACGGTGTAGGACACGTCAGAGTGATTGCCTTAAGCGTTTGTGGGAGCAGGCGGTCCTGCGCTGGGAATGGAGGTCAGGGTTTATATTCTTTGGTAGGGGTCGTACCGAAATATGTTTACCCCACTCGTCGGACAAAGGGGCCAGGGGGGGTCTATTCTGCACAGGGCCAGTTGATACATTGCAGAACAAAGCGGCCTGCTTGAGTGTGTGTCAGATGAGGCGCTGGCTTTCGAGATGACCTTCAATGAGTTCCTCGATGGTACTATTGCGAAGACCCATTTGAAGAAGCTTGGTTAATGATATACTCATGGGGAACCTGAGGGCATCCCCTTGGAGGGAGGTAAATGCCACAACATGGTAGCCCCATAGCTGTGTAGCTCACTTACCTCAAATAAGGACATTTATCTGCCCTTCTTGTCTTGGATCTCGAATGTGACTAGCCTGTAACCCTTGACAACGCTGGGTCTCTTGCAGTGGTTTCAGCGAACACTTTTGATACAATGACATGGGCATACACACCTTTAAGTAAGCATGACCATCTTCACGATAACCCCTGCACAATGTTCTGTTCGCGTTGTGAGGAGAGCTGACTCAACCAACATATGGGATTCCCCTCGTGCAGCACATTTCAGGAATCTGCTTTTCAGCACCTAGTAGACCCAGCAAGAGTTTGTGGTCGGTAACTGCTTAAAATTTGGGCCTCTGCAAAGCTGCTTAAACTTTGTGATCCCGAACAAAGGCGCATGTGACTCTATTCTGCTGGCTGCAGTTTTTTTCTGCGGTGGTGAAACTGCTTTTTCCCAGAAATTTGTCTCTGTGCTAGGACCTCCCTAAATGATGAGGGGATGCTTCAGTAAATACCACAGTTTGTCTACAGAGGTCGTAATGAGTGGAGACGCGGGCGGATGAGAGCTATTCTTCGCTTCGGACAACTTCACTGTGTTCAACTGCAGCCAAACGCCAATTGTTCACAGCAGTCGGCCAACAGTTGAATGGTGGTAGCAGATCTGAGAGATTCGGGAGAAATTTTCCGTAGAAATTTACCAAATCAAAATTGTAGGCTGTGCGAATATTCGAAACTTTCGAATATCAAAGAAGGTAACACAATATTCAATTTGACTTCAAATTGAAAGCAGTATTCAAAAATTTCGAATAAATTTTATCAGTACGTACTTCGAAGTTCAAAAATATGCTGTGTTCACTGCTAGCTACGCTGGGCTTTCCCACACGTCTCCAGTGACATGCGGCAAAACGGCAAAAGAGAACTGCTTTTGGGGAGCTCCTCACGTCTTCTTGGCAGGCCAACTGCCCCCCCCCCCCCACATTTGTTTTCACATCCTGATTAGGCCGTTGCACCCACACTACCTTGGTCAACACCCTCTAGATAAGGAAGCCCTGCTACGTACTAAGATAGCCCCCCAGTCCCAGTCCCCAGTTTTCTGATCCAATGAAATGGAAAGTTCATCTGTCCTTTAAAACTTCTAATGTTCCTTTATTTTTTATATGGAGCATAAAGAAAAATGACGAACTCACCTAGCTTTGCACTCCTACATGCTGAGGTAAAGCTTTCGTGACAAGACGCCGTTGACACCGTGGCCCTAGATGCTGCCTCTAATTATGGGGGCAGATGGGTCTTTGGGGCCGAAAAACGGTCAAAAAAATTGTTTTCTGGAAAATCACACTTGCGGCATCCACGGCCATTTTTCTATCAGTCTGCAAATTTCCTGATCATAAGGCACCATATTTTAATGTAAATAGCATTTTAAAGTGCACTCTACGGCTCAGTTCGTGCAGAATTCCATTGTGAAATGGCACTTTCCTCGCAGTGCTTGGCTAGCATTTTGCCCTCGGATATCTCGGCACCCAGAGCAGGTACTACTGTAATTTTTTTTTTTTTGCTTTTGATACTTAAATGTGTGGAATTCAAGAACAGCTGGATTCCTTACAGGTGTTTAAAATTTTTCCGAACTGCATGCCGCTTTGAGCTGAAATTTCCCACAAGATAGCATGGTGTGGTTTATTCATTTTAACGGGAATATCAGGAATGGCATTTACCTAGCCATGTACTAATCGTAATAAAGCTAGCTTTCATCTCCGTTAAATTGACCTTGCTTTGTGGGTGGAGTGGTAGAGTGCTATGTCGGCATTAAGTTCGAATTAATTGGGGCAGACAGGGTCAGGAGTGCAGTACAATGTCTCAAGTATGCCCCCGTTACTGTCTTGGCATTTCTTAAGATACTGTTTGTTAAGTTCGGGCACCTCACTTAATTAATACTGCCCAACAACTAGATATCGCTCATTGGGTATAGCGTGCTTACCTGCATTGTGTTTTTCCACGCCGGTCAAGCTGACTTGGACGCGAGGGACATGAGGAGAAACCGTGGAAGCTTCTATTGTGTTTGCTGCGCTATTGTGTTCACCCAACAAGCGGACCCGGAGAGGACTTATACAAATGCTTCGGTCACCCCAGGATAGTTAAAAGCGATGCTAGCATTTGAAGAAGGATTTCCTTTCGTTTGTTTGGAAAACCGGTAGAGGGGGACCATTGACATGTTGACTACCGCGATTACCGCCATGAGAATATCTGATGTGGACAGGAGCTGAAGGTTATTCAGGAGGTCTAAAGTAGGAAGGGGGCACTAGACATTCTGTCTACCACGGTTACGCAGCTCAAAGCTACTGGGCGAAGTTTCCATTCGCTCCATGTCTGACCTTGCCACTCAGTGGCTGGGATATGTCAATGGGTAGTTGACCAGGCTTTGTTATGCCCTCAATGTGTTTACAAAGCAACGGAATTTTGGCGGCGCGGAGGACAATTATAGGTGCGCACGGTATGGACAATACTGCCGCGAACCATGCGTTGGGTTTGTGTATTTATGTTTTGGGTTTTACAGCCGGCGGCGCCGGTCTGTGTTATCTGTGTGCCAAGGGAAGCGTGTGTTCTATTCTTTCTTTTTATGCCGCTGTGTTATCTCTTCTGATTGGGAGAGCATTCCGAACTAACGTGAACAGCCTAGAATAATCTTCTTTGTTCTGGATGTAATCGACGGTTCGAGAAACACTCGTGCCAAAGAATAAATTCTCGCAAATCCGACACCGTGGCATTTGATTCAACGACGCTCGCCTGCACACGTCCCTTTGTTGAGTGCCGGTTTGCTGACTGTGTTCACCACGACTGTGTATTCTTTGAGTTGTTAGGGGAGCACAAGTTCGCTCCAATTAACTTGTTTTCCTTGAAGACAACTGCGTCGTCTTTGGCTTCGTGACATCCAGTGGAGGTGCGGGATACATGCACCCATGCCCTTGTCAAGCCGGCAAACAAACCCAACGCATGGTTCGCGGCAATACTTCATGGCAAGACGAGCCGCCCGAGAGCCGATGGCCGTCGTTAGGTTAGCTTTTAGTTGGTTAGTTTTTATTTGTGTGATATTAGTGTTTTGTAGAACACCTCCGGGTATCTGTATGAGTGAGAGTGGTAAGTCACGTGACTATTT
>CM023457.1:76864929-77034017 GCA_013339765.2 Haemaphysalis longicornis | reverse complement strand
TACCGAAGCCACATTTGGGCTACGAAGCTCAGCGCTGCGAAGGGCCATGGATTAATTTCAACCATCTTTTATTTCCGCCAAAACCTCGGCACACAGGCATCTTTGCCTGTCGCCTCGGTCAGAAAAAACGGCTGCTGCAACTGGGATTGAACCCACCTCCTCGGGTTCAGCAGCACGTTCTAGCCAGTGAACAACTGTAGCGGGTTGCTGAGGAAAAAAAATGAGGCTCCTGAAACCTCACATAATGAACGTACCCAGATTATACACCTCGATTTAGTGAGGGTGAGGAGTGTGTTTATCATTAAGCGGGTAAATACGGCAGCCATGCTAACCGTACGAGCGTTCTCTGACCCACCCACGTTCAGCGGCCCATTGGGGTTGGAACCTCGCTCCTACTTTTGTGTCGTTCTTTGGTGCAAACGCAAGGGTACATGCCTTTTCCCCGTGCTCTTCAAAAGGTCGCACGAACTGACTGACCAAACTTCCGAGGTTAATCCTGTGGCCTTACACGCCAAAGACGCATCTGTGCTACAGGGCATTTGCAGCTGTGGGACATACACTAACTAGACATCTCTGGGCCATAGAGTTTCATACTAATACAGTGTAGACCACTTATATACGTATGTCGCGGGAGCCGCAAAAATCCGCACTATAAACAAAACACAAAATCTAACCACATCGCAACCTATCTGTCAAGTCATTCTTTGTTTATCATCCCTCAAATGCATAGCACTTAAAAACAGAGACACGGTCTTCATTTCGCCTCTTTTTTCACATCACCCGCCGCTACTGCAGAGCTTACAAACCACAAGCACGGTCTTAAAAATGAACAGCGTGGCTTTAACTTTCTCTTTGTTTATGTTTTGATGGGGCAAGGCTTATCTGATAAGAAAGGAAGCAGGATTTTTTTTTCCCCTGACCTTGCGTTCGCAATGCCAAGGCGGTTGCTTATCAGCACAATGTGCAGGTAGTGGAAACCTCCAGCTATCTCCAGATGTTCGAAAAGGAAAAGGGTGGTTGCTTATCAAGGTTCTAAATGCAAAATTACGTGGCCGGCCGGAAGAGGGGGGGGGGGCATGTTATCTTCAGAGGTGTGCCGAGAGCTTGGGCAGTTGTGGTTACCACACGAGCGCAAACGGGACACGCAAACTGAAGGGTGCCTATTTTCTTTGTTATTTTCGGTGTCGAAGGTAGAGCAGAAAAGGGAGCGCAGGCTGCGTCGACAGGGTGGATCCATCTTCTTTCTTTCTTTTTCGCAACCCTAAAACAATGCCCCGGCTGTGCCAGTCGATCAGCGGACTCGCAAAAAAACTGCACTATAAACGGTATTGTGCTTCAGCAACCGCGTTATAAGCGGTAAGCTCTTTGATTGACTTCTATGGGAGGCCTACGGTGGCCAGGAAAACCCGATTATAACCGGTACCGCACTACAGTAAAACCTCGTTACATAACACTGTCTAAGCATGTATAAGAGAGAATCGGTGGCGCCTATGCGTTAGCAACATTGCTTCGGCCTGGTACAATTCCGGCCCTTGAGTGTCCTATTGAGGTCTGTATAACGGTTCCGTTAGAAGGCTACACTGCATGTACTAAGAGATCTGGCGCCAGCGTATAGGCGGGCCTCTCTTCAGCGAGTGTGCCGTCGTACCACAGAGAAGCGCTCTATCATTACTTGGCATGGCTCATGAACAGGCTGAAAAGTTGCCTGTGGCTGCAAAGCAACAATAGTATATGTATATATTCAAAGTTACGGAGCTCCGAAAAGATTTATTTGTCGGCAATTATTTTGAAACTTTATGCAAGACGAGCAAGAAGAAAAATGTTACCCTTTCTCGTTGATTTTAGCTTAGGAGTGATGAGAAGCAATGTGGCTCGCCAAGTCAAGTAAGAGAGGATGTTGCCAGCTGCCATGGTGACGCCCGCAACAGCACACGATTGCAGTAACAGACTTCCCTCTCGTATGTATTAGTATAAAACTCTATGCTCTAGATGATGGTCGAAACCTTGGGCACACAGACACTCTTGGTTGCTTGCATCCATTGGGCAAAAATAAAAAGGGCGGCTCACCTGAGCTGCTTCTGGGCGAGGGCTTGGCGCAACTGCTGAGTTAGCTGCTGGGCCCCGTGAGGAAGTCGAGAGACCCCACCTTCCACAATGTAGCCTGCAGCAAAGAGAGGCACACAATTTCAGGGACCCCAAAAGGCGTTGAACCCTCGCGAAACAAAACAGGCAGGTGAGGTTGAAGCTTCTGGAACAGGCATAGGGCAGTTGGAAATTTGCTAAATCTGTGGGTTCACTGTGCACAGCCTAACTCAGCCTCCTACTTCCCAATGGCCAGATATAGCTAACATGCACGTGACTGCGCCACTGGCCAAGATGGCCGCTGCCACGAGGCCCAACCAAGAGTGCAAAAAAGGCATGGGGGGCCTCCGAGGCCACCCACACTATGCGGGGGTTGATTTACTTGAACCAGGACTGAACTTGAGTGAAATTAAGCCACCTGAACCCGAACCCAAACAGAGCTCGCCATTTTGCAGGCAGGCCGGACTGTGAGAAGTTGCTCCCCTCTCCACATTACCGTATTTATTCGAAAATAGGTCGAGCACGAATATAGGTCGACCCCCTAAAAATTGAAGTCGCCGAAAAAAAAAAATAATATATTCGATTATAGGTCGACCCATACTTTTAAGAAAAAACTTGAGGAAACTTTTTAAAACTCCCATTTATTTACAACGCGGTCACCTCACTGGTCGGAGCCACACACTGCGTCGTCGTCGGAACTTGCGCCGCATGCGCCGCAGTTCATTACCCACCCCCCCCCGACTGGCTTTGAAGGCTGAACGGCCAATCCCGCCTCGCAGCGCTAACTGTTGAGCTTTGGTCTGAATATCTTCGCAGGACACTCGGTGTCCTTTCGCACGCTCCTCTTCCACGTGCAGCCGGAGTTTTTTCTCGAGAGCATCGTGCCTCCCAATTGTAGGGCCACGAAACGCACGACGCAGTCCCCTACAAGCAAAAAGTTCGTCCCGCTGTTTCCGCCATCCCCTGATCAGCTTTTCATTAACGACTAACTCTCGCTGAGCGGCGCAGTTGTTCAAGTTCTCAGCAAACAGGATCACCCGCCGCTTAAAGTCCGACGTGACATCGCGAAATGCGCACGAGAAAAACGTTGTGTGCGGAAATCACAACGAAGCAAACACAAAGAAAGCGCATGAAACGGAGAACGGGAGATAGTAGAGACAGCGAGCGAAGCAGGCAACGCCGTTCCGTTCACGAGGTGGCTACGCTAGGTGGCGAAAGTCACCTTTACCCCACCTCGCGCTAGCCGCTACCGCGGCTCCGAAGACACCAAGCCAAGCCAATCTGGCTCTCTAGCCAGTACGTCAGCTCGCTCGTGTCCGGTTCGGCCGCAGGTAATGCGCGATAGCCGGCAGTGACTGTGGGTGGTTTTCTTACGCTGATTGTTTTGTTATTTTTTCCTTTATTTTCTTGCCTGTCTTTGTTCTAGATGCTCCGCGCTGCCGCCTCAAATTGAGGAGGCCGGGCGCGACGGAGAAACGGATCGCTCGGTGCGCTCGCCATTTTTGATCACGACTATAGGTCGAGGTTCTTCGGTCACGATTATAGGTCGACCCTCAATTTTTAAGCACATTTTCGGAAAAAAAAGGTCGACCTATATTCGAATAAATACGGTAGTCAGTCACCTGTTCACCTCCAGTGTTTCATACCTTGACACAAGATGTCGTATATTGCCCCTGGAAAAATGTCTGCTCAGCATGGCATCTGTGTTTACAAGTGAAGGTAACTTCGAGGAGACTAGTGTAAGGTTGGTCTTTGTAAGCAGGCTTTCCCACACAATGAACGCACAAAAAAAAAAAACCAGCAGCACAGCAGGAGACCGCTGACGACGATTGGGCCACAAAGTGCAAACGCAAGCATGGTGCTCATTAAAACCTCGAATACTGCAAAGCGAAAAAAAGCAAGGTGCAGGTGTAGCTGCAATCCCAGTGAACTCTTCCCACTGCAGTGGCATGGGTTGAGTGGCAGTTTGTGGCCAGCCAAGAACCCACAAACAGCTCTTCTGGTCATCGATCTTCACAGAGTGGAATGGCACCGAATTGTTTTTTTTTTTTTTTCAGCTTGGCATTCTGATTAAAATCAGAGCCACTCAAGATACGCCAGTTACAACACTCTTCATAATAGTCTCCACGTACCAAACACCCGCCCTTAAAGGGACCCTGCAACACTTACCATCGACTACTCAGAATGTATTTTGAGGTAAAGTCTATTGTCCCAGCAATCTCCTCCCACAAGAATTATGAAAATCCATTCACTTTCACCGTAACTACGCGCGATGAAAAATCGCGCATAAATGTTCCCTCTCAACTCAACCGCGAACAACGCGACGAAAGCTGCACGCTCTCTCCCGGAGAGGGGGGCGGCGCGTGGCGTTCTGCTCGGCGGCCTTCGATATGTCACAGGCCGGGGAGTTTCGTCCTTTTCCCCCGCAACGTGGACGGGTCTATTTCCGGCCTGGTGCCACAAAAAAGCAGGCATGGCTGCCTGCTTGCAAGCAAGCGCTCAGGAATGTAGGGCATTTTTGAAGCAATAAACGTTTGTTGTCGAGTGGGCTCGTTGAAAGTGGAACATTTAGTTTGTCACTCAAAGTCCGCGCGCACTCAAAACAAAAGAAACACCAAAAGCATGCGGACAGGTTCAGACATAGAAGAGGTTGATACACAGCACTGACGATGGCGGATCGTCACAGGAAATGCCAGAATTTAGCCGCGAAGTTGACTAGCGACAGCCAATAGAACAGCCAGGACAGCCATGGCCCTATTGACGTCGCAAAGGCCATGCCAGGGAAGCATAATGAGGAGAATTGAAGAGAGCGTGGTTGGTTTTTCCCCGTCTTTCACGGCGATTTGCGCGCTTACCGCTTCTCGTGCACGTGTAATATTTGGCTCGGGTGTTCCTGGCAATGTAATCTAAACATCGCGCAGGTTTACTTGCACTGCACGAAGAGTGTTGCAGGGTCCCTTTAACAAAACCAAGCCAGGTACATGTACGGTCAAAAACAAAGGCAGAAAACTGCCCGCCGCGGTATGGTGGTGTCATCTAGGTTGACAAACGGTAAACAAGGCTCCCCAGCACATATGACATTGCAGACGTCATGAAAACACAATTTGGTAGGAGAATGAAACTTTTAACTGAAATTGATTAATTTGCCAGTGAATAAAAAAAATCGTTTGCTTCCAGACAAACGCTGGGGGCACCACAAAACATGAAATCTTGCGAATAAAGCAAACTTGTATGTTGTTTGCAGGGCCGCGTTAAGCAGTGTTACCCGAACGACTTTGTTCTCCAACACAGGGTGCACCGCTTGAAGTCCACGGAATGATCTGTTCGGGGGGGTTGCATGCGCACAGCTTAGCTTTCTGGCTCCGCCAGTACCGCACACTGTTCTCCGAAATCGTAACTGGCGTTGCGCCGCCAATATTCCCATTCTGTCGGCGACCTCAATCGCCTTCAGCTTGGAACGCAGCGGTGACCTGGCGTCGACTATCCGCGCTCATCTCGGAGCAGACCCGTACAGAAATGCCCATGCACACACACAAGACGAGTAAAAGACGAAAAACAAGAGAAAAGAGAAAAGCAAATAAAGGCTTGATAGCGAAAGAGAGCAGTCCGACACAAAGGGCGATGGCGACGACTACGCTTGCACATTGTTGCCAGACAACAATGTACATTCTCCCAATGACCGCTATATAAGACGAGGGGTGACTTTTGAGCATTTTCTTTTCTTGCGAAAAAAACCTCGACCTATATACCAGTTTATACGAAACTTCGTCATAACGAGGTTAAACTGTATTGAAGAACTCTGGATTGAGATGTTCGCCCTGAGTCAGAGGTAACGAGCTAGTCCGGCAACGAGGTGAGAAAGGTCGTACCGTCGGCGATGGGCAGGATGTCGATGCGTGCTCCGAGGTCGACGACGACCCCCGAGGTGGTGTTGTAGGCGTAGAGGGCACAGATGGCCTGGTGCGTCACGCTCAGTGCCCCGACACCTGTCTTGACCAGCAGCGCTTCGGCCAGGGCTGTCTGCGTCTGCAGGCTCAGGCTTCGGGGGACGCACAGCTGGACCTGCGTGGCGTGCCACCCGAGGGGAGGGGGAGTGGCAGTGAGTCTCACAAACCCCTGTACAGTGGAACCCCGTTCATGCATTTTTCATCAGACCAGGAAAACAAAACGCAGCAGTGAGGAAACCTTTGAAAATGAATGGAAACAGCGTAGCTTCAACTTGCAACCGTGTATTTCTGCAAATCTGCAACTTTCGAACCTTAAAAAATCGAGAATGTAGGATTACCGCATTTCGCTATTGCTGGAAAACACCACGCGTAGCAATGCAAGGTCCCTAGCGATGTCGACACTCTTCCGCGCTTGGCGCTTGTCTACTGCGTTTAGTACGTCACGCTTTTCTTCAAGGGACAGTGCCTCCCGTTTCGTGACGCCATCAAGGCAAAACAAAGTTCGCGGTTGCAAGTTCAACGGTGTTCTCAAAGCTTGAAGTGCACGATGACGACGAGAGCGCGTGCTATTCTTGCAGTGGTGCTTTATGGCAAACACGCACTTCTGGCATTCCGAAGTGAAACTTCCGCTGTAAGCGCAGTGATGATGGTGATAGCATAGAGTAACACAGGGCCATCTAGACCCGCGTGCAGCTTCATGCAGTCAGTTCCATAGCCAAGCCTGGCCAAGGCTCGTCAAACGTCAAAATGGCGGTCCGCGCATGTTGCCCGGGCGTGTTCGTAGTGCCAGATTGTGGCAAATGATCCGGGAACGTACTCTGGGCCACGACGTAACAGTGAGGATTTTAATGCGTGGGACTCTATGTGAGCTGCACCGCGACTAGACAAAAACAACGTAGCAGCCGGGAAAACGCAGCCCTGAGGAACGTAAGAGCGGGGTTCTACTGTATTTGAAACAAAAGCAAGCAACAGTGCAGTGCACAGGCAAAGCTGGGCTGACAAACACAACGCCTCACTTACCCAAAAGCCAGCTGTAACACAAGGTACTGCCAGCAACAGAAAACGCAGCAGAGCAACGAAAAGCAAGCAGGCATATGACATGGACGTGAGAAAAAGTGGACAGTGGCTTGTGCCAATCCACTGGGATTTCAGGCCCCCTTAGAGGGGCCATGAAGACAAAATATGGGCTCGGTTCCTCTAAAAATTTGTCCTGGTAACAATGACAGCAATTTCGCCCCGAGTTTCAAACAAATAACGGAGATACTCATGAAAACATTGATTTTAATTTTTATTGTAGGGTTTAACGCGCCGATGCAACGCAGGCGATGAGGCGCGCTGTAGTGGAGGGCTCCGGATTAATTTGACCACTTGGGGATCTTTAACGTGAGCCAAAATCTCGCACGCACGGCGTTTTTGCTTTCGCCTCCACCAGAAAAGCGGTTGCGGCGGCCGGGAATCGAACCCTGCTCCTCGTGCTCAGCAGCGCAATACTCATGAAAGCAGACGCAGCAGTGGCGACTCCCCAGCTCCTTTGCGGCAATTTCTTCATGACATCACAGAATCTTGTTTGTGCGATTGGCAGGTGCCGGCCAAAGCCACAGCCAAAAAACATGAGTGGGCGATTGTGGTGGGGTCCATAGTTCCGTTTGATCATGTCACCTGAATGCTAGGAGTGTCAACTGCACTTCTAGTGCTGGCCGCTATCAAGTCACTCCTGTCCATATCACATCACCGCAGCACAAAATTTTAAAGTTGGCCTATATTTTTTGCATTCTTTTGGCTAAAAAAACATCTTTCGCAGCCGGAATAGAACTGGGTGAGCTAGCCAAGGCTAGCCCTTTCAAATGCTAACTGAATCAAATTGCATTTTGTCCCCGTGGCCCCTTTACCACCATCAGTTTACAGGCACACAAACGCAAACAATTCCGAACTGAAGGCGTTGATCGCTAGCCCACCCAATGTACCAACTCCAAGTAGCCGTGCACCTGACAAGGACAGACATCTCAGGTGACACCCGGCACCCACCTTGTACTCTGAAGGGTTGGTGATGTTCAGGTCTCGGAAGATCTTGTTCATGAGCTCGGGAAGTCCGTCGACATCTATCGTGTACTGGAAGGAGGAGACAGACAACGCAGCAGTCAGTCGTCAAGGGACTACGCTAATGCACCTACTCAGAAACAGATGCTCAGCTGACACCGCATGCATGCCTCATCATCACCAGCCTATCTACGCCCACTGCAGGGCAAAGGCCTCTCCCATTATTCTCCAATTATTCCGGTCCTGTGCCAACTGTGACCAATTTATCCCCGCAAACTTCTTGATCTCATCCTGCCCATCTAACTTTCTGCCGCCCCCTGCAACGCTTGCCTTCTCTAGGGATCCCTCTGTTACCCTTAATGACCAACGGTTATCTTGCCTTCGAATTACATGCCCTGCCCATGACCCATTTCTTCTTCTTAATTTCTACAATATGTCCTTAACACGCATTTTTCCCTGACCCACTCCGCTCTCTTCTTGTCCCTTAATGTTACACCTATCATCTTCCGCTTTCCCTTGCTTGCCGAGTCGTCCTCAATTTAAGTTGAACCCTCTTAGTGGGCCTCCAAGTTTCCTTTACCGTAGGTGAGTACCGGTAAGATGCAGCTGTCATACATTCTTCTTCAGGGACAATGGTAGGCTGCCATTTATTATCTGATAATGCCTGCCGAATGCACTCCACCCCATTGTTATCCTTCTGATTATCTCTGTCTCATGCACGCCTCGGGGGGGACGTTAAAAAACACAGACGACCACACTGGTGCATGAGGCATCACCGAAACAGGCATCAGTTAAAGGGACACTGAAGTGAACTCGTCAACCTCTCTACCTGTGGCTGCATTGTGTGGCTCAACTCTTGCAGTCTCCGATCTGACTGTTTAGCGCACGCGATGATGATTGATTGGTCGGCTTTTACTGGCCAAGGCCAACTAAGGGCAAAGAGCAGCAAATAGAGGTACAACTAAAATCGAACAGTTATAACTACAGTGAAGCAGAGGGAAAGACAAGATAGCTGCATGGTGCAAAGGGCCAGGTTGTGATTATGCGTGATACAAAATTAAATGTCAGAATTTAATCTTCACCAAAAGCGTACAAAGAACGCTTAAAAGGAATCACAGCACCGTTAGGATAAGAATGGGAGGGTGCAATCTTGGTCTGTCTGCAAACCTCTGGAGAAGGGAATTCCCCGAGGCCACTGGCAACTGACAAACGACACTCTCCCCAGGCAAAACCTGCGGTCAGTAGGGCCAGCAATAGCTCACCTTGGAGATCTTGGCCGATCGGGAGAAGGGGAAAGCTGAGCTGAGAGTTCCGGCGCACCTCTGGCCTGACGGCGTCCAGGCCAAAGCTGCGCTTGCCCCTGCAGCAGTGGAGGCAGGCACAACCAGATGGATCGTCATCATTTAAACACCATCGTCGTCCACTGTGACATTGTCTAACAATGATTTGTGGCAAAGAGGAGACAACCACAGGGCAGCCATGGGTGAAGAAGCAAAGGTTTTGGGCACCAGAGAGCAATGTGGAGTGGGCAGACAACGCCCTTGGGATTCAAAGGTGCTCTGAAGACAGAATACAACTTGGCTCAATTCAAAAGAACTGGCATTTGATAACGCACTCAGCTCCATTTCCAGACCCAAAGGACGTTTTTGCAACCGGAAGGTTGCAAAACGAAAAAAATATTGAACTTGAAATCACACGCGAGACTCGCGTGATATAGGCCAGCACCAAGAACATTATCAGCGTGTTAACCGCACATTAGCATTCAAACGGAACTGGAGGCCCCGCTGCAGCTGCCCAGTGGTGTTTATTGGCGATGGGTTTGGTCGGTGGCCACCAAATACAGCACAGAAAAATCACTGGAAAGTGGTTGGGGAGTTGTCGTTGCTTCATCTGCTTTCCTTAATAACATCTCCATTAATTGCTCGAAGTTTGTGACAGAATCGACATCGCTGTAACTGGGACAAAGGAGCACTCATTCAAATGAACCAAAGTCTTTATGGCCCCTTTAAAAATAAAACAATGGACGCTTCGGAGTTGCACCACAGGAGTCACTCACGTGTTTCGGTCTGTGCTGCACACGGACGGGAAGTAGAGCGTGGGCAGGGCGGCTGCAAAGGCACAGGCACACACAGAGACAGATCGTCAGCAAGGCAACAAGTTACACAACTGCACTGCGCTGCAGCTATGTGCAACCGTGCAGCCGACTCTCGTACAACTGACCAGTAAAGTTTGGCCAAATCACGCAAACAGTTGTATTGAGCAAAGTCACACATGCGCAGCTTTGGACTCAACAGGGCCAATGAATTTGGTCAGACAAGTGACACAGTAAGATTACCTGCTTACAGAAAAACAGCGCCAAGAACAGAACGAAAGGACGAAGAAAACAACAAACATGAACCACGAATAGGGCCCGTGCTTGCTGTTTTTCTCGTCCACTCATCCTGTTTCTAGCGCTGTTTTTTTATAAGCGTAAACCAACTAGCCCGGCTTTGCACTTTAGATTAGCTGGTTGAGGTTCAAATTGACAAGTTGTGGCAGTGTAACAGTGCAAATGTGCAAAAGTAAGCCAAAAATAACACGCGAGCAACAATTTCGTTCTGAAATTTTTGAATCAAAGCGAATGCATTCGAATTGTTGGGTGGCGAAAAGAACTTGAAGTTCCCCAAATGCACTCTGGTAATCAGCGCAGAAAAAAAAAGGGACAAGGAAGAAACAAAAATTTACCTCCACCATCAAGCAAACATGGCAACATGTGATCTAAGTAAGCTTCCAGATTTGTAACCTCACTGGAGGTTCAATTTGAAGACACAAGTTCCCTGTACTTTGATGGCCTCAATATCGCCGCAACTGCAGTTCATCCAACAAACTATAGTCACAAAATTTCCCTTCAGCAACAACAAAGAAGAATTTGCAAGAGTCCATATTTATCAGAATTATATCACTCAAATTCTAGGAAAGGAAGTCATCATGTGAGGTTACAGCTTGGACTTGAAGATAACCCGGCACATAAAATCTCACCTTGGCCCAAAAATTAGCCAAGAGCAACTGCTCATTGTTAGACCTACGCTACAGATGACCATGCACGCAAAAAACATGCACACAAAAGAGTGAACACAACTTCTGCTAAACGCAATTTATGTCAAACATGCAGGCCGTTTCACGTAAGTTGAACCATGCATCATAAATAACAACTGTTCCATCTCTAACATTCTTTGGGCTGTGGACCTGAAGCCGCTTCTATATTTTGACTAAGCAAATAACAGAAAAAGGAGAACATTTGCGTTAAATGAAACTAGCCCGAATTTATTCAGCTGCAAAGTTATAAAATTGCCCAAGAACACACAGAAATTCCGAAATTGCTGAGAAAATTCTCTTTTACTCATTAGTGAGCAGATGCCGTGTTTTCACTAAGCTCAAAAATCAAGCGCTCGTTACCATACTTACTTTACAAGCTGCCACTAAAGAGCATAGATAGGCCTGAGGGGATAGTCCGCTAGATGCAAATGAAACTGACTGGCACTAACTGCCTTTGTGGAAACTACAAAGGGATTTTTTCTTTTTCTCAACGTAGGCGATGCTTGAAATGCTTGAAAAAGTTCCTGCTACATTGGCCTGCCAGTATTACGTGACAAGTGAACAGATCACGATGGTCAAGCGGTGGCAAAAAAGATGTGAAAGAGACGGGCCACTCACGCTGTTCCATCAGGACCCCAGCCCGCACAGAGCACCCACCCAGGTCCACTATGAGAACACGCTGCGGGAACAAGAAGAAGAATCACTCACGAGTGGTGGTTTCGTTCATGGTCTTGCTTCATTTACAAGTGGTGGTCTCAAAGGAGTGGTACTCCATGCTAAGCATAATTTCTAGCTCAGATCCCCGATAATTCAGCGTTCTAAAATAGTTGAGGAATTTTGGCCTAAATGTGCAAGAGTTAAGGTATTCATTTATTGAAGGAATACTGCAGGCCATTAGCCCAAGTAGGAGGGGTACACATATCACACACAAAAAAACGACAACAAAAAGCATGAGGTATGAGGTGAAGGTCAAAGGGGGGAAAAAAAGAAGAGGGGGGGGGATGCCTTTATGGCACCTGAAAAACATGGGCATAATTTAGACGCTATCTATGTCACACGTCGTCGAAACCGGGCAAAAGGCACTTCCTTCACCTCTACATGAAAATAGAAACCTGAGGAACCTTAACGAGCATCGAAAACACACACACAAGCTCTCATCTCCCTTCCCAATCTCTCTCTCTCAACACTGCTTTAAAGATAACCCCAGGTTCATCACTGACACCTTGTGGGCCCATTTCACAACAACCATGAAAAGAATTGAGGGGCAGCTGAGAACTTCCAGAGGACGTGAGGGCGAAAGCCTCGTTGGACCTTTTCTTGATCTCTTGTAGAAGTTTCTGTCGAGCTTTGGGGCCACGCCCGTCACCACTTGGCCAGCCCTCTGGACAGAGCACCCCCTGGAGCTCATTCCATGCGCTAGCCACAGCCAAAGGCCACCTATTCTCTCCCATCGGAAAGATAACCTCTCAAGGTGGCTCGTACTGCACATGTGGCAAAGGCCTACCCTCTTTTGATGCTGCGGCTTCCCTTTCCTTGTTGTGATCCCCGGCTCAGGCTCCCTGGCTTGCGCAGCTTAACTCTTTTCTAATGCTTCTGTGTACCTCGTGATTGAACAAACAGAAAAGCAGTCAAAGAAGGTCAAAGGTGTCTCGAAACCCATACAGGTTCCTCGTTCCCAACGTCTTTTCTTTCCACCATGGGTCTCTTGTTCACTGTGTCTTTTTCTTTTTGTAAAATGTCTTTGATCTTTACTGTGTGGTCAGTGACTGCGCTTCTGTTTGCTTCAAATAAAGCCTGAGCAGCCCAACTTTTGCTGAACCCCCACTGACTGTACCTCACGACGCTCTTGTACCTCAGGCATTCCCTCGAACCTGGAGCCTCTAAGGCTTTCGCCCTAGACTACCGAGAGAAGAGAGGTGCCCACGACCAGCAGCAGCAGCAAGCCCCACCTTGGTGCAGGGAGGGGCCGTGAACGGGCGGACAAAGCCCCCCCTTTGGGGGGCAGCTGGCCCGTGGGACTGCAGAAGCCCCCGCCCGCTGGCACTCGCGCTCCGACACGCACTTGACCGCCACGTAGTGGCCCTTCTGCACGCACAAGCACGCAGCACTCAGGACACTGAACCACGACGAGGTCGACTCGAGCCAGGCAGAAAGAAAATGGAGGGGAGCGTATTTCGAAGGGTCAGGAGGAGGGTGGCACGCACGGCTATGGCGTCATCTCTCTCACTGCCTCCCCCTCACTCCCGTTTCATGTGTCGTCTCCAAAAAGCACCCTCCCCATCCCTAGACGCTGAATCCAAACCACTGTCTGTCTCCCCGTCTCCACATGTGAGCGTAGCTTAGTTGGCAAGACAACGGGCTTTGCTCTGCTTCCCTTCCCACCCAGGTTCGATCCATGGCAGTGTCAGTAGTTTGTTTGTGTCGCCTGGGTGTAGCCAGTACCCAGAAGTAGCCTGGGAATCTACTGCTGTCGCAGACATTAAAATTTCCCTGGCTGGTTAGGCACATACTGCTTCGCAGCAAAAACCTCTCCCGTTCACTTTCCAGGAGGGCGGTCAACATCAGGTTGGTGGGTCGATCGGCATACCTCTGCTCGCGTGTAAACCTTGCACAATGCCAACGGCGGATCTGCCTGAAGTGTGGGACCGTTGAGACGTGGACCCACACTACTTCACACAGGATTTGCCCACACACTCTCCCATTAATCTTTCTAGAATGTAGAAACAAACAAAAGTCGAAATGTCTTTCCCGATTTAAGCTTGTGCCTACACAACCCACAGACATATAACACCTGGTGCCCACAGCCTACGGTGGCAAGCTGCGGTCATCAAAGTCCCTTTGCACGAAAAAAAACACCCACAGTCCTTCTCACACTGGTAGCCTCCAACTCAATTCAAAGCGTTCCCTGCACTGGGAACATGGCTCTTAAAACTATTTCTTTTAATTTCTAAGTAAGCTCTGTGAAACTTGCAAGCCTTGCTGCTTTCTTTCCACTGATTTCAAATATGGCGTTATTTTTTGGTAATCAATTAGTTCCTAAGATAATTAGAGATAATTAGCCATTTTTGAAGGAACAATAGACAAAACAGTGTTAGTCGTAAAACTGTAATCTCTAGATTTTCCAATACTGTGAACCCTGGTGAGTGCAATAAGACAATCGGTTTTTTGATGCACCGCTTGGAACTAGTTTTGCAGCTCAATGAACTTTGGTGTTTGAAATGGGAACTCAAAATGGTTCCTTACCACTCGTGCCACCAAAGTTTACTGTGCTGTAAAATTAGTTCCAAGTGGTGCATCAAAAAACCGATCGTCTTATTGCACTCAACAGGGTTCACAGTATTGGAAAATATAGAGATTACAGTTTTATGACCAACACTGTCTTGTCTATTGTTCCTTCAAAAATGGCTAATTATCTCAAATTATCTTGGGAACTAAATGACTGACTCAAAAAAGAGTGGCATATTGAAATCAGTGGAAAAAGAGCAGCAAGACTGGCAAGTTTCAAAGAGTTCACTTCAAAATTAAAAGGAGCTGTTTTAAGAGAAGTGTACCCCCTTAAAGGCATCGTTTCTTTGCCAATTACAAAAATTAACCAGCTCTCTCCTCCCTCTTCGTAGCTCTGCTCTTGGTGCAACTGCGCTTAGCTCTCGCACTGTCTATTGGATCAGCTTTTTTTTTTTTACCAGTCCATGTATAACAAGAAAGCTGACCTCTAGGCCAGAACTGGTCTTCACTCAACTACAAAACAACCAGGTGAAAAGTGCGCTCACTGAGTTTTGTGCTAAACAAAACAGACCATTAAACGGTTGTATACCTACTAAAGGAAGCAAACAAGCAGTTTGCACAATTCCTTTCTCCAACTGTCCATAATAATGCCGCAACACTTTTTACAACATACTCCTTGTAAATTCCCAAGGAAAAGCATTTGTTACTAGTGTAAAAAGTAGCACTCCTAAAAATAAAGAAATAAGAAAGCAATAAACATTTTTCTGGGGAATTTCCTTTTTTTCTTGAAGTTTTCTATGTCGATTCTACATGTGGCTTACCCGGTCATCGATGCCGATCATGTGGTTCTCGAGAGTGTCAACCTGGCCTCCCAGCAGCTGAATCTTCACCAGTGGCTTGGCCGACTTGTCGCTCTGATCCGAGACGGGGACAAAGACATAGCCAAAGACGGGTGAGAAGCCGCAATCAGCATGCACCATCGTTGCACGCTCAAAGAGAAGACATTGGTTCTTCGACACAGACAAGCTGCAGAGCTCTGTCTCACAAGCCGTATACAGTGAAATCTCGTTGATCCATTTTTTCCTGGAACTGGAAAGTAAAACGTATTATGCGAAAATCGTATTATCCAAAAAGGTTAAATAAAGGAGGAAAATATGCGTACTCCGTCAGCGATTCACTTTTATACACAAATTGGAGTAGCTGGTCAATTTGTGCTGCACTTTCTTCTTTTCAATGTCTAGGAGTAAATTCTTCCGAAACGTAAAAAAAGAAGCTGCCAGTATTTTGCGCTTTGCCGGGACACTGTTTTGTACGACAATCCGTGTCGTAAATCGGTGAAACTTGCGTCACCTTTTGCTTTACTACTGAAGGGAATTCCTGGAGCTTCAACTTCTTTCTACAACTCAAAGGAAGACACTGGGCACCCGCTTTGTTTCCCCTGTAAACTTTTGTGATAGCTACGACTTCTCAAGTTTGACGTCAACCCGTTTTGTGGCCTTCCTAAACTTTCCGTGATATTCCCCCCTCCCCACTGCGGACTTCAGCAAGAGTAATCCAAGCGCATGACGGTGAAATGATTCTTTTCAGTGCACTTTTCTTGCAAAAAAATATGTACACATAATTTGACAAGGCGGTAAACAAAAAGATAATTGTGAACATACCTTAACCCAAGAGACCCCAACTCACACAACGCTTAAGGGGAGACCCTTCCAGGCTTCAAATCAGTGCAAGGAACTATTTCAGTCAACAAAAGGGCTTTCCACTGGGCAAGTTGGGTTTGTGACAAATAATGAGATTTGGAGCATGCTTAGGTGGAAGCCACAGAAAGACAAAATACTACAAGTTGGTGCCTGTTCTTGCCGCTTTTTATTCCCTTTTGACGTCCTGGTCTCTTCGCACTGCAATGCTTTCCAGCTTGACTTTCGGCACACAAGACTGACCAGTGCAAGGCCTTCACTGACATTTCAGGCCATGGAACTTGGCCATGCAAACCATAGGCCTGAAATGCCCCCAGGAGGTTTAAAGAGGCCATGAAGACAGTACACTTCTTTCAATTTGAAACAGCTAGCCTCTGGTGACTCACTCAGCTTCATTATAGTCACGAAAGATGCTTCCGTAACCTAAAAAACGCGGTAAATATTGAAACTTTCAAACTTAGTGCTATCGGACAGCACTGAAAACGTAGTTATCAGTGTTGGCTGCACGTTAGCCTTCAAGTTACACAAGTTACACTTCAAGTTGCACTAGAGGCCCACGACACTTGCCCAAACAAGATTCTGTTGCATCATAGAGAGGCCGCCACTGGGTCTGGCGACCCAGCTGGGGAGTCGCCAGTGCTTCATTTGTTTCCATTAGTATCTCCCATATCAGTTTGAAGTTCGTGACAGAATAGGCGTCACTTGTACCGGGCTCAAAGAAGTCCTTGTAATGAGCCAAAGTGGTATTTTTGCTTCATGGCCCCTTTCACACGCGCCCCGACAGGAGAGTAGACGCACCTCGAGGCAGGCCAGCGTGCCGTCCTGTAGCCGCATGTACCGCCGCCTCCAGGGGTTCCAGTAGGTGGCCTTCTTGCGGTTCGAGGGCATGACGTCCAGGTAGCCCTCCTTGTTGATGCAGGCCCCAAAGTCCCTCGAGCCCTGCAGGGCACACGGACATGGCCCATTATATAGCCCGATGCGTCAAGGCGCTCCCGCTCAGCTCAGACTTTTTGTAAAGACGGTAGCTTCTTGGGCTGCTTAAACGTGAAAATTTGTCTGTCTGTCCCTCGATTCAGCCACCAGGTCAAAAGTTCCTTCTTAAGTAAGGAGTAAACTAGGAAATCTTGCAACATACCGTATTTGCACGATTCTAACGCGCACCTTTTTTCGCTAAACGTAGCCTTAAAATTTGCGTGCATGTTACAATTGGGCCCAAAGCCGAAATCAGCTTCCAATGTTGCACGCTGCAGTTTTAATGGCAGCAGGAGCTGGATAAGGATGTTTAAGAAACACACAGGATTTTTGCTGCCACAGCTGTGTGTGTCAAATAAAATGTCTCCTGCAGGTACACGGTTTCACGACTTTTACATCTGCGCAGTAAAATCGGCGAAAAATTATTTCCCTAAGTAAACTTACCTGACGTTACAATCGGGGGCACGTTAGAATCGGGCAAATACGGTACTTCATACTTGTCAGCGCTTGTTCAGCAAAAAGAAAACACTGGCCCTATTCAAGGCAAAACAGAAGTACATATCTGATACTGGCAGTTCTCTTAATTAAAATAGATGTTAGCTTGTTTTGTGTGACATGCACGAAGAACATTATTTAACCAAAAACTAGAAAAAGGGCTCGTTCTCGAGCCTCGAACTTCAGGAGGCGGCATTTCGAGCCCAAAAGTAACAAAGGTGCCAGCAGATGGCGTGCTAGCAGTGTGAAGGAGGGAAATTTGAATTGGATTCAGCAGACATTACTGTGTTTATCCAGAGAGGAGCGAGATGGCAGGAGAAGAGCATGATGAGCAGGTGAGAGAGCAGATGCAGTTACGTGGCTGCAGAAGACATGTCTTTCAACATATTCAGTGAGCAGATACGGGCAATTTTTAAGTGGAGGCCACAAACATGCCCGCAGCACTGATCATCATATGGAAGGTACGCCATCTAAGAGGGCATTACTTTGCAGCATCACACACGCTTTGAGCATGCACATTAATCGATCACACTCGGCTGGACATACCCTCACAGGGGGTCACAAAAGGAGGCGATTGTTTTTCTAGAAAACATTGCTGACTTCGTTCTAGGTAGTGAGGGGTTGAATGCATACCACTTATTTTTACTCTGATGTTTCTTGAAATTTTCTCACTGTGAGCAACTAACTCACGAGAGCATCATGGCTGGAAATTTCGCCATTTCTGAAACTGCACTGACACGCTGCCACGCAGCAGCCTCCATATTTAGGGCCAGTCACACACAACCTTGATTACAAAGGTTCCTCCGTGAATACGCATAGTTGGCCTCAACAGCATGCCTTCAGTCCTGAATTTGTGCATTATTTAACGCGTACGAATACCATTCTTTGCATACTGTTTCCCCCTACGCACCAGGTAGGACTTTAACAAGGTCCCAAAGCATGTCGACTCCTTCAATGAACTTCAAACACAGGAATTCAGTGGCTCTACCATGGTTATCTGTTCCTCACCTGTTGGGGCATCTCAATTCTGTACAGTTCCTTGAGCAGGCCAGTCTGAAAAGAAACAAAGCTCAATTTATCCTCACCGTGCAAAAAGCGTGCATCAAGCTCTAACCTGCTAACCCACCTAAAGAAAAAAAATCTGGACACCCTGCCACTGGCATTAGGCCTCTGTACCCAGTCGCAGGTCCAGGCTGCGACTTGCCGCAAGAAAATGTCTACCAAACTGAAACACACGTCTAATGCAATGGCATTTCTACAGGGTGTCAAATACAAGTTTGACAAAATTAAAAGTTTGACACTGACACACCTTTGCTTCTTAGGCTGTAGTGTCTGTATAAATGTTTTTGTCAAAAGGCTCTGTTACCACTCACATAGTCGCACATTAGAATGGACTGGCATTAAGCCCCTGCACATAGTTGAAGGTGACGGTTGCGGCTGACCATCACAAAATGCCTACCAAACTGAAACACTGTGTAGTGCAATGGCATTTTGGCAGGGTGTCAAAAAAAAAAAAGAAGAAGGAAGAAGTAGTTGACAAAATTAAAAGTTTGTCACTGACAAGCTGTTGACTTAGGCTGTACTATTTGTACAAATAAGGCTTCGTGTCAGGCTAGTTGGTAGAGCATCATTTGAAAGGGTTGCACTATGGTCTTTTCACAGAAACAAACACACACACAAAAAAAAAACCTGCACACTTTGCCATGAATGCGGCACTTCGTGACAAAGTGTGCATATTTTTCTTTTTGTGTGTCCGCTTCTGTAAAAACTACCTAGCACAACCTTTTCAAAAAGATATTGTACTTTTTTTTTCAAAAACAACGGTTGGCACTCACCGGGTCCCACATCAGCGTAGAACTCCTTGGCAGCAACTCGTCGTCGACAAGGGAGGCGTCGACTTTCACTGGCGGCGGCGTCAGCGTGGGACATGCGTCTCCGTTGGTCGTCCACGGCAACGGGCTGCTCGTGACGTGGTGGTTGACCGTCACCGTCGTGACCGACGATGGTCGTGACGGTCGTGCAGTCACCGTCAGGGTGGTTGTGGGAGGCGGTGTCGACAGCGGTGCATTGGCGGTGGCCGCAGTCGTGTGATGGCGCGACGGCAGAGGTGGGGGTGACTGGCCGTTGGTCGTGACCGACACTTGCTCGAAGCTCTTGATGAGCTCGGCCAGACGACTGCCCTTGAGGAGCTCGGGGCCCCGCGACAGCGAGTCGTTCTGCTGCTGCGCAGACAACACCTGCGCAAAGGGCGTCGTCCTCTTGACAATGCAGTTGAAAACGCCGAAAATCCGAACACGGCAGAGGTACAAATCAGATTGATCCTTCTTTCGATACCCAGGCCCCTCACAAAACTTCCACGATGGGTACATTTCCTGAGTTTTCTGCACTGAGAAAATCACTGCAAGTTTTACCCATAAATTCTCCAAGCACAGGGCCACACCAATAATTGACAAAACCCCTCAAACATATGAAAGCCTACCAGGTACTCTTCTAAGCACTTGGCTTCAGTTCTTGTTTTTTGCCACCAGCGTGTCGAACTGTTAAATGATTAAATTAGTGCCTCAAGCCGAGTAGCAGCAACAACAGCACCAATGTAATGTTGATAAAAGATTGCCGGGCCACTTTTTAACCATTTTATCTTGGTAGAAAAACCCACATTATGTTGCTCAATGGAATTGGTCAAAAACTTGTTGCCTCTCACATGCACCTGCAATTTATCACCTTTTGTGCATTGCATTTACGCTCACTGTCCTCACTTCTGGCTATCGTGCCAGAGAAGAACGCTCGAAGAAGCAGCAAGCACGCAAAATCTACAGGGTGCAACCAATTTGCCTGAAGCGGGACATGACCACCTTGCTTCTAATGCAACACGCCAAATAACACAACCTGATATCAGAGTGGATTGATGAGTGCAGTAGCCAGCATCTCAGACAACCCAGTCAAAAGCTTAGCAGAGTTTGGGTTTGGGCTAGTTGGTATCGGTGATCCGTGATTTATTCTAGCACAAAAAACAATGAAAAAAAAACAGCAACTCACTGAGGTGTGATGATGATGATAGGTTTTCTTGGCGCAAGGGCATCAAGGCCAAAGAGCACCAATGCCATGATGATGGCTATCATTTAAGTAGGTATTTAGTATTCAAGGTGCTGTCTTAAAAGATGGATATTATTTATATGGTTATGACTGGTTAGTGTAGACAGTCAAGTGAAAACAAATGTCACTACGATATGAATATACTAGGCATACACATATAGTGGGACATCAGTGAAGTTGGTTCCCCAAGCCACCAAACTCACTGAAGCGTGTTGGGCAAAACCAACTTATACAGTCATAATTACAATGGCTCACACAGTTCACAACCCATCCACACCCTCTGTGGCTTTCTTTAGGCAAACAGGTTGCTGTTGACACCTATTTTTCTCACAAGGATCAAATTCCAAACCACCTACCCGCTTAAGAATGGACATCTGGACAAGTTGGCATCGGTTTACCATTTTGAAGGGCAGTGCAGTAGACAAATACACAAGAAAACGAAGAAGCCGAAGACGACGCTGAACTCGCAGCAAGTTTTATTACGAGGCACCTGGGTTTGGTTTCAGCATTTTAGCATGTGCTGCGTTTTCAATAGGAGTACCTAGTCACGGGCTCCGCATTGTCCTGTCCCCTTTCCTTCTCTCGAATGTTTGTGTACTACGCTGCCCCTCCAGATAGTAAAACACCTCCTTGCTCTCTCTAGATGTGAGCAAGACGCCACTACCGAGTAGACGGGGGTAGCTGACCCCGGTTGGCACAAGTTCTCACCAAGATCTCCTCTCCATGAACACGGCAGTCAGAGCTCTGCCGGGCGGAGTTCTCCAATATTCTACAGTCTATAGCCGTTACAACGGACCCTCTGAATCCGGAAAAAAACGTCCGCTGTAGCCGAAGTATGCAGTATCCGACAAAAAGGGGGGGGAGGAGGAGTACGAGTCCTAAAGTGGGTTCTTTGACCGATATGCATAGTATATACACTTTGTTCTTTCTACACGCCTGCAGCACCTCTGCACAGTGTTCGCGCGAGGGCAAATAATCGCGTAAACACCGTTTCCAAAGCTTAGCACCGGCACTTGGAAAAGGGCTAGCGCTTGCGGTCAAGCGTGTAAAGACGCATGATGAGCTGAGCAAGTAAAGCAAGAATATAGCTAGGCACAATTATTAACCAGCTATAAAACATCAGTCGCGGCCATCAGCATTAGCTAGGCTCTTTTAAATCCAACTCACGACGAGGCAGGTTTTCCCGAAACCGTTCGTCAAACAAATCGGATCGCCGCCTGACGTTCCCCCGAGGCAGCTTCCAGATTTTTAGCGATTTTACTCTGGTCATTGAAACAGCTGCAATGAAATAATCTGATGACGGACAGCTGTAAAATCGAAAGTTAGACCAGTTGGACTGCGCACGATTATCGGCAGATTGCACACAATGGATGGGGAACAACCCCCCTACTTGAGGCATTTCTTACCTTTTTTCACCGAACGGAACGGGAACGATGCATGCGTGGGAATAATAAAAGCCGAACTTCACTTAACCCGAGTTTTTTTATTACATAAAAAAACTGACGAGGGCAGACTCGCCTCCGAGTGCACCACTTCCCGAGTATTCGATAGCCCTGTTTTCAATCTCACCAGAGTCGCGTTTATCGGCAGCGGCTTTGTTCTTGACGGTACAGCGGACCGTCTGCTTAGACAGGCCTGTACTTCTGGCGATGTCGGCCTGTTTTTCCCCATGTTCAACAGCGTTAATTACGCCTAATTTATCCGACAGTGAAATCAGCTACCCTGCCGCTTATGCCGCTGGTCGCACACAAAAAAAAAAGCCACTGGCACTGGCTTGGCTTGGCTGCGCCAACGACCCGGCTGCCAGCAATGTTGCCAGACATAACAGTTTTCTTGCCAAAATAAACAAAAAAAAGTATATCGGGTGCCGGCCCCGCAGAAGTCTGCTATAAACACTCAGTCGAAACAATTTTCCCCTAAAATTTAGTCTGTTGTAGCCGATAGTCTGCTTTAGCCGGGTCCGTTATGAGTGGAGTGGACTTCATTTAAAATGCATGGGGACCAGACAAACCAACAGAAATGGTCTGTTGTAACCGAAAGTCCGTTGTTGCCGGATCCGCTGTAACGAGCGTAGACTGTACAATGATTGCGAAACTCCGCTTTGGAATCTGGGCTGTGGGAACACCCCTGCTTCGTTGAAGTTCAGGGGCAAGTGCACTGGTACGCCACCTAAGGGACAAAAGCTCGACTTTGCTCAGCGTTATTAACACAACTGAATAAAGTAAAGCTTGCTTTTCACACGAGGAGGCGCTAAATTAGGTGAACATCACTAACGTTTCCTTAGCTTTTCTTTTGTGACTTATGGCAGCAGCCGTGAGTGCTACTTCAACTGTCTGCCAACAGATGACAGTCTACTCAACTTGCCCCAGCCTGCCCCTGTTTTACCCCAGTGCAGGTAGGCAAACCGCAGACTGGTTTTTGATACACGAGGCCCGCGAGGAGTATCGCACGAGATGACGTGGAGTAACCCTGCGAGCAAGCGCACCTGCTCCTGCACTTACATTGCGGAGAGAGTCCGGGCCGTTGCACTGTATGGACACCGTTGCCCGGGGCACAGCGACGTCGCTCGAATGCTTCGACTCCTGCCTCGGCTCTGGCTTTGGCTCTGGCTTGGGCTCCGGCTTGGGCTCCGGCCGTTCCTTGCTGTCCGGGCTGGTCTCGGGGCTGCCCCGCGACGAGTCACACTCCCGCGTCCCCCAGGGCAGCGAGTGCAGGCCGCTGTCGGTGTCTTCGGATCGCTTGCCGTGCCTCCGATCGTCGTCGCTGCCGCTGCTGTGGTGCTCATCCGTCACTCCAGAGTCGTGCTCCGTCATCCGACTCCGCTCACCTGCATTTTCGTGTCAAGTTTGCTCGGACCCCTTCACAAAACTTTTTGTTTCGGTAAAATTATGGCAAAAATGTGTTCAAACTTTCATTTCTTTCCAAGCTCCCTATCGCGAAGCAAGGTGACTTTAGATGCAGCGCTGTCAATGAAACGAGTATTGAAAATTGAAAGCACTGATTGAAAAATCACCTATACTCAGGTACAAGTCAAGAGCAGCAAATAGCTCATGTAACGTACGACTCGTGATAGACTTGCGACATCAACGGGCGCACGTGTTTTGAAAGGATGATGATGATGGTTGGGTTTTTATGGCGCAAGGCCGGCTAAGGGCAAAGAGCGCCAGAGAAAAGGGTATTTAATGAAGTGGTTACCACAAAAAGGTAGGTAAAAAAAAAAAACGTGTAAACCGAACATAGTAAAATCAGTTAAAGATAATGGTGATGGCTGGTGTATGGGGCCAGTTTTGATTATGCGTGATAGGAAATGAGGTTTAAAAACTTAACGTCTGACAAGTACTCAACACACGTTTCACGGAAACCATGGCATCGTCACCCAGAAACAGCGAGGGATGTAGGGGAATATGTTGTCTGTAGAGTTCTCTGAAGTGTTTGTGTCATGTTGTGTGAAGTGCCTTGCATGTGATTAGTATGACGTGTTTTGAAAGGAGATTGCACTAAATGTGAGACATCGTCTGCCTTCTCTCACCTAGTCTTTTGTCACCGCTGTAATTATTCATAAGCAAATTAAGTGCAAAAGATCACAGAAACGACTCCAGCCACGTTCAAAATACTCTCAGTAATGCATTTTGCGCCACACGACGGAACAGTAGGCCTCTCATTTTCCCGCAGCCCGCTCACCCATGGGGTCGGAGCAGTCGGAGTTGCTGGCGTGGTCCTCGTCCTCCTCGGGGATGACCTCCAGCTCGGTCTCCTCCGGGTAGTAGGCGTAATGGTGCCGCGAGTCGTAGCCGCCCCCCCGCTGCTGCATCTCCTCCTCCTCCTCCTCGTAGCGCAGGTGGTAGTCTCCCTCGTCGTCGTCCGAGGCGTCGCTGGGGGCCTCCCGCACCAGCGGCTGCGGGCTGTGGCTCTCCCCGAGAAGGGTCGAGTCCTCCGAGTGGTAGTCGTCGGCACCCATGAACGTGTTGCTGGGGGCAGAAGGGAGGGATGATGAGAATGGCCCTTTCTATGAACAAAATTGGCCCCGGCTATCGGCTGTGTTTGCAACGAAGCTACAGTGAAGCTACGGCAGTGAAGCCATGGCAATAAAGCTATGGGTAGTGAAGCTGACAGTGGAAATAGAGCCCCTCCATACTGCTTTCTTCCGCTGCCCAGGTTAAGTAGTGCCAACCGGCCCTCCCCCCCTCTTTTTGGCTCCAAGCTATGGATGCGAATGTGCCGCCATGTTTTGTAGTCAGCACCATCATGGCCTGTTGTATACACGCATTGGGTGGAGCTGCTTTGTCCCTTTGCTTGGCATGCTATGTCTAAGCTCCTCCCATAGTGCTTTCATACACCGCATAGCAAAACATAATCCTTTTCCTGGCTTTCTTGCACTGCTGAAGTGTAAGTGCCGCCATGGTATTTTAAATGCTCAGCCACCACCACTTGCTACCGCAACCGTGCCATTGCCGCGCGCTGATACACGCATTGTTATTTTGCAGAGCACAAAATCGGCGTGGGCAGCCAAAGAGCGTTTGGAAAGCGCGTACAAGCATGCACGTATTTACCGCCCATGACTGTCACCGCTGAATGCCGGAGATTGAAGGAAATAGGTTCACCGAATCCAGCAGAAGCAGGACTAGAAGGCAACACTTTTAAAATGATGGTGCTACTTATAAAAATGGCCGTGGAGGGCTTTAATTGGTGCTACGCTAGTGCGGCTACAATAGTGAAGCTACAGTGGAGCTATATGGCAATGAAGTTAAGTAGTGAAGCTACAGTGAAGCACTTTCCAGGGGTGTATAATTGTTGTAGCCTCTGGGTTCCAGCCACACTTGCTTCAAGGCAAGCGAGAGAATGTTTTACCAGCAATAAAACTGCCTGCACCGATCAGCTGTAGCTGCAACCAAGCTGTGGTGAAGCTACGGCAGTGAAGCTGCAGTAAAGCTACGGTAGTGAATCTACAGTGAAGCACCAGCCAGGCGTGTGTTGCAGTTTCCAGGTCCAAGCCGCACTTGTTTCAAGGCAAGCGAGAGAAGGAACAAGCTGGAGGGTGACAAAGTGGGGGAACTGACAAGCAAGCCTGCACAGTGCAAGCTACTGCTGAAGCTTCAATAACAAGGAAACACGCATAGGGGGGACTGGGCAAGAGGCCGCCAAGCTCCATATACAGTTTTTTAGCATCAGTATACAACAAGCTGCGATTTTAAGAAATTCCCATTAACCAATTTCTTTCATCTCCTAATCTGAGATCTGTTCAAATGTAGAAACATCAACCTAATGAAATTTACAGATTTACAGTGTTTACAAATTTACAGACTTACAAAAATATTTATAATGTTTATCCTGCATGGGAAATCTCATTAACTTAATTTGAGGTGCAAATGCTATTCTCTGGCACAATCCTAGGTCAATGGTCACAAATATGCATATCGACTAACTCACAAACCAAGCTCGAGTGTTGCTGAGATTACTGGCCCTATAAATCAGCTAACCCATCAAAAAAAAAAAAATTGGCCGCTGCCCAATGCCTCCTTCCCTCCCCTCCCGCGCAACAATACATCCCAGCTGTAAGGGACATCATAGTAGGGAAGAAGGTGACCGCAAATATTTATTTTTAGACAAACCTTGCAGGATATGGTAAAGGGGCTATACAAAGGAAAAAAAGCTTTGACAGCATATAACCAACACATGGGAAAACTGCCATTTCCCAGCCCCATTTATAGCCACTGACTTTTACGCAAAAATGCCACTGAACCGTGCCAAACAAACTACTTTGCTTCCCTCGTGAGCCTGAATATAAGTACTGGGCTGCATCCACACACACAAGCATACGGGGCTCTTGTACCTATTATGGACTTTGAGAACCTCATCTGCTCTGAACTACCAACTGAGAGGACTTTTACGTACCAAATTTCAGTGAATCTAAAGACAGCCTCCCCCTGGCATTCCCCTACGATAAGCGTTTGCTTGCTTCAAAGTCTTGACAATGGTAGTCCACAGGGCGTTCTTTGTTTAATTCACAACTCCTTCCAATCAACGAAAGTTGGTGCCTGCAGTTCAGATGCTTTCCCATATAACACATATCTATTCTACAAAGCTGTGATGACAGGTGTGATACGACAGCTTCCAAACATGTAGCATTTGCCCTTGCTCCGACCTTGGAGCAAAGTCTAAAAATTTCCCCTCCTCTTTATTCTCCTGCAACTGAGTTTCCATAACCCTATAAACATGAGCACAAAAACAAACATCTTTGCACTGGGCACACAAATAAAAGAATGCAACGAATCCTCTCACATTTTCCTTTCATGCATACACAGAGTAACTAGTGTCTTGCTGCAGTTGGTGTTAAGAATGGTGTAATGCAGCTGGCATAAAAAAAAATTCTTCACCAGGTCTACTCCCCAAGTGTAGAACAAACAAGAGTTGCACATTTCAAGTTCTAACTCCCCATAACCAACTTCATTACAACTGGTTTTGAGAGTGGAAGTATAAAAATTTTCCAGAGCAGACGCACAAACTCTCGTCACGACGTCAATACAAACTCTTCAGAAGCGGTTTTCAAGCTGGGGGCAGGCAGAGAGGTAGTCGCTATCATACCGGTGCACCACAAAGTCCTTCGAGTCGTAATCGTTGTCGACATGGTTTTCTCCCGGAGCCGCGAACGGCGTGGAGAGTGCCTCGTGAGACGAAGAGCCATCGTCCATCATGGAGGAGAAGGCCGCCTCCACCTGCACAACAAAAAGGTCCGACCTCAGGCCCAATGTTTCATGTCACCAACAAACAACGCGCCTGGAATTGTGACCGTGTTTTAGTCGTAGCGATCCAAACAAATAATTGTAGAGAGCTAATGAACCGTGTGCGCAACCATCTATTATGGGGTAGAAATGAAATGAAAGAACAGCCAAGCCTACTTTGCTCTGTGCGAAGTACTTGACCCTGGTCTGGCCATACAGACCTGACCGACATTCTAGCCAGGCAAATGGGAATAGTGAGTAAGACCACAAGAGAAACCACAGAAGCAGCTAGAGCATCCCACCCTCCGCTCTCACAAGGCATTTCCAGCATGAGGTGACGCCGCCATCACTGTCAAAGCGGCGTTTCCGAGTCACTCTTTGGACTTCTGTTAGCTGTCAGAACTGCTTTGTTTTGTTCACTGGTTGTACTCGAATAGAGATGCAAGTTTTCATGAAAATTTGAGGTGCTTGAAAAAAACAGGTTTTTTTCTAGTTTTTTTCAGAAAATTACGAAAACTTGGAAAAAAAGACTTGTGCGCACACTGTTTTAAAAACCCGACACATTTATTTAGTAGCACTTTCCAGAATATAATTGTTTCATTACTGCACACAAAAATTCCAGCAGAGCTTTCAGTTTCAAAATCAATGGAGTGATTTCACGTCAATTCCTAAAGTTCCGATCAAAAAGTGCGAACAGTCGTCAATCCTGTCTGATTCGGTTCCGCTTGCCACGTCGATTCTTTGCTGTGAAGCCGACGAAGCCTTCCGGACATTCAGGTTCGAGTGCACGTACACGAGCTTCTGCACGCGATCGCCTGAAAGCCGGTTGCGTAGCTTGGTGTGCACGTTTCCGAATTCCGACCAGTTCCTTTCGCAAGCCGCAGAAGAAGGGGGAATTTGCAGTATTTGACCGGCGATGGGATTTAAGGGTTCATTAAAGCAAAGTCCTTCCCACCACGTGGATGGGTCTAGATGTTTCGCAGACTCCCAAACTCCTTCACTGGACCAAATTCCTTTGCAAGTCCGGTATTGTGCGACGTTAGATAAAATTTTCCCAACGTCTAGCGAGAGCTTCTTTGCATGTTGGAAATCCAGTCAAACGTGACCACAATTTGCGCGTCAGCTAGGTTCTTGCCGCGATACCTTGGATCCAGGAAATTAGCAGCAATGTGAATGGGTCGCAAACAAAACTCTTTCACGCCCCCTGAGCACACGCAATATGTGAGACTTTTCGTCTTCAGTGAAGGAGCTATTTTCTAGCCTCGCTGTGATGTCACTTTTGATGGAGTGAAAAACTTCGACGACGTCTGATAACAAGGCCTGGTCAGACTCAAGCTTTGTAATGGCCGAGGAGACTGGTGTCACCAAGTCTAGGCAGCTGCGAAGGTCTTTCCAAAACACTTCCTCATCCAATATGGCCTGGCGTATCGGCTTCGCCACACCGATATCTTCCACGATAACGGTCTCTTGCAGTGCTTCCTTGTTGTTGAGCAGGCTTTGCAATGACAGGGTGACGCCGCCCCATCTTGTTTTGCTAGCCAATTTAAGTGTCGTAAAAGTTCCTTTGCCGTATTTTGACTCCTGTTTTTGTAGGAGCGCAGCAGCAACTACGTGGGTGTGCTTCACATATTTGATTATTTTTCTTGACGTCTCATAAATTCGTTCTAGAACTTTTAGGCGCATGATATCATTGAGGAGCAGGTTCAGTCCATGTGCTGCACATCCCATTGTTGCAATGTGTGGAAATTTTTCAACAACTTTCTGGCATGCTGCCTGCATGTGACTAGCATTGTCGGTGACTAGGGCAACTACCTTGTTGGGTTGCAGAGAATCAATGACGTTAGAGATCTCGCTGCTGATGTAGGCGGCAGTGTGCCGGTTAGTGCCTGTGTCGACCGATTTGTAGAACACAGGCTTTGGTGTAGTGACTACAAAGTTCACTATTGACTCTCCCCGTATGTTGGTCCACCCATCTGTGAGCACGGTAAGGCACGTCGCTTTCATCAGAGTATCCTGCACGTCAGTCTTTGCAAGCTCATACTCAGCGTCGAGCAGGCGACCGCTCAAAATGTAACGGCTAGGAGGATTGTATGAAGGCCGAAGCATCTTGAAAGCGGCAAGCCAGTGCTCGTTTTTCCGCTAAAGAGAATGGTGTGTTCGTCGCATACACAGCCCTAGCCAAAGCTTCGTCAATTTTTGTTGCATTTCAGGTGTAATTATGTCAACAAAAGACGAGAGACTTGCTGATTTTACAACTGAGACACTTGCTGCTGAGATAACCGGTGCTTTGGTACTCACTTGACGAGGCCGCCGATGAGATCCTTGGTTGCTTGTTTTCGGATGGAAAGCCGTACCGCTCCTTAACCTCTTGTGGGCACTTTTTGCAGGACCACAGATGTTTCGTAAGGCGGGTAGCGTTGAGGAAACCATGGGATGCATCGCAGTACTTGCAGAAGGCTTGTTGCTTCTTCCCCGAGGTAGGCGAGTCGCACACGTTAAAATGTTTCCAAACGTGCGACCGCGGACGTACCATAGCGGAAACTGGGTTATATTTTCTACGCTGAAGTACTCATGAATAGCTTGTTGGATTGACTGAAATAATGGCAGGGGTAATTGAAAAAAGGTGCTCAAAACGCCCATCCGTTCACTTCACTAGCGCAGCACTACTGTGCTGTATTGAATTTGGCGCAGGCGCGATATTGGGCGTTGCCCGCCGCGCTAAGCACGCGCGCGCGCTATCTGATACGGCTGCCGTTGTATCGGCGCTAGCCGCTGACGCCGTGGTGCCCTTAGCAGAGACTACGCAACTGAAAGCCGCAGTGGTGTAATGTTCGGTTGTCCGGAAACAGCAAGGCTTGCACCCCCGTTTCCTGGCGATCACTCACGCGAAATAAATGGAGCGGTAAGAAAGAAGCACAAAAATAGTACAATTACTAAAAGTTAAACAAGAAACTTTCAAGCACGTCAAAAGGAGCTGCATAACAACACAATTCCGCGGAGGAGGAGGGGGGGGGGGGGGGGGGGGGAGCGGGGGGGGTACGTGTTTTTTTTTTCAATTTTACCTTAGTTGAAAAAAACGAAAAAAACATGTTTTTTTCCTAATGCTTTTTTGTTTTTTTCAACTGCTCACATCTCTATACTCGAAACGTGGGTGAACGAAAAAGTAAACAGCACAAGATGCAATTGGCTATTGTGCGCATATCACAACAGAGCAGGCACAATCTGACTGGCGGTGCGGCACAAGTTATCCGCCTGGGGTCGCCATAACAGAGGCCGACTACAGATGAAGGCAATCATGTTAGTGCTAACGAGACTCTGCGCAGCCCGAAAAGAAGAATGAAATAATTCGTAACTTCAGGATATACCTAGCAGTATTAGGTGCCTGGTGCTGGTGGTGCCACTGGAAAGGAACTTAAAAGTAGGCCCCCTCTGGCTCTAAAAAGCAATTTGGTTGTTTGCACTTCCTGCAAATGGTCCCTCTTATTGTCAGCAATCTGAGTGAAAAGATGAACAGCAGGGTTGTTGTGCCAGTGAGAGTGGGGAAATAAGGAATGCAAGATATTCCACTGAGAAGAATGTCTCGGTGGATCTTGTACGAATCGAGCCACCTCAATACAAACGATCGATGCGCCAAAAGCCCCAAAACCCACCCTACTCAATAACAACAACGGAAGTTTCCCCTGTGCATCACCACTGCAACTGGCTCTTCCTTTGTGTGGCAAAAGTCATCTCCATGATTGTTCTGACTTAATCTGCTTATAAACTTCCACAGCGATGACGAGCAAAATGTTTGAGAAAAAGCAGACAACACCACGCATTAAGCCAAATCTCCTTTCGAGACGTGCATGTGTGTTGACATCAAAGTTGACATCACATGTGACATCAAAGTGTGTGCTGACACCACACGTGCGCATGTGTTGACATATCGCTTTGGTGGAGTGATACACTACATGAGCTATCCCCATTCTTACCGAACTTGTACCCAAGTATAGGAGGCCTTCATGTGACATCATCCCGCCGTTCGGAGCTGTTGCCTGTTATTTGGACTAATGTAGTGAGGTGGCCACGTCATTTTCAGCTCCCGTGCAAATCTCGTCCTTATCACTCGTTAGTCAGTACGTTCCGTCAGCATTTTATCACTATGGTGAGCACATCATTTATGACGCACCTAAGTGTGTATACATGCGAGCTGAGGGAACCAGAAAAGTCTAGTGCTATGGGAAAAATTACGTGCAGCTCAGGTGTTTTTGATGTGCCCTACTTTCCCTGATAATGGAAGTGTTACGCAATGCCAGCCTCGTTCCTCACGCCGACCTTTCCAACATCAAAGAGGGCATTGTTGGTGCTACAATCTTTGTGACCCGGGAAATTCAAGGCCTACAATCCATGGGGGCCCACTGCCTCCCGATCCCAACCACTGGTTGGGTACATGAACCCCGTGTCGGTCTCAGTGGAAAGGTAATTGAAGACAAGTGCCAGTTACTGCCATTGTTTGTGTTGCTGTGTCTAAAGGTACAGCGGTCATACTAAGGATTGGGAATTTAAAGGCACTTCAAACGACACGACTCATAGCTGAGACGATTGTGGAGTTAACGTTGAATGTCGCAGCTTCGTGATATGAAGGGCGTAAGTGCAATGCCCATCCTGGGTTTTTTTTCTTTTCGTTTTTGGTCTTGGAATTTCAATGGTTATGTGGTCTCTTACATGTGGAGGTTTCAGTTAGGGTTATTGTTAGCTTAGCAAAGCATACCTAGGGATATGTTGAGCTAGGCACCGGATGCACACCAGAAGTGCGCAGCCGAAGCACTGGTGGGCATTCACTGACGTCCGATGCAAATTCAGACTGCGGGTTCGAAGTGCGTCCGTCCAGTGTGCATTTAGACACAGTGCTATTTTGCACGTATCACCTTTCAGTGTCAATTAGTTTTCCAGCACCAGATGTTTCATGAATGGAGTAAATGTATGCTACCTGCGCGTGTCGTTCATCCACTACGGGCCTTTGATTGTGGGTGCTGATCGGCTGTTGTACAAGAGGCGTTCGGAACTAGTAAATTTCATGAACCTGACATTGGGACATTCAGGTCATTAAGCCCCTGATAGTTCAGCAGTGCCCAAACCATTTTCAGAGAATCGACACAGCCTTTTTTTTAATGCGATTGCTTTGATCTGTGCGCATGCAGGTCCATCACTCGCAGCCCTTCAGCAAGAAGCCTCTTCACTAATCGCTAAAGACGACAAACAAGCATTATGTGCCCATTGCAACTGCAAGGTGGGGAACCATACAACCTGAAATAAGGTGTTTTTGCTTTCAGCAAACTTTGTGAACACTTGCTGACAGATGCAGCTCTTCATTTGATTTGGCGGAGCCACTTTTCTCGTTTTCATGCTTTTAGCTCCCGTACCTTCTTGTACTTACTACTGTTTACTCTTGGTACAGCAAATAAACCAAGTTTTCAAGCATTTTCATCAATCGCTGCCCTTGATCGAGTGGTTGTCAAATTTGAAGACAGTGCAGAACACGACCTCGCTTCCAAAATCTTGCTAAAGGAAACTATCCGTAGCAGAAAAACCAATGTCGTACAAGCATGTTGCGAGTGCCGCGACAGAATCAGAAATGACCAAGAACTCGGAGAAAAATAAGTACCGTACTTACCCGATTCTAACGCGCACCTTTTTTCCGCAAAAATAGGCCGAAAACTTGCATGCGCGTTAGAATTGGATACGAAACCGAAACTGCCGAAACAGCTGAAATTTCGTTCCACCCATCGCCATCGCCATCTCAAGACGGCGCCAAAGCTTTTAGCAACAATTTTTCGGATCTAGGCGCCTAGGCTTTTTTTTCGGCGTTCACACAAATCGTCAAATTATTCCACTTGCGTGCTTGATAACAGCAATGGCAGCAGCGGCAACGAAGGAGCGCCGCTTCCGCGGCTTACGAGTGGCTGCCACGCGTTCACAATGAGCGGTTGGCTGAAGCGTATGCCTCTGGAGAAGCTCACGGGATGGGCATGCGAGGCGTGGGCCACGATCCCATCGAACATGGTTGAACGTTCGTTCAGAAGTGTGGCATCGCGAACGCGCTTGACGGCACCAATGACGAGATGTTGTGGTCAGCAGAGAGCGACGAGGAGTGAGATGAGTGAGATTACTTCGGGGAATAAATCGCCCGTTTCTCTCGCATTCGTTTTTCTTGCTCACAAAGTTCCTTGCGCGTTACAAACGGAGGTGCAAGTTTTTTCGGTTTCTTTGCCTGGAAAATCGGGTGGGCGTTAGAATCGGGGGCGCGTTAGAATCGGGTAGTTACGGTATGTCACTGTTGTTTTGAGGCAGACAGAGACGTGTTACACAACAAAAAAATCCCTACATCGTGGGCATCCGAGGGCACTGCTAGAAATTCTAGTCCCACAATATGGCGACAGAGCCACGAAGACGCGCGTGTCATCTGGGAGATTGGGCTCAGTGAACACCTCCTATAGGACCAACACATAAGGGGAAAGGTGATCAGGAGAGATGTCTCGAGTGAAACAGACTTCACAGCGGGCGTACCTCGTCAAAGTCCGAGATGTCGAGGAGATTCCGTCGGATGAGAGGTGAGGTGGACAGCTCGCAGGAGCCCTGGTCGTGGTAAGGGGGCTCTCGAATGCGCTTGCTGCTGCTGCTGCCGCCGCTGCCGTGGCCTGTGCTTCCACTGCCACAACTGCCACCGCCGTTGGGTCGAGATTCACCCTCTTTCTTCTGGATCGCTTGCTGCATTGGAGGAGAGTGCAATCAGTGGGGGGGCCTGTTTAGGTGGTGTGAACACTGGTCTCACAAATGTGAACCGCAACATTGCAGGTGAGAGTAGCAGCCAGACAGGCAGCAGTGCTCCACGCACCTCACTCACTCCCAAACAAAACACAAATTAGAACTCCTACTGCTTTATTCGCTTCTCAAAGTCGGCATTCAGAAGGACAAGTCGATTAGCTTTGCAACTGAATAAAGAGACTCACCGTTTCCTGCAACAACTCCCACTCGTTGCACTTTCCAACTGAGCAACATTCTAATGCAACAAACTTAATTTTGTCTTGTTATCATAAATTCTGTTACATAAGCTATAAATATGATTTCGCTTCGCTTGTTTCAGGATTTAACTAACTGCTATGTACTCAAAGAGACCACAAAAGCAAAAGACCACCTTGTTTGATTTGAAACAACTAGCCTTTGGTAGATCATTTGACTCCATTCTGGACCCACAAGGCTTGTTTTCACAAACAAAAAGATCAGAACTTTCGAAAAGCATTCACATTTTTCTCTTCACAATGTCAGCAATGGGCACAATAGAGGATATACTAGTAAGGCAGCTATCAGTGTGTTAATCCAATATTAGCATTCAAGTATACATAATAGTACAGTATATATAACTGCACACACCGCTACACCAGCGCAGTCATGTTTCTTGGTGCTGGCTTTGGTCAGTACCCACCAATCACACAGAAAAGTCCCCGTTAAGTCATAAAAGCCCAGTGGCACCCCACGTAGTTCTCAGAAGTTTGTATTAAAATTGACTCCATTGTTATCGGAACAAAGCAGTTTTGCATGAGCGCTGCTCTTTCCCTTTCCCAGTGCTGCATCGCCCTTCCTCACATGTCCTATCCTACCATCCTTTCCCACTGCTGTTTCTCCTTCCTGGCACATGGTTTCAGGCTCAAGCTCAGCAGCTGGCGCAGCTTAAACTTTTTTTTTTTTGACCACCCTTTTCCTGAACCTCACCAGGTGCATGCTGGGAATACACAGATTTAAGGCTTTCGCCCTCGCTAAAACAAAAAGAAAATTTCTCAAGACTCCCCAGCAGTAGCAGCTGTACCTGTGAGCGAGGAAACGTGGTGGATCACAAGCATCATCTCGCATTGTGGCCACGCTATCGCGTTTAAAAGAATACTGACACCAAAATTTTACATTCCTTTTTGATTGCTTTCATCAATGCTTACTGGCCTGGCAAACCCGAAACAGCACTTTAATTACCTGAGCACGCAATAATTAATTATATTGAACGGCCTGAAAATTGCCTGTTTCGGTTTCCCACACTTCCAGCCCGGAAGGCACATATGACAGGACAAAGCTATGACTTCATCATTTTGTGCGGACGTCAAAACACTGTGGAGGCCAGTGGGGGCGTTGTTTCAACCACCCCGCCGTTGGAGCTGAGCAGCTCAACCGCTCAGCTGCCTGAAGGCGTTTAGGCCGGCCTACCATTGCGGCACAAATCTGATGACGGCTTTGAATATAAGTCCTGACGGCAATTTGTGCTGCGGTTTCGGGCTATATTATCAGCTCCTTTCCCATGTGTGGAACCTTATTTTTGTCGAGAGTGCCTTTCTGGGCAGCGGTTATGCCTGTAGTTCTGGCTACGTGAATTTGTCTGCGAACGCTCCAGCACCGAGTCACTGCTCGCCCGGCCGCACGTGTGAAGTGCACGAGCTTCTGACGAGCTTTAGAGGCACATGGCTACGTCACTTATTTTCCCTAGCACGGAGCGATGTCACGCTGATGTCCATTTTCTGCGTGCCACTCCGTGCGCTGTTCCGTCGGCGCAACAAATGAGATCAAATTGAAGTACGTTTCACACGTCGCAGGCCGCTCGCAATTCAACCAGGGTATTCTGTTGAGTAAAGCAAGCGAACTGCGTAATAATATTAACACCTAAAATTGGTGCAAGTACCCCTTTAAGACTCATCGGTGCGCATCTGATTCACCCTTGAAGCACCCATTAAGCGAGGGCGTCGTGATGAAGCCAGCAACTTTTTAATAAAGAAGCTGCGTGTTAGTCCACATGTGCTCATAAGCAAACAATGCTCAGGCCATCATTTTCTGCCACTACTATACCTCGCTCTGGAAAATCTCATTCAGTGATGTTGATGCATTCAAACAGCACGCATATATGCTGCCCAAAATAACATCAGCGTCATGTTAGCTAGTATCATATCAGCGCGCATCCTGTCCTTTCTGTACTTAGTACCACCAACACCGCCCTAAATCAATGCACGTTATTATGGAACTCAAAACTTCCACAGCACGCGCATAAAATTGCAGCAGTGGTGACAGCTGATAACCACTTCATGCATGTAGGGCGGCACTTACAATGACAGCATTCGTACCGATTCCCAGCCTTCAGTTGCAGTTTCGCGACCAGAAACGTAACAAAGGGTTTTGGTGGTGCTAATATTAGGCAAATTAAAATAACCAAACTCCAGCCCATTAGATCTGCGCCAAATAAATACCGCATTTTCGCTCATATGACCCGCTCCTGCATATAGCCCACACCCCCACTTTCAGTCCACGATTGAAAAAATAAATAACCCCGCATATTGCCCGCACATTTTATACAGAGAATGCTGCACCAAAGCTAATAAAGTAACATATGGCACATTTGTTGACTCAAAAAAAAAATTACCTATATTTCGCAGATTGAATACATTTTCTGCACAGCCTAAGCCACAATCACTCATTGTCACTGCTCTCGCTAGAGCTATTGCTTGGACCACAGTCGTCACTGTCATACACAGTATCATCTTCAGTTCCGCCCGTCCTGTTTGTAATGCATCCTTTCTTAACCTGCGAACCATCTGACTGCAATCGCCTTTTAGGCCTGACGATCAACTTACAAAATGTGCAACATCAGGCCCATGGACATTAAGTCATAGACATTAAGTCATAGAGACCTTCATAGAGACCTTGTCATAGAGACCTAGTCATAGAGACCTTGTTGACATTAAGTCATAGAGACCTTCAGCCATTCATTCAGATTAAAGATGACTGTCGTGTGCTTTGAATCGTCTATTCAATGCAACATCAAGACGAGTCGCCGCCTACCGTTCTCGTATGCCTGCAGAATACAATTATGTATTATACTTGAAAAAGGTAAAAGTTTACATATTACATATTAGTTTACACAGTAAGCATGCAAAAATAGACTAGTGTGGCGGCAAAAACCACCGTCTGAGATCGAACAAAATTAAACTCATACCTATAATCATCACAATATGGAGCGATGCACGGTGTTTTCACTCACACTTTTTACTCTTGAACGACACTTTTCCTTTGCAGGTAACCCTAGCTGACTTGCCCAATATTATTTTTCAGGTTGTTACATTGCTGAGCTGTGTGTGAAAAATGAGCACCATCCGTGGAGTAAGAGTGGCTTAGTCGCTACTATTGCTGCAGGGGCTTCACAGCACAGCGTGCATTGCCGTGGAGCTGCACCCAAGGAAATACCTCGCATATAATCGACACTGCCGCCTTACCCTTGAAATTTTCACATTTATGTTGCGGGTTATACACTCGAAAACACAGTTTTGCATTGTATCAAGCAGTGGTTTCGCTTGGTTTTTTTTCAATGACAATTTTACCTCTACCATGGCTTACAGGAAATGTTCTTAAGGAAAACGCAGCCCGTATCCTCTACTGACGACTTCTTTTTAACACTAACATGGGAACAGAAGGTGAATGCATTTTTAACAAGCTTTGTAAAGCCTATGACACAGTTTCCCATCCCCTGTTATTATGACTCCCTCAACTTACGTAGTACCCATGTAAACAGGCTTGGATGGATTAAAAAAACTGAAACCATCTCCCCGCAAGGGGGACTCGAGTAAATGCGTCGCATAGGGGTGGTGTATTGCGTTAATGTTTAGTGTTTGGGGGAGTTGGTGGTAGTGAATGCGTTGTATCAGCAGCTTCTTGACGTAGTTTGAATGAGTCAAGGATATAAGGCGCGTTCGTAGCCTTTCATTCTGTGTCGGTTTTGTGGCGCAGTGGGAAGAGCACCATGTACCTCGCGTTCCGCCCACAGGTAGTGAATGCGTTGTATCAGCAGCTTCTTGACGTAGTTTGAATGAGCCAAGGATATCAGGCGCGTTCGTAGCCTTCCATTCTGTGTCGGCTTTGTGGCGCAGTGGGTAGAGCACCCATGTACCTTGCGTTCCGCCCCCGGGGCCTGGGGACCAAAACCGGGCGCCGGTAGTATTATTTGTTTATATAGTGTAGGGGGAGGGGTGCGGACCTGTTGTTGAGAGTGAGGAGGGTAGCGCGATGCGGGAGAGGAGGAGTGGGGGAGAGGGCGCACCTGGAACGGCTGTTGCGGACGCCGAGGCACGCCAACGCCAGGTGACATCGCGAGTTAAAGAAATGCTCTGCATTTAAAACTTTCTAACCAAACACACCACACAACAATTACTCCTCTGATACTGCAGTAAAATCACGACTACCACAAGGCTTGGAACTTGGGGCCTTACTTTTCTATGCCTATATTAAAGGGACACTGAAGTGATATGTAAACATTGCGGGATTACTAGCGCAAATTGTAGTCCAGAGTCCCCAGGCCATCTTTCGACCACTCTAGGCGCGTTTACGCGATTTTATTTAGTAGAAAAACTAATTCGAAAATGCTGTCCTCCTCTCTTTACGCTCGCCCATTTTCTGTGGCGTTTTCGTGTGACGTCAGGAGGGGATGAGCTGGCAATTGGCTGCGCTACTGCACGGCTCCCCGGCCGACAGAGCCAGTCGGCCCAGCGTTTCGTCCGCCGGCTGCCGGCGGGTCGTCGCAATCAAGGAGGTTAAAAAAAATTGCTTGGTCGCAATTCGTTCGCTTAGTTGAAACGAAGCCAGGACACGTTTGTGAATGGAAGAATGTGCCTTTCTTTACTTGGTTTTTTTGTACACTGTATCTAGCTCCAAGTCAAGGTCGCTTCACACAAGCACTGCACAAGCGCACATGCGACGCTTCGCTGACTGGTACGCCAGTAGGAAAATATAAGGCCTCTTGAAGGCGGGAGAAGAGTAAGCGAAGTCAATATAGGTACTAAGGAAATAAAATCAACTGATATTTTTACCGTACAGCGTAAAACTAGGGCGCGGGAAGCACTTTTTTTGCGCTGGGCGAACAAGCACAGCGGTCAGCAGCACGACTACGCATCTGCGAACGCTTTTCCGTCTACGAAATGCAATTGCTAGACGTGAGCTACTGTGGAAACTCGGGCGACGCTTACTGCACGATCGCAGTACAACAAATAGTCACCTAAGCTGCTTGAAATGCCAAAACTAAACAAAAGTGTAAACCGGGTGTACAATATATACCCTATATTAGGAAGGCCTTCGCGACTCCGTTGCTCAGTGGTCTGGGGCGCTAGGTATGTCACCGCAAATGTTTTGCGAGTCACGAGTTCGAATCCCCGCGGGTACGTGCTTTTTTTTTTTTTTGTAAGTTAACTTTTTTGTTTTCCGCCGATGTTTTCTATATTGAGTTCACCTTTTTTTGGGCCGCAACGTTCATGGCTACACGAAACTAGTTCACAAAACGCGCGCAGGCTGGCACTGGCGCGCTAGCGAGTTCTCGTTGGCGTGCTGTTGCCATAAGCACCGACTGCTTGCAGCAGTGGGCACAGGCCAGAATAAACAGACCCTTGGCCTGGTGCGAACACGCTTTTTACGATACAGGCATGAGGGAGGCAAGCTCCAAATATGGGGGAAAAGCGCATGACATTTGGGCGTCTGCGGGTACGCGGAGGGCGTTCATGCACTGCGTGGGTTCTCGGCTAGTGAATGCTACGACTCAAGCCGTCCTGGGAGGCTTATCTTAGGCATTTTACAGCCGACAACATGGCAGAAGCGCGGTACGATGATTACTGAGATATTGAGAATGCCCATCCAACAACGCCATCGGTTGTGTTTTACGGAACCGAAACCGAAACTTGTGTGATTGCTAACCTTGGGCATCGTCCAATCACGGCGCCCCTCCTCCCAACGTCACAGCTTAGTTGGTGCGGCCGCCGCAAACCGCGCATGGTAGTTTTTCTTCTTTCGCGCTTTGTAAAATAATTACCGATTTGTCAACCGAATAAACGATGAAAAGTGTGCTAATTTGAGCCAGCCTACGCAGTGCAAGCAAAAACGGGAGCTTGACAAATTAACTTCAGTGTCCCTTTAATGGCCCCCATAACTGTGCTTGACCTTTCTCTATTAAGCACCATACAATTGTGTAATAGTACACCACAAGGTTACCAGCCCAACTGATTGTCGCGAACTGCCCCTTAAATATGTGCCGGGCTTGTGCGACGAACAGCTGATCACACTAGATACGATTAACAAATGCAAAAGCGTAAATATTTCACTCACTTGCAAGCGAATCAAAGCGGCATACCATGCAGCAGGTCTGCTTTATTGCCTGTAATTATCTGGGACAAACACTTTGGCCTCCATATGCTGACAAACCTTGTTCACCGTTTAGCTTATTACCTCGATGCTGCCTCACAGTTCACGACTTTTGAAATCTGGCGTTCAGGATAGCAGGCAACTAATTCATACCAAACGCAGTGCAATTTAAAAACACCGCTCGCCCGAAAACAAATTTCGTTGGAATAGATGCTTAATTGGGTGTGATATGCTGGCCTATTCTGACACGTGTGGTTACACATCTCCCAACGTTAAAGAGAGAGCACTTGCTACATGCACAAGTATGATTACGTGTAATTTTGCGACACCAACTCCAGTTAGCAGTACGACAATTAGCCAAGTACGTAACACACTCAACCTACCTGCCATCTGTGGCTGCACAACCAATTTTGGTGGTCACCTCAACAGCTACGCACACTTGCCATGATTTGAAGCGCAACAAAAACTTGGACGAAAACACAAAGTATACGAGACAGGCGCTAGACAAGAAGACAAGAGTAGACGAGACAGGCGCTAGACAGAGTAGATGAGATAGCGCCTGTCTCGTCTACTCTGCGCCTTCGTCCATGTTTTTGTTGCGCTTCAAACCACAGCTACTATTCACCAACAAGCCCCGCAAGAAGTTCTTCTCAGCTACGCACACTCATTCAATGACTTTCTCAAAATACTTCAGGATCAATGCAGCCTCTTGACCTGCTTACAAGAAACCCACTGGGGTGCCCATGGTGTGAGCAGTGGGTGCGAGTGTAGATGAGAGGAAGTCCACGATGGGTGCACATGTTTTTTTTTTCTTTCTCAATTAAAAAAAATTTTAACCCGCCACGGTGGCTTGTGGCTAAGACATTGTGCTACTGAGCCTAAGGAAGCGGGTTTGCTTCCCAGCCACAGCGGCCACTTTTTTGACAGAGGCAAAATGCAAAAACGCCCATGTTTTCGAGATATCGCGCACATTATAGATCCCCAGGTGGTGCAAATCAATCCGGAGCCCTCCACTGCGGTGCGCCTTATTGCCTGTGTAGCGTTGGCACCTCATCATCAATCAACCAATCAATTTTTTTTTTTTTGTAATTTTAGCATAATGCTATTTGGAGCTTAACGCCTCACAACAACCTTCGAGTTCACATTTTCGGAAATAAAAGTGACACCGAACACACAGAATACAGCATACCAATCTTCTTGCTATCAATGCACTGACATATTTTGCTTTAAATTATTTGCCGCCCCATTTTTCTTCAAAAATTGTCGCCAATTCGAGGCTCTAGTGAAAAATCGACACGTCTACTGGAGACATGAGGAGCAAGCATCACTCTTAGGAGGAGCAAAACCAGACAGTGACGCATGGGCCCCACCTGTGCGAAGCAGCGCATGTTTCGGGTGCAGAGGCGTGCCAGGCGCAGCTGGGAGGCGCACAGGGCCGCGGAGAGCGCCCTCTGCTCCTCGGGGTCCCCCCCACCCTGAGCGCGCTGCAGCTGGATGCCCAGGGCATCGAAGCGCCGCTGCTCCTCTGCCATGGCCGACTGCAGCCCCGACACCAGGTCCAGCAGCTCCTGCAGTGGGCAGGTAACACCGTTCGTACCCAGAAAGCTCCTATATCCGTGAAGCCAAAACTTCCCTCGGCAATTGAATAATGCACAGAAAAGTAAAAATAAAGTTTAAAGGGCCAATAAGACAGGGTACAACATTGCTTAACTTGACAGAACTGGACTTTGGCAACACTCTCACATCTATCACAGTCCACCGAAGATGTTTTTTTTTAACCACGGAATGCAAGAAATATTGAGAAACTTTCAAATTTCATGCTATGGGATGCGATATTGGGAAAGGCCTGACGATCAGGCCTTTCCCATATCCCATCTCCAATTATGTAATGTGACCCACATTACATAATATGGGTCACATATTATGTAACCCATAATATGTGATATGGGTGACATATTATGGGCCAGCACTAAAAACACAGTTTTCAGTGAGTCAGCTGCATGTTAGCATTCAAGTAATGCAGACCAAACGGAACTAGAGGCCTTACTGCAATCGCCCAGTCATGTTTCTGGGTTAGCAGCCGCCAATCGCCCAAACAAGATTCCGTGACTCCCAAGGAGAATGGCACCAGAAAGTGCTGGGGTCCACTGCTTCCTCTGTTTCCTGATTACCTGTTTGAATTTGGTGTCATTATATCAAGACTGCTTTCTTCTGTTAGGAAAACATCTTTCACATCTGCAATGGTGAGTCTGCAATGACTCACCAAAGCATAGTTATTTCATGATAGTCAGCACAAACGAAAACATGGGAGAAGAAGAGTGGGAACAACACAAGCGCCTTCTAACAACTAACAGTTTGTTTTCAGTTTTCCCTGATCGCTGTACTTGTTTGCGCTGACCATCATGAGTATTTTCCAACTTGCCTAATCCAATACTCAGTTCCTCATCGTAGTTCTTTCAAACTCCGCCCATCTTCATGGCCCCTTTCAAGAGAAAAACAGTGCAAGAATGGGACAGAACCCTTGTGAAAATGGAAAGTGCATTTCTAGCACGAAATCATAATTTCCGGCTTCATTTCTGACTAGATTATTAGATTCTAGCTGGAATCGACAGCTTCTAACTAGAAAAATTCTTAGTCTAGCTAGAGACAATTACATCCAGCTTGCGGGTCTTTTTTCTTCTAGCTGGACTGACAAATGCTAGCTGGAAGTAAATCTCAATCCAGCTAGAAATGAACTAGAAAACGAATTTCCAGCTAGAAATCCTGCCTATTTCCAGCTAGCCTATTTCTGCCTATTTCTAGCTGCCTATTCTAGCTAGAATACTTCTAGCTTGAAGAAATTTCTGGTTCAATTATCCAGCTAGAAAAAACATATTTTCACTTGGGAAGAACACGAATACAATGAATGGGCACTAAACTTCCAACTGAAACGTATTTGAAGAAACAAAGTTTGAAACGTGAAAAAGGTATCGCACCACAGTGACATCATAATTATTTCTACTGCATCAGAAAAGCTATCTAATTGCCGCCAAGTGCCACTGGCAAGAAATGAGGTACAGGGGGGTTTCTGGCATGTTCCGGTGGCAAGCTAAAAAGACAGATACTGAAAGTCTTTTACAGTGCTGTGGGGGCCAAGGGCGTGTGCATTGTAGGCATTCGCCTAAAAGGAGATAGCTAAACTAAACAGCTCCTTAGTAAGGTGATACGGCACCGTGCCTCTTGAGATGCATTGCTATTCGTTTACTCAATGAAAAGGGAAAAATGATTTATGCTTAACCAGCTCTTCAACCTTAATAAAGAGTGAATTGCCAGTAGGACCTAAACCATCTCCCTAGGAAAGTAGTTGTGATTCCACACATGAAGAGAAATGCCTGTCTGCACATACACGATGCGCTTGCATGCACACACACATATATGCTATCCCAGCGGACATTTTCACCCTGCCCTTCTCTCATAACGATAAGAAAAACACCCCCTTGCAAATCCTGACCACAAAAGCGAGCAAATGCATTCTTCGCAAGTAGCCATTTCTTCTTGATGACCCCAAAAACTTTGAAGTCCCAATTTTCCTTAAAAAATAAAAAGAAGAAGAAGAAAAAATACCTATTAAGGTCTCTATGAATCCCCTTTGCTTTTCATCTATTTGCTCTTGTGGCTGTCTAGCCACCGTCGTGAATTGCACCCGAGTGCAAGCCCCTTCTACGGTTTGAGAAGCCTTACAACGGAAGACCTTGCAATCCCAGGTGAGTGCATGCAGTCACACAAAAATAAATGCGGAACAATCAAAAACCAAATACAAATGCAATGTAAAAAAATTTAAAAACGGAGCAGTATATTTGGGCTCCCAGCGTAGTAGCAGCTCTTGCTTCCCAGGGCGGCGTGAGAACAAGAAAAGTGCAACGCACAACAGCCGTGCCATCACATGAACGAGAAGAGCACCTCTACGCAAAGAGAATGAGAGGACGTCTTTCTGAACTGTTCCCCGCGTGGTCGACCACAGTCCCAAGCCGTCAGTGGGAGCAACCACACACTTTGGATAGCAACCGGACGAATAGAACGAAACACGAAACATTTGTTCTGTGTGTGCATGTTTGTTTCCTTTCTTTTTTTTACAGTAACCGGCTCATAATTGGCGCATGCAGATTTGTTTGCCGAGATAAATTATAAATGTGGGGAAGAAACCGCACATGTGATGTGGAGGGGAGGTGTAATTCTTGTGTTTTTACGAAGAAAGAAGTCTTTGAGAGAAGTCTTTTCTTTTTGAAAGAAGAAATAAGTCAGTTGATGAACCGGGGGTACAGCACCAAAAAATACTCCCATGTTGCGCAAAACAATTACCTCGTTGTCCACCGTGTCGAATGTGAAAGTGTAACTAACAAAACGTTGGAGAATGAGTAAAGGCAAACTGAGAACACGAGTAGCTGTTGCAATTAGTGAGGAACGTACACAAAGTACACTGCTGTTGGTAGTGGAAATGCATCCTTGCAATTAGGAGTACTCCTGTGGGGCGCACCAACATGCTCGGATCAGCATATAGCCTATCGATTTCAGTGATTATTGCGCAGCCCTACACTTTTTTACTGCGTCATCAACTCGCAGTGAGTGACCTGCCATGAATCACCAGCCTCTTCCAAAATTACGCAACACGCCTTCACACCTGTTGTGTCACATTTCACACCTCGTGCACAAAAAATTCCTCGGCAAAAAATTAACAGCGGAACAAACTAAGTTGTCCAAGCATTCCGCACGTTTCCAGCTCACAGTTCTACGAAGTGAGAAGTACCTACGTTCCATGCAGAGCCCTGTACAAGTTCCAGGTTAGGTGCGACACGACCAGCTGTGACCTACCAACGCTCAGCGGGACCCGAGTACAGAGGAAATGTGCCTCGAACCCATCAAGTTCAAAATACAGCTGCACTGCACTCTTCCACAGAGCAGCTGTTACTCTGTCACGCCCTGCAGGTGACCCTGTCACGTGACTTTGTGCCTGTAGCTCACAGCTGCTTTGTCAGCTCCACTGCAAGCACCAAGCAGACCTGGTTTGCTATTTTTCACTCTGTCCCTTGCCGCAGTCCGTGCAAGCATAATTTTTCAGGCTGAACCACACGAGACCTTTACAACCAAGCTGTCGGACATGGAAACAATGCCACTGCAAAGTGCTTCCCAAGTTACTGTGGAATATTCGCTGGGAACGAAGCACGATGATTCACTGTGATGTGTTAAGTCTCTCCGAACAGCATTACGAGCTGTCTTAAGCATTATACCGTATTTACTCGAATCTAGGCCGCCCTCGATTCTAGGCCAACCCCCCAAATTCAGAAGGTCAGAAAATAAAAAAAGATTACCTCAAATGTAAGCCGAATGAAAAACACACGGGACTGAGACTAGACCACGCACTTTACTAAGCTTGCAGGTGCTTGTCGTAGCATGTTCAATGCTCACTTGTCGTTGTCCACAACGTCGCTGTCCTCATCCCACAGCGCGCTGTCCTCACTTGCGTCCAGCGTGTTCGAGATGCTGCACTACGGAAGGCCCGCACAATTACCTCGGCTGAAATTTCAGTCCCACGCTGCGGTGACCCAGTTCGCTAGTTGGCTGAGTGAAGTGCCTTGATGCGCCCAGTCGGTGCGAGTTTGTGATCTTGCAGCATCAGCCCGTCATTACAATGCTTCCACAGCCTGTCCATTCACTTGGAGGCACAGTTGAAAAGTTCGTTCCACTGCTTCCGCCATCGGCGCACGTTCTTCTCATCGACGCCGAAGTCGCGCTGTGCTTGGAGGTTTAAGGTTCTCTCGGCCTCCAAGGCTACTTTCCGCTGAAAAGCCACGGTGTAGTGGCACCACTTGGTGGGCGCCACTGTGCCACTGAACACAGGCGCTTCTCGAAGGTCTTGCGGCGACTTGAGCATGCAAGCACGGAAATGCTGACAGCTGGGTTCACAACAATCAAACAAGTAAAATTGAGCCTGCAAACCTGCAAGCTGTAAGCAATTTTTCTTCCTCCACTGGCTGCAAGCCTGTGACTACGAGTTGGCGTTGAGTGTCTAGCGGTGACAGGAAAGCCGCATCCTCGAATTTAAGCCCGACCCCTGACTTTCGTAAACGACTTTCTAAAAAAAAAATTATCGGCCTCGATTCAAGTAAACAAGGTACATACGCTTAACAGCCCTATTCTACCCATGGAAGTGTTTCTTTGCCCCGCACCCGTTAGTCACAACTAGACCAGGTCGACTCAAAGTCACTACAATCCACCCACGGGGTTCAGTGGACACCCACGAGCTTTCAAATTCTCTCCTCTGTTCTCTAGACTTGTAGAAGCCTTTCTATGGTTGGCTAGCACCGTTCAGACAACATGTCACTCCGATGCTTGCAGCTATCTGGTGCCTTACCGGCACTTATCCTCGCACCGCTTACACGACTCGGAGCCCTGCCTGCAATGCACGTGGCACTGACACCCAAAATGAACACCACTTGCCCCACTGTTTGTTTTCCAATGCCCCAGCTGCGGCTCTCTACCCGAGTTAGGGAACTTGACAATGGTCCAGTTACCTGACCAGGCAAATCATTCTTGTATTCACCTCGTCCTCTCTCTATAACCACTTATTTTCCATCCTACATGCTTATATGCCTGCGCCACACCTCTAAACCGAATTTCTAAGATACCAAACCACTCTACTTGCACAAAGAATGCGCAGAATTCAACTAAGACAATATTTTCCAGTAAAAAACTAACTCACGCGCATTAAAAAATTCTGTCATACTAGTTAGGGCACGAACCCAGAACAATTGTACCGCTAGGTTGCAAGGCCGAACAGCAGAGCGCTTTCAACAGTCACTCAAAAAGAATAGGAGCGTTACAAGCAAACCAGAGGAGGGCTCAGGGTGCTCACAGGGAGTGCCGGGCCTGTACCTGCCTGTACGATCTGGAAACAAAATGCAGCTGGTAGTCGTGGCGGTGGTGAGATGAAGAGGAGTGTAGAGGGAAAGGGGATGAGGGAAGTTGGACTAGAGAGTTAGGAGAACAGAGAAGGGGAGGGCTGTCATTGGAATGGCAAAGGAGTGAAGGAGCAGAGGAATACGGGTGGAGAAGGTGGTGGAGAGGATTACTGATGATCGGATCAGAGGAGGGGGAGGAAAAGAAGTGTAGCAGGAGGAGGGGAACAGAGCAAGAAAAATTCGACCACCTTTGCAATTGAGATGCGAAGACTGAGGAAACAGTGCAGCTGGCATTCCTCACTAGCTTTAACTTGCCTCTTCTTAGGTCGGCCCCTTTCTTAAGAGAAAAACGGCTAAAAAGCGAAGCTTTCTCCATGCAAACTGAGTCAAATCAAAGTCCCCAATCCAACCTCCTAAAGTCCAAAATCCAAAATGGCAATGTCCACTTCAACTCAGCCAAATTCCAGTCAATGCCCGCGCTGCAAACACAAAGGAAATGCTGAGCGCCCCAAATGCGATCTATAGCTATAGCTATAGCTCCGCTGCTAAGATAGAGGAGGATGAGGATAAAAGAAGTGTAGCAGGAAAGCGGGGTCGGAGAAGAGAGATGAGGGTGGCAGTACTCAGAAGGGAACAGAGTTGAAGGGGAGGCGCATGCTCATTAGAGAATGTGTGGAGGAGGAGGGAAGAAGAAATGGCGGTGGGATTAGAGAGGGAAGGAGGGAGGGAGGGAACGCAGAAGGAATAAGGGGAAAGGGAGTGGGGCACAGAGCGCAGGAAAATGGTGAAAGTAGCATCTAGTCATGCGGGGAGGTGGAGGACGAATAAGAACGACTAAATGGAAAACATGAGGGAGAGTTGAGGCGGAAAGAAGAACGAGAGGTTGAAAGTGTTGGGTGAACTGAGCTGGAGGACGGAGCAGACGTAAGGGGAGGGAACAGGGAGGAGATGCAAAATGGAAAAAGAGGGGCAATGGGGGGGGGGGGAGTGGGAGAGAGGAATTCGAGTAAAAGAAGGTGAGGGGAGTATGCGAGTGAGGTGAGAGGAAGGGAATGACGTGATGCAGAGGAGAGATGGCGAAGACAGGATTACGGGGAGAAAATTGGGGAAGAGGAAAGATAAAAGTGAGAAAGGGGTTGGGAAGGAAGAGAACAGGGAACCCAGCCGAGAAAAAAAACCCATTGGAGATCCAATTAGACCTGCCAAAACACCATTGGACCAATTGTAACCAATGGAAATGCAATGGGATCCAAGTAGTACTAACATGTTTTTGGAAGGTCAAATTGGACCTCCAATGGTTATTTTTTTTCGGTTGGGAAAGAAGTAGATGGCGAGGTGAGTGCATTGGGGGGAAGGGGAGATGGGAAAAGTGAGACTAAGTCAAGGGGAGTAAAAGCAGTAGGGGACAAAGACAGGGAGAGCTGGAGGAAAAGTGAGATGACAATATGCAACCGTCTTTCAGAATAATTTGCAGCAAAGCAAGCACGCACAAAGCCATTTTTTCAGCACTTTTTCATCACAATTTCTTCAGCATTTTTTCCTCATATTCGGCCCAAAACTAGCGCGAACCGGTTCACTAAATTATTTAGCTGAACCGGAACTGAAGCGGAAAGAAATGGTTGGCCCAAACCGGTATTCTTTTTGTGTGTGTGTGCGACAGCCTGCTCGAAACCAGTTTCAAAGTGGCACATTCACGATTGCAAACCATTTATAAGAGGTGTTAATCTCAATACTAGTTATCGACTACAAAGAGCAACATTGACACCATCAATGAATAAAGTGTTAATTAAATTTGTGAGGGGGTAGCATTTTACAAGAAAAGGAACACCGACCATTTCACATTCGACTGATGGCAAGTCAAGAGAACGAATGAATAAAGTTTGCTGAATATAAAAAGAACCGGCTATGTCCCAAGCAACCATGGACATCCGTCGGACGTCCGAAATACAGTTGAACATCCAATGCCCAGCTTGGTCGGCCACTGTACATCTATGTTCGGATGTACAGCTTCGGACGTACAGCGGACATCCAGACAAGGATGTACAAGTCTGAACGATCGAGATCCACCAATGAACGTAAAAAGTTACTACGAAGCATCAAATACCGGCTTAAATTGAATATAAAGCAAAAATGAAAAAGCTACTTTGCTTTTCCATTAAAAAAGATTTTGTACGTCAACACCCTGACTAGTTTCATCTGCAGATTTCTAAAATTAAGACTAATTTTTTTTACTTTTTTGAAGCAGCTCACCGTCTCCAACGGTTATCTGTTTGGAGAAGGATATAATGGAGAACCGCTAACGAATCATGTGAAGCAAGTTCATGGGTTCATGTATGCCTGTCTTCCCGGTAGTGTGTTGGCCTCGTGCACTGCAGTATTCATTGTAGGAACTTCTCGTTATGCGATTCTGGAAATTTTTACTGAACATCTAAAATACATCCGCTTTCGGACGTCCGACTGGATGTACGGGAGTGTTAAATCCGGACGTCCCGCGGACGTACATGGCACGTCCATCGGCACTAAAACGGACGTCGTACGGACGTCGGCTTGAGCCGGAATAGACGTACGGTGGCCGGCCGACGGACGTCCGGTGGTTGCTTGGGGGGGTTCTCCCCAAGCAGCCTTGGACGTCCTAAATACAGCCGGACATCCAATGCCCAGTTCGGGCGGCCACTGTACGTCTATGTTTGGATGTACATTTTGGGACATACAGTGGACGTCCAGAAAGGGATGTACAAGTCTGAATGACATCTGCCAGTGGACGTACGAAGTTATTACGAAGCCTCAAATAATGGCTTAAATTGAAGATAAAAGCAAAAAACAAGGTAGCTACTGTGCTTTTCAATTAAACAGATTTTGTACATCAACACTCTGACTTGTATATTGCAAGTTTCATCTGCATATTTCTAAAATTGAAACCTCACCGACTCCAACGATGATCTCTTTGGAGAAGGATATATAAGAACTGAGAACCGCTAACGAAGCATGTGAAGCAAGTTCACTGTGTGCATGTATGCCTGTCTGCTCGGTAGTGCGTTTGTGCGGTGTAGCATTCGTTGTAGGAACATAAGCTTTTCGTTATGTGATTCTGTAACCTTTTACTGAACATCCAAGATACATCCAATTTCGGACGTCCCTCGGACGTACCTAACTGTTAAATCCGGACGTTCCCACGGACGTCCATCGGCCCTGAAACGGACGTCGTACGGACGTCCACTAGAGCCGCAATGGACGTACGGTGGATAACCGGCGGACGTCCGCACACCACCCTCGCATATCGTACACAACAAGTGAAGTCGTTTGCGCAACATATTTAATTCCCTGGGCATCTTTACTCTCCTACTTTTATTGGATGTTTTATGTAGAACTTTTAACACCCTAACGTATCCATTCCCGGCGTTTATGGTAGCCGAGCAAGAGCCCCTGAAATAAACCTCCATATCTCAGCCGTTTCCTTTTCTTTGCGTCTTCCGCTACATCCTCTTTTTTTTTTGTGAGTTTTGCGGAGTCACAAAGTTCGCAAGCTTGCAAGGACATGCAAGGCCGATGATGTCAGAGTGAGGTCGGCTCGCTTTCCGCAGACTGTCAACGTACGCGCGTCAACAAGACATCAATTAAGGGTTCGCTTTTTTTTTTTTTTTTTTTTTGTCCTGCTTTTCCCGTTCTCCACGCGTCTACGACATAGCTTTAGAAACGGCAGAGAAAGTCTTGCAAACTAGCGCAAGCATCCCGCAAACTGAACTAGCGACCTTCAATGCATTAGGCAGACGGTTATTTCGACGGCAAGGCCGTGTCGAACAACACGTGCTAAGCCTAACCGCCGAAGTCGGTAGCGTGACGACGCGTTCAGCAGGTCCCAGTCAAAACGTCACTCACGCGACGACGGGACGCTGACGGACACGCCAACAAGCCGACAGCGCAGTGCCGCTTCGCGTCGGCACACGCCGCGTAACGTCAGACGTGACGAGCGCGGAGCACCATGCTTCAACGAGCGGGCCGGTAAATTGTATTACTATACGCGGACACATCTCGATCGGGCACAGGGGGGGGCGGGTGTAGCCTCATTTCGCAGGGTCGATACCATTTAAACGGAACGCGCGCGAAGGCAAGCCGTGTGCGCACCTCCGAACGCGGAAAGGCGCCCCGCTTCGATCCGTGCGGCCATTAACGGAGCCCCCCAAATAAGGAAGCCGGTGCGAGGCGAAAAGGAGAAATGAACGCGCCTAGCTTGGGCGAAAGGAAACCTGGGCGGCTACTCATAAAGCGACACACGCCTAGCTGTGCCACGCACCAGCCCTGTCCCTCCAGGCAGCGCGACGCCGGTTTCCGAGTTGATACCGTCATCAAGGAAGCGACAGACACGCCGGTGTTCGGATAGCGCCACGAAGCCGGCGCCTCGTTGAGAAAGAAAACGCGCGGCCCTCGACGACGACGGGAGATTGGAAAGAAAGGAGCGCTGATTAAAAACGCAGGAACTCGGGCGTGTACGGTGCTTTCTCCATATAGCCTAAACCAGAAGAGGCGAGCGTCGCGACGGCATTGTGCGATCGAGCCGAGCAAGTCCGTCGGTACATAAATACACCGAGAACGGTCCAAGCCGAAGCTGTATCGGCTGTACGGCGGTGGTCCGACGCATCGGGCACGTCGTAGGACGGGCGACGTGGGTCGTAATAGAGACGCTTATCGGGCAGGCGTTCGGCACCGATGTCTGGTCCGTCCTTGCCGCGGGCATCGCTTCCCCAAGAGCCCGCATGAAACAGAGTACCGGGAACAGCGCAGCCGATCGGAGGTATGTACACACGCACGAAGCTTGGTAAAACAGAGCTAATGGATCCAGCTGAATCCGCAGCAGCAATAAAACAACCGGCCTGTTCCATTTTACGAACAACATGCAGTGCGAGCGCTCGTTCGTTCGCCGCCGCGTGCACCCAGCCGGGCACAAGCAGACGAAACTTGCTGGCGCTTTTTTGTCCGCACAAGCCTATACAGCCAGACTTCTAGCGTTTTTGTAAAGCAGTGACTTTCGGGGAACGAGGGCGTTCCCCACCGGTCTGTTGACGCATAGAAATCATATCGCCGGAATGTTCACTATGCGATCCCGCTGTGGAACACATCACCCGTGAAACCGCTTTCCAGGCTCCCTGCAACCGCAGCCAAACCCTGGGAACCTACGCCCCCAACACCGTTAGATCTCCAAGACCTCGAAAACACGGATAGGCACTTGCAGGCGCAAATGGGTACCCTTTGAACCCAGCCAGGGGCGGCCCTCTACAACGGGATGGCAAACGCACTCCAAGGCCCTCAACCGGGACCATGCATCTTCAAAGGGTGCAAACATTTTCCCGGAGAGACAGCAGCGCTTCAATCACCAGCCCTAGACGACCAACGCCGCCCTGGCAGACTTCAAGAAATTTGCTAGAGGTGCCTTCAACGGGGGTAATTCCTATCCCGGCAGGTAGTTTTTTTTTTTTTTTAATAAAGATTTATTCATTAATTCCACTGTGGAACACCGTGAGTTGCGTGCTGGAACACGTCTGCCTTACAAATTCACTCTCTTCGTCTGCCTTCCAAGTCACTCAGTTCGCCACCATATCGCCACCCTTTCCCTATTTAATAAATTTTTTCCATTCTACCCTCAATGCAGCCCCTCCTCTCCCCGACATGCATTTCACACCGCACCAACCATTCGCCTTCAAGTGTCCCGCCATCGTACCAGAACTGTTACTTTTTCCGCCATTTTTTCCCCGCGCAGTAAAAGATTAGAACGACCTTCCCCGCTCCACTGTTTCAAATACATGCCCATCAGCCTTCGTAGCAAATGTTACAGATCACCTGTGTTGCTAAATTGATTTAAACGCGCCGACGCAACACAGGCGATGAGGCGCGCCGTAGTGGAGGGCTCCGGATTAATTTTGACCACCTGGGGATCTTTAATGTGCGCCGAAATCTCGTACACACGGGCGTTTTTGCTTTTCGCCTCCATCAGAAAAGCGGCCGCCGCGGCCGGGAATCCAACCCGCCACCTCGTGCTCAGCAGCGCAACGCCTTAGCGATTGAGTCACCGCGGCGGGTCTGTGTTGCTAATACTAACGTGTTCAAATGTTCTATTTTCCTGCGTATCCACCCCTCATGTAATAACCCCCGTCGGGTCAGTGCCCAAAATGAGCACTGGGCTCATTTTGGGCACTGGCCCAGTCAGGCCGGTGCCTAGTAAGTCCGGCGCCTAGTGACGCTAGTGTCACACTGGTCCGTAAATATGACAGTGTGGCATTGGCCCCAGTGCCACTCGTTCGTGCAACCGGGATGGGCGAATATATGGTCACAGAAAGCGGCTGTAACTCGTGTTTTACAGGGGCTAGCCCAAAAGCGTCGGTCTGCTCAAAAGACTACACAACCGCGGGCAGTTTCACAGTGAGCCGTTATCGCAAATAACTATTAGACGCAGTATCAATACAAATAAACATGAAGCCGTCGCTAATAAGTCGTTCCAGCCCCATGCACAGCCACTGGGAAATGAACAGCCCCAGGTTTGTCTAATTGGATTGACATCAATCATCATCATCATCATCATATCTACGCCCACTGCAGGGCAAAGGCCTCTCCCATAGATCTCCAATTATGCCGGTCCTGTACTAACTGCGACCAATTTATCAAAACATCAAGCTATAATTAACTGAAAAGTATTCTAAATCGCAATTTACAAACAATCGTAGTCAGTTTCTTGCATTCCTTTAAACTGCGCCCCGGTCAGCCGAGTTATCTGTCCTGGACTTTTGTTTTATTTGGTTGCAGAGATCATGTACCAATCGTCTCAGTCGCTCATTGTAACGGAGAAAATAAGGAACCGACAAAAAAGAGAGAGAATTATGACGATGGTATTGACAGGAAACAATCGCACGACCGGAGCCCTACAGCAGTCATTTGAGAGAGAGTAAATGTTCATTGAAAAGGAGAAGAGGTCGGCCTGAGAAATTGATCTTGGGCCTGCTACTTCCCTCTGGGGGGAGGGTACTGGGGACAGAAAGAGAAAGGAATGAATATGGAAGGTATGAGGAATGATTAATGAAAGCGACAAATGAACTATGTACAAGCAGTAAAACCAATAAACGTCTCACGTACAACGGGGCGCCGAATCAGATGACTACAGTTCACTTTTCAGCACATGACTATCATCCATGAAAAAAAAAAAGAAACTGCTCAGACATTATTTCGCAGTCTGTTCAATTTTGTCGCAACCTAGAGGCGAGAATCCAAAAGAGGAGTCGATGCTAATTACGGAAAGCACATTCACGCTAATAGCATATAAGTAGTGGAAACAATGGCGATTGGCCAAGCCTTACAATAATTGTAACAGGCAGAAGAAAACGACGACATCGGAAAAGGGTCGTGACTCTGTTAATGCTATACTGCTAGTACCCTTAGCCATCACGCCATAACCACCCGCTGCTAAAGTTATGTTCTGCGCACCGAAAGTTCAAAAACCCTCACTGCGTCAGCAACTGCACATTCGTATGCAGTCGAAACCGATATGCAGCGGATCTAATACGTTTCCGCATTCCTCCGCAAATCACGACCATTCGCCAGACGCATTGTGTATTGTTCTCGCTTTTCAACTCATGCGAAGCCCTCTCCGTCCCTCCACTCTGAGGAAAAACATCTTAATTAGCTCAAACGTGAAAGTGGAGCCCTATAGTCCGGGAATCCGTGCGTGGCCCTAGCCGTCTTGGCCAAGGTCGCCAGGAGAGTCTAGTCCTCCGGGTGACAGCCGGTCAACAGTGTCTCCCGCAGCTCAGGAAAGGAACGGGTGGAGAAGGGTGGTAACTAGGGTTGGGTTGTGAGCGCATTCTAGAATCATATGACGGAGGGTAGCTGAGGACAAAATCTGCATAGAGCGGTGTACTGTGCGGGAAACAAATTCTTTCGAACTGGGTGTGCGTACGTCCGCTTGTAATTGTCGGAGTGTTATTTCCTGAGTTTTGCTGAGGAATGGGTGAGGGCACAGGAATCTTTGTCTGGCGGTCACTCGGACAGCACGTTTCCCTCTCATGTGCATATATAATATTATCCCTTATGAATAGACACCAGGCACGAATTCGGCAACGTTTACGACTTCATTGTGAACTAATCGCACGCAAGTGAAATTCGCCATACTGATAGAGTCGTCTTAGCGGCAAATCAAACCGAATGAAACGTTATTTTTAGTGAAACTTGCAAGGAGAGGGCACTTGCAAACAGCTGCACAAAAAAACTGGAGTTAGCAGACGCTTTCTATAACCATACTCTTACCGTAGGTACCCATGTAGTGACAGCGAAGTAATTCCGTTAAGGAACTTCGCTCTAAAGTAATCATGGCGGATGAAAAGTCGTGAATTGTATCAGAGTCCTTCAATGGCAAAGCACTGAGGGACCCTGCTTGTATAATTCAGCGTTGTAGTCACTTTGTGCCCAGCACTTGCGCAATAACGTTGTCTTTGCCGCTAGGCGTTTTCGCTCGCGCACGAGAGAGAGAGAGAGAGGAGAGAGAGAGAGAGAGAGAGGAGAGAGAGAGAGAGAGAGAGAGGAGAGAGAGAGGAGAAGCACGGTGCGCTCAGCCAACAGAATGGTGATGATGGTGTGGTGATGGCGCAAGGGCTTCTAGGAGCGCCAAGAGGAGTGCTGGTGTTTCAGTTAGAGGTGGTTGTCTAAAATTGGTGTTAGGGCCAATGGTTAGTGATGAAAAGTGAATATATAAAACAGTTCAGGAAGCACGCGTACGTGAGGCCTTCAAAAACAGGGTGCCTCGGGGAGATGGTTTTGCCATGGTAAAAAAAGGCGAGGCCCCTGAGCATCACATTAGAAGCCTTCAGCACTGTCCTCCTCATTGAGGGCAGGCTGCGGTTACACACAGCATGAGATCTACTTTAAAAAATCAACATCCGCAAGGTAAGCTAACACATTTTTGAGCTTGACAAGTGCTTCGTCTGATAGAAAGTGGGCTAGGTGTTGTGGTATGTGTTTTGTGTATAAATCTGCGAAGTGTCTGCGTCTTTCTGGTTCAAGGTCTCCACATTCAATTAGCACATGGTGGACAGAAAGAGCCTCGAAAGAGCCTCGACAGAAGGAGCCTCGAGCCTCGAAAGGGCCTCGAAAGACGTGTTGCACCTGGCTTTGGAATTCATACGAAGCCCCGTAGGGCCTGCCAAAAATTGCCACGGCCGACGGTATTTCACGTCGTCCAGGCGCGGTCTTGGGAACAGTTTTCAACTGGCAACAGCCGCTCCTCAGCAAACCTTCAACAGATGCGACAATGCCTCTCGCAAACCTGAAGACTGCAGTTTCCACAAAAGAGGTCGTCCAAACTGAGCGTTCACAACTTCGCAGTGGTAGGAGTATCTTTCGCTCTTTTTGTGGGTTACTTGTTTCGAATCCCAAGGTTGGCAAACGTACATTTACAAACAATGCACTGCAATTACATATACTTTTTTTTTAATTTTTATATCGCATTTTCACTAAACTGAAGGTCCAATCCGAAATAATTGTATACGTGCGAGTCAAAGCAAAAAGCGACGAAGAGTTCGATTTGCGCGCCACCTGGGTGATTTCGACGGAAACATTCCGTGGCGGGTGGTTCCAAAAAAAAGGGAGGAAGGTAATGGGGGGAGGGGGACACCTGTCGACTGTATGGTTGCAACCAACGTTTATAGATATTTTTCAGTTTCGGAACTGCGCCTTCCAAAGCGGGCGCGGTTTTACCCCAGGCGCTGAGAGGGCGCCCCGGTCGCGAGTTGCGCTGTGTCGGCAGCTGCGGTGGCTGCTGCTGCGGCTGCAGCGTTGACGGCGTGCGCCGGTCTGCTGGGCTCAAAGTTATTGCGTGTCTGTTCTACAAGTTTCTTCTCTTCGCTTGCATTTGTCTTCACCCTGGTGCGAGAACCTTGCCGTTTCAGTGCATTCGGTTTGTGGTGCTATTGAACAGTGCGGCCGCATGCGAAAGCATTTCGTATTGACTCCGTGAACACGCTGTATTTTCTATCATTGCTGGGCTTGGCGCAATGTCGACGTGCTTCGCAGCCGGCTGCACGAGATTTTCCAGTCCACTTAAGCAGTGATGCTTGTGAGAAGGCTGGGCACATGCGGCATGCATGGCGCACATGCTCATGCCCTTTACAAAATACACAACTGTAAGGAGGGGAGGGAATCTCCTCTTGCTAATAAAAACTATTAATAAAACGAATCAGACTCATTAACAAAAGACACAAAAATCTCAGTGCTAACACAATATAACCAGAAAACATACAATTCAAATCTAAATACAAAACTTCCTAATTTATCCAATTGGGGAGATGAACTTGAACATTACATATTCCACTTTTTCGAAGCATAAAGGCTCGATAGCAATACTTCGACTTCCACGGATCGTTTTCGTACGCCCTGCTGCATTTCTGACTTATGCTTCACGGTCGGAAAGAGAAAGACTAGCAACGAGGGTTTCTAAATCTCCGTGGTCAAAAAAAAAAAAAAAAAAAAGACGAAGGCTCTCTGCGCTTCTTTTGAGCGGGAGGCGTCAGCGTAAGCGTTTGAAAATGTTAATTCTGTAATGTCTAGGCCGAGCTGAACAATTGTGCTTTTTGCGAAGAGAGAGAGAGAGAGATCTTTGTTCAGGAAGAAATAGCTGGGGTTTGGGAAAACGTGGTAAAGAGATGGCAGGCAGCCCATTGGTGGAATATGAAATCTAGGTCACCTGATGCAGCAGCATCTTCCCTTGTCCTGCCAATCATCTCACGCTGATCTTGAGGTAACGGGCTGGCCAAAGCCGCCTTTCATGTTTCGAGGAAGTGGAAATAATGATCTTTCAGAGTATATAATGATGTTTACGCTTCTTTTCGATACCTCCGCTAGTCGGATTGCCGAGAGCATGTCTCCAACTTCTGTTTCCTTGTTTTTGTACGTAGGAGGGACATGCAGTGAAAAAGATTGCGAGAGTAGTCAACTACGACAGTTTGCGGCCTCGTGCTTTCGTACATCCCAGAGTCGGCGTATATCTCGTGATTCTGAAACTTTCCCCGGATGAACTTGGTACTAACATATCACCTCTTGTCGTGTAAGACTGGATCCATATTTTGGCCCCTCCCGATTTTGTTTTTCCAGCCGGTCCCTTCGTGCGAGGCGAGTGGTTTCTCCGATTTCTTGAAATACGTTGGGAAGACACAAGTTGAAGACATATTCATCGTCATTTTCACAAATCTTATTAAGGACGACTGCAACGGGAAGGCCTCTCCCGTTGACCTTCACCCGCTCCTGTCTTGCGTTTCCCGAATCTATTCGTTGCTCCAAATATTGTGATTTATTTCCTCCATCGAGGTAATGACGATCTGTTGGATAAAGCCTTCGAAGCAAAAAACGCCTCGAAGCAAAAAAAATTGCCGTGGCTAAACGCGATTAAACAAAGTTTTCCGACCGAAAGCTCGGTTTTCGCGCCGCATAAAACTGCACCTCAAGACAACGCACACGCCGCTCGGCTCTGGACGTGAACGAGCAGTGAATTAGGATGCAGCAACCGCCTGCTTGTATCATTTTCTGATGCGACCCTCTGACACCCCCCCCCCCCCCCCCCCCTCCGCAGCCCTTCCCTTAAAAACAAACTCCGCACAAGGCGCTGGCTTGTCGATGATGATGTAATTGGTGCATTACACAACGTTTCTACAAAGCGTGAACCACGACGAGTTTCTTTGGAAAACCGTCACGTATCATCCCGGAGCGAAGGTGAGATGGACGCTACGAGGGAGGAGCCGCCTTAGTTTGTACCTGCAGTAATGCAACTCACACTCCAAAATTGCACAGATGGTCACTCCAGGGAACTCAGCAGGAATATGCACCGCCCATTGCGGTGGGAGAGGCGAGCGGCCACGTAATGCCACAATGAATACTAACGCGGACTAGGCGGCTGAGAAGGCGAAGGAGATGACAGCGGCAACATTCACTCCGTGGCCTCACACCGTTTCGGCTGCGCAGCCGAGTGCACAGATCGCAGCGTCCGCGCAGTTTCTTCTCCCGGAACAGATGCCGCTAAACCGACGCCGAGTGCTCGTGACGTCACCCAGCCGCATCACTGTTGTTGTTTCACGTCTTTATTTCACTTAAATTGCCCCTGGGGGGCTGCTGTGAAATAGAAAAAAAAGAAAAACCCTTAAGGGGATCAAAAAGGAAGAAACGAGGTCCTGGGCAGTTGCGGATCGGGGGCCGCGTCGGGAAGCAGGTTTCTCCGCGCTCCGGGGCGATACGAGACGTTTCTCCAAGGAAAATCGTCACGGCTCACGCTTATTTTCCAACAGTTCGCGCTAATTTCGCTGCTCTAGAACCACACGGTCGGTCAATTTGTTCGACTAAAATAAATAAAATATCATTATTTCATTTCGAAGAGTACCGCAGGCGGACTGCAACGCCGAACTTGTCCAATGCGGCTGGGTGTTGAGGGTGTTCTACGAGGATGTTCTTATGCACAGCTCCAATCTACGGTCGCACCGATACTGATCGAAAGCGGAGCAGAGCAGAATAAGATGTAGCACGTTAGCGTCGCACACGGAGTTACCAAGCGAGATGAAAATCCGAGCGTGGGCTTGGATTATGTACTGGCACATGGCGTGAGGCAGGTGAGCCCTGGCAAGGTATTGCCACGTTTGCGACACATACAGACGTCTTCGGAAAGTGGCTCAAGGTTCGCCACAGCTTCGTCCGTTTTCCTTGGCATCTAAGCTATTTGAAGTTTTCGAAAACTAATTGGTACCATTGCTACCGGCAGAAGGCAGCTTTTTAATGAGGCATACTTGTAGCTCGTCTTCATGGATCCTCTGAAGACAAAAAAAAAACACATTGGCTGACGATTACCATACCCCCAATTCAAAATTTGAGCGCATCGCGAACTACAGTCCTCTGGACGACGGCGCCCAGCTGCTAAGTCTCAGGAGATGATCGCGCCATCAGCGAACGCACGACGGCCAACGCTTCTCTGGCGTTGTCTTGTGGCGCGCCTCCACAGGTGAGCATGTCTCGCGCGGCCTCGTCATACCGCCCTCTGTCAACTGGAGGACCAGACCACGGAGCAAGATTCCGTGGACCAGACTCTCCTGGTGGCATTGGCCAGGGCAGCTAGGGCAGCGCATGGATTACCGGACTAGGGTTACACTCTCACGATTGAGCTCCCTAAAATGTTTTATCTCTCTCTCCCCCTCACACTTTCTGCACACTTTCATCCTCAGCTTTCTTGCTCGCTCCATCTTCGGTGGCCCCTTCGTTCTCTCAACTACAACGGGGCCGACAGCGACGCGAAACGGCAGGAGCGGGAGCTAAAGAGCTGCGCTTCAAAAAAGAAAATCGAAACTGTTGCGCGGTGCCCTTATGAGATGCGTCGTGGCCCACACCGGTGACCATGCTTCACCGCTCAGCGGTTCGGGTGTTGCCGTGTTCGACTTCATTCTACTCGCCCACGCGTCCCAATTCCCACCAAATAAGCGCACACCAGCCACACAACTTGATTTATCAATTTGATTTGACTGATTGCATAGGGTTCAACGCGCCGACGCAACGCAGGCGATGAGGTGCGCCGTAGTCGAGGGCTCCGGATTAATTTTGACCGGCTGGTGATAATTAACATGCGCCAAAATCTCGTACACACGACCGTTTTTGCTTTTCGCCTCCATCAGAAAAGCGGCCGCCGCGGCCGGGAATCGAACCCGCGTACACATGCTCAGCAGCACAATGCCTTAGCCAATGAGCCACAGCGGCGGGTACTTGTTTTGTCAAACGATGTTTTTATCAATGTCGTTACGACATTGATTTATTGCATGATTCGCATCCCCCGAGCAGCCCTTCTGATCCCGTTTTTTTTTTTTTTTTTTCATTCCCAAACCCGGACGGCGTGAAACCCAGTGGCCCACAAGCGGGACGGTCGTAAAGGTGGGCGTTTCCCGCTTAAAGCGCCACCACGCATACGGTCATTTATACGCAAGTAAGTCAACACGCGAATGAGAACCCAGGCACGGCGGGGCGTCTGCCGACCCGCATCGGTTCTCCGGCTGTTCGCATTCCTTTATCTCTCACTGCCCTTCGTCCGAACCCGCTGGTTTCCTCAGTCGGCCGGCGAAGCGTGTTTTGTAAACAGGCCGGTATATATCGACGGCATCGGGACCACTCGTTGCAGCACCGACTGCGTGCCGCCAGGTCGGCATTCACCGCCGGCCTGACACAAAGCGTTCACGTCCAACGGGCCGGTTGGAGAGAGAGGGGGAGGGGCGCTCTTTTGAAAGGCAGCGCACGCGGCGTCGAGTCGCCCTTATCCATTGTGAGGGGGCGCCGGCCGCCGCGCAGTTGCGGAAGCGATATGGCGTTCAGGAGTAAAAAAGAACGGCCCCGATTAGAGGCGGAGGAGGAGGCGAGGCTCGCACTCTTGCCTCTCTTTTAAAGGGCCCAACGGTCGGTTCGCTGCGTTTCGTCGATCCGCGATACTAGAACTCCCTCGGGGTATACGGTGCGCGTGCGGCAACTTTGCGTTGCTGGTTGGTCAGTGAGATTGGGAGAAATAGTAAGTTCACTGAACTCTGGCTTTAACGAAATCCTGCCTTGCTCGAATTTTATACACGACATCCTACCGCAAGGCTTTCAAAGCGAATGATTTTCGCTTTTAGCGAAGTACCGTTTATAACGAAGTCAGTTTCCTGTAGCGAAGAATTCGCTGTATCGAGGTATACTGCACTTCAAATGTGAAATAGTCCAGCACTCATTGTTACTTTTTTCAGTAGCAAGGCGAAGCGCGGAAACTTTTTTTTATGCGTAGAGAAGTTCATACATTGGCAAATCCAGAGGGGAGATCCAAACGTCCTGACCCCCCCCCCCCCTTAATCTATGAATTTACACCCCCAAGAATGATGACTCCTCAGGTCGTAGTAAAAAGTCTAGTTGGTGTTTTTTTTTTTTCTATTGTATTTTTGGTTTCCCAAAATTTCCGTACAGAAAAAGCCTACTAACCTCCTCCTCACCATAATCACCATCATCATCGCCACCACTACTAGAAGCTGACCCCCCTCCCCCTCAGAAAAAACCTTGGATCCGCCCCTGGGTTCATACTGCTTTCAGTCGACGGACCTCGAGATGCAACAGCCAACGCTCGTACAGGCGACTCCCACCAGACTCGAAGTTCGGTCCGTGCTAACCGCGCGAAATCGAGAGTGTCAAACTGCGCCGTAATCGACTAATTTTTGTAGTGATTATCGAAAGGTCTCAACTGGGGTTCGGGCGAGTCTCGGAGTGGGGATTTCAGCGAGGCGGAGAAACACTTCGCTGCATCGGAATTCCGTATAAACGATGTTCTGGTCTCCGATAAAATGTGTTTCCTTCCGGAAGCACGAAGCGTACTATAAGCACAGGAAAAGTTGCCGCTCTGTTCTGTCCAAGCTGCAAAAATTACGTGCGACCGCTACGCAGGCTGGCCAGTGACAACCCGGAGAACGGCTGAGCAGTGCGCACCCGCTCGTTACGACGAAATCTGTGGATACATCCAACGGTCTTCGATTTAATCACACGGCAACTGAAGCGACGCACGCACCGGTGAGACCCGCCGCGGTGGCTCAGTGGCTAAGGCGTTGCGCTGCTGAGCACCAAATGCAAGGGGTCTCTCAAGAGGTACCAAGGGCGGCAAGACAAGTATATAGTCGCTTTGAATTTTCCCTACATGTCACTATGTAATGATTTATTTGCCTCTGACAAAAACGTGTGGGACTGAATCGTAAATAAGGCTGGCAACGATAGATTACGGCAATCTAGCGCGAGTGATCTCGTCGTCCCCGTGTACATGGATGGGACGCACACAGCTTGGGTTCACGGGCAATGCATCCAACCGAAGGCGTTTACCCAGGCGAAAATTTTTGGGGCACGTAAGAGTGCTACTGCGCTTTAAAGGCGAAAGCCTGGCGATACTTATTGACTTCTTCACTGCTGCTTTTCTGATGGAGGCGAAAAGCACAAACGCCCGTGTGTTCGAGATTTCGGCGCACGCTAAAGGTCCCCGGGTGGTCAAAATTAATCCGGAGCCATCCACTACGGCGCGCCTCATCACCTGCGATGCGTCGGCGCGTTAATCCCTACGATCAATCAAATCAATTATTCACTGCTACATCATACTTGAATCTTTCTTCACTTCCTTTCCTTCATCGCTTGGTTCGAACTATTTCGACAGTCTTCTTACCCGATACACGGTGTGTCGGGCGCTTCGACGCACGAACTGGCGCGGGCCGTGGGGCGAGCAGCGCGGAAATGGAAAGCACGTGTTGCGCGGGGCTTTTGAACGCCGCGCATACCGACAAAGGCCGCGCCTGCTCGCATCGGATGTCCCAACCGCCACCACATGGGATGGCCACCGACGAAGACGAGTGGCTTTTCCTTCTTCCCCGGCCCTCAGCGGCAGGAGGAAGGGAAGATGAGACAAGTGAGACGCGGTCCGGGCGCAGGAAGAGGCTCGGCCCGTCGTCTTCGGTCTCCGCGCGAGTAACTGTTTTTTAGTCGCCCGCCGGGCTGTAAATAAATGTACAGTTTTGATTGGAGGCTGAGTTTGTCGGTTGGAGATACCCGGGGTGAGATCCTCAGCGCTACTGCGGCTTGGAGGAGGAGCCCCGGGGAAAAGAACATCGACGAAGATAACTCGGTGTATGCGTCTCGTTAATCGCTTTCGTTTTCCGTCTTACGGCACAAATTACGTCAGCAAGCGGACTGGCACACACCGCAGCTTCTCTGGAAACAAAGTTCTGCGTGACTGGTGTGCGCCTGTTCCAGTCACGTGCCACCACGTCCAGGCATCACGCAGCACGCGCTACACAACTTCCCCGTTTCAAATTCCCAGTTTCGTGAAGCGAGCACACTAGCCCCTCAAAGCTCCCGATTCCTGACCAACGCCATAAGTGGGTATGTGGCAACGACAGCAACGGCGACAAGTTTTGCTCCGCCGCAGGCAACACGAGGAGATACGCGTAGAGAATCAAACTACACTGGGGAGACCCGGATTCAAATCTCATTTTAGGGAGCAGCCCATTGGCGCCCGTTCGCGGGCTGAGGGACGTCGCCGTCGGCGTCATCGAGCGAACGATGGCAAGTCCGAAGAGTGAAAGAAAGCAGAGGAGGAGACTGTCGAGAAATTGGGAGGGGAGGGCGGTTCGCCGTGGGGGAGCGAGACGCTTCTTCCACAAAGTCGGGAGGGGGGGGGGGGGGGGGGGGGAAGTATGCTGTGCCTGCAAGAGCCGCTCGTCTGCGCGACGCCTAGCGAAAACGTGAAGGGGGCGTGCGTGTGACAAGACGCGGGTCGCGGTCCCTTTTTGAGATGCACTTCGCGCCGCCGAAGCAGAGGCTCACTCACCATAGCTGTCCACGCCAGAACCCCGAGTGAGGTTTGAACAGTAAGCGAGGCAACCGGTGCCCTTGCTTCGTAAGCCACTGCAAATAAAAAGTTTTCTGGAACCATACAATTATGTCCGCCTGATATTCTTTGTCTCAACATGTTTTGCACATACAGAACAGCCAAACGGCTGCGCCCAAATATCGCATTAGGGAGCACCGTAATCGCCAGACACTTTTCAATATTCTTTAGCGGCGGCCATTTTCTCGACCGGGCAATAACAACAACGGTTTTCCCCACAACGGGGCCTTCAAGGCTTTCGCCTTTGAAGATGCGCGGCCTAATCCGCTTTGCACGCGTTTCGCTTTCACCGTCCACACGCGCCCCAAGGATTTAAACTCGCCTCCCTGAAACGCGCGGCCAGCGGAGCGCGCATATACGACGTAATCCGGCGCGCCATGCATGCCGACACCAACACATCCGCGACGGCTCAGGCGCCTGTTGTTGCCGGGTGGCTCGCGCATACAACGCAGTTGGGCAGCGAAGCGAGAAACGGCAGACATTTCAAACGCGCCTGCAGACATTTCACACCGCATAGCAGTGCGCACACCGTCTCGACAATGGATGGACTGCCGGAAAAACGCACGCGAGATGTTTATGCAACCTCTAGCAGATTGTGCTTCCCCAATCGCCCTCCCCCTCCCCCTCTCTCTCTCAGCTTCTGGTTAGTCGTTTCATTTCGGCAGAACGCACGACAGTTTCCTTCTGCAAGAGCTCGTAACCAGACTGCCATTGCGTGTTCTTGGGTCCCTCTCACACGTGCACACGCACGCACGCACACTGCACATACATGTTGGTAACCATGCGAACCTCGCGCAATGCTTGGTCAGTATCTCCGTAAAACAGACTTGACTGCGCAAAAACACCCCTCGCCCTCAAAAAATTCCTCCGGGAACTTAAGTCTGCTTACGTGCTTTGAAGGCAAATACTGGTGATACCTGTATGAATATTTTTCACTGCTACATTGAAACTTCGCCTCTTTTTGTTTTCATATTCCGTCTTTTGGAGCGAATTAATACCAGAGGCTCCTTACTACTACTACTACTACTACTACTACTACTACCCCGTGTTCGTATTTCTTCCTCCGCTATCGGCTTTTCGCCTTCGGGCACGAAATAATTGACCAAGCAAACAGGTTACACTATGTAAGCACTGAATCAAAGTTTTGCGAGGCGGGGGTGTCCCTGTTCTACTCACGTGAAGTCACGTTCACGTGAAACAGAAACAACAAAATTCCGGGCCATCTCCACTAACGTGAAACCTGGTGGGGGGCGAAGCATGCAGTGTATAAGTGTATTCTTGGCGCCTTGGCGTTTTTGCAACGGAGATGAAACCGTTTGTGGTTAGAGGTATACAGCTTTGCTGTAAAAGTCTCCTGTCTTTGAAGCACAAAGCTCTCTGGCGCGAGGCGTAAACGAGTGTCCCGGTGTTTTTTTTTTTTTTTTTTTTTTGTACGCGTTACGTTCTAGCGCGAGGCGCAAACCAGTTTCCCGGTGTTGTAGTATTGTGACTACATGAGGCGACGATTACGACGACGACAGGAGACGTCAACAGCCCCAGCCCCTAAGGGGAATTCGCCCCTAAAAGAAAGAACGCCCCTTCGTCTAACGACAAATACGGTTGAAACGCGAAGCTTTCTTGTGCCGCAAACCGAGTCGAATCAAAGCCAAATCTCGTGAGGGATTCGTCTGCCCATTACGGCAGCCGGAGATACACTGACTGGTCGTTGCGACGCAACGTCTCGCCGAAACGCCTTGCGCCAAAGCCAACTTTTCCACGCGCTATAACGAAGATGACGATGACGACTGTGATGACGTTTAGGTGTCCAGCACGTATACCCACACGCGGGGATTGGTTAACTGCGCACCTGCGCTTAACTGTCGTGTCTTTTGGTAACCTGCTCTGCAAGCTCGCTTTTCTGTAGGGCGTTTTCGGCGTCACGATTGGGATTTTGAACTTTAACTGAATTTTAGACACTGGCTTTCAACCAGCGAGAGCTGCGCATTTCAACTATCTTTCACGACCATAATCATCGTCAGAGAAAGCTGGCTTCCCTGCAGAGCATTTTTGGTGTGAACGGTCGCCATCAGTAACGCAAAGAAAGCTTCTTTAAAATCCAAACTGCTTCGACCGTCATAAAACCGCTATCAAACACCCTCCCACCTAACAACGCGATGGACCCAGGTTCGATTCCCACAACGGGAAGTCTTTTCTTTTTTCTTGAGGTGCTTGTGTAAAGTTGGCTTTCCTGTGGTCCATTTTGCCGTGCGCCGAACTCCTTGAACGAGTCACAATAGAAAGCATCGTTTGTAAAAATAACGTGGTCGCAGCGCACTCGGGTCCTACTTGGAGACGCGAGTTCAAATCCCGTCAGATCAGACAGGGTTTTTAAAGACAGTACTCTTTCTTGGGCTACTTGAACGGGAAAATTTTGGGATTAAAAACCAGCCAAGAAGACGGAGGCAAGGAAAGAAACAGACAGGACGATGCTGGACTAACAACTGAATTTTCTGAAGAAAACAAGAACCTCCCCCAACCACAAGCTGCGCATGGGCAGAACTCAACAAGTGATACTTATCGCTTCGTACATGACTAAAGATAAAGGATCGCAACAATGCATAACAATGCGACAATGCATTCGCGACAATTTTGGTCTGTCTGTCTGTCCGTCCGTCACTCGATTCAGCCAGCCGGCCAAAGCGAAACAGATGCTGCGCAATAGCCAAATCTGAACGTCTAAGTCCGGTTTTAATGTTCATACTTGTCAACATTGCTGAACAAGAATAAGACATTACGCAAATATAAGACACAAAGTCAATACACGAGTAATATTTGCAGTGTTCCTTTATTAAATAATTACGTGTTCTTGCGTTTTGCGATAGCAAACAAAATACTACATCAACTGCAGAAGACCGTCGCCTGCTGTTGCCCACGCTACCTGGCGGAATTCGAAAAAAAAATCAAAAGGCAATAGCAACGAAAGGCTTCTCTAGACGTTCCGCGTTCCTCTTAGAACGCTCTTGGAGTAGGGCAACGTGGTTCTATAAACGTTGTAGTCGGGTGCCTCGATTCACGCGCGTCTCCGCCGTACGGCAGCGCTGGCATCGAGGCACCCGACTGGGACCTGTGGAACGCGGTAAATTTAAATTGACTTGAGCAAACCTGCAATGTGTTATATTCGAAGGAAAGAGACGGGAGAGAAACAGCATGACAGGAGAGCGGAAAAAAATAATTGGGATGCATTTACTTGGCAGGGGCGCCAGTCGACTATCGTCTTGCGTCGACATTTGCAACGAAAGGAGTATAGATACGCGGCCAGTTTTTTTATTTACTCTTACCAGCGGTGGTCATTTTCTGTACCGGACAACAGCGACGCTCGCTCGCCTTGAAAGGAAATATTCGACGCTTCCGGGACGGATGCAAGGTCTCTGAACCATCTCGCTCTCTCATACCGAGAACGCGCCCGCGTTGCAAGGTGCACGCCAAAAGAGAGCGTTTTCTCCGTCGTTGCTGTCGGCTTTCTTCCGTACCTGCTCGGTCTGGGCTCCACAGAAGCGCGCGTACACAACATCGGCTGAATTTTGATTCAACGTTCTGTCAACTCCGTTCTGCCACTGCGCACTCTCAACAAATCTGACCCCGGCAGGAAAAAATTCGGGAGCCGTTTCCTCTCTGTGAAGGTGGATGACCTAAATTCTGTGTCACCTCTTATGTCGTGTGCCTAAAAGAACAATACATAGAGGCGACGCAGGATTTAGATCGAAGGCAGGCGGAAATTTTATTTCTTTTGAGCGTTGACGGCGGTCATCTCTAAGGACACATACATACAAGCGCCAGCGGGTCACGAGTTTCGAACGCTTATGGCTATATAAACCACTCAGGTTTCGAAGCCTTTGTGGGACCCCGCGATGACAGAACGCCGTGTGGCTCTACTTGGGTCCAGCGAGCGAGCTACGACGACAAGGCGAGCTCCTAAAGTGCTCTGCACTTAAAATCGGTTGTCTGTCCCTTCAACACGTGGCCTGTCGCAGCAGGAGGCTCGCGAATTAGCCCGTCTGCCTCCTAGTGAACGTGCCCGCACTGCGAAGTCCCGTGCCCTCTTCTTCCGCGCAGCCGGCTGCTGCAATTTGCGGCGCGCGTGCACAACCGCGTTTGCGGTGGCCTAAACCGGCGCACGTCGCTACCTTGTTTCTGGCGCTCCCTTCCTTAGCGCGCGCGGAAGGCGGCGGCACGCAGCTGCAGCTCGCGTCTCGCTTCTGTTTCGCTCCAGGTGCGCCAGGGCTGCAGAGGCGACTGTCACGAGGGCAGCAGCCGTGCGGGTGGAAAGAAGGGCAGATCTAAGCTCTTGTTCGCGCCAAAGGGGCCGTCAAGGGAAAATGCGCCTTCGGTTCGTTATTAAAAGGACTGCTTGGTTTAGATAACCGCGACGGCTGCAGCACTGCAGACGTCGAACAAATAATCGAGACATTAGGGAGAACAGGCGGAGCAGTGGCCACTACCACACTAATTGCTAGCGTGGTCTCCATGATGTCACAGAATCTCGTCCGCGCTATTAGCGACCACAAAGAAACCGACCACAGAGAGAGAGAGAGAGAGAGAGAGAGAGAGAGAGAGAGAGAGAGAGAGAGAGAGAGAGAGAGAGAGAGAGAGAGAGAGGTTTTTGAGGAGGAGCGGTGTTTTTGTCCAGTTAAGTCTGTTTTACCGAGATGCTGACTAAGCATTGCGCGAGGCTCGCATGGTTACCAACATGTATGGGCTGTGTGCGTGCGTGTGCACGTGTGAGAGGGAGATGAGAACCCAATAACACTCGGTGGCTGTCTGGTTACGATTTCTTGCAGAAGTAAACTGCCGTGGGTTCTGCCATAATGAGACGGCTAAAAATAAGAGAGAGAGAGAGAGAGAGAGAGAGAGGTTTTTATTAAATATGTGCACGGGGGTTCTGCTTAGTCCTCGCATTCCAGAGGACCTCTGGTGACGTCTTCAAGCCGTTGCCTGATGTACGCCGCCAGTTGCCGTTGCTCTTCGGTGGCGATTGTTGTGGTCAGCCATCCTTTGTGCGGTGTGTGTAGTGGGTGCGGCTCCAGTGCCGTTTCGTCGTAGAACTCGAACACTGACGCGCAGTTGACACACTGGGGCTCTTCGATTATCCCTGTCGGACTCGTTGCAGACTCTCTGAGAAGTATCCCAGCATTCGTTTTTTAGATATGTGTTTCTATGGCGTGCAGAATAATCGGGCTGTAAATCGAAGAGGCCGACCATAAATTATGGTTTCAGTGCAAATTTTCCTGCATTCTCTTTCTGCAGCTGGCAGATCTTTACGTGGATTCCCGCTCGATTTTGAGCGTTAGGCAGCGCCACCTATGTCTGCTTTACGTGGCCTTTCGGACGCGGACGCCGTCCAGAAAATCAGAGTTTCAGCGTGAACTAAATTCAACTTCATCTTTCGCTCAGCAGAATTTGACTATGCATTTCACGTTTCGCACAAAACAGCGTGCTTACTTTGCGCGCTAAAGCTCGAAGTTTGAAAAATCGAGAACTGCCCGCATAAAAATGAACACGTCATTGTTGGGTAATGGAGGCCTGTTAGTGGATTGAACTCATGCCGACGCAGTACGGGATTAAATCAACCGTGCATTTAGCCCACTCGGGTGTTCTCCTGTGTGTGAAGAGCGATGTTGGGGTTTAACGCGCCGACGCAACGCAGGCGATGAGGCGCGCCGTAGTGGAGGGCACGTATTAATTTTGACACCTGGGGATCTTTAACGTGGCTTGAAATCTCGTACACGGCGTTTTTGCTTTTCGCCTCCATCAGAAAAGCGGCCGCCGCGGCCGGGAATCGAACCCGCGACCTGAAGAGCGATGTGCTTCGGCGTAACGTTAAAGCGGTCGCAGCAAATCCTTTTGGAGTTGAATCTGGAGCGCACTACTATGGTGGCATTCACAGTCTCGCAGACCAGCATATTGCGCTTACAAGTGTCTTAACGTCGCCAACCCATCAGAGAGTTCACTCTGCGTCTGCGTTTGATGCGAGGTCCAGTTTGCCGACACTATTTTCCTTTTTACTCCACAACTGCTAGAATTCGCTTTCTCCCTCCTGGTCAACATTACAACCAAAAAGAAAAAAATTCCCCACATAAAACATCCCTGCCCGCACCAGGATCCGCCGTCGACGTTAACAACTAACGCGCACGGTGCCACCACAGAGCAAACAGCGCCTACTACAAGAAGAACATAAACTCCCAGACATCTTTGTTTCGTCTTCGTTTTCTACTTTGTGGACGTATACAGCCCCTTCCGCCGCTTCTCCGTGCAACCGCAGGGCAAAGCCTCCGGCAGCGGGACGTCCGCGCATACTGAGGGGTTTCTCTTCCCACTGCGTGCGTCGCTGTGCCCATTGGCGGCCGACTTCGCATACAAGTGCCGAGCACGCAGAGGCGAGCGCTAAGAAGCCGCACCGGAGCGGCCAACGACAAGGGGACGGCGGCAGTCGACCGGGAAATGGCCCACAGCAGGGGTCACACACGAGCGGCGTCACCGTCGAGGAGCAGCGGAAGTACAGCGCCTGACGAGCACGAAACAGGGAAAAAGAAAGATAAAGAGCGCGCGGTGAAAGAGTAGCCGCCGCGCGGCGTCAAGTTCACGACGCTGGAGACGGCGTTAGAGCGAGATCTCCAGCGCCGCGCAGAGACAGCGAGTCTTTCTGCGCGAGTCGTCTGCGTCCGTTGCTCCTCGTACGGCTTCATCCAATTTCTTGCGAGGAAGCACTGTTTCTAGACGGTGCTTTTCTACTTCCCTTCGTCACTAACTCCATCTTCTCCCTCGTGGCGTCCCGCCGTAATGTGTCAAGAGTTCTGTCTCCCCTTCGGTCGACCTCTGGTCGAATTCCTCGTTCACTTCGCAGTCGCCTCGTTCCGTTCGTTCCTTACGTGCCACGGGCAGCAGTAATTAAACGTGATGAAACTTCATTACTGCGAGGACAATGAAGTGCGCCCACAAGCCGTGTACCCCCGAGACTTCACTGTTGAAAAGGGAAGCTGTTTATAACGATGGACTGCAAGTACTGGTGCCTATTTCTCAGACACACCAGCCGGTCACCGACATAGCGCGTTTCAGCTCCCTATTTCGTCTACTACGGACAACGGCATGCGACTCGGCGTTACGTCAGAAAAGCTTGCTGAGCAAAACCCTGTCCCTAAAAGAAGTCGAAAGCGCACAGAGGTTCTGGCTTCGAACCGCCCAAGCAGAAACTTTCTACGGCGACATCAGACTATGCTCATTCCCTTCCGAACGTTTCAATCTTTGTCGGCGACGAGGCTCTTCTGCGTGTATCTGGCAGATTACACTACACTCAGCGGTCGTATTCTGATAGTCATCGCTTTAACTTCATCTTGCAACCGCACCGTTGTGAGGGGGATCTTACGAGCGTCTCATCCGTTAAGTGAAGCTAGCACTGAAAAAGACTCTTGGACCACAATGTGCGACAAGAGGTGAACATGTTACCATCATCACTGTAGCGGAGGCCGTTACAAACTCCAGGCAAATGGCTCGCCGCTCGTGTTTTCAGGAACGGCCACGAATATGAGCCGATAACTCCAGCCCATTTTATTACAGGGAACCGGCCGACCTGGTGTTCCTTGCGCGAACTCATGTGAACTCTCTCGTCTCCCGCATCTAGACAAGCCGTGGGCAAAAAGGCAAGATCTCTTGGAAGCCTTTTGGCGAAGCTGGGCAATAGATTACCTGCTGGAGCTATCGCCTCGTTTCACCAAGTCAATAGCCGCTGTCAGGGCAGGAAACCTTGTATAACTCGAAGATCCTCTCAAGCCTCGCCAAACGTGGAGACTGGCGCGCGTCACAGAAGTTCACGCTGAACGCGACGGCAAAATTAGCGCCGGCTCCATCAAGCTCGCTGGTAGATCGCATTTACAGCGTTCCATTCGGATGCTCTACGCCTTAGAAGTGCGGTCTGCGGCGGAACTTTAGAGGAAACGGAAGTGACACCGAATGACGCCGCTGGGTCGACGCGGCATGCTTCGGACAATTTCGCAATCAAAAATCCACCCTCTACAACATCATATGGGAATGTCAAAACACAGAAGCTGTGCCAAAAATCAGAAACCCTAAGGCGGAGCAGTATGAGGCACTGGTGGCGCCCGCTGTGAAGACCAGATCGGCCTGGCTCAACGGGCACGCAAGGCAGGCAGCAGAGGCCGTTGGAGCCCTGCACCAGGGGTACCACCCCTCCTGAACACCGTCGGCTGGTGTAGCACGCGGCACAAGACCCGTTAAATAAACGCTTTTAGGGAGTGAAGCCCTTTAGGGCTCCTGTGGCTGTTGGCGTCTCCTGTCGACGTCGTCGTAACCGTCGTTCCTCTCATGTAGTCACGGTACTAAAACCCCGGGAAACGCGTTTACGCGCCCGCGCGGGCGCTTGGGAAACGCTACTATAAAAATTCCCCGCATTCCCCGAGGGGAGAATGTGAAAGTGCGAATGCACGGTTGTCGGCCCGCTTGCGGCGCTTGCGCTCGGCCCCCGCAGCCCACCGCCTCGCCGTCTTCATTCTTCATCGGGTTGTTGTAGACACGTGCACCACGGTTACGCAAGCCGCTATAACGCCGCCGTTGGTGCCGACCACGCACCCCTGACGACGTAGTTTGAATGCGTTAAAGATAAGGCACAAGCCTTAATAAACGTCGCTCCGTGGCTTGGGGTGAACGTCGCGCTGCGGCCGCATCCTCGGATCGAAACCTGGCGCCGGATGCTGTTTCTTTTTTAAATATAGAGGAGCACTGCGGACGCCCGGAGCCGCCGCCGCGCTGGATGTTGAAGGGTCGCTTATAAAGTGCATTCGCACTTAAAAAACACCGGGACGCTCGTTTACTTCCGCGCTAGAGAGCCTCGTGCTTCTAAGACAAGAGACTTTTACAGCAAAGCTGTATACCTCTACCCACCAACGGTTTCATCTCCGTTGGCAAAAGCGCCAAGGCGCCAAGAACACTCTTATACACTGCATGCTTCGTTTCACGTTAGTGGAGATGGCCCGGAATTTTTTCCAGTTCCACTTCGGGTATGCGCCCGGCTCGTGCACCTGTCTTTTCCCCGTCTTCTTGTTCGGACAAAGACACTGACTGACGGCCGGTGGTCTCCGAGAGGCTCAATAAAGCCTCTATTGTCCTTAAAGGGCGCCTTCGTCTTGTCATAAGGCCGCGGAATCGCAAAGCGCCTTGACCGGCTACCGAAGATTCGCTGCGCCTTGCGTCCTTCCGGGAAGCGCACGCGTGTTGGCGGTGAGCGCGACATACATAATAAATGGCGGCACTGCGAAGCGAGTCTCTCCGACGTCGAATTGGGGATTCTCGCATTTGTCATCTGCTTCACTCGGGCTCGCTCGTCCTGCTGTTTCTTCGCGCTCGGTTGACGTTTGATGCTTGTCCGCACCACATATTGCGTGTGCGTAAAATTAAAGACTTATAATCGCATACACTAGCTGCATGGAGGCGTGATTTGAAGTACAGTTTTTGATACCGTGCCGGAAGAAACATTGCCGGCGTCGCCCCATTCCTTGCGAAGCCGGTCCTGTGCGGAGCGCGAAAAGTCGGAGCTAGGCGTCAGCTTCTGTATCGGGCAATCTTTCGGACAAAGGGAACATACAGCTGCTAATAACCGACAACCGCGTATATGCAAGACCAAAACAAATTCCCAGGCCTTCGGGGTTGTCGGCTTTCGCAGAAGGCATACGATTCCCGGAAATTGTAAGTAAGGACGCGGCAAAACAGTTTTTGTAAACTTGCCGATCGCCCGAAAGTATTGTATCGCATGACCTTACGTTGTAAAACGGTTAAGAGAGAATAAACTCTATTGAGAAACAAAATAAAATGGAGTCTTCGGGGCGGCTTCCCTAGTCCACGACACATTGAGCTCGGGCCGCGAACACAGCGCTCTCGACCAGCTGACGCTGATCCTCGAGGGTGGAGCTGGACAAGGTTCTCCCCCAAGCTCAAGGGTGGGATAGGAATTGGGGCGGGGAAGTGGGACTTGATCGCAGCCTCCTACAATGTGATAGAGTGCCCCGGGGGCCTCGCAGAAACGGCACTGCGGGGGAAACAGCCAAAATGTGACTTCCTGTGGAGTGGGGGAAAGTGTTCGTTTGAAGGGCACGGAGGAGTCACTCCAGCTCTCTCGAGAATTGTTTGTGCGCTTGGGGGTAATGCTGTCGCTCTAGTCCGTAGTGTTGTATTATTTCTTGGTACATGATCACAGGGTACATGCACTCAGGCGCACTTCCGGCAACAGCGGCTCGGCGGGATAGCTCTCGAGCCAGGAGATGGGCGGTATCGTTGCCCGGAACGTCGAGATGAGCGCGGACCCAAACAGCGCTTAAATGAATACCGTAAAAGAAGAACACAGACAGGCGCTCGTGTCCGTGTTCTTTTTACTGCCTTCTTTTAAGCGCTGTTTTCACCGTTTTATGATGAACCAACTAGCCCAATCTCCAACATTAGTTACGTTACGTTGTCATGGCATGAGAGTGTGCCGACATGCACTATGGGGCGCAAAAAATGTAGGCTGAGTTCCAAATAACATACTCTGTGTATAGGCGCCTGCCGGTTTTATACCACGCTCCTATTGAGCAAAACGTTGGAAATTGAGCACGATACGTGACGTGGTCAGTTCAAGCTTGGAGGCTGTGCTCGTTATACAGGGCACGGCGTCACAACCCCGTCATCCACAAAGAAATCGTGCACATGGTTTCAAACTCATCTGATATTTTTAAGTGTAAAGACATGAGTGACACGCCCATTTTTCCTTAGTGCTTTTCGGTACTTATAAAAAGTCCGAACGGAGTGTAAAAAGACAGTAAGGAAAGAAGCTATGGCTGGTCGGTTTCCATTTCTGTAGGTGCACCGCCATAACATGTTTCCGCCATGACACACACACACGCACACACACGCACATTCGCACACGCACGCGTGCACGCGCACACACATCTGCATACACGCACACACATGCTAATCACGTAGTAGGTAAAAATACAGTACACTACGTTTGTTCGAACCCGTAGGGATATTTGCGGTACATTTCCCAGAGCCATAGTTAAATTTCCCCATATTCAGATGTGTTATAGTAAAACGGCCCTCAAGAGAGCAAGAGTAATTTTCTTCACTTCATGTAACATCATACCGAGTATAGCCAGGATTTTTTTCTTGCGCCTGAAGGGGTTTGAAAACAATAAAGAGCTGCTTGAACATGTTCACCGGCTTCGATTCTTGATATACCGGAAACCGGCACGTATAGGCCTATTTATTACGTTCGTTAATGAGTATGTCAAGCCTTCAACACCGTAACCATTTCATAACCGTTCGAGTTGAGTCAGTTCGTTATGACAACGATGGTTTCGATAGAAATTCGGGGCACAACAGCCGCTTCGAGTACTCTGTACAACGTTGTCTGCACCGCTTCGCGGTGGCGTAGGCCAAACCTTCTCATTGTATTTGCATGTGAATAAACAACGCACGCTGCGGATATGCAACTTCTTGCACGCAGCCATAACGAAAGCCATGGTTGGTGAAGAAGGGAATGTATGCCATAAAGCCCGAAGAAAATGTCCCCACCAACTTTGTGAGCCTCCGTAACATCTCCAAACCTCGGAATAAGACGTTTGTGACGGTGCAGAAAAATTAGAGCGTTGTGCACAGAAAAACATGCATATGATACAAGCAAATAACGACGTAAGAAACAGAAGACGGCCGTTTTATTTCCTGCTGTGCGGTGCGAGTGTATGGGCCCGCTGCTTGGTGCGTAGCTTTACAGACTGTCCAGTCTTCATAAGAGCACTAAAAAATACTTTAAGGAAGCCTACGCATTTTGAATACTTATCGAGCAGCTCTGAGCACGGAATCTTGCAAAAAAGCTATTAAGGACAAGTACACGCGACCTTCTGACCGATGCTCTTAAAGGGATCCTGAAAGGCGTTTCGACCACACTAAATGAACTAGCGCAATCGTTAGGTTGGGTGGTCAGCGTCATCTGTGCCAAGTATATAACATTTTCACGTGCAGCGGAAAAGTCACACTTTCGCTGCAAAGTTCGTTGCCGCGTTCCCACCCTTTCTTGTGTGTTTTTGGGTTCCGCCTTCTTCCATCATGTACGTCATCGATTCTCCCATATGCGTCACCAGGCAGAAATCTTGCATTTGGAAGGCTTTTCTGTCACTTCCGGCGAAAAGAATCGTCGTCTGGCAAAATAACTGAACTAGAAATACGCTTTTTAATGCACTAAAGCATCAAAGCGGGCGATTTCTAGCTCAGGCACAGCTGCCCCTCACAAGCGGAGTGCAGCAGACGACAGCGGCGCGAGTCCCAAAGCTGACGTCACGAACCAGGGGGCGCCACTCAAACACCTCCCCTACGGTGCCTTGATGCGCATCGAAGCACTCTAATCTCGCCGCGCTTATTGCGTGCGTGAGTGCGCGCGTGCGTCGCTTGCGGAAGCTGTAAAACTGGCGTAAAATATCGAGCGGACGAGCGCCCGTCTCCAGCGCAGGGTTCACAGCCGACCCGACCAACCAGTATCCCACGGGTTTTCCCGCGCGCGGGTATAGTTAGTCAGACCGCTTCGAACGGGCACAGCTACAAATCCAATCCAATCCACTCCAACGGCCCCACCGAACCCGCTGCATGCAGGCCCCCGTGAATGAATGAGCGAACCACTACTCCGTCCAACTGCGGGCACGACGGGTAAACACAGCTGCGTGCGTACCGTGAAGACATCGAGCTGGGCGGAGCCGCGTGACCGCGCGTATTAAATAAGGCACGCCAGCGGAGGAGAGGCGGCCAGTCGTTAGCCTCCCACAGCGTCCGCCGCTCGCTGGCTGCACACACGGGGCCCGCTTTTTCCTCAACCCTTTCTCGCAAGCGGTTAACCTCGTCGGCGTCGCGCGATACGTCCTTCTTCCGCGACTTGCCAGGGGTCGTCTTCTCACGACCTCCGGGCGAGCTCTTATTGCTGTCTCGCGCTCTCTCTCTCTCTCTGCGCGTCACTCGGCTAGCAACCACGCCCGGCCGATACCGGGACGGGATAAAAAAGTTTGTGTGTGTGTGGGGGGGGGGGGGGGGGGGGGGAGAAGCCATGGGGCGAACAACAACGGCTAAGTGCTGTGTAGCGGGTTTTCTTTGCGTTGTTCCCGCATTTGCGGCCGGTCTTTCATGGTTCTTCTAATGAAAGAATGCCATAGGTCCTAGTCTAACCACAAATGAAGTCTCTCTCTCTCTCTCTCTCTCTCTCTCTCTCTCTCTCTCTCTCTCATCTCTCTTCTCTCTACTCTCTCTCTCTTCTCTCTCTCTCTCTCTCTTCTCTCTCTCTCTCTGCGTGCGTTGCTGCCCTTTGCCCAAGCCAAAGATAGCGATGAGACTGCGCGCAAACCTACACGTACGTGAAGGGGGATGCTTAGATCTTTCTAGGAATGTGAAGGCGACAACCTTTGGGGTCACCTTTTGCTGGTCTGCTGCTGAACTGTCGGTTGAAATTTCACGTTGCTCTGGCCTGTCTTCTCTGCACCAGCTTCGTCCATGGACGACCGTCACGACGAGCGGCATTTCCTACTGCTCTTGCCTCTTCCGCCGCAGCGTACTTTCTCGGCCTTCTCTTCCCGCGCGACTAGGGCCTGCTACGTCGTCATCCACAGCGATGTAAAATGAAGCTCTGAGCTTACGCGGCGATGTGTACCGGGCGCGTCCAGAACGCTGTACTGTCCGTTGCCCTTTTTCGGAAGTCTCCGGCGGCGCTGAACCTCACAACACTTTTCTGTCTCATTTCTCTACCTCGCAAAGTGACCTTGAAACAGAGGTATAAGGCTTTCACCTTTAAAAATTTCAAGGTATTCAAAAATTCAAACCTCACGTATATAAGGACACAGGAAGGTTTATTTACCCGTCAGTATTTTTTACAGCGAAGGGCGGGTTCAGCGCAAGCGGGGTTTTTACCAGAAGTTATACCGGTTCCGCGCGTACATGGCATGACTGGTGACCGTGCGTGCTGAAATCTAATTAGCCTAGATTCGTTAATTCCCTTCTCGTCGGCCAGTTAGTGACCTGTGTGGCAACTGCAAGTTCCAAGAGGATCGCCACCAAATCGCCGGAATTAAAACAACTTCCTCGAGTCCAACCGTTATTAAGATAATTGCTTAATTTCGAGCTAATCAGCACTCGGAAGCCAAAACTACGCTCAAGGACCTCAGCACTGAGGTCTGCATACGTGCTTTGAAAGCGAAAGCCTGGCAATACGTACACCTTTTTTACTGTCACCGTGGTGTTTGCGTCTCTCTCTTTGCTTTTGTTTCTCCGTCTTACTGCGCGAATGATGTCAGCAGGCATACTGGCACACGCCACAGGCACCTTCGAATCGTGGTTCTGCGCGGCTGGTGCTCACTTTTCCGCTTCCAGTTCCTAGCTTTGTTGTAGTAGTTGTAATATGTATTTATTAATCCTAATTACACTCCGTGCCTTGACCTTTGTCATCGCCGGTGGGGGAGATGGGGAAAGGGAGTTGGAAGGGAGGGGGGGCAGTGATTGTCCCGACTAAATGTGGTCCTGTACGGCGGCTTCTCGAACGTATACGAGAAGACAGTCGAGGAACATCTTCCCGTGTTCTGTAGACCTTTCGGGACGGGTCCACTCCCGCAGCGTTTGTGGCCTGACTTGAGGAGGAATGAGAGCATGTGCGCGGTTTCTCTGGTCCTGCAAGGCAGGGCAGCTCTATAGCAGATGCGACTTGTTGGCTGTCAGTTGATCCGCACTGTTTGCAGGTACCGTCGCCGGGGTGTAGACGAAAGCGAGCTTTGTGAATTTCGCGAAGTGGGCACATTATCCCATCAAAGCTCCCGACTCCTGATGTGCCTCATTGAAAGGAACAACAACAACTGGGACATCAACTGTTCTTCTACCGCTGGCAATGTGCGGAGATGGCGCAGTGGTACTAGAGCATTGGGCCTCTACTGTGTAGACCTGGGTTCGAATCCCACTGTATCTCACACGAGTACTTTATTTGCTCTTTACTTATAGCGGCGGCCACTTTCTTGACCGGACGACAACGAGAACGAGGACGACAGTTTTTCACAGAATGGTGCACTTCAGGGGACTCACCTGACCACATTCCGGTGGAATACATAATTAACCTACAGGCTTAAAAGCCATCGTGCGTCAATACTAAGAGTTTTACAGATCCATCAAAATTTTCGCAACTGTCTAGTTGGTGTAGTTTAGAAATAGCACATCACTTGTGAGCTGAAATAAAAAATAAGCGAGAAATACACCTAAGCTAGTCTGCACTAGATGGCGCTCACTGTCTAGCAAGATAGCTCTACCTTCTATTTCGGCGCAGAAGTGATACATTTATGAAGTATGAAGGCCGTTAGAAAGATTTAAACGTGTCTGTAAAACTTTTAAAGCAAAGCTTTACTACTTTCGTCCAGTGGTTTCGCCGCGGATGCGCAAATTCACCTTTCGACCTGACACACCCCTCGTACTACATCGCGTGATTCGCCACGTTTTCAGCCATTTTGCTCAACTGATCAGCTCAGCGGCGCGCGGTTGCGGGTGCGCAGCTGATCGGCAGCCGACCAACCCCGCCACCTCCCACGCATGCGCCACTGGGTCGTCTCGGGCTACGTGACTCATCTTGCACCCGGCGAAGAGGAACACCGCGTTCACCGCGAATGACACCGACGCGGACTTCCTCCTGTGAGCGTTGCACGGAACAGAACGGCGTTCAGACGTGGTCGGCAATACAGCTAAACCAAAGGTTAAGAAAACAAGACTCAACCAGAATAAGCCTAGCTTTTGCTATGCATATCCAAGGTTAGCTGAGCAAGGCCGCAACCATTTTAAATGCAGAGCATTTCAGTAACTCACGATGTCACCCGCGTTGACGTCCGTAGTCCGCACCGCACCCCTCCCTACTATATAAAAAAAAAAATACTATCCGGCGCCAGGTTTCGATCCCACGACCCTGCGGGCGGAACGCAATGTACATGGTGCTCTACCCACTGCGCCACAAAGCCGACACAGAATGGGGCGTTACGAACGCGCCTTATATCCTTGACTCATTCAAATTACCGCTGACGAGCGCTCTCTCGTCAGCAGTTGCCACAAGTGCAACAACATTAACGTAACGCAAACTACTTAACGTCGTGCGCCCCCGGAAATGCTCTGCATTTGATCGTGCCCCTCGCGAGGGGGACGTTTCACTGCGTCTTCTCTCGGTCGCGGGACCCGCGGCGCCATCTGGCGGAGTTTTTTAGTTTTGGCGCACGATGGCTTTTAAGCCCGTGGGCCCCGAAATCCCATAGGAATGTGATCACGTGAGTCCCCCAAAGGCTTTGCCATTATCATTTTGCTTAATAAGCGCCCTCTTTTCATACGCATCTTAATTAAGCTGCGGAGTTGCATCTCCCTATAAGGCTTGCCAGGTCCTCAGAAGGAAAAGTCGCCGGAAAATTGCCGAAAGTAGCCAAAAAAAGTCGCCACCTTAAAGTGAATGTTTGAACAGCAGCCAGAAAAGTCTCCATTCTCAGCAAGGCGATGCTAGTAAGTACTTTTTGATTACCTTCACGAAAAAAAATCCAGAAATTCCGAGTAGTAGAAAACCATATCACCAATTTTATTCGTTTTCTGTATGGCGGGAAAGCAACAGCGGTTGACGGCTATCTGCAAAAAAGTAAAATATGAAGGTTTAGGTAAACCATTCCAAGAATATGAATGGCTTAGAACGGGCGTCCACTGCACGTCGAGTTTTACCACTTTTGCCGGCTCACACACTTCCCGTCCCTTCGCAAGAAATCGCAGGATCCCATAAACTATACACTGAATGAAGCCTTACAACTTAAGCAGACAGTGCTGGTTAGAGGCTTTGACGCTAGTCAACGACATCAGCTGCCGGATATTAATAAGAGCAGGGCAGATTTCGATTTGAGCTGGTAAATAGCGCTGTACCGTGGTATGTTTGAGTGACTCTGATTCGTTTGGCCCTATTCTAGACTTTGCCAGATCACCGTCATCTGCCTAAAAGTTTGTTCTGTTCTGTTTGTTCAATTTGTCTCGACGCGCCGTGTAAATGCCCTTTTTGCGGGAAGTGGGGTTTCGGAAGGGCTCGGAAACACATAAAATCACCAATGCTCGAAGGAGCCAGAAAGTAGCCAAGTCGCCACACTGAAACTTCGGTCGCCACGAGCCTCGAAAGGTCGCCAGTTTGGCGGATCGCTTGCCTCGGCTGCCACGAGACCCTCGAGTCTAGGCTGCCACGTGACCCTTGAGTGACCCTTGACCTCTTGGCCAGGAAAAGAAGAAACAAGAGGTGTGAACAGAGGCTTCGCTGAAGAAACTTATGGGAACATGCCGTGAGAAACGGGGCATTGACAGGGTCGAGGACGGAAGGGCGAGGAGCGATTAATAGCCAGCCGCTTCAATATCTCCCTAAAGCTTCGCGGTGGATACGGGATTCTAAGGGCACTCACTATTACTGCATAGCTTCAGGCCGTATAATGCGTACCGCACTGCTGAAATGCACCGCGTACCTCCACCGGAGGCCCGCCAGGCCAGGCAATTGTTTCCCGCCCGAAGCCATTGAATGCAGTTCGGCCTCGGAAGCCACGCGGTCGGTCGCGGGGTCTCACCCCGACGATCGCGCATCACGCATACCGCCGAGACGAAGCTGTCGCCACCGCGGCGGAAGACCGTTAACTACCGCGCGCCGATCGCGACGGCAGCCGAGGGAGAGGTGGGGGGCGGCTGCGTGTTCGCCCGCGCTCTTTCATTGCCGAGCGCTGAGCATTCACGCGAGCATGCACGCGGAAGACAATGGGCGGAGAACCCTCTTCCGTCCGCTCGCATCGCTTTTATCGCCCCGCTGGAAGGATGCCAGCCGCGGTATTGTAACGGGACCGAATTTCCCCTTCAAGGCTGTTCCGTTCGCAACCGACGACACGTTGTTGGACACTGTAGGGTCTATGCACGACCGCCGCTGCGCTGTTGGTTGGCATCGGATCAGCGCGACATCGCAAACCATACTCCTTCGGCACGAACCGATCTCTTTGCGGCGGTACCGGCTGAATATCCACATCGCAAATTCTTCCCCAAACAACAACGACGGGGGTGGCGTCGTCCCGAGCGACTCCCGCAAATCGTGCAGTCGCGAACACCTCAACGCCACACACGGACGCGAAGTTGGGAAATGTTTTACACCCTGTACCACCAGATTTGTGAGTGCCAGAAGACCCCAGGCCTTGCCCCAATAACCTACCCCTTCTACGAGCAGTGGGCGAACCGCCTGACGAGCCCGGACCTTGGGATCCAGCGTGAACTGGTGAAGAGGGCCTGGACCGCCAGCCGAGCTCAGGGTATCCCGGAATAGGAAAGCCTCCCCACCGGGCGGGTGCCCTAACATCTGCACCAGCTTGACAAATAAACATTTATTCATCATCATCATTACAACCTGGATAACACAATCCCGTCGTCGGTATTCACGCAACAGACATCCCGGCAGTGCAGTCAACGTTTTTCTCCCTTCAAACTACGACATACGGTCTATACTTAGTAACAGCGCAACCAACACGACGGTACCAGATAGTAGTTTGGAAAGGTTTTTCCCATATAAACGTACGACTCGAGAGTTCTCTAACTTTCGAGTAACTTTTTTTTTTCCAATTTTCGCGTTTAAGTAGCCAGAGAAAGACTACACACCGTCTTTTAAAACGTCAGAGGTGAAGTCAAAACTCCCCCTTCTTGGCAACGACGGCCGCCGTGTCCGTATACGTGGTTGTTAGTTTGCTTGTCGTTTTTCTTTTTTTTTTTTTTTTCGCCGTCGGTCCGCTTCCAGATGACAAACACACACGCTCCCGGATTCGGTCCAACGACTTCGGTCAATTGTAGGAGCTTGGAAGGGTTGCGGTGTAAACGTTCCTTAAAGCATGCAGCCAGCACCCACCGTCCGTTCCTCTAGAACCACTACCGTTAGTACGTTTGATGGAGGAAAAAAGGGTCGAAGGAGGACCCTATATAGTACCCCAACGCAGAACAGAAAATGTAGAGGAAGTGACGTCATTTTAAAAGCGTCCGCGGATAGAGTTCCATTTTGTTTTTAGAGCTACGGCGGCAAAATCTAAATGCCACGGACACTTTCTATGGCGTTCAGACAGTACTACGTATATTACCCGTTATACCTCGGTGGAACGGGAAGGGTTTCAGTTCATGAGTCCGTTTAATAAAGTACTATGTATATATACACAGTACGAACGAAATTCGGGGCGGCGAAGGCGAGTACGGCTGATTTCTAACAGATTTGGCGGCGTCGTCATGTTTCTTCTACGTTCGCGTGTCCCGGCAAGCTTTATCAGCTGCTCTTTGAACGTTAGAAGCTGCAAAGAAGGCGACGCAAAGCTGAGGGGAATGCCCAGGGGTTAGTGGCCCCCTGGACGTCCCGACAAGGCCGGAGCAGCTTCACAAAAAGTGACGCGGGTTTCCTTTATAAGCAGCGTACTATTTGACAGAACCACAGAAAGACAACTTGTTGTACAACGTTTCCTACCTTGAGTTCTTTTTTTAACATATCAGCAGGAGTAGTCCGATTCATTTATTTTAAGTTTACATGTCCCCTTATAACTTACCCGTTCTTTCCTGTTTCCTTTTTTGAAAGAAAAATAAAAACCCTTACACAAGCTCTGCCAATCACGTGCCACTACATACCCACAATCCGTGACGCCACGAATCGTCGACCGCCGAAAACTGATTCTTTCCGTGATTCCCGATCAAATTTACGTTTTTTTTTTTATTTCCTCCGTTGTTACATAACTGTTGCAAACGCGGCTGGTGTATTCGCATTCCCAGCACTGCTATCAACCTACGGACATAGGTCAACACAACACTCAACCTAATCGAACAAACTGCAGTGCTGGAGAAAGAAAAAAAAAAGGGGGGGGGGGGGGGGGAGTCAAAGATGGCACGGCTACTTTAAGTATGAAGCGGGTCCCAGCCCTGTACACTTGCGATATATAACCACGCAACCACCCGAACGTATTTACTAAAATACTTCGGCGTGCACGTTTCATATATACAGTGGATCCTCGATAAAACAAACCCGCCTTATTGGAAATCATATCCGCTTTTAAGCAAACAACTCCTATAAGGAAGCCACTATCGCGGATTGTGTATCACTTATTGCGCATATTACGCGGGCTTAATGAATGCCTTCGCGTGAAAATTACGTCCAAAACTCACCCTTCCCCCTTTATTTTAGGAGCGAAGCCCCTTGGGGGCTTGGGCTGTCGTCGTCTCCTGTAGTCACAGTACCAAAACTCCGGGACACTCGTTTTACAGCGCCTCGCGCTAGAACGCTTCGTGCTTCGAAAACACGAGGCTTACACCAAAACAGATAACTGGGCGAGTTGGTTTAGATTCCTCTTCACTAGGCGCAAAAAGACGAGGGCGAAGGACTGAGATGAACAAGTACAGGGAGATGAAGTCCTCAACTGCTTCATCTCCGTGGGCAAAAACGCCAAGGGGCCAAGAATGCTCTTATACACCGCATGCTTCGCCCCTCAGTTTCACGTTACGGTTTGATATCCGTGGCCGTTAATAACACCAAGGCGCCGAGAATGCACTGCATGCTTCACCCCTCCCTAGGTTTCACGTTAATGAAGATGGCCGGGAATTTTTTTTTTTTTTTTCCTTTTTCCTTTTTCGCTCAGTACGCACGCAAAGCAAACCATCGGACAACAGCAGAGGAGGAACGACCTCAGCAACCCCATTTCAGCCTCCGCTTGACACGCCACAGCCTGCGGCGCACCCGGCCTCCCAAAATCCACGCTTCGAGCCCCGCACGGAACGGCTGAAATGGGGCCCACCAAGGTTCAAGATTCCGCTGCTCGCAATAATTGCGTTTCTTCCACTCAACCAGAAGTCGGCGCGAGGAAGGTCGAGAGTCGGCGAAACAACAACGGCCGCCTCTCCGAGTCCTCCTTCCTCCCGAAGAACATTACGCGAGGAAGCGTAGCGTGTAACAGTAATGGCGCGGAAGAGGCGCGTTCCGTTACCCCCGAGATTGGTTCGGAGGAGACGGGTGACGCTTCTTCGACCTTTAAGAACGACGGGACCACCGCGGAGCGCGCAACGAAGCACCTGTACGCCACGACCGTGTGTCTGCAGTAGGCCTCGTGTCGCGTCGGTGGCGACGCTGGACGAGAACCATTACTGCGAGGCAGGTTGTGTACAGGGACGCCGGCGTGGCCAGTCAGGCGTGAGTCCTGCGCAGCGGATATATACGCCGGCAAAAAGGCGGATTTCCAGCTAAGTTCACGACAGCTGGAAAATAATTCACCAGCCCTTCTACTTTGAGAAGAAGGTCGAGCAGCGAAGCTATTTATTCTAGGGGAGAAAACAACGCATGGGCTCTCCATTTCCCTTCCGTAGCTAGGAGACCGTGTACTGACAGCAGAGGGGATTGCGCAATATCTACGACTTCACTGCACCCGCCGCGGTGGCTCAGTGGCTAAGGCGTTGCGCTGCTGAGCACGAGGTCACGGGTTCGATTCCCGGCCGCGGCGGCCGCTTTCTGATGGAGCGAAAAGCAAAAACGCCCGTGTGTACGAGATTTCGGCGCACGATAAAGATCCCCAGGTTGTGAAATTAATCCGGACCCCTCCACTACGGCGCGCCTCATCGCCTGCGTTGCGTCGGCGCGTTAAACCCCACAATCAATCAATCAATTACGACTTCACTGCGAATTACGGAATCACGAAAAGCAGTTGAAACTCGGCGTGAAGTTTGAATCGTGTTAGCGGCCTACTGTCATGTGAGTTGTTTCGAGATAGTTTCGATTAAGACAAGAGTTGCAGGCCTACTGTAATGTCACTAATTTCGAGATAGTTTCGATGAGACTGTAACGTTTCTTCAACTTCACAGCTCGACTAAAAACGGCCAATGAAGCGCTTCAAGCCCGGCGGCGCGTGCACATCACCCCCTCATCCCCCCTTTGCAAGCTTAAAGGGGCAGCAGGTAATGTGCGCGGGCTTAGACGACGAAAGACACCGGCCAAAACGTCGCTCCGGGACCGGAAGCCCTTAGAGGAGCCCTCACCTGCCCCGGGAAAACACAGACCAAAATGTCATTCCAGGAGTCGTTCAAAAAGGCAACACTACCTCTGGGTGGTTCACACCTTAAAAAAGGTCGTGACACCTATACTAACAGAACACTAATAGTTACTTGTCACAGTATAAACTGGGTGCTTAGTGCTTTTACGAACTGATCATGCATAACCTAGTAAAAAGCTACGAGTGACAATGTGGATCAGCTCGAGCGTGCAGCACGACATAGACACATTCAACATGCACATATCACACTTAGACAACCAACAAATAAATTGAGCAAGGAAACCAACGGAATGCACGAGGAGAGCGAGCTCTATAACTTAGTTACCTCAGAAACACATCTGCTCTTCTTGCTTTTATAGCCAGCAGCGGAAAGTCATCTGATAGAGACGGTGGGCTTGTTGCAAAAATCAAATATTTAGGCGATAATTTTGGAATTACGCGTTTTAATGTGACCATACAAGTCAGCATGTGTAGTTGCAAAAACTTTTTAGTCATTATTTAGAGTGGGAAAAGAGGCGCAGTTATTATGTTCAATAATTCATATAATTCTGGTACTATCAGTGAGTGTTAGTATCAAACGAGCAGCAGTTACTAAGTGCACGGTCTAGACTAGTAACGGTTCCACACTTAGTGCCAGCACCTACGTACCGTTCTGGGGGTTAGTAAAGTCCGTAAGGAGATAGTAAATACAGCCGCTACTATTGTTTTACGAGCTTTTATCGTAAAAGCGTCGCTTATCGAGCTTGAAGGGAAGGCGTAGAAGGGTGTGGTTAGCCTCTAAGTACAGGAGGCCTCTTCTCCTGTCTGCGTCCAGGGCGCGCCGCGCCGCAAATGGGCGAGACAAAGAATTTTCGTTATACAGATTTGTCTCCGCGCACTATATGGGGAAAACGAGACTTCACTTAAAAGAACAAAAAAACAAAGCAGCACAAGTCGGGACGTCTCTCTCTCTCTCTCTCTCCTCTCCTCTCTCTCTCTCCCTCCTCTCTCCTCTTCCTCTCTCCTCTCTCTTCTCCTCTCTCTCTCTCTCTCTCTCTCTCTCTCTCTCTCCTCTCTCTCTTCTCTCTCTCTCTCTCTCTCTCTCTCTCTCCTTTCTCTCTTCTGGCTCTCTCCTCGTAACCTCGTCCTCTCTCAACTCGTATCAGCTCATCTCTCATTTAGTCTCTCCTCTCTCTCTAATCTTGATGGCACCTCCTCGACCCTCTTCAACGTTAGCTCACATGCCCCCAAGTGCGAACACGAATAGAGGGATGAAAGAAAACACGCGCATACGGCTCGTACAAACCTTCCTGGCTAGTAAAATCACCTACTGAATTCCTTTCCGACAACTCACAAATTACGAGAAAATAAAAATTAATGCCTAAATTAAAAAGGCTTATAAACAAGCAACAGGATTACCATTTACCACGCCCAACCCGCCGCGGTGGCTCAGTGGCTAGGGCGTTGTGCTGCTGAGCACGAGGACCGGGGTCGATTCCCGGCCGCGGCGGCCGCTTTCCTGATGGAGGCGAAAAGCAAAAGAAAGAAAGAAAGAAAGAAAGAAAGAAAGAAAGAAGGAAAAAAAGAAAGAAAGAAAGAAAGAAACGTCCGTGTGTACGAGATTTCGGCGCACGTCAAAGATCCCCAGGTGGTCAAGATCAATCCGGAGCCCTCCACTAGGGCGCGCCTCATCGCCTGCGTGGCGCCGGCGCGTTAAACCCTACAATCAATCAATCAATCAATCAATCAATTTACAACTCGATCGAAGAGCTAACTAATCGAAGCGCTACAAACAGCCCATTTGGAACGCCTGTCCAAAAGCAAAACGGGGAGACACATTCTGCAGTCACTCGGGGTAATCCGAAGCGGAAGTTCCCTCCAAAACGAAGCGGACCTCCTACACGAATGGCGAAAATGCATTCGCATCCCGCCACTACCAAGAAATATGCATCCAGAGCTAAACGTGGAAAGAAGACAAGCTGGAGCCCGAGCCCTTGACAAACGCTTCCGAAACCATTGTGAGCTGCGGGAGATTGTCTGCCTTGACGCTGCCGACCACTACGATGGCGGTTCTTGTCCCAACGTCATGGCAAGTTGCAGTCGTTCAGCAGTGGCGTCAGCGTCCACGCCGGCCAAGTATCCCACTCACGGCGGGATAATGGCCATAGGCCTTGCTATAAATTATACCCGAGCGACCACAATCACAAGCGGCTCAAAGTCCGCCATAGTACTCGCTGTTAGAGAAGACTCCCAACCGAAGAAAAACTCCTTTAATATGGACTCCGGCCCACTACGGTATACAGGAGAAAGAACTGGCCCGCGCAACTGCTCGAGCTCTTGCCAAGCGAGATGTGTTACCTGCGACGCCACCACAACTGCCATCATCTCTATACAAGACAGCACACGAAGGCCAAGAACAAGCAATCATTAATAGACCACACAATGACAGGCTACTCACATACAGGGTCATTATGAATCACTACAGATTAGCCAGATGCAAATATCTACCGGCCCACCACTATCTCGGCAGGAAAAGGGCGGTTACGTGGGGACGGTTGCAAACAAACTTTTCCAAGCCCTGTTTCCCCCAACCGCTGCTATCCAGACCTTTACTCAAGCCTCTGCACTCCGTGCAACAGCTGAGTGGACCTAAAGCACATCATATGGTCCTGCTCTGAGCTCTGAAAAAATACAACCGACTAGTCCGATATGATCCCACTTAGAAGGACACAATATTACGACTATAGAACAATGGGAAACCTTTCTGCATGCCCAGCTCCACACCGGAGCCACAACTCACAGCAGCCCGGATGGCCGAAGCCACCGCTAGAGTCCAAGGAATCCTCGCTGACAGCCGAGGAAGGGCCGTCTCATACACGCCGGATTCTAACTTCAGCCAGTTGGACCAGGATGCCAAGACATAACCACTCAATGATGGGTAACGCCATTTAACTGTAACACTTACTTTTTTTCACAGTAACTGTAACTGGAAATACCGTTACAGTTACTTTTTTACAGAGAACTTTCCAATGACAACACTCGTTACAGGCCGATTTTCACTCGGCACCTTTTACCGTACCACAACACGAATCCTTTCGCAGTTTAGGAGAGAAGGTCGCAAAGAGGAACGATTACTTTCCTGCAGAAGACCTTGGTCTGACGTTGGTCTTAGAGGTGATGTCTAAAACTACTCCGTCTTGAGCCAGCAGAAACAAGAAAAAGAACATAAACTGGAAATTAGACCTCCGAAAAGAGGGAAACTCTCGGATGCCAGCCAACTGTGGGAAACAACTCACCCCAAGTTACAATGGGTTTTCCAAATGAATTTCCAGACAAAGAGAGCGGATCCGCCAAACCAAAAAAAAAAAAAATCGATGCAACAAAATGAGGAGTACGCAACTACCGTGGTGTTGGGCTTGATTTGATTGTAGGGTTTTACGCGCCGACGCAACGCAGGCGATGAGGCGCGCCGTAGTGGATGGCTCCGGATTAATTTTGACCACCTGGGGATCTTTAACTTGCGCCAAATGTTTGAAACACACGGCGTTTTCGCTTTCCGCCTCCATCAGAAAAGGCGGCCTGCCGCGGCCGGGGAATCGAACCCGTGTCGAAGACATAACCCCTACATGCAGAAGACTCCACAGCGCGCCAATATCTAGCAATAAAAATGAAAACGAATGCCGTCGGTGGGCTCTCTATAGACGCTGCAGAAGAAAAATCAACCGGGTGTACGCCGTACCGAAGCTCAAGTCAATTTGAGCCGTACCGAAGCCCGGACTACGAGGTGCGCCGTTGTGTAGCGCTAGAAATTCAGGCCACCCAGCGGTGATCCAAGACGTCGGCCCGATATCTCGACGTCGTATCTGCTTTTCAACCTCACGAAGGAAAAAAAAAAAAAAGTTGCCGCTACAACAAATCCGCGCTACATTTCGGGCTACAGAGCAAGGCTTTAGCCACAAGCCAGTGTACTATACAAAGGAGAACCAGACGAAGAGCCGATGGATACATCGGCGTACGAAGACTACAAACTTGATACCGCTGTCATCGCGATAGCTCGCAGCGCGATACTACGCGCTAACAGCATCACGAACAAAACGTCCATTCGGCGTGGGTCCTCTCCACACACTGGCCAACCAAGGGTGCTGCTGTTACGACACGGCCAGTGTGTCAACGTTTGCAGGATTGCTCAGCTACCGGAAATGAGGGGGCAGGGGGACCGAAAATGACCTGGCGAAAATGAGCGCCCGTCCCTCTGTTTCCCAGCACCGAAAGCGCAACGCGGGTTATGTGAGTAAAAATAATACGGGCGAAATTTTCCGCGCCAGAAGCAGGAAACCCCTTCTCAAATTACACGTCTCACCAAGCTTTCAGAGTGACACCCACACACGAGTTCCGTCCTCCTAACGGCACTTCGGAAACTTAACCCACCCCCCCCCCCCCTTCTCCGATTCTTTTCCTTCTTTCTTTTTTTTTTTTTTCCACCCATTCTTCTCACGGGGAAACAGTCGCGATTCCAGTAACTGCTTCCGTCGCATTTTGCGCCACGCCGAAACCCGATTGGGTTCGCACAGATTTTCCGCACTCAGATGGCAGGGACATTTGTTGCCGCCTTTCTACTCTCGCTCGTATACGTTCTCCGCTCGGGTCGAGCGCTTGTACAGCCTCGGTCGCGCTAACAGAACAGCAGGCGCTATTTATAAAACTCCCAGCCTTAACCATGTAACGCGTTGCCACTTCGACGCCCTGGCGTGTTCCATGCGCCGCTTCAGTGTATTACAACCGGAGAACGAGGCTGGCTCGTAGCGTTGAACGAATCCGCTCGTAGACAGGAATAAAAACCAAAAAAAAAGAAGAAAAGAAAACCGGCTAGCGCTGCGAGTAGTCAGTCATGCGTGACCCAAGTTGGATACACCCGAGACGGGATTGAAGGGGCAAGATCGAAAGACAAAAAAACCCGCCCCAGCAGACGTGAAGGGTTAAAACAAAAATAGAGAAAGCTAAAAAAAAAAACGCCGCACTCCCTTTTGAGGCAGGTTCGGCGACAACAGTAAGCAAAACGGAAAGGAAAACAAAATAAAAAAACACGGCAGGGTCGGCGTGCAGTATATAACGCCGATAAGTGGGGATTCATGCACGGAGCCGAGTGAGCGGCAGAGACGGCGTTGTTCACCTCCCCTACGTTGTTTACGGGGCGAGGAAAGCGCACTAATAATAGAGTTCGCACCGAAAAGCGACGACCCTAAACACGTGGGAGCGCGAGCGTGCGTGTATCTGTGCGCGGCGCTGCCTCACCGCGACTAGGCGTGTATACGTGTCCGAGCAACGAAAAAAAAATATAGAGAGAAAAGAGCACGGGGAGGGAAAAACAAAAGAAACAACGGACCAAAATGGCATTCAAGAGGTCGGAGCGTGCAGACGAAACGCGTCATCGGGCGCTGCACAGTGGAAAAGTTTTCGCGTCGAAAATCACGGCTAAAATGTGTCCGAAGACAAAGGGTGTAACACGCGCAGCATACGGGTAAAAGAGCATCCGGTATTCGCTTCACGCGTGCCCAACTCGGGACACTGGAGAATTTTATAGCATCTCCGATAAACCGCACCGGTGCACACCGGGGCGCACCGGCGCGCCTTTTCATCCTCGATAAACCGCACCGGTGTGCACCATCTGTCCTCAATGAACCGGGGCGCACCGTCGCGAGGCAATTTTTGTTTCCCCGCCGCGCACCGAGAGAGTCGACGGGGCGCCGCGGTGCAACCCTAAGCGCTTAGATCTAATGAAGACGAGAAGCAGCTTGTATGTAGCTCTTTAGTGGAAGCGGTGGAAGTACGTTGTCGCGCATGGGTGACGGATATGCGTTGTGTGCACACGTAATCATTGGCTCTCAATAAAAATCACTTTCAAGTAGCGCTGCGTCCCGTTATGCGGCTGTATTGCCACTTGTGAACGTTTTTACGAGTTTGCTTTCTTAGCTTAAGAGATGGCGCTTGAGTAGAGCCGCTCAGTTTGTCCTCGATCAACGCTCCGTGCCGGTGCGCACCGTCGTGGGGCACTGTGCACCGGACCGCTTTTGGGGGCAACACCGGGGAAGTTTATCGAGGACGCTAACCGTTCTTGACGGTCTCCTCCGCTCCCGACGGCCCGCTCAGCACAACCGGAGCTCCAGCAGCGGAAAGGCTAATTTTTAGCTCTTGGACGGTGAATCCGTCCCGTCACTGATCGTGCCCTGTGCGTTTGTAAACCAACACTTCGTCCAATAGAAAAAATAATAATTGATACTTTGGGCACGTAAATAATGTAAAATACCGCGTTTATTGCCTTATTTCCCTTCTTTAATAGTTTCGTCACTGGCACGATATAACGGTGCTAAATAATTGAAGAGAAGCCGTTCAATTTTCGAATAGTCAAGACAAGGCTTTCTTTCTGGGAGCTGCGTAGAGTAGCCTCGCGCTTCGATCGGCGGTTTTCGCTTCCGCTTTAAACCTCGTTGGGGCGTGTGACATCTTAACCTGTTCGGACGGGCTTTTGCCGTTTCGTCGCTCACGTTTCAACTGAAGAATCGGAATTCGCAGTATCGAGCTGGCCTCGCTGGGGGGCGGCATCTTAAAATTCTACGCGTCAGCGTAAGATGCCGCGACGCTCCGCTCAGCGAGCCCGGCGAGCGTAGCGGGGCCCCGCTCCGGTAAGTCCGATTGCGCCGGAGCGCGCCACGCAAGCGGACCGTGAAAAACGGCCCGCTAAAACTCTCTATTATTTTAAAAGCCGATTATCTCTGTGTGGTCCGCGCTGCTTTTGAAGGAACCGCGATGACAAAACTCACCTTGTGTTCAACTCCAGAGAACTAACCCGTGGCAACTCATTTAACTCCATCCCAACCACGGACTGGCGTTTTTTTTTTTTTCTTGTTAACCGAGAAAAAAAACGGAATAAATATTTTACAACCTTCAAATTTCGCGCTGCCGTGACGTGATATGGGCAGGCGTGACGCAATACAGGCCAGCACTAATTAATGCGCCACTAGCGCTGCCGCTTCAACCCTTCCAGTGCCGGCCCCTGACTCAAACCCGGACAGAATACGGCATCGTGTCCTACCCCCCTTTTTTTTCGTCAATGATTGACAACGTCCGAACCGTTTTCAAAAATTGCCCTTAAGCCGACGATTTTTTAGAGTGTGGGGCGTCGTTGCTTTCATTTGGATTCAACGAGCTCTACTATAAAACTGCCCAACGGAACTTGAAGCCGAGCGAAACTTCGCCCAAACGCTCCTGCGCAGTCTGTGCCCGCGCACATCTATTTCTGATCCCACCGAGCGGAATGAAAGGGGGCAAGGCTAAAGCCGCGGTTTAAGCTACTCTCTAACCCCGTCGCAATTAGCACTGCGCCAGGTTAAGGCCTAACTCGAGGCCCCCGGGGCAGACGGCGGCACCATCAAGCCGCCATCTCCGCCGCTGCTGCCGCGTCGGCAGCCGGCTATTTGAGGAGGCGTGCGGGCGACGAGAACGCACGTGGGAGCGCGCGAGTGGACAGCAGCCCTATCTGGCGAAACGGGAACGCTTTGGGTGCATTGCTCGGAGACGCCAATTAGACGCCCCCCGCAACGGCAACCACGCACGCAGTCAGGGGCGAACAACGGAGCGAGAGAAATGAAAAGCAGCGGGGCCAGCGTACGACCCGAGAGGCCGCCGCAGCAGCGGCACGTAGGTGACAGGCCGGCTGAGTGGGACGGACCTTGATGCGGCCCCGTCCTTTCCGTTTTCTGCCTTCCACGCACTTCACCTCCATCCGGTCTGCACTCGCTGAGAGGCCCTGCACCGGCGACGTGTAGTATCCGACCACGAAGACAAAATAGAAGAGATTGGATCATTGAAAAAATTGCTTTGCCTCCCACTAACAAGGATATAATTTTCACCGCAAACTTCAAACAAGTAATGGGGATACTAAAGAAAAGCCCACGAAGCAGTGGCGACTTCCCAACCCATTTCCCTGCGATGTCCCCATGTATTACGTCACAGATTCTTATTTGTGCGATTGGCAGCCGTCGACATAAACCACCAGCAATAATCATAAATTGGCGATTAGAGTGGGGCCCCAGTTCCGTTTATAATCGTATCACTTGAGTGCTAATAGCAGACAACACACTGACGACTGTTTTTGGTGCCGGCCGGCCCTATGACGTAACTCCTGCCCATATTGCGGCGCGAGATTTCAATGTTCCTCATTAAATATTTCTCGCGCTTTTTTTTTCTAAAAAACATTTGCATATCTGAAGTAGAGCCTGAGCGACTTACCCGAGTCTAGTTCTTTCAAAGCGAACTAAGTTGAGCTTCGTCGTCACGGACCCTTTAAACGCACCCTACGGATGACGGCGGTGGATTGTCGGACACCCTGCCTCGCGGCCTAATTTTTTTTCAGAAAAAACAGCGTTCGCAACCACCGGTAACCAAGGCCAACCTTTCTGAGCCCTTTACATGTCCGTAAAAAACCGTAAACCGTAAAAAAAAACCGTAAAGAAATCGTAGAAAAAAAAAACTTTAATTTCATTCGCCTTGCTCAAGCAAGCGCCGCGGTGGCTCAGTGGCTAAGATGTGCCGCTGTGCCCAAAGACCCGGGTTCAATCCCGGCCGCAGTGGCCGCTTTTCAGACGGAGGCGATAAGTGAAAACGACCCCGCGTGTCAAGATTTCGGCGCACGTTAAATATCCCCAGGTGGTGGAAGTTCACCCGGAGCCCTTCCATTACAACGTTCCTCATAACTACTAGCTTTGGTTTACTAAACACCGAGGCAAACTTGAAAAATTCGAAGCGTTCACAGCGCGCAGCAAGACGCAACCACACGCTGCCGGGTTGTCGCGAGACACCCCGTGTTGTTGTTGTTGCCTCCGACCCCTCTACCACCCGCGTCATTCGAATGGGAAGATAGCCGTAAAGGTCCGGCGGACTGTCACAAAAGCGGCTTATTGGAGCTTCGAAGTTGCCCGGCTGTCCAACGGAGCTTCGTTGGACCTAGGTCCGTTTTATACGCTGTACAGCTATCAGCACTGTACCGGGTTGGTCCGGCCCGGCACGGTCCGGTTGGTAAACACAGAGTCTCTTGGTAAACACCGTAAAAGACCGCAGGACGCAAGCGCTCTTGTTAGCTCGCGTTGCGGCGTAGCCCGACAGCGTTCCAAAGGACGGGAGTATACAGCCGCGTTATATACGACCAGTCGGCCAACGATAAAAAGTAGCGGTGGAGAACAGCACCTTGGAGTACCGCCTCACAATAGCGAAAAAAAAAGCGCGCGTGGGGAACCGACTCTTATCAGCTTGACACACATACTGCGAGGGCGGTTCAGCGGACCGCAAACTGGTCCGCACAAAAACGTGTGCGTGCGACTAGCTCCTTTGGCGAAGGTTAAGCGTGTAGCGCTTAGGAAAGCTATCAGAAGGGTCTCTGCTCATTGATCTCGGCGTAATACGCCGCACGAGGTTTTGAGACATCGATAAAAAGAATACGCGAGGGACTATACACAGCAGGCAGTCTGCAATCAACACAATTCAGTACCAGGAAAGTTGCTCGTTTGCAGCACCGGTGTTCGTACCACTGTTCTGTATTTTCTGATACGCTGTATATTATCCCCCCCCCCCCCCCCCCCCAAACTACAGCGCAAGATGCCCTTGCAGAGGCTACTCACATGACATGGCACATGTTTATAATGTTTGCAGGGACCAATGGGGAAGTTTGAAATATCCGTTGGTTCGAATAATGCGACTTCAAATTAAGGAGGTCAGACTGTATACAACCAACAGGGAACATTGAGAGACCGCGCTCGTGTTCGTCCGACTTTTGCGCCTATGTCTCACAGCTGGGAAGTTGAGGCAGGCAGCCGGAAATGACAGACGACCATCCATCCAGCTCTAAGCACGAGCGGCCAATCTGCCTGCTTCCGGTGAAAGGAGCCGCTGTGGTATTTTTTTAAATACTGCACGGACAGAGAGAGACCACGCAGTTTTTACAGAGCAGTAGCCGTAGCTTCCGATTTTGTTACTGTGTCGGTGGCGAACACTAGAGAGTTTTAGCATACCGTGCGTTCCGTGTGTACCTAGTGTAACTTATCTAGTGACACTATGTGTACCTATGTACCGGTATCCGACTAGGCACGTGCGCATTCGTTCCGGCAGGGTTGCTCGGTTCCGCTGACGCAGCGCTCCGCCTCGCCAAGAGCGCACATTCGTTCCGATGGGGTGCGGCCCTCCACGCTGCGCGCGTAGGCGCAGTCGGGTTCCAGTACGCCCGGTACATACGGAACGTACGGAACACACGGTATGATGAAAGTTTCTAATGCCTAAGCACATGTGGCCGGGGTGACAGAAGGGCTTGGGTACGGCAAGAGCAGCCGCCCTTCTTCCCCTTTCGCCTAACGGCCGCTGGAAGGGACTCAGGTGGCGAGCTGACGTCACGCGGCTGGTAGCGCTCGCTCCTCCAGCAGGCGCGAGCTAAGTGTTACGTAGCACGCCCTTTGAGCGCTCGCTCCCCCAGCCGATGCGAGGCGGTTAGAAAAGGCTCACGGAGTAGCAGGTGCGCACGCACGTCCAGCAAAGCAGCTCGTGCCCAGAATACGCCCCAGCAAGCAGCCCCCTGTCACGTGATCACGTAATTATCGCTCCAGCTGCCCTGACGTTCCGCATCACGTCACGTGATCACCGCGCCATACATAGGCCAGACTCACCCGCGAAGTGTTATTGAAGAAATAATGGCGCACGTCACTCATCCTCCAAGTGACCTGCCGCCCGAATCAACGCCTTGTCGAAATGCAAGCCCCCATCGCGGTGCCCCTGGCGTAAAAGGCGCGTCGCTATCGGGCACAGCACCCCGATAAGCAGCACCGCATGCGTCGGTGTTCGGCGAAATAAGAGAGACGCTCAACGAGCCGAGCAAAAGAAGAAAAAACGACCGAGCGGGACACGACGAGAGGACGTCGGTCAGAGACTTGGGAGGCTCAGTCAATGGCGACCGCACGGCGACCGAAACAGCGGTCCCAGCGGGAGACGCGCCCTCCGCGCGACCCTTGGCCGAGTGTCACCCGGATGACGACGACGCGACCTTATATGCAAATACCAGCAGGGACAGCGGAAAAAGCACGCATGTCCCGGAGGCAGAACTCTTTTGGGACGGGGGAAAAAGGGGGCACACGAGCACACACAACATATACATACGTACATATCGCGACCGCTGACCTATAGGGCGCTGCCAAGAAACGTCACTGTGAGATTGAAGTGACACATGTATATAGTTTTGTCTTATCGCATCCCTTTTACAGGAAGGTTCAGTTAGCACAATGGCAACTATGTTTCTAGTGTCGGCCTCTATTACGTCACTGTAGCGGGGAATTTGAATGTTATTAAATGTTGCATACTTTTTTTATGGTTAAGAAAAAAGTCCTTCGGGGCCGGAGGGGACTGAGGGAGTTACCAAAGGCTGGTTCTTTCAAACTCAAAACTGAAATTTTCTCTTCGTGCCCCCTCCAAAACACGATACAGACGAATTCAGCAAGGGCGTGAACTTCAATAAAACAGCGCTCTAACCGTCTTTCTCCGCCTACATTGTCCCTAGCAAGTTTCGCTGTTCACAAGTAGACTGCGTAACCTACGCGTTGAAAAAAAAAGAAACTTCGACACTTGCTCCGAAATAGGCCACCATCAAACTCTCCAGACTGGGATCCAATCGAACCGAATTTGGCGCGTAAAAAGTAAGCGAAATTGCGCAATTTAGCTGTTATTACAAATGATAATAGTACAGACTTACGCTTTATGATCTCGACTTGAACCACAAAATTAGCGCGTAGATTCTGATCAGGGTAGCGTTTTTGCTCAGCTGATATATGGAGAAACAAATGTCCGGTGTTTGTCAGAAGCAACACCTCATTTTGTCCGTCCTAATAAGCCTAATTCTGTTCTGACTTCATATTTGTGATGTCTGGAGTCATTTTAGATCATAAAAAATGTTTTCGCATTCTTAAGAAAAAAAGTGTTTCGGGCATCAAAGGGTTCATTCAATTGGAAGTACGTATTACCAATTGCAAATTACAAACGCGTTTTCTTTCGCGCACAACTTGGACTGCGCCCACATTCGCTGCTCATCCTTCTTCACGACGTGGAAGGGCAATGAATTTTTTTATACTCAGGTGGAAGTTAAAAACGGCAACAGTAGTAGTCGCTGGGCCTCATCATCGCAGCCGAATGTTACTCCGCGCGGCGAAAGTAGTGCGTTACTGGGAATATTTTAAATATGGCACGAGCCATTCTCGTGATTTTTTTGGGCTTAATGTGCTTATAAACAACTGCAGCGACGACATACAAACTACGCGAGAAAGGAAGACGATATCACGCATTCGAAACAATCTCCTTTCAAAACGCGCGCCCCCGTTGAAATCCGGGTTCGTCGCTTAGGCGGAGTGATACCGTACATTAGCTATTGCCGTTCTTAACTATAGTTCCCGAGTATAGTTGCGCATTTCTAGCGGCCTGCTGCGCTAATTCTTTCCGCAGCTTGGCAACCGTTCACGAGGGGCGCGGTCGAGGTGTTGTTCCTTCTATGTGTTATTTCATTTGGGAAACAAGCAAGTTTAGGCGCACTTAACGCCAGCATATGGTCGCTTACAATGTCGCCGGAACAGTATCAGGAAGCAATCGCGAATGACACTCGCGAAAAACGACGCTCACCGCTGAGTGCGTTACCAGAGCACACTTTACCCGAGCCGGCTTTCCGAGTGAGTATCGACGTCAGCAGTTGTCCGAAAATTCGGATTAACATTGCGAAACGCACAGAGTTCATGTCAGTGCAAATAATGTTAAAGGACAATTATAAATGCCTTTCTGCTCTTTTTTTTTAACAGATGTACCGACGAAAAACAAACAAACAAAAATCCCGGGCCGCCTCCACTAGCGAGAAACCTGGGGACGGGCTAAGCATGCAGTGTATAATTGTATTCTTGGCGCCTTGGCGTTTTTGCCCACGGAGATGAAAAACCTTCGTGGGGGAGGGTAGAGGTACGCAGCTTTGCTGTGAAAGTTTCCAGCGCGAAGCGTAGACGAGTGTCCGGGTGTTTTAGTGCCATGACTACATGAGACGACCATTACGGCGACGACAGGAGACTCCAACAGGCCCAGCCCCGAATGGGCTTCGCATCTAAAATATCGTGCGCCAAAAGAGATATATCATTTCGTGTGGAGCTTTGCTCTGTGGCGGCCTTTCTCTGCGGCGTTGCGCTTGCTTTGCTGCTTTCTGTTTTGTACACGCTCTTAGGTGATTTTCCTTCAGTGCGTATACACGGTGTCGCGGTTCAGCTGCACAGCGAGTAACAGATGGTCACCGTTCGGTCGCCGTCGAGACCGTGTTTTTGTTGACTCCGGGAAGGCTCCCATTTGCGCTGCGCCGAAACTTTTTTTTTTCTTTCGGTTTACTCTTGCCCTTTGTTTTTTCGCCCCACATGCATCAAAGTTGTACGAAGCACGGGCTGCTGTAGTGTGTACAGCCTTGGGTACAGCCCGTGTTTCTTTGGCGTGCTCGCGCTTCTGAAATGGCGGCGAGCGCGGAGGGACACGAATTCATGGAACGCTGAGGAGAGCACAACGTGAATTGATTGATTGATTCAAGCCTTTATTGGAGGAAAGGGGAGGCCCGGAGGCCGTGCATGGGGGAATGGGAATTGAAGGGAAGGGGGTAGCAAAAGGTCTTCTGTATACCATAATTGCCTAGTGCTTGCAGAAAACCGATTTCGTGATTTGGAGGGTGCAGAGTGTCCGTGTCTGGAGGGACGTGACGGAGCAAGTCCTGTCTTTGGAGCGCCAAATGGCTGCAGACCCACGTGAGGTGGTGAAGGTCAGATGATACGTTCTCTTGGCAATAAGGGCAATACGGGGGTGGGTGCCCATTCGGATGGTACCATTTCCTCGTAACAGAGGGCGTGTAGGCACTGTTGGCGATGCTTTTATTGATGAATATCTCGGCAACCCTGGGTATGTGAAGGCTGTGTGGCAGATATCCTTTAGGAGTTTGACGTAATAGGGCAATCTTGCGTTGAACACGCCTAGCATCCAGTTCCAGGCGCGGGTTATAGAAAACAAAATTAGCGTCGACGTTTCCGGAAAGATCGCGTGAGAAAACACAGTGCTGCGTGAAAACGGCTATGAACGCGTAGCTGCGCAGCTTCTGTGGCCAGGTGCTTGAACCTTCACGAGGATTCCCTCCCTGACGGGTGGTTGACCGAGGTCTCTTGAAGTTGGCATAAAATTGGGGCGGTACTCTCACGTTTTGTCCGTTCTAAAAGTGTCCGTTTTGCGCAAGCCCTGATTCGCTAAAAGCAAAAAGCCGGATGTAACGCCATGCAAGCACGGCGGAGGTACGAGGCGCGGCTTCTCGGAGCAGACGATTTTGAGCAGACGGTTTTTCGTCGCCTTGTTCTTGGTTCGCTGGCGGAACAATAAACGCATAAAAGATAGTTTAAAGTAGGTTTAATCGTTTAAAATGTGTTTACAAGAACAGCTGCGCAGAAGTCAACCCAAAGCCCGCCTACAACTGGAAGTACGTCACAATAAAACGGACATTTTCAAAACGGACAAACACGAGAACACCGCCCCCGGACTGTGAATGATCGCGTTCTCGTCGACTGCGCGCAGCCAACAGATCCACTACTACGTACTACACCCTTGTCCGCGGCGTCTTCCTCGCGCACGTGTTTGATGCCACGATCGCGGGGGCGCCATTGTCGTGACCGCGCAAGAAAGTGTTGTCTGCGTTCGACGCTACAGGCGCGTTCGAAGCGTCGCTCGTGTCGCGTGCCGTCGCACACCGCGTTGTCTAGCGGCAGTCGGCGTGGGAGAGACCCCCCCCTTCCGCTTCCGGTCCCACCCCCTCTGCGGCATTGTTTTTGATCCGTCGAAGGGGCCCTTCCCATGGATGATGCGTGCGGCGCCGGTTCACCGGCCGTTATCGTATCGTCGTCTCGCCTTCCTGGCTTCCGCGTCGAGCCGGGCTCCCCGAACGCTGCGTAGTTCGGTGCAGCTGAGTTCACACCCAGTGCCACGCGCAGGGTGTGAGAGGGCGAGACGAACACCGTCTTGTCGGTCGCTTGTTCGCAGATCACTGTATGCTGTATAATCTAATGACTGGAGCACTACGGATACCTATGTGTCACGAACGCTGTACGTGATTAATTGATTGATTGTAGGGTTTAACGCGCCGACGCAGCGCAGGCGATGAGGCGCGCCGTAGTGGAGGGATCCGGATTAATTTTGACCACGTTGGGATCTTTAACGTGCGCCGAAATCTCGTACACACGGGCGTTTTTTTCTTTTCGCCTCCATCAGAAAAGCGGCCGCCGCGGCCGGGAATCGAACCCGCGTCCTCGGGCTCAATGCTGTATTTCGGTGACTACTTGTGGGCAGATGCTAGTACCAGTTATGTATTGGTATTTTGCCTCAAAAACGCCTAATGCGATGTTCTGTTTGCTCGACAATGTTGTCAAGCGTGAAGGTGTGATTTAGTAGATTGGAAGGGTGTTTCGTTCAATGGTCTTCTTCTGGCCGGTGGCCCAATCAAGGGACCGAAAGACGTACAGACCAAAGCTTTCGCATTTCAAGAATGACCATCGCATTTAAAAAGTGCGTCATTGTCGCGAAAACGCGACAGGATTGCGTGCGTGCCGTCTCCGTGGGGAGCCTGAGATGACGGAAGGTGTGACGGCGCTTAGGTTGAGTACACACAGTTCACGCCGTCGGCGGGGCACCGCTCTCTCCCTGGGCGTCTCCGCAGTCGACGCTGGACTCGTCCGAGCGCGGGCTGCAAGGGGGCTCTAGCGAACCGCGACCGGGTGACGTCGCTGTTCGTCGGTGCGTGTCGGGTTCCGCGGTACGCTGGCCGAGGTTGTCGCCGTCCACCTCATCCGACTTGTAAGAAGTGACCGAACGACGGCCTCCGTCCTGCAGCCTGGCCGCACGTGTTGTCTGAAACGGGTGGTCATTCGAGTTGCTGCTGCTGCTGCTGCTGTCAGCCAGTCCGGAGTCAGCTTCGCATCCGTTCGTAGCGACGAACGAAAACAAACAACAAAAAAAACTCAGGGAAACTTGCACTCACGCGCAAAACTTGATAGGCGAGGTTGTTGCCGCGCACAAGTTTCAGTATCATTGCCTGTTTGCATAGTTTGCACAGAAGTATACGGCACGAAAAAAGGACGAAGGGTGGAAATTTAAATGTGGCGCCAATGGCGTAACCAACCGGGCGATGCCCCGCAAAAGAATCGGGACATTCAACTGGCTACCATGAAACGTAAAATGACAAAAAAAAAATGATTCGATTGGCATGAAGAGATGATTAAAGCAACGTCATCTTGCCACGCCATTGCGACGAATTGGTCTGCCTATTTCCATGCCCGTTCTACTATCTTTTGGGGCCACATCAGTGGGATATTGTCACCGTGGGGTGGCTGCAGCCATTCATGCATACGTTTCCGAGACCAGGCATCTGCCCTGTTAGCTTTGATTCTTGCATGTACTTTTTCCCGGTCCAAAAAGCTCAGTTTTTCTATTCAAAACTCCACTTACAACTTTCAACCAATTCCATTTTCTCTATTTCTGCGTATAAATAGCGAGGTGTATAAGTTTCCGGTGTTTTAAGCGGGCGCATTAGCCCTTCTCACGCCCGATTCCTGGCCAATACCTGGCCACGTGGGTATGAGCCAAGTCTCCAGGAACAACAACAACAACAACAACAACAACAACAACAACAACAACACAAAGTTCAAGGAGAGGAGGGATCCAAACAGCAGCGGCATGGTTTTTCTGTTGTTTCTAAGAATATTGTTTCTGTTGGTGTATTTTTGATGTGTACTTTATTATTTTTTCTTGAAGAGCTTCCTTGGATTTTTATTTTTATGTGCTTAGGCTGCCACTGACGGGTGTGGCAAATATGTCTCCGTTGTGCTTGGCGCTCTATTTTAATGATTTTATACTGTATATTATTGACTTTTGTACTGATATTTTAATTATGTTTCCGTGTCACTGTATTTTAATGATACTTTACAAACCAAATTGCTGTAATAAACAATAGTATTGTTAGGTGTTCGTACAACTTTTGTACATGCTGTTCAAGCGGCCAGTATAGGGGCCTGCGGCTCCGTCAAGTGACATCTCGTCGGCTTTTTCTGCGGATCTCCAGCATTCTGCATTTTTACTTGATGCGAAATAAATGAATGAAAGGTTCCGGAGTGCCCAAGACAAGGGTGCACCGCTGCCGGGACATCGACATCGCCACTCAAGCCTGCGTGCGAACAGGCTGACGACGGTGGGTCGCTTCCAACCTCCTTGACGCACCGCCAACCTGCGCTTTGGCGGCCCCAGCAGCGACGGGCGAGTGCGTTCGCGCAGCGCACCGCTGACACGCGCTTCGACGGCCCCTAACAACGGCGAGGCTCCCGGTTCCGGGCGGTGCCTCCTGAAGTTAGCGGCTACCAAGACACTACCCGTCCCATGCGCTCACATCCGAGAGATCGGCAACTAAGACGGTCGCACTACATCCCGGCCACAGCACAGCACGCCAGGATGTCGAAACTGAACGAAAATCAAAATAAAAAAAATCATTTTTATAGCCGGAACGAAAACGTAAACGAAATATTAGAGAGTTTTAGCAGTCCGTCTGTTCCGTCGCGTACGTAGTTAGCGTGTTGACCTTGGGCATTCGTCACGGTAGGGGGATTAGTTCCGCTGGCCTGCCTTCGCCATGTCCGCGCCTCCTCGCCCTTCCGTGCGCGCAGGCGCAGACCGGTCCCGGTAAACCCGGTAACAACATAACGAACGGAACGGACGGACTGTTCCTCCAGGATAAACCGAAAACACCTAGGCTATGAGGCGCGCCGTAGTGGAGGGCTCCGGGTTAATTTTGACCACCCGGGGAGGGATCTTAAATCTCGACGCACGGGCGTTTTCGCCTTCCGCCCCCATCAGAAAAGCAGCCGCCGCGGGCGGGAATCGAACGCGCGTCCCAGTGCGGCGGGTCCAAATTACTTTTCGCAGCCGTGCTTTGCTGATACAAATGTTTTGAGCAGGCAAGGCAATCGAAGTGTAGCGCGAGGAGATGGAGGCATTCCCCATTTGTAGGGGCAGCGCGCGTATTCCGAAAGAAGGTATAGCACTCCTGCTGGGCCCGCTGAGGGTTTCTTCCCTTCACGCTTGCATTGCCAGCGACGTTTTATACATTCACACAATCCCTGCATACGTTCTTCCTTTCAAAATAAAATTCATTGGAGAGTCAGCGCCCGTGTCCGTCGTCTTCGCTTCGCTCCTCGCGACTAAGCCGCGCCGCTAGAGTACTAGAAATGAATTCCGCGAAGGTGCCGCCCGGGCTCGAAGCGCGGCTCACGCACGCACGCACGCCACACATTTCATCGCCCGAGCTCAAGAGCTCTCTGCCGGCGGCCAGCGCGGAGTGCCCCTTATCGGCACAAAGGCTGCGCTCCAGTCAGGCCCTCCATGCGCGCGCGTTCCCACAACCACTCGAGAGCCTTATCTGAGCCGCGTATCTCACTTTCTCCGTTCCGTAATCGCCTCCCGCGGCGGGCGCCCTTCGCCGCCCTATTGTTCCGGGCGAGGTACAGATCCCTCGAGTCGGCCGCGCGTCGACCACGCAACCCCTTAACCAACCGCTCGATCGTTCATCATGAGGGCCGCTGAACAACCGCTCGTAGAAGGGTCGTCGACCGTACACACACAGCAAGCGCGTAACAAGTTCGCACAACAGTCCGGAGTGCGAGAAATCGCGCCGGCCAAATATCATCACTCCTCGAAAAACTGGGGCACCCCACAAGGGCGGGCTGGAAAAGACAATCCCGTCAGCTACACCACCCGTAATCTTAAGCTTGCTCGAAGGGACGGAAGGTGAGAGAAAACGGTGTGGAATTGGGCAGCCCGTTGCGCTAACTCGACTGCGGCAACGGCTGTTTCCCCCGTAGAGTTTCATACATATGTAACGTATGCTAGAGGGAAATCTGTCGCTGCAATCGCGCGCTGTCGTGGGAGCCAGCAGCTCACCGACTTGCCTTGGCTTGGCTTGCCACCTGGCTTCGTTCTCCCCTGAAGAAAAAACCAACAAAAGAGGGTGACACTGTTTCGCTTGTTCGTCTTGCATGAGGCTTGTATCAAAAGCCGGTCTTCGGTCACCCCCCCCCCATCCCCCCCCCCCCCCCCCCGCGCCGTCCTCGTGCAAGCACGGGGCAAGTTGACTATATATATATATATATATATATATATATATAATATATATATATATATATATATAGCCTGTCGTCTGTCGGCAGAAAGTTGTAGTCCTCAAATGATTGCGGCTGCTGCTGAAAGTCATAAAAAGAACCATAGAAAGAAAGGTGCATTTTACGTAATTAATGTCTTCTAATTTAAAAAGCAAGCTTAATTCTACAAAAAATTGTGCTTAAGTAATATTTTATCGAAGTTCAGTTTTTGTCCCCTAGGGGCACGCCAGTAAAATTACCCGTCTGCATCAACGGAGCAGGCCAGGGGGCCCGGATTCTGAAACTGCGTTTCGCAACTGGTATATATTTAAGAACTCAGGCTTCAGATTACAAACAATGCGCTGCTGAGCACGAGGTCGCGGGTTCGATTCCCGGCCGCGGCGGCCGCTTTTCTGATGGAGGCGATAAGCAAAAAAAATTCCCCCGCACCTCCCCGAAGGGAATCGTGCAGAAATGCGAATGCATTGGGTGCACCGATGAGTGTGTTGCGAGTAATGGCGTAATTAATGACGAGAGTGTGAACGTAATCATTTATTCATCAGCACCTGTTTGTGTTATCGTTGTACCTGACGGCCACAATCACTGCCTTGTGATCGCTAAAGTGCACGGTCAAAGGGTCTTTGAGAAGCATACGCGCGTCACAGTTTCGCGTAAAGACCAGATCAATGCAACTCCCGTGAATGGTAGTGGGGCCCGTGTCGAAGCCGGCAGAGAGACAATGCATAGAGTGCCTGGTCTGCATGTACTCGACCAGCCACTCGCCACTCTTCTTGCGCACGTCAACGTTGAAGTCGCCAACCAAGACTATGGGGTCAGAGGGTTTGGAGCGCACGCGCACACTTTCCATAGCCGCGTCCAGCTGCGCGGCAACGGCGTCTCGAGCCCCCGACTAAGAAATGCATTCGCATTTACGACGACGACGACGACGAAGGCAGAACTACGAGGTGCGCGCTCACGTGCGCTCGCGCTGGAGGAATGCAGGCGCACGCCGGCCAACGGAGCAAGACAACCCCCGGCTAATAAATGCATTCGCATTTAAAACGCCCGTGTGTACGAGATTTCGGCGCACGTTAAAGATCCCCAGGTGGTCAAAATTAATCCGGAGCCCTCCACTACGGCGCGCCTCATCGCCTGCGTTGCGTCGGCGCGTTAAACCCTACAATCAATCAATCAATCAATCAGATTACAAACAAGCTTTTGGAGCTTAACTTGTTACATTAGTTTTATTGTTGTTGTTAACTGTTGTTGTTGCTGTTGTTGCCACAGATAATTTCTGAGCTTGTTGGCGCCCCATGCAAAGTAACGATGGAACGTTTCTCCATGACGTACGCTACATGACGTCACGTACGGTCGCTCAAGCGCGGCTCGCTTAGACATTAGCGCAAGACCTTCCTCTAGTAAATACTATCAGTATGAAACTGTCTGGTTCGCCCCCAGCACTCGATATTCTGAGGGGACGCGTAGCGGACGCTCACGAAAAACCCGTTGGGAATCCCACAGAAGAAACTGCTGTAATTACCAAACAAAAGGCTCTCAGTGTACGGGAGATAATCGAAGCCTTCCAGATTAGGGGACGTGGTGTCAAGTGCGTGAGTGCTCCGTCCGTGACGTTGGCAGATAGGGATTTTTTTTTCTTGCCTGGTCGCAATGCTCAATAAGTTGTATACTGTACAACTTGTGATTACCCTCGCTGGGCAACACATATGAGGCCACGTGATTGTTAAGGGTGCTATAAATATTAGTCTGGAAACAAAAAAAAAACTCACAACGAGCGCAGGTAAATAAGGTAAGTAAAGACAGACACACGAGAAAAACATAAAAAAAGTTATTCGACTGCAGGAGCTCCGATGAAGACTGGTCCTCCAGTCGAAACGTGTAAACTTCATTTTTTAATGTTTTCATTGCGTGACTGTCTTCACTTGCCTATATATATATATATATATATATATATATATATATATATATATATATTATATATAATATATAGAATGCAGTCAACAAAACCTCAGAGGGCGAATGCGGTAGGTCATAGAAACAGATTAATTTTTTGAGTAAAAAAGGAAGTGGTGAAGGTCCCCTTCACCCCGCGTAATCCGAGTGTCGCTGGCCACCACCCCCAAGGGCAGAAAACAAAAAAGTACCTTCACGAAAATACCCGAGAAAGTGGTGGGAAACAGCCCCGTCGGTAGCGTAGTGGTCATCGCACCAGACCGGTATTCTAGAGGTCGTGGTTCGGATCCCACACGGCGGGAATTTTTTCACCACTTTCTTCCTGACTCAAAAAATTCTTCATCTGTTTCTATGACCTACCGCATTCCCCCTTTGGCTTTCCGAGGTTTTCCAAACTGGAAATTCTTATTCTGTCTTAATGCACCGAGCCCCTCCCTTCCCATTTCTGATTCGCTAACACACACACACACACACACAACAATATATATATATATATATATATATATATATATATATATTATATATATATATATATATATATATAAACAAACAGTAGAAAAGTTCTCGAGGAGCCAGAAGAAATATTTGAGAAAATGATTGACTCACGATTTAAAAAAAACAGTGGTTTACTTACGTTTCGACTGGAGAGGACCAGTCTTAATCTGAGTAACGTACAACCTAGAACACGCACGCTTATACAGGTGCGGAAGTTCTACCACAGTGCACCCTTGTTAAGAACATAAAACCACCTTCCACACCTATATAAGCGTGCGTGCTTCTAGGTTGTACGTTACTCAGATTAAGACAGGTCCTCTCCAGTCGAAACGTCTCCAGTCGATAACGCGAAGGGCTACGAAAAAATATATATATATATATATATATATATATATATATATATATATATATATATATATATATATATATATATATAATGTATGCGCGTGTGGCTCGCTTTCTAATAAACTTCAGCCGTGACTTCGAAAAAATGATCAGCCCTTCGCGTTATCCCGGGGAAACCCGCGCAGTCGCGATGTGCGTACAGCTGGAACGCCGACAGTAAACTCCTCCTTACAGCAAAGCCCGAGGGACGGGAACCAGACTTCGTTAACGCGACACTTTGTTAAATGCGCGGGGATGGTTCGCACTCTGCGCACTGCGGCGGAGACCACTGAACACTGCGAATAAAGCGATAGTTCGAATAAACCGATTTCGTCATAACAAGGGGTTCGCTGTACATTTATTTAGGTTACGAAGGACACCGGCCCGCATGCAGTTGTCGCCATCTCCGAGATGTGCAGGGGCAGTATTCGAGGCGCGATTACCCCAACGTCCCCAAACATTAAAAATAAGCCTCCCCTCCCCACACCCGAAATGAAATCCTGAGTGCGCCACTGACTATCACTATCAGCCATCTCCTATTATCATCGTCCATAAAATTACCGCAGACATGGGGTACGACTAGCGGATCCTGTCTCGGTTATTGCCCCCACCAACTTATCTATCGTGCCCACAATCTCGTAAGCACGTGGGCGGAGACCGAATGTTGCAATTCCAGGTTAAAACTATAGTTATTTACCCTCACTAATTCGCTTTGCGTTTCCAAGCTCTTGCGTGATTATGGACACACCCCTCATCGACTATCGACCTCGCGCGACGATACGGTGCGGGGTGGGCCGATGTTGGAGACGGGGGATATCTACTCTGAGCAGTTATCACGAAACAAGACGTTTTAGGGATATGTTTAAAATCAAACTACAGATAACGTCGGTCGTGGAGCTGCCGCTAGTTTTTCACCCTTCACTCTGGAAAAGGAGAACGAACTGGGCAAAGCACAACGCTTTGAAAGTCACACAGCGTGCCAGGGTGTGAGCCCCGCATACGCCACATGCGTATGAATCAGCCACACCGTTCACATGAAAACGGGGAACAATAACAGCAAAAAAAAAAAAATGTGAATACATATCAGTGCAAACAGCCAGGTGAATGCGATAAGCGAGAGTCACTTAGAGGTTGGAGGGACTTGAAAAAAAAAATGGCAATGAACAGATAAGGGCGACGTGTGATGGGGTGAAGTGACCCTGCACTACAGCGAAAAAAAAAAAAAAAAACAGGCTGACAGACGATAAGATACAATTCAGGAACAAAACTCACGGCGACAACATACTGCTCACTCGAAAAAACCACCAGCGTCAGCCGACGCGCCTCATATGCAATCCAGGAACGGAACCACCCGCCGACGATAAGACAATTCCGCAACGTTGCCTACAGTTCCTCAGCTTCTTACCACCCAACAGATCCAATAGTCTGAGGGGGCCATGAAGACAAAAATACAACTTTGTTCAATGTGAAGGAACCAGCCTTTGGTAACTCACTCAGCTACATTTCAGCCATGAAAAGGCGTTTTTTTAAGCGAAACAAAAACAAGAAATATTGACAAACTTTCAAATTTCGCGCCACAGGGCAGGACTGACGTAGTATGGGAGAGTACTAAAAGCATAGTTACCAGCGGCCAGTCATGTTTTATGGCGGTGGCTTAAATCGTCGGCCGCAAATCGCACAACCAACATCCCGTGACGTCAGGCAAGAAATCGCCGGATGGCGGCTGGGGGGGGATGTCACCAGTGCTTCGCATGTTCCCTTCAATACCTCTATATTTGTCGAACCCAGAACCTATCGCACTCAGCCAACAGAACGGTTCAGTCGCACAGCAACGGGCTTCACAATCGCGAACGAACGAGACAAATATCACAAAGCTCGCTGAAATAGAAGTTTATTCACTCCATTTTGCGCCTCACGGCGGGGATTAAACCGAACTCTTTTTGTTTGTTTACGTTGGGCACCGTCTGCAGATAGACTGATGACGAAAAGCTCGCTGGAATATATCACAACACTCGTCCCTTCCCCGCTGCGAAGACGGGAGAAGTCGTTGAGAGCAGCTGCTCCCAGCGGAAACAACATGGCGAACACATTTATTTATTTTTATAGGAACAATGTCGGGATCCACCTGCGCTACCAGGCGCGCGGCAGAGGACGGATAGCGATTGGTTCAAACCACCTGGGGATGTTTATAACATGCACCGAAATCTCGGCACACGTACGGCCGTTAATTCCAAGAAAAAAAAAATGGCAGCATCTCAATCTCCACTCCGTGGATGATGGCGAGGGTGCGGAGTACGGGGACTCGAAATGACATCCAAGTTGCGCCCCGAGTGACATCCGATTTGCGCCCCGACAGATTTTCGCATGATGGTGGTGTGCGCATGGATGGACGCGGACGGACATTGGGAGGCCCTAAGGTACTCCGCACCTAAAAAAAATATGGCCGCCACTGCCGGTAGAGAACCCGCGCGCGTCTCCTCGTCGAGATGTATTTATATTGCTTGCTCCAAGTGGTTAGCGGAGTAGACACGGGCAACGACTTCCATCTTCCGACAACTGGACAATTGCCGTTGAAATGGCACGTCAGTGACAGCAGCCGTCCGTGACTGGCCGGCGTCAAAACAGCGGGGTCGATGATCACAGGCGGTTATTTCGACGAGAACATTATGAATTGTTTTGCCGACAATGACCTGCGCGGAACCAAATATTGCCCAGTGTTTCAGGCGACAACTGGTACAACTGCTCAACGCTGGAGCGATTGCATCCGAAGTACAGGAGAATTTCGAGGCAGTCTCATTGAGCGACAGCTAAGAGCTTGTTCTGTTATCTGTGAAAATTTGCTTCTACGTCATGGAGATAAAAGGGGGTAATTTCTAGTTTTTCTATACAAGAGGGGATCTAAACCTGTAACCCGCTGTAAGGGCTCGCCAAAAGAGAAAACGTCGAAAGCCCTTAGCGGCTGACTTCAGAAATTACCGAAAGGACAGCCAACTTCGATGTCGCCTCAGCTCTCATGGATTTGCAACTACACTAGTACCTATTCGCAGATTCTCACCTACTTTGTTCAGGCACATGTTAATACATTTACGTGCCCCCAGTCTCCTAATACCGCCTTGCGGACTTCGTTCTGTAACAGCAGGCGTTACCATATTCACAGTCCTTCAATTCAAGGACTCTGCCGTAGTAGAACGGTAAGAAACGGCCTTTTATAATTTTACTTTCTTGTAAAGATAAGAAAACGTTAACCTAGCAGTTCTATGGCATCTGTTAAAGAACTTGAATATAATCAGTTAAAGAGAGTGCACTGTGCTGACAACGGTTTTTTAAAGGAAAGCTTAAAGCGCTTCAACCAAGACTTTCGAACGTTCAACCCTTTCCTAGCAAAGCACCTGTCACGAACCCGATGGGTGCACCATTAACAGCAGATGTCCCCTGGCAAATCTGCTGCGTTTTAAACACGATCACTTCTTTACCGGCATTAAAAAGACTACCCTCCATCTGATTCGAATGAACGTAAGCCATACGCGATAAAAATGGAGTTCAATGTCACTAGAACAGTTCTCATACCCTCTTTCATGCAATCAATGCAACTACCTTTCACATACTACATACAACGATGTGCAACTTGCCTGGAGGCGCGTTCCCTTGCTCGTATTCAAAGTCGTAGATGGCTGTACGGCCTGGGGCGGTTTTGGTCGGCTTGTCAGTATGGAAACGTCTTGACGCGCGCTAGCGGCTACAATGGCTCGCGGACGCGCTGCCCGCACCGATTGCGATAAGCGGTTGATAGCCAGTCCCTTTTTTAAGTTGTGCGATTAAACGGCCTCCGATAGCATTTTACACAGTGCTTTCCTATCTCAGTTTACAAGCGCCCATTGCTCCTAGAAGTAACAAGTGCAAAACAGTAAGCACGGTAACAATAAAGATACCGTAATTGTAACACGAAACGTCGTGCACGATCTCCACAGGTACTCAGCATTAAAAAGACAGGTTTCTCGTTAAATATCCGCAACCAAAGCTTCGTTTCACACAGCTCAAATGTGAAACACGCTACGTCAAGACACCGCGGATGATTTCGAAACAATCCGAACATTCTTTTGCGAAAAGCTTCTGACGAGGGAACCACCCGTCAGATGATCGACAACAACTTGTCGTCCGTGGCCGTCGACGACACCATCTTGGCAGAAAAAATTCATTTTTGCGCTCGGACACTGCAACGACTCCGCAGCGGCCAATTATCACGCTGCGTGCGACAAGCGGTCGACTATGTATGCCAAGGATCGCTAGCGAAGAAAGACGCTTACGTAAGCGTACAATGCCGTGACAGCGAGATCTCACGGGTCTGACAGGCCGCTGAACCCACACACGCTAACAACTGACGAGGTTTCGTCACAACAAAACACCGGTCAGCACGGAGCGGGGAGACGCTAGAGAGGGGAAAAAAAAAAGAACACAGCACGAGCACGAAGCAGCCCAGACGCGTGTCCCCGATTAACGGAGCATTTTTCGCGTCGCTTGCTCCCAGCACTGTCGGGGCTGCAATGCGGAGAGGGTAAGAAGGTACGGGGGAGCCCACTTACCATGGCGAAGGCACGGTATTCCTGGCGGTGGCCCCGCTAGACGACAGGACGGGGTGGCCGCGCTAAAGCCATGAACTGACGCGCCCAACTGCCTTGGCGACGAGCACGCGCGAACGAGCCGAAACGTCCCGCGCTACACAACACGGCGGACCGCCATGACAGCAGCGGCGGCCCGTGCAACCGACACAACTTCCGGAGGGTCGGCGGCCCCGACGAACCACCACCACGCACGAACACTGCACACGTCGGAGCCTCTCACTGCCGCCAACACGGCGCGGTTGACATGTAGTTTCCACAAACTCGCGGCGACAACGACGACGAGCAGCGCAGACAAAAGACGGCTCGCCGCAGCACACAATCGTCAAACGGAACCCGGTCAACGCCGCTGCAGCGCGCAAGCGGTGGCACGAACTCAACAGGCTGGTCGGGCCGCGCGCCGCTCCGGCCACCTGGGCAACACGCGCACCTGGAAGGAAGGGAGGCGGCGGCGACCAATGACAGCGCGGCGTAGCCGCGCGTAGCTCTGACGTCATAGTTTTTACGGCCCGACGCGGCAAGGACTCGCGAACGCGCCCCGGCGCTCCAGCGCGCTTGGGGGCGCTTCCTTTTGTCCCTGAAAAGCCGCTTCCAGCAGCAGAGACGTCACAAACTAACTGTACGTCCCGAAGCGACCGTAAACTTTCTCGCCAACGAAGTCGAGCAGTTAGCGTTTGTACGCTGCGCCCGCCGCGCGGCGTTCAGATTTATTTCAAAAAGATCGTCAAGCTTTTTGACACTCTTTCAAAATAGCGTCAAAAACAGGAAAGGAAGCCACCGTAGGACCGCTCGCGGAGCCGTTCTTTTTTGTTTTTGGAACGGCGCAGACAGAAGTTGGAGATGTGCGCGGCGGCTGGCGCGCCAGTGCGGACGCGCAACAGGTCGCCTCGGCTGCCGGTATCTGCGCGCGCGGTCGGTCGCCGCCGGCCGGCGAGGGGCCCGGAGGTCGGCGTCCTCTGCCTCCCCGACGGTGTCGTCCCCTCTGGCAGTGGACGGTGAACGCGGAAATACGCCGCCGGCCGCCCCTCCTCGGGAGACAGATGCCGGCATGGCCCTTTTCTTCGCCGCTTCATTGCGCCGCCTTTTCTTCGGAGTAGTTGCGAGGGGGCGATAAGGGCCGCCACTGGAGCACTCGACGACCTCTTGCCATGCCGGTCCGTCTGGTTAGTGTTCGCCGCGGCTAAGCTTCACTGTGCCACATGGCCCCCCTTTCACAAAGTAGCGCAGCCTGGCTGCGGATAAGGGGCCGTGTTTGTTTGCTGGTTTGTTAGTTTTCGCTGGAAGCACTGCTTTTCAAAGATCGGCTTGCTTGAGAGTATGCGTAGATAACATTACACCGATCGGGATGAACGGCCATGCCGTTTAGAGTGTGAGGCTTGTGGTCACTTCTCACGCTCCCGCTACAAATGCCACCGTTCACTGGAGTGGGAGACGGTATGAACCGTTACTCTATACATTATCGGGACCCGAAAACAGCCACGTTCGCCGCTTGCGACTTCCTCACTCTTTAGAGGTGTGGGACAAAATACATTTCAGTGACCCTCACGCCAAGGGTTGTCACCACCCTCTCGCTGAAGATCAGTGTAAAGTTTCCGGCACTGCGAATTCGCGTTGCTCAACGTCGCACACCTTTTTGACGACAAATCCTCTCTCAAATCCTTCCTTGCTTAATGATCACTGACTCCCTAACACTATATGTACAGTGTGAACCTAGAGCGGAAGTTTGAGTTTGTCCGTTCCAAAAATGTCGATTTCGCGTCCATTCGTGATGTAGTTGCACTCGCCAGGCGTCTCATCTATGACATGTAAATACTCCGACGTTCCGCATTGCTTGCGCTGCGGCACCGCCGGGTCGTCTGCTTTCAGCCAATCGCTCGAAATGGACGCTCGGTAAACGGACATGAAACGGACAGAGCTGAGAATTCCACACGGGGGCGGAAATCAGAGTTGTGTGCATTTCAAAAACATCATACCGCGTCCGTTTCAATGGTGGCGTAGTTTCACTTGGGAGGCCTCTGTCCAACGACATGCACAAAAAATTCACGCATCTCCACGAAGTCAATCATGACGAGTGGGCGAAGCACTGGGGATCGTTCTTACCGTAAATCACCCGTGACATTGCCCACTCGCGCATGCAAATGAGTGACAACGCCTGTGTACAGTATATACAATTCCAATCTGATACAATTCAATTTAATCCAATCAAAATCCATTCCAATCCAATGCTCTTAGCGCATGCGCAACAATGTGTACACGGACGCAAGCCCCGGACAAAGCGAGGTCTTAAAGTTCGTGGCCCCCCTAAAAGCGATGACCCGCCCTGCTTGTGTCGGGTCACATTCGGGTCGTCCGTTTTCGGCCAATCGAGCCTTGTTCAAAACGGATGCTTGGAAACGGACATAAAACGGACATACGTAGAGTGAACTAACATAAGTGAGAATCTCGTACCAGCTGCGGAAACTATATCGAGATAAATTGTACGGGGTGCCGAAAAGCTTTCGGCAGTGTATATTTCTAATTTGGTCTCGCGTGATTAGCTGCACGGGTTCATTTTGGGATATTTTTTTTTTGTTTGCGTGACCAACCAATCATGTGGAACCGCATCAGAAATCAAGCCTTGCAGTGGCGTAGCCGGAAATATTTTTTTCGGGAGGTGGGGGAGGGGGGGGGGGTGTTATTTTTTGGGAGGGGGGTATACGCCGCCAGCAAAAAAAATTAGAAGGAGAGCCTGCATTCAAACAAAAATCTTGTCCATTTTTTGCTTTAATGACGCCACAGGGCACGTTGTTTTGGTCACTGCAATATCTGTTTTATATACGAGTGTGCACAGGACTTCGAGTAACCATTTTGTGAAGAAACCAATGTCCCCCTCTTCGTTGGAACGCTCGTCGCATACAGCTGTTACCTTGCCAGCCACACGTTGTAATCTCGCAACAGCGGACAGGAGGGGAAAAATAGTTGTCCACTGGTGCATCTTTATGAAGGCGTGTGCATCTCTTCTAGTTGCCAAGCTGCGCGACCTGCAGGGGTAAGGCTGCAAGCCCCGACCGCAGTGGCTTCCTGCCCACGTTGGCATACCGGGGAACGAGGCTGCAGATGATTTAGCCAAAGCATCCCACCACTCCCCAATGCCCACAGTTTCCGCGTCCCTGGTGCGCTATGACGTGGCCAGGGATGTCATCAGGCGAGAGGTGGCCGCCCACCATCCCTGCAAACGAGTGGCCACCGGTGAGGCCCCGCGGCTCCTTCCCGCCAGAGGGATATCCCAAACAGAGCGGTCCCTCCTCCTCCGGCTCCACACCGGCTGCTGCAACACAGCAACACGCCTCCACAGGCAGGGTCGCAAGACCACACTCACCTGTGCCCACTGCCCCGACCCCGAGACATTGGATCACGTCCTCTGCTCCATGCGTACACACTAAACTTTTTTTTTACACCCTCTTTGGCCGAAAAGGGTGTAAAACTCTTGTCCCATGGATTTGCGCGCATTTCTTTCGTGGGGTCTAGAACCCGAATTCAACTAATGGCGATAGCAGGCCTGCGGATGCGACCACAGTACTCACAGCAGCAATACCTAATTTGCTATAGACGAGCTTCGGTACAGAGTTCACACACGTCGTCTTCTTTCATTGCAAGAAGACACGCTCTGAGGCCAGGCATCAGTTGACAGTTCGAGTTAGCGACCATTTGTAAAATAGAAATAGTACATATTGCGTTTGATTACTAACAAAATAACAACCACCACCTTTATAGGGGATGGGGAATGAAATGGTGAATTCCATGGCGAATGGAATGGTCAATGGAGGGCAATTCCGCCGGACCAGCTGGTCACATGACACAACACCGCCCAGTTGGTGTTGCATGTGCATGACACCGGGAGCGACGAGATGGGGATGGGGAGAAGAGGGAACAGCCAATTGTCAACTGAATTGGATGTGCCCAGTAAGACACGTAGTGTAGGGGGCTGAGGACCTCCGTCGGGCCGTCTGTGCCTTTAGCGCCAGTCTCCTCTCGCTCAGACGTGAAAGAAATTCTTTTTCAATTGAATTCAATTCACACTAGCGTGGCGCAAGGTGCTTTCGTGGTAGTACTACTGCCCTTTTAAATGTTTCCATAGCTCCACTGGAAATAATAAATTTAATTATTTATTGTGTACCGCTTCGTTCGTCAATACGTCCGTTCGTGTGTTCGATGCCAACGCCGAAAATATCCTCCCCGCCAAGGAACTGGGCCTTTGCAGCCCTTACCGTGTCCAGCAAGACCATTCGACCGTGTAGGAATCGACCTTTATGGACCTCTTCCTTGCACTGCAGATGGCAACCGATGGGTCGTTGTTGCTGTCGACTACTTGACCCGGTACGCCGAGACTGCCGCCCTGCCTGCTGCTACCGCACGCGAAGTAGCCTCCTTCCTACTTCGGCACTTCATTTTACGGCATGGGGCGCCGCGTGAACTCCTCAGTGATCGAGGAAGGGTTTTTCTGTCTGAAGTTATAGAGGCCCTTCTTAAGTCCTGCCGCACGATCCATCGCACCACCACGGCGTATCACCCTCAGACCAATGGACTGACCGAACGTTTCAACCGCACTCTGAGTGACATGCTTGCTATGTACGTCGCGGCGGACCATTCCGACTGGGACGCAGTACTACCATTCGTGACTTACGCATACAACACCGCCACGCAGGCCACGACCGGCTTCTCTCCGTTTTTTTCTTTTGTATGGCCGTGAGCCTTCATGCACACTGGACACCATACTTCACTATCGGCCCGATGAGTCAGAGTGCACACCCATCTCCGACGTTGCCAAGCAGGCCGAAGAGTGTCGTCAGTTGGCCCGATCGTTAACTACGGAAGATCAGCAGCGTCAGAAGTCGCACCACGACGAAACGACTCCCGCTCCTACCTACTCACCAGGGTCGCTTGTCTGGCTGTGGGTTCCAGTGTCTACGCCAGGCTTGAGCAGTAAACTGCTTTCGCGCTACCAGGGTCCCTACCGCATCGTCAAGCGGACGTCTCCAGTAAATTATGTGGTTGAGCCTCTCACTCCGTCGCCCGATCAGCGTTGCCGCGGCAAAGATATAGCCCATGTTCAGCGCCTCAAGCCTTATATTGACCCCGTCGTAGTTTCATCTCCCTGAGTCGCCAGGATGGCTCTTTCGTTCCCGGGGGCAATTGTAAGGAAGACCATCGCCAACACCATACTCGTTTAAATAATGTAGGAGCGTGGACAGCACTGGTCATTCGCAATACGTGGGTATGTGACACAGAAGCCACACATGGAAGAGGCACCAACTCGTGGATGTCCCATCGCCATCGCTGGGACGAAGAAGAAGTCTCGTCTCGTTGGCTCTCCGTCTCGACTTGCTGGTCAGCGCGACTTGGTGCTTCGGTGCTACCGCTGCTGCTGGTGCGGCTGAAGAATAAAGCCTGAAAACCCTCTTATAATTGATATAAATGTCGCGCGCTGGAGGACCAGGGACATGATTAGGCAGTTTTAGCATATCGGTACCAACGTTCATAGATCGGTACCGTGTTTGCGTTACCGCCTACCGCGTGAGTGCACAGCGCGAGAGTTACCGCGAACGATAACTTACCGGCACAGGCTTCACCGTCGCCAGCGGCTTCCGGTAACACGGTAAACGGTAACGCAAACACCGTAACGATATGCTAAAACTGCCTATTACTGAGAAAATGGGTTTGCGCCTACCTCCCACGCCGGCAAAGCATGCTGCACTTCCAGTACTACCCCAGCTCCCAACTTTACCGCAGTCTGGCGCACGGCTTCAAAAAAGGAGCCGAAACGTCGTAGTGCCCCGAAGATGTCTCTTCCACGTCAAGAACATGCACATAAATGAGTGACACCAGTGGCCTAGCCAGAAATGTGTTTCGGGTGGTGTTCTACGCCTCCGACATAACAAATAACCTGAAAGGAAAGATAGCCTGCGCTACCATAACTTCATTTTCATTGTCTTTTGGATTTTATTTTGTTTTTATATATGATAAACAGCGTGGCGAAGAAACAGGCGGAAATGCAGAGGGCACAGAGTGGGTATGCACGTCTCAGAAAATTTTGTGGGGTGTTCTGACACCGAAACCCCCGTGTATCTTGTCACCCTGGCTACGCATTTGAAAATACTGCCGCACCCAGGCGAGCAAGCGAACCAGCGACCATGCGATAAACAGTTTCGAGTGCTTTTTTTGACCACGAAAGCGGAAGAAAGGAATGGCATTGAGTCATGGTGAAAACACTTGATGGACGCTTTTTTTTTTAATGACCTCGGTGTACATGGCCGTCTGCTGAGAACACGAAAGACGAGGACGCCCGCGACATAATATCGACGTTGTGTTGGTTGAGCTTGCGCCCTTACGTTGCCGCCAGCAAACAGCGGGTACAGCGAACCGTTGGAATAAACTATTTTCCCTCTATGGCGTAAATTCGGGGTGATTTCAAATCGGTGCAATCGAGGAACATACAACCGTCCCCATTCCCCGGGAATTTGGCGTCCAGACAAGTGGCGCCATCGCGTGGGAAGAGCGCCAAGTGCAGCTGGAGAGCCCTCTTCATCGCCTCGTGGACTCGTGAACGAGCTGTTACGAAACATTTACCGCATCCAACAATAACCGCCCTCAGTTAGGACGAGTGTCTGTCTAGCATGGCCCTTTTCATGTGTTCTGCCAGGTGTCCAACGCTGGGTGATATGCCCATTTTGCTAGCACTGCCTGGTATACGCACAATATCCCTCGCATTGCTCGCATTGAAAATTCACGCCGTCTGAGATCGGGGGTCCTGTGCTTCTCCTGTGCATATTGCTTTATTGCTGACACCAGCAAATCTGACAGAGTTCATAGGTGGGTGTTACGACGTTACATCTGGGGCGGTATTCTCGTAACTGTCCCTTTTGAAAACGTTCCTTTTGCGTCCCTTTCATCGTGACGTATTTCCCGGTTAAGGGGACGTTGGCAGCATGGAGAAAGGTTAGCAGTAGGTTTGCCGCGCTTGCGTTACGTCACTTCCGGTTGTTTGCTTTCAGCCAATCAGGGCTTGCCAAAAGGGACACTTTTTAAAGGGACGCAAAAGGGACAAAACTCGAGAATACCGCCCCTGGAACGAAAAGGAACCACAGTAGAATCGTTCCTCGTCTCAGCCGGAGAGAGCAACGATTTGCGCATTCATCGTCTTCTAATGCAATTTAGTCACAATTACTGCCTCCCTCTAAAGTTTAATAAGTGCTCCCTATCCCTTTGAACAGTTTCTCGTAGGAATATTCGAGGTTTGCCACGCTAAAGTCGAATCCGCTGCTTCCCGCTAAACGTACTGACGACTGGGCAAGTTAAATGAAACACAATAAGCAGGGCCTGTGCCAAATTAAGGGGTCTCAGCAAATGGGACACAAACGGCAGTGGTTGGCAATGGCATGGCGTTATAGCCACAAGAACGGACCGTCCTGTGGTAAGTAGTAGTATTAGTAGTAGTAGTAGTAGTAGTAGTAGTAGTAGTAGTAGCAGTAATAGTAATAGTAGTTGTTGTAAAAACGTTTTATTGAGCTGATGAAGTGGTAGTGGTTCCCTATTCAAGGAAGCTATGTGATGAGCGGGCAGCCTTCGCTCTGGATCCAGGCCAAAAGTGTCTGGACATCCAGATCGCTGCTAATCAGGAGGTCCTCCCACAGCTCAGGGGTGGGAAGGCGGTATGGAAGACGGGGAGGTTGGGGTTGTGCTTGCACTCTAACATGATATGAGGAAGAGTGCCGGGTTGTAAAGAGAACTTGCATTCAGCAGAAAATTGCGTAGGGAACATGCGGTAGAGGCGAACTGGGTGAGGGAAGGTAGTGCTCTGCAGTTGGCGAAGTAGTGATTCTTCTTCTTTTGATAGTTTAAGATGTGGAGGAGGGAAGTGCTGTGGTCGGGGGCCGGTAATATTGAGTGATATCTTGGAAAGTAACTACAGCGACGGAGGGTGTGGTATACTCAGTAGCCTGGAGGGAGAGGGCGCAGGTTTGCTGGTGAGCGAAATTATTGCCTGTCAGTGAGGAATGGTCAGGAGCCCAGATGAGGATTACTTTCCGACACGGTTGATGCTGCCAAAGCAGTTTTAAAGTTGAGCGGGCCACCCTACCGGCTAGGAAACTTCTGCAGGCTGCTTGTAGAATCTGTGATGATGGGGGGGGGTTCGTATGAACGAGGGCTAATGCGATTGCGAACTCTTCGGCAATCGATATTGATGACGTCTTGACCGTCGCTGAAGTTACGAGGGTGGTCCTGGTGGTTGGTGACCACGGGTATACTTTTTTATGCTGTCCGTTGGGATAGGTGCTAGCGTCCGTATAGGAGACGTCTGTATACGCTTTCCATAGGGTCTCGTGCGCTTGGCTTCGCGATTTTCGGCGGCCGGGATGTAAGTCGGGTGCATATTTTTTGGCAAGGGGCGTACCCGGATAACACTTCTCCAGTGATGAGGGAGGGGCTCAGAAGCAGTGGACTTACATGGGAGGTGTCACGTGAAGACTTTTCAGGAGGGCTATAGGAACGCAGGTGTTTGGGTGAGACGGAGACATTGACTAGATAAATGGCCTTCAATAAGTTGTGACACCGTGTTGTGGAGGCCCACAGACGGGCCGTGGAGGTGTTCATAGGAAGATTCAGCACTTGCTTGAATGCTTTGCGTATAAACCGGTCAATGGTGTCCGTGTCACTTTTGATGAGGATAAGGTAGGGTGCGAAATACGTGACACGTGAGATAAGGAGAGCTATGCTTGGACCAGCCAGACCATGTCTTTTTCCTTCTCGCCACGGCGGTGGTTAGAAACGCGTGAAGCATGTCTGAGACTCACGACCGGCTTAGACTTGGTTAAAAGCCTTGGAAAGTTTAGATAAAGGCTCATTGTTGCGTGTAATGGCCTGAATGGTGGGGGCCTAAAATCTTAAGTGAGGAGCTAGGCCGTATATATAGTATGACCATCCAGGCGGGTACAGACTGGTTCTTTCTGTAGAGCCGGTGAATGTTTACGGATGATGACAAGTTCAGATTATTGGGAGGGGGGGTGGAGGGCATTGAAGTCCCACGGAGGAGGCATAGTTGTGAACGACATCGGTAGCCTGTTGAAGGTAGTCTTGGATGTTTACCATGGAGTCGGTGTCGGGGCTGGGGCAAATCCAGGAGGGCGAGATTGAAAAGAAGTGGAGAAAGAACTGAACCTTGAGGTGTGCCCCGGTCCCATAGTGCGATAAGCTAGGATTTAACGTTTCTTACTGAATAATAGCTTGCCGATGAGTAAAAAAAATCAACAATGTAAAAGTAAGTGCGGGGGTCGCAGCCTGTTTGATTGAGGCGGATAAAATGGATGAATGCCAAACATTATAAAATGCCCCTTTTTAGTGCAAGGCAAGAATGGCCCGGGGGGAGTAACAAATGAGAGGCACGAAACGTCAAAGCAGACGCGGTGCGTATGGTATTTCGCCATGAACCTTCCGTTATATCGCGGGCTGTTACGACAGGGCATTCACAGCCTTGTGTTTTTTTTTTTTTTTTGCGGTAAAGGATGTACGCTATAACCAGAGGCCGGCTGGCCACCTGCGGTGTGAGCAGCACCAAAAAGAAAATCGCGCGCCAAAGGACACGCTGCCTTTAGGCGGAAGAAATGGCGCGCTTTGGTTTGCGCGCGAAACCGGTCAGTGCCTCCTTCGCTCGCGGCCAAAGCGGCACGAATACATACATGCATGCATACCTGGGGCCAGCGGACATGCGGGGCTTAAATTGCGCAACTGTAAATTTAAAAAAAATGAAGTTTGAAGCACGTGTACATGCCGGGGGTGTGCGGCGGGGGCCTTCTCTCGCTTACCTCTGCTTGCGGCAATTGAGGGATGGGAGAATTTGTAGAGTGAAACCTCTATTACTCGAAGTACAAACCCAGTAAAAGCCTCGTAGCGTCAATCTGACCTTCAAGCTCAGCCAAGGTCAAGTTAGCGCCTGGTCCGGTTGCGCAGTGAAAGCATGTAATCGCTCGTTTGTTCCAAGGGGAAGGGTGCGGAGAGGAGGCATGGGAGAAAGAGTAATGGCGCGTGCCACCATAAAATGATATAAGGAAGTGCTGGTGGCATCCAGTTCACTAGAGAGCCTACTTGTGCGAGCCTCCGCGCCTTGCGAGCGTTCACTGCACGCGCCCGTCGCGGAAACCAAGGTCTGGCTCTACAACCGGAGATAACAGCCCAGACAGCCGGTGGCCGGTACCATGAAATTGCTATGAACTTCGATTATTTCTCTTCCAACGAAAACCTTCATCCCTTCCTTGGTGCCTGGAAGCAGCACAAAAACTATCGTAATCGCCAGCCCATGCAGAGCGACATGATTTGCTAGCCGGAGCGGGTTCCGGGTTATGCCTCTGCGGTGATTTATTAATCGCTGCAACTGCAAGAAGGTCGGCTAATTCTGTCATAAAACGTGGGTGACGTCACTTAAGTCTGCGAAAAATTCTCATACCAAGAAAGAAAAAAATCTTTTGAGCTCCACCAAATCTTCCTTTCGCCTAGCCATTTAAAGGTTCGCTTTAAAAGCAATTGGAGTATGGATTAAACAAAATTTTAGTCGTAGGGAATTGCTTGCCGCGGTGATACCGACCGACCCAGCCGCTCGACAGCAAAATTCCCAGTAGAAAAAAATCCGAGTATAATCACGACCAGGTATAATCGCGCAGAAGGGCGGGATGCCAGCCTCCATTTTCCTAACGTCGAACAAGTCATGTCCCCCTGCGAAACTCAGAGGCGACCGACGGGTTGCCATATATAATCGGCGTCTTGTTCTATGGCACGCCTTTTGCCTACCGTTCATTCTCTTTCTTTTAAAGCGAAGCTGTCTATGGGTAGGATCAAGGTCCCTCAGTGCTTTTGGAAAAACATTTAGGGACTCTGCTAAGATCCAGCGGATTGTTTCTGGCAGCACACCAAGCGGAAGACCAACATTTTTACTCGTATAGAAATAATTCACAAAAAACTTTGCTGATTCCTCTGTCATAGGAATCGGTAAAACATGAAAGTGAAATGTGCAATGAAATCTGCAGCTGAGCATGATTTGCGGGTTGGCGGCTGCCTTGGGGGTGTGCGGGCGAGCGAACGTCCTGTTGGCGGGTCGCTTCGGAAAGGTTTTTTTTTATTTGGCGTCATTTCCGTCACGGATATGACGGCAGGGGAAATCTTGATGTTTCCGGGGAAAACCCACTTTCGTTTAAAAATATAAAACCCGAAACGAACAACTTTAAGTTTGGCGTACTCTTTAGTTCCAAAGGTTGCTTCCCCCCAAGAAGACCCTGTGTGCAGGTGTGCACCCTTTACAGGCCGCTTGCTTCCTTCTACTGGCGTAATTTCCGTGACGGATATGACGTCAGGAAAATCTTCGTGTGCACCGGCCAAACAACACTTTCGTGTTAAAATATTAAAAAAATGCCCTAGGGCCTACATATTTTATACAGAACGGCTGATAACGTCCCTTGAAAAGTGTCTTCTCAGCAATACATTTATGCTTAGAGGTGGAGCCGAGTATAAAGGAGTGGGTAACCGTTTTGTAAAGTGGCTTTCTACATAGTGTGTCGAAACAGTGAAGCATGACAATTTGCGGAGGGAGTATAGTTACGGCCCCAATTTATACTCTTATCCGTCTGCAAACGCCTCTTCACCGAGTCGTGTTTGCTGCTTGCCACGCGCGGCGTCTCTCCCCCCCTGACGTTGCGCAATAGCGCGTGCTTTGCGGCGGCAAGCTGTTCGCAGCACTGGAGACGTCGTTGTATCCACCCACCAATCGTGTGTGTCCTTTGCTTGTGACGTAGACGTCGCGACATTGTTGCTATGTTGAGGGTTGCTGTATACAGAGCTTCGATGTAGCGAATCCCAGCATAGCAGACCTCATTGGTGCATTAGTGCAGACCTCAAATATGCATAGGCAAACCCCAACATGACAAATCCCCCCAGAGCCCCAAAGGTTCGTTTGATTTCCCCTTTTTAGCTGGGTGGGAGGGCTGCGATTTTTAGTCTCCTCCTACAACTGCCCGGTCTGTCGAGTTCCAGCCACCCCTGCCCACTTCGTCAATTCCTGTGCCCTCAACACCCCGTTCCTCTACCCTACCTAATCCCCAAGCAGTGTGAATGCACGTTGACCGGGTCGGACCTGCAAGAGCAGCTGCCTGATCCAGCGGGCCACACGAGCAGCGGCGGCGCAAAGCCTCCTGGACTGATCCACCGTTTTGCAGAGGATGCGCAAAAAGGACCTTTTTAAAGGGGAAAGAAAAACCCCCGGGACAACCCCTCAAAAGGCGCATCGCGTGATTCGCGTGGCCCGCTATCGGCGCTGCGCACAAGGCCACGTTCTCAGTAGTTCTGCGCAGAACGAGCAGCGGTAGCTGCCGCCGCTGCGGCCAAGGCAGCCGACCACCCCCCCAGCCTCCCATGCATCTGTCGTCTGGCGCAACGCGACTCGTCTCGGGGCCGGGGAAAGAGGAAGGGCGCTTTTTCGTGAATGAACGCCGCGTTCGGCGGCCCCCCCTTGGGGTTTGTGAGCGTTGCAGGGAAACCGAACGGTTTTGAGCCTTGGTCGGCAATACAGCTAAACCAAAGGTTAACCAAGCGAAACCAAGACTCAACCAGACTAAGCCAAGCTTTTGCTTTGCATATCCAAGATTATCCGAGCTAAGTCACTGCTAATTTTTTTTTTTGTTCAGTAAACGTTTTGCCTCCTTTCCTTTACTCGCCTCCTGCTGTCATATCGGTAACCACGGCAGTCGACTGCGCAAAATGCCCCCCGAATGTGTTTCGGAGTGCAAACTATAACGCTGTAAGAGAACGCGCTTCTTCCCTGCACTCACCGATGGCGGCGTGAAGAAGCTGTACCCGATGTCGTCGTCCGTGACGAGCTCCTGGTAGACACCGAACAGGTCGGGCGACATGGTTGGCCCTGCGCTCGCCGACGACGTGGCCGCCGTCCAGGTGGCCGCCATGGCTTCGAGGCGCAAAAAAAGATAAGAACGGGCGAATGCGTTACACATCACGCTCCTTCTTCCAGGAAAGCGAAACATGAACACACGGAAACCAGAAGACGCAGGAGACAACGCCACTCGCAGCTGAAGTTAAATTTGAGTGTCGTATCTGATGGAGATATTGTTTAAAAAAGGAACAAGCAAGAATGGGAAGGAACACACTTAGTTGGACAGCTTTCAGTCTGCGTGCTGCGTTATCAAGGATGGTGACCTGCTGTTCGCGGAGAACCAATAGAAGATGATTCCAATTTCTGCCTTTCGCTTTGTGATTCGACCGGGCAGGGCTGAGGGCTCCGCCTTTTTACGATCTCACCGGGATAAAATGAAAACAGGCAAGCACCGGAACCTCTGCGTTGACAGATGACAAATCGCTTTTTTTTTAAATGCCACATCTCGTGAAACACTAAAAATAAAAACAAAGATCTATAGCTGAAATGCGAAATTTAGGGACAGACAAACGCAGGTACAGTGAACGCGTCAATGGGATGATCGGTTCTAATATAAATATATATATTTTTTACTATCCTGGCGATTACAATTTTTTTACGGTCCCCGCGTTTCCTGTGCGAACGCGTCCCGTCTTACGGAACTTCCCCACATATGGCTTCTTGGCCGATCCCCACCAGGCACGTGCCGCTTCATCCCCCAGCAATACCGGTATAATGTCTAGAATATACTATCTAGTAGTAGTAAAATATACTAACTAGAATATACTACCTAGAATATACTATCTAGTAGTACAATATACCATCTAGTAATATAGTACCTAGAATATACCGGTATAGTGCCTAGAATATAAACAGTATATTCTAAGCACTATAATACCGGCGATTTTTAAAAACGACAGTCTTTCTTGGGCTACTTAAACGCAGAAATTTCAGTCTGTCTGTATGCGTGTCTGTATGTCTGTCTTTCTGTCTGTCTGTCTGTCTGTGACTCCATTCAGACACCCGGCCAAAGTGAAACGGAAGCTGCGCAATATTCTTATATACTCACAGCCAAATTGAAACGTCTAAATCCGGTATCAATGTTCATACTTGTGAACATTGTTGAACAGTAACAAGGCATTACGCAAATATAAGGCAGAAAATCAATACATACGTGATATCTGCAGTGCTCTTTTATTAAAAAATTCATAGATGCCTCGTTTTTGCGATAGCAAATGAAGTGCTAGATCAACTGCAGAAAACCGCCAACTGCTGTTGCTCGCGCTATCTGGCGGCATTAAAAAAATCCAACGGCAACAGCAACGAAAGCTTCTAGTAGATAGGTTCCACGTTCTGCTTGAAACGCTCGTGGAGTATAGGGTAACGTGATTCTATAAACGTTGTAGTAGGGTGCCTCGATTCACGCGCGTCTCCGCCGTACGGCAGCGCTGGCATCGAGGCACCCGACTTGGAGCAGTGGAACACGGTAAAGTTAAATTGACTTGATGCAAAACTTCTTGCGTGTTATTTTGGGAGGAACGAGACGGGAGAGGAACAGCATGAGAGGTGAGCGGGAAAGAGAAGGGAAGCATTTACTTGGCAGGGGCGGCAGTCGACTATCGTCTTTCGTCGACATTCACAACAAAAGGAGCAGATACGGGGCCAATTTTTTTGCGCGAACATCATTAAACTCGGCCGGCTGCCACCCAACGTGGGACTACCACCCTGGCAGGCTGCCACCCTGCCGTGGTCGCTGCTAACGGTAGGCTGAAGACACTTCGCTCAAGATCAGGCTCAATGTTGCCTACATTAAACATTTTCTTTTTAAGCTTCGACAGACTTCCTCTCCCCTGTGCATGACCTGTGCAGTTCGCGAGGATTTGAAGTACGCTCTCTGCGCATGGACGTCCTCACTACGAACTTGAACGCACCCCCGTTGAGCTTCCTCTGGCCCTGCCCGTGTTCGCCCCGTTCTCTTTGCCAGATCTTCTTGCGCCGTGGCTCGCAACAGAAATGGTATGTAGCACAGGAAAGGCGCTCTTAACGTTTCTCCGGAACACTGGGCTTGGAAGTGAGCTATAAACTCTCGAAAAAAAAAATGGCTCTTTCGCCTGATTTCGTGCCCGCTTTTGTGTGTTTCTGGGTATGAGCAGTCATGTGTACGCGAGAGATCTTTCCATAACTTTTCGTATCACCTTCTCCCCCCCTTTTGGTGTAGCAAGTCGGGCGGCTAGCCTGCCTGCCCTCACCTGCTTGAAGATTGTTCTATCTCTCTCTCAAGGGCTCGACATCTCAGCAGGAAATGCAGAGGTGATCAACACACAATGTACACCAACATCGCATAAAGTCATAAAACGCCAAGAACAACTCTTGTAGGGGTAACCACAAAAGGAGACATCGCCACTGCGGCCTCATATATCTCCACCTGTCGTTTGGGGCCGCAAGAGGCAATGGCCATGGGTCATTCCACCGCGACTCCCTGACGAACTTTGGCTGGCGCAGCGAGCCCAAGAAGCCGGACGGACTCAAGGGGTCCTGGAATGAGGACTCTTCCCCCCCCGGGGTGAAGCTTCCCGATACAAAGTTTATTCTTCCTCCTCCTCATTGCAGAAAACCATACTCACAGTAAGACTCTCAACACACCTGTCACCCATATCAAGCCGGACTAGCACCACCTAATTCTCTCTTTCGTAAAAAGCTTCCTGACGACATCTAAATAACCCTTTTCTCGGCTCCGGGCCACTCAGGCCTTTTCGAGAACGAGGCAGCACATGCCACCGCCCACAACCTTCGTATCCGGGCATTCCCAACTTCTGGACAGGAAACCACGAGTGGCACAGTGAACGTTCAGTTAGCAGTGAAACACCCATCGACCCCACTTACAACTCGATACTCACCCACCACATACACATAAGAATACCACATCCTCCTTCACACCCCTCACTATCAAACCACTGTGCATACATGCTCTGAAGACTGCAAACAGAAGCATTTTACAATAACATAACCCTCTCGAACATCCCAAGATCAACAAAGTGTACTGTTGGGCGAGTTGGTAGTTCATTGTAAAAGATGCTACAGCGCGAAATAAAACACGGACAGAGAAAGATGGCGGGACGAGCGCTCGTCCCGTCGTCTTTTTCTGTCCGTGTTTTATTTCGCGCTGTAGCATCTTTTACAATCTCAAGATCCCTTTTCTCACCAGACTTCCTGCACTGCAACTCTCACCTTAAGACATAGCATTAAGACCAGATAACATTAACCCCATTAAAGGGACCCTGCACACTTTCGATAAGCGTTTTCACTCTTTCCTTCGCGTCTGGAAACACTGCGAAAGATACAGTTATCGCCAGCACGGAGCGGCGCTGCGTGGTTTGCTCGTCGCACCAGATACGCCTTCCATTGCTTATTTGTTTTTATAGCTTTTTAAAAGTTGTTATCGAAAAGCGTTCATTGCTGCAACTGAAGGATAACCGGCCAACAGTTGCTACATGGCCTTAGTGACGTAATTCGAGCCGTGGAAGAATGTCAAGAAAGGGAAAGAGAGAAAAATCTTTTGAGCGAGTTTACAAGTTATCTTATGGGCATAGAGCCGTAATTTTTGGCCTAGGTACTTTGCGATCCCCTAATTTAAGTACTGGGTGTGTTGAGTGACTACGTTCTACATACATCTAAGATTTCAAAACAAAATTGAAAAAACTGTTGCAGGGCCCCTTTAGAGCCATGAAGACAAAATACAGGTTTGTTTTATTCGGAAGATTTCGTGTTTTATAGCGTTCCCAGCGCTTGACCCGATGCAAACGATGCTTTATTCACTGAGAAGGTAAATCCATTTAGGTTAAAATTTTCATTTTGCCAACCGGAACCGACCGCTCTGCAGCCGATTGGGAAGCCTTGTTTGCCGTTAGTGAACCTAGATGGCGCCACCACACCGTGGCAAGCCGTTTTCTGCCTCTGGTTTGTTTTTGACCTTATTTGTTATTTGTACATGGCTTGTTTTTGTTCAGGTAGAAAATAATCGTTTCGTCAAACATAGTGCTCGCTCGACAAATAGGGTCACGTAAGACACCGTTGCTTGCGTAAATCTGCCAGTGTCGTTTGAGACGACCCCAAAGCGCCGCAGTCCTGTGCAGCTAAACCAAGCATAGTGCCCGCAGTACCAACAGCAGTACGCGTCGGTTCTTCTACGCTTACGTGTGCTTTCGTAACTTACACTGTTTGTCCCACCGTTCTTACTGCTTTAAAAATAATGTGCCCTAAATTTAAGCGCAAGTACCTCGTTCGGCAAGCTTATAAGCTCTGCCTAATTTGCGTTTGCTTTTTCCGGCCTCTGCCAATCGCAGAGCTGGCTGGTATGACATCACAGGTTCTGTTGCGGGAAATGAGCGAGTGGGTCGCATGGCCATTCCCTTTTTTCCTGATTATATAGCTTATTTCAGCGAAGTTTACGATAAAAATGCTGTCAGTATGATTCTAACGACACAGTCTTTTGAATGAACCAAACTTGTGTTTTGTCTTCATGGCTCCTTTAACAACCCATCCCTTGAACAGTGGGAGTCTGCGCTAACCGGTTTGTGGCCGGAAGTTCAAGAAGCCCCTGCGCAGTGAGCCGGCGATTCGGCGCAGGCTTGCGGCCTGGGGACATTAAGGCTGACCCCATCCCCGTCCCAATATCCTTCAGCGCAAATAAATGCTTACTCCTCCCCCCCCTCCCCCCCCCTCCCCTCCCCTCCCCTCCCCTCTCTCTCTCTCTCTCTCTCTCTCTCTCTCTCTCTCTCTCTCTCTCTCTCTCTCTCTCTCTCGTGGCCCTCAACAACACGCTATGGACTAAGGATCCGTTATTCACTGAAAACTTTAGCTTTAGTTCAAGTCCTTCCAAGATTAGTTCAATTTCTTCGCTTGGCAGCACTGGAAACGGCCACGGACATGGCCGAAGCGCCACGGACATGGCACGGCTTGTGCCACTGTGCCCGAACACCGCAGGAAAAAAACAAAACAAAAAAAACACCGGTGTGCGTCGTCTGCTCCGTTTCAACCCGATTCTCAACGGTGGTGTCAACAAAGGTGTTATTAATCGCACTCACATTGGAGTCAAGGCATTACTTTTCGTTCGGTGGGATAGAGTTTGGAACGTCCAACACATCATGTGCTTAACACGGACAAGTACCGCCCTCCCGAGGAGTTCCACGTAACCAGTGACGGCGCACTCACATGGTTGCGTGCATGCGTGCCTCACCAGTGAATACAACCTGTGGTTGTAAGTCCACCGCTGAAGAAGTCCGTGTCAGACGTGCTTGCGGCCTTGACCCGAGCAGTACGCATTTAGGGACGATTTTAGCTATCCTGTCCCACTCGATCCCGCCATGCACCTCTTCCTTTTCCACGCCTCAACACCCCTATTTCGAAACTCTTGTCCGAAGCGCCTGGTCGTGACAAGATGAACGTCCGATTTACTTTTTAATGACAAAACCCACCGTCATAATCGAAACGTGGATCTTTGAGGCTGTTATTCCTACATTTTTCGTTCGTACGCTATGCGCTACCCAAAACATCAATCATTTACAAAAATTACATACAGGGACACGTACAGGTGCCGTCAAAAGTAATTGGAACCCGGTCTAGTCAATTTACAGGGATTTTCTTCTTCTGGAAACTGTCTGACTGCATTGGTGTGCGTTTAAAGGAGTCCCCCCTAATAGATAAAGCTTCCTGTAGACCGGTAACAGCGGTCGTAAGGCCAGTCAGACAAATCTTTTGTGATATTCACAACTCCTTGTTCCAATGAATGATGAAGGCCCCTGTACAGAGATTTCCTGAGAAATCGACGGGGAAAGTGTTAAGAGTAGGGATGTTGCTCACATAGAAATTGAAATTTCATCCGCATAATGGAACGTCATGCAGTGCGAAGGCGTGGCTGTGGCCGTGCCTATGCAGGGCAGAATGCCGGATTGAAGGCCCCCAGGTTACAGTTGGAACGTAAGGCTCCGCGCCGAGTGCGCGGGCGAGGTGATGACCATATTTTCGCGCGCATAACCCGCACCGAAAATGCGGAAATTTCAGTGGCAAAGCAGGAGCGGGGATAATACGCGGTTTTTTTTTCTTTAGTGCAGCTTCACGGCAATGCGCGTTGTGCCGTGAAGCTTCTACGCAGTAACACTGACTAAGCTTTTCATGGCAGCTTTTGCGCAGAACATACCGGGTGCGCGAGGTATTTGAGAACGCTGTTCCGTACCGTCATACACACCAGCAGCCGCATCATATATCTAGGCGCACGGCTTCTTGTTCGTCGACCCTTTATCATTCATACTGCGCAGTTTGTTTAAAGATGGGAGTGTGCAACTTGAAGCAGGAAATGAAACACCATGCAGACCTCGTCGCCCTGGCCGCGCACCACAGAGACTGGGAAATTTCCACCTTTCTAAAAGTAGCGAGGTCTTTCGTTTACAAGGTGTGGACAGAGCTGATGTGTTGTGGCGGTGACGTGGAATCTGTGGCGACAAGGAAGAAGCACAGTCAGCGGTCAGAGATCGTCAGACCCCTTAATTTCTCCGGCGGTGGTGTTATCCGTTGTCCGCAATGAGGGTGACGACATGCCACCACACGTTTTTCGCAGGACTCCGCGTTAATGCCGCCGGTTACGTGGATGTGCTTGCCACCATTGTGAATCCATGAATAGAGTGTGTTTTTAAAGGAAGACCATGTGTCTTTCAGCAAGATTCGGCTCCGGTCCACACCGCCTGCGTAACTTAATAGTGGCATGGCTGACAACTTCTGCGACCCCGTGACTCCAAACTTGTGACCTCCTAGTTCTCCAGATTTACATCCGTTCGACTACTATGCCTGGGGCGTCGTTGAGATAGAAGCAAACAAAAGGGCCGTATAATACAAAAGACTCGTTGAAGGCCGTCGTTCTCACTGAATGATCAACATTTCTAAGGAGCACCTGATCCGTGCATGCAGCCGTTCGCGAAGCCGAATCGAGTCGCTTATTGCGGCCGATGGCGCATTCATTGAATAGTTATGGAAATGAACCATAACAGACGTATTTCGCAATGTTTGGTGAAAATATGTCTGATTTTTCTGGCGATATTCTGTTGTGCCTGGCGCCAACGTTCTGTTCTCAAGTACCTCGCGCACCCGGTACAACGAAAAGGAAGAAAAACAAGGAGGAGAGCACTTTAACAACTGAATTTCATTAGTGAATTGTGACATCCGCCTTGCAGTCAGTGTATCCGACTTGCTAAATATACGCTTTTTGTGTCTACATAGTACGTGATGAGTTGCTTGAGCAGTACTTTGGTGCAGCCTTTCCTGTATCAAATGTGTGGGGAATACGCGAGGATTGTTTTTTTTTTTTTTTTTTTTTTTTTCCCGGCGGGCTGAAAGTGGGGGAGCGGATTATATGCAGGGGTGGGTTATACGCGCGAATATACGGTATGTAGATTGGTACAACTTGCTTTGGTCGAGACGTCCAAAGCCGCGCGAAACGACTGGACGCGGGCGCCAAGCGACGATAAGCGACTGGATGTTGTTCCAAAGAGATGCCAAGCGACGCTATATGGGGTGTGACGTGACTTCGAAGTGGATGCAATTCTCTGTCTGCGCGCCTGCATATGCTAAGCAAGTAGGCAGTGGCCGTTTTGGTTTACTCTCCACTCCCCTTCCGTATTCGATTTATTCTTCTGTTGATGATGATGATTATGCTCGTATTGGTATCCCCTTTAAAGCGGGGTTATGACGTATCATCTCACCAAAAAAATCCCGGGCCATCTCCCCTAACGTCAAACCCACAGAGAGGGGCGAAGCGTGCAGTGTATAATTGCATTCTTGGCGCCTTGGCGTTTTTGCCAACGGAGATGAAACCGTTGGGGAGTTAGTTTGTTATATCCGATATTCGTTGCAACCTATAAGGTAGAACTGGACTCTAATAATATGGAAATCTAGCTGTCGCAGCAATCCTAGATAAAAAATAAACGCATTGTTCTAAGCTTTGAACCCACTATAAACGAGGTATTATACTTATCTGCCCCCTTGCGGCATTTCAAACTAAGCAGACCGAAACGTGAGATCGTGAAATTACAGCAGAACAAAAGTTCGTTCGGCAATGCAGGCCTGCGTGCTTATTTACTTGAAGGAGGAAGTGGCCTTCGCCTGGTGGCTCTTCACACCTCAGGCATGCGGTGCAGGACGCCAGCGCAGGCAGAAGGATACGCCATCGTGCTGGCGCTGCACGCACCGGATTGTCGCACGATAATAAGCGACTCGAAAACGGCGGTCTCCAACTTTTCGCAGAATAACGTGTACCCCACTACGGCAAGAGCCCTAGCCCCAATCACACAGAACAGAAGACTGGCAACCAACGTCACCATCAAGTGGTTCCCGGCGCATGCTGGCGAGCTGGACGAGTCGGCTGGCCCGAATCGCAACGAGGAAGCAGACAGGGAGGCGCACGCGCTAACAAGACGCGGGCTCCGTCATCGCTCCCCGCAATACGCGAGGCAAACCCGACAGAAGCCGCTGCCGAGAACGAGAACAGCGAAGAGTATGCCATCACAACGTACGGGGAAGTTCTGCAATGGTACAGAGCGAACCGCAACAGATACCCACCGCCTCATCGGGACCTAACACGCAAAGAAGCGACCACCCTACGACAACTACAGGCAAGAGCGATATGGACTCCGGTATGGGCGAAACACATCTGTCCGGAGATATATCACACAGACACGTGCCAACGGTGCAAGAAGGCGCGAGCCACCCAGAGCCACATACTCTGGGAATGCTCGCCCCTGCACCCAACACCCAAGACAACGAGTTGCCAGACGAGATCTGCAGCAAGCTCATCAGCACAGAACTCGGTAATCAACGGGCCGTCGTCCAGCACGTCCTCGAGCTCCTGGACCGGCAGAAACCCGGGACGTCGTCTCGCTTGCGAGACAACGGATAGGGTGAACGCGGGGCTAGGACGAAGACATGGAACACCACAACGAAGAAGCAGCAAGACTACCCACAGAGACAAGGTCCAGCACGTGCCACGTTCCCCTAGGAGCGTGAGACGACCGTGCTCGCCTTCGGGCTCGCAGCACGGCCGCCGCCTCCGTGGGGCAAGCGGGCACGCAAGAGTCTCCCCTCCCCCACCCCCTCCCCCTGAACTGCCGGATCGATTCAATAAAGTTGTTTCTCTCTCTCACAGTCTGAGCGGAATGAAGTTTTTCACAGTGTCCACGCAAGAAAGGACCTTTTCTACTTGTGCGGTTTCTCAAGCTACTAAAAAATGGTAGTTTTGTCTCAATTTCTTAAAATTTGGCCTTTAATATGCTAGCTGCCCAGTTTTGAGCCCCGCGGAAACCAAATATTTCTTCGTTATCACGTGGCTCTCGAGGTTTCGGTTTCGTTATAAAAAGAATAGGTGTCACTGAAATGAAGCGTGACCAAACAAACTTCGTATTGAGTTCGCTATATCCGATAATTCGCTAATCAGTGTTCGCCATAACGAGGTTCGACTGTACTATTTTCCAGATTGTTTACTTTTTCACTGCTTATTTACTTGCACGCCCTCTTCAACCTTCCCTGGTAATGTTCTTCCCTTATGACGGACAATGATTGATTGTGGGGGTTTAACGCACCGACACAACGCAGGCGATGAGGCGCACCGTAGTGGAGGGCTCCGGATTAATTTTGACCACCTGGGGATCTGTAACGTTCGCCGGAATCTTGTACACACGGGCGTTTTTGCTTTTCGCCTCCATCAGAAAAGCAGCTGCCGCGGCCGGGAATCCAACCCGCGTCCTCGTGCTCAACAGCACAACGCCTTAGCCACTGTGCCACCGCGGCGGGTATGACGTACAATCATGGACAAATGAAGCACGGCCACGAAAATACGCACCAGAACACGCAAATTGCGCGATTCCTTTCCATGCAGGTCGAATCGACGCGTAGATTAATCACAGTAACAACGTTTGGAAATGTGGCTTTCCAAATATACCAATATGCGCGCCATTGTTTGACCTCAACGAACAGTATTTTTCAATTTTTCGTGTCCCGGTTCATATTTTCGTGTTCGCGTTTCATATGTGCTTCTTCTTCTATACGTTTCTGCTATTTTGTTTGATTCCTTCGGTCTCTTTCCTTTGAACTTCTTGGTGGCTGGAAAGCGAAGCTAGGCGGCAGCGTTCCGACACGCGTGACGTAAACCTGAGCAGGCAACAAGCCCTGTCAGAAAAATATAATCGGACGAATTGATGCAGATTCGTTTGTAGGTGCGCAGGCAAGCTTCACTTATGGTTCATTTGCATCCTTACGCGCGTCAAAACGAACTCTGCTTAAGGAGTTCATCCAGGATTTCAATTTCGGCGGGGGGGTCGAAATACTCCTGGGGGGTGTTTATAAAATGGTAGTGCCTATTATCGCGGCCACCGTGAGAATTACCGTCACAAATTTCTCACGGCAATCGCCTCTCATTGGCTAAGAACGCTACCCGGAGATTATATGGAATAAATATTCCCTAAAAAGCCGCGTTCTAAGCTGCCCCTGTAGCACTGTGGTATCGTTCTTGGGTTTTAAACGAGGAGGCTCAGGTTCGAGTCTGGCATTGCGATATTTTTTTAGCGTTCGGATTTTTTCGGTTATCGTGACTTTGTTAACGCTTTTTTTTACTCTGGTTTCTACTCTATCAGGAGATTGACGCACAGGACTTCTAGAATGGGTTGAATTAACGTTTAATATAGGTTGTGTTCCGTGTCGTTGGGCTGGGCTAGATTAGGTTTGTTGCAGTTTGGCTGGATTTGGGTAGGTTATGACGCGTTCGGTTAGGTTGCGTTAGGTTCGGTGAGGTTATGTTACGTCAGCTTACGTTAGGACGTAATACTATTCAGCAAATTTTAGGTCAGCCAGCTTTTATGGAAACTGCCGTGAGAATTTTCAGGAGGTAATTCTCACGGCTGCCGTGAGATTAGACGCAGCACTGTAAATTCCTGGGTGGGCTGCTCGCGGTTGAAGAATCCTTTTTTTGGGGGGAAAGGGGGGGGGGGGGGGGGGGGGTGTCGAAGTCCTCCTATAGGGTCTTAGGGGAGTGTGTATGAATCCCTGCTTTGCTTGTTGCGCAAAATGGGGTTTTTGTTTAAGGGAGGTCAGTTGGGGAAAGCGCGCTATCCACTCGTTTGCCTGTAACCGCAACCACTCAAAACGAAAAAAAAAAAAAACACCAGCAAAGAGGGGGAAAACACGAGCCAAAAGCGGGTATCGAATGGTTGTGTCTGAATGTAAAAAAAGCGCGCCTAAATGGACTGCGCAAGACAGGCGCTGTCAGCAAGTTTCGGGCAGGTTTTGGCGCGAAATTCAAACAGAAGCAAGCGAGCCGAATTGGACTCGGTAGTGTCGTAAGTACCCAGAGTAGCTCCAAACCGCGAGCTGTGGGCCATCCAATAAAAGAAAACAAGAAAAGAGCTTACGAGATTACCATATCGCCTTTCGACGTAATTTGCAGCGAATGAAGCAGGTACGCGTAATATTTATTTTTGTTATCTAAGACTTGCGCAATTCCGATTTCAAACCATTCGGGCCAGCGGGGCTAACAGGCGGAAGGGATACAGACGAACGCTGAGACGTATCTTTTTGTCCCATCTACCCACTGACCGGTATACGTTTCACCTTACGTGCGCGGCGCAAGCAAGTCTGCTCGCCATATCGCATCTTACGTGTCCGTCCTCTGTGGCTCATTAGGAGAGGTCGCCGCTTATTTACCTCAATTGAATTGCGCGCCGACTGAACGTGTAATGAGGCTACTCGTAATGCGTCCTCCAGCAAAAACAGTCACGTACGCGCGACGCGTTCCTTCAGATATATTTCTCCAGGTCGCGTGCCAGGCGACGACTTCGCAATCCCTGTGCGCGCCTGATCACGTCGGGCTTGGCAGCTTTATCCCGCATATCCGCGCGAGTAGGGAGCGGCTGTAATTGTCACGTTACGCGTCGTCCTTGGTGCGAGCGGGTCACATTCACGGAGGCGGGGATGGGGGTGCAACGCTGCGCGAGGTAGTCACAAGGTTTTCGCACGATCCGTGGCTCGAGGCCGGAAACCTCGAGCGATTAGCACCGCTAGGTGTCAAGAGTTATGGGGTTATAGCAGAGCGGAGAATCGGTACAGTACCAGGTAAACCTGCGCATGCGCACGACCAGTTTTTTCGCCTCTACGCACGTGCAGTGGCGCCAGTCATCAACCGGATACCGTACCGGGACCGGTTCACCGCTCTGCTATAACTCTCTATTGTGTGCGGCGCCGAACGAGCAACTGCGGTTTTGCATTCCGCGGTGTATACGCGGACTATATGACGGTACTTATTAACTTCTTTGCTCTCACATCGTATTTTCGTCTCTTACTTCGCTTTCGTTTCTTTGCCTTTTGGCGCCAATTGCTTCAAGCAGCATCTTTCTAAACGTATATGCGGCGCTTTCTTCGCTTTCGTTTCTTTGCCTTACGGCGCCAATTGCGTCAGCAATCAGAGAGAGAGAGAGAGAGAGTGGGGAGAGAGAGACGGAGAGAGAGGGGAGAGAGACAGAGAGAGCGATAGAGAGGGTGGAGAGGGACAGAGAGAGACAGATAGGGAGGGAGGAGAGAGAGAGAGCGATAGAGAGGGAGGAGAGAAAGGGGAGGAGAGAAAGGGGAGAGAGAGGGCAGAGATACAGAGAGAGCGATAGAGAGGGAGGAGAGAAAGGGGAGAGAGAGGGCAGAGATACAGAGAGAGACAGAGAGATAGGGAGGAGAGAGAGAGGTAGGATAGAGAGGCAGTGAGAGACAGTGAGATAGGGAGGAAAGAGACAGAGAGAGAGAGAGAGAAAGGGGAGAGAGAGGGGAGGAGAGACAAAGAGAAAGAGAGAGAGAGACAGAGAGAAAGCGAGAGAGAGGGAGAGAGATAGGGGATAGAGACAGAGATAGAGAGGATAGAGAGACAGAGAGAGACAGAGACAGACCGAGAGAGAGGAAGGAGAGAGAGAACTCTATTGGGCCGAGCTCTGTCCCGCGGACATGGTGGCCGCTGGCTTTAGTCTAGCGGCGACAATGACAGCCCGATTCGTCACAGAGGCTTGAACCTCCGGATGGGAGCTGCCCAGCGCCCTCCTCCACTGCTCGTCGCAGGCTACAGAAGGAAAGGGATCATTGAGCAAGCCTACATTATGTGGGATGAGGTGGTGGCAATGCCACATGTTGGGACTGACACGCCGCAGCTTCCTACATGATTAGGGTTCAACGCTGCTGGTGTGTACCTGCTCCACTCACGTGCCGTCACGTTCAGGTGTTCCGCGGGCACGCACTGTTCCATATCTTTTACGTTTCCAATTCATAGTTTTGTGGATTTCGTTAAGCGGGCACATTAGCCCCTCAAAGTTCCCCATTCCCGGCCAGTTCCCCAAATGGGGGTGCACGAAGAACGAAACAACAACGGCAACAACTTTTGTTCCGCTGCTGGGGACGGGTGCAGATCGTGCTACTACTGCGGCGACTCGGCTTGAAACCACATAAGATCACGCACTTTATTTTAGATGCAAAGCATCTCTTGCTCGGGGGGATGTCCCGCGTCCGTGCCCCGTCCGCAGCGCCTCTGCTGATGATTGTGGCAGGATGCCCCTAGGGATTGGCCAACCAAATAATCCATCACAAGATAGCTTCGCGTTCAACCACCGTCGTCATCTTCCCGTAGGGGAACCGCTGAAGAAGAAGAAGGAGAAGAAGATCCCCTGATTGGGTATGCGCCAATATAGTGAAGGAACAACAACAACAACAACAACAAAGACAAAGCTGCGAAGACGAGGGCGTGTACGTTGCTCTAAGCCGGTGAACCAACGTCAACAACCTTTACCTCACCAACGCTTATGGAGACTACCGATTCTACCACAGAGACGACAACATCGACGAGAACATGATGGACGAGTTTGGGCGCCTCGAGAACCACCGCCTACTCATCGTAACACAACAGTACTTGCGTGCCTTTGCCACCGGTGTGGACGCGGACGCGGAATTCCCTCTGGCGCTACTAAACACCAGATCACTCAACATAACTTAGAAGGCAAGTTGCGCTTGTTGTGAACACTGAGACGGACACAGGGAAAAAACGTAGACTTTCACGAGAAGTGTTTTCTTCTTTTACGTGTTTTTTCCCCCGTGTCCGTCTCAGTGTTCACAACGAGCCCAACTTGCCTTCAAAAGAATGTTACACCAACTAGCCCGACATCAAGCTTAACTGAATCAACATAACGGCAACACAATGGAACCACACGGAACCCTCATGATGCTTCGCATCCTCATCAGGGTTCCCCACGGGAAGATGGTGTAATTTTATTTACTCTTTACAGCGACTGCAATTTTCTTGACCGGACAAGAACTGCTACATCAACGACAGTTGTTCGTCGAATGGGGAACTCAAGGCTTTCGCCTTTCAAAAATGAAAAAAGAAGACCATACTGTAAGTGTCTTTGGCCCTTCCACCAGTGAACGTTGGTGGAGTCACCTTTGGGGCGACGACCCTGGACGGAAAGACCCTGCCTTGTTTAAATCATTGCTCCCGGAATCGATGATAATGATTGAAGCGACACCATCGTCATCGTAATCATCAGCGTCACAATTATCATCACGGTGACCGGCCAGCGTCATCAGTTCCACGCGCTACAGATCGAACGTCTAGTCAGCAGCTGGGCGGCCGCACGTCAGCACCGCTCCCACTCCTGGCCGGGCCAACGCGACCTGAATAAATGTAGGAGCCCACCAACCGAGTCAGCCTCCTACATGATGATGATGATGTCCTCAAAGATTTCGGAACGTACCGACAAGGGGGGATTGGCCAGGGCTAAATCAGTTGTTAAAGACGTGGGGACTTCAAAATACTAAATTATTTCCGGAAAGAGACTGTAAAAGGAAACTTAGTTATGAATAAAACCCGAATTATCCATTAATTAGCACCCTTCAGCAATTCAAACGACCTGAAGCAAAAAGAAAATTTTGAATGCTAATATATCGTTTCTTTCTCTTCTTTTTCCTTTCTTTTCACGGCTTTCTCTTTTTTTCTTTTTTTTCTACTTTTTTTCTCTCTTTTTTTTTCTCATTTTACCGTCATCATTCTCAGTGCAGATGGAGTGCTATAGTATTGCATCCCTATATTGTGTTCCGATCTGATCTTTTTGTGTCACATATACTACACATTCGAACATTGTCGTCGTATGAATACCAATTGTACGTATTTTTGTACCACTTTACTGCCGTGATTTGCGCTAAAGTTGCTTCAACACTTATTACTTCTCGATGTAAAACACGTCCTGCGATGTATTCTTATTCTCAAATTTTTCCTATCAATTATTTCTGAATCTGTTTGAAATTTTGGTATGATGCTTCAACCTCCCCCCCCCCCTTCCTCTTCCTCATTTCTTGTGCTAGTCAACCAATTATTGTACCACCCCTCATGTAACGCCTTCACCACACAGGCCCTTGAGGTATGAAAATAAAAAAATAAAAAAATAATGCTCCCTCTTCCTCTATACATTGTCATAATCATTAGCTGACACACCAGCACTTCGTCCTCATCTCTGTAGATGCTCATCATCGTGGTTTGGGCCCGCTGGTTCCTCGCTTGAGCTTCCGAATAAACGGTCATCCTTAACATCCACCTCTTAAATGAGCCTTGTCCTCTCAATACAAACAAAAACCGGAGAGGCATTAAAATTTCTAGAACGAATCGTCCATATTCGCTTTGAAACGCGTGTTGTGCTCAAGGACCAGGCGGTCAGGACTATCTTTGATGTTTGAACTTGAACGCACACCTCCTGGTGCAGAATGTGAGACGATTGAGAACCTCGTCCATTGCGTTGAACGCGACGAGGTTCCTCACTGCGAAGGTAGCCTCTCGTTTTATGGCTCGTTACCCGACTACTGTAGCAAGCTAGCGGTGACAGTCACATGTTTTTGAACGGGTCCATAAAGACGAAATACAGGTTCGTTCAATTTGAAAGAACTAGCTATTCGGTAACTTGCCCAGCTCCATGCCACGAAAGACGTTGTTTTAATCGGAAAAAGACCAACGAAAGAAATATTGAAAACTTTCAAATTTCGCGCTACAATGACGTAATATTGCCAGGAGTGACGTAATATAGCCGGCACTAAAGCATAGTTACCGGTGTGTTACCTGCGCATGAGCGTTCACGTTATACAACCAAACAGAACTAGAGGCCCCACTACAATAGCCCGGTCATGTTTCTGGGAGGGCGCCAGTCGCTCAAACAAGATTCTGTGACGTCATAGAAAATTGCCGAAAGGGGCTACGGAGTCACCACTGCTTCGCCTGCTTTGCGAAAAATTGCTATCATTGTTATCAGTGCAAAACAGTCTTCTTAATGAACCAATTACGGCCCGTACCTTATCAGTGAGATTGTAAGTTTCGCTGCGTTTTCAGAAAAATACCTTCTGTCTTGTCTTTGTGAGTGCTCAAACCTATAAAGCTGTCGCGACCACAACATGATTACGGCGGAACTCCTAAGTTCGATACATTATTTGGTTGCACGCGGACAAGAAACCCTGGTCGACAATAACGCGCAATGCCTACGTCGGCCTAGACCGACAATGCCTACGTCGGGGAAGAAACCGACTAAATTCTGTGAGACACAGCGCTCCGCTGTCGTCGACTGCGTTATACACCTCTACACCGGACGCGAAAGCAAGCCCACGGTGCGGCGAAACGCTTCGGCGATGTTGCCACGCCTGTCGCAAGAACACCGACGATTTCTCAAGCTTCCCGGTGGTGTGATTTACCCATAGCCCACCACGGTTGTGCATGGGTGAATTTAACGGTGGCGGGACGCAGAAGTACTACAGCTTGAATCACCTCAGAGTAAACATGTTGGGGCTTGCCGTAACGACGTTTATTAATAGTCGACGACCGCAAAAATGTCCGAAAAATCAGGAAGTCCAAAAAAAAAAACAAATGTTCCCCCCAAAAGGTCAATTTCCTGGTGCCGGAAAAAAAATTTCGTATATTCAAGCATGTTCGAAAATTTAGGTGTCTGAAAAATCGGTCGTCAACTGTAAATACTTATATCGGCTATTTCACTGCGTCTACTGAGTGTCTCATCTGACTTTTTCATCATGTGTCCTGTTTCTGTCCTTTAATTTGCCTTATTTATCACTGCTAGCACCAGCCAGTTTCCACAAATGAGAACTGAAGATCGTCATTGAAGATCGTAATTGAAGATTGAAAAGATCGCCAAAACGTCCCATTCAAAGTAAAAACACCGTGCCTTCTGTTTTCCATAACCGCACTTTTTATTGCGAAAAGAACGTAATGCAACGGAGCTGAACCACAATAATTACACACTTCGCGTATTACCGGTCCAAGAGCAGGACCCGTAAAAATCGACGGTTATAATGGCGTACGCTAGTGCAGGAAGAACACAGCATTGGTTAGTTAATTACCTCCATAGTTAATAAGGTGGCAAAGCGCAGACAGGCATACGGCGAACCGGAAAACAAGCCATCGGGCCTCAACGTGCCGGATCTTGGAGCAACAAAATGCCGCGTATGCCCACCGCATGACTACACTACCGCAAGGCTTACCACGTTTCCGCTGTTCACGACTCTTTTTTGTGGAGCTTTCGCGGTATCGTAACCACCGGCTGTGGGAGGTAGCAGTTCCGGCTTCCCTCTTTTGTTTTTGTTTTCTCTTCCCTCTACTTGCACGCCGCGTGTACGCAACAAAGCGCGCGATATATTTCAGAAACGAGCCCTGTTCGCACGACAACGGAGTAGTTTGTGCTATAAATAAATGCGCGTGAAGTCGGCGGAGGCCCCAAAAAGATGCGATCTCGATTAAGCGTGCGTGCGCAACGCGCAGTGTCTTTCGATTCTTACCTAGATGCGACGCGGCGGTTCGACGCCTGGCTAACCGTGGGAAACGAGTGGACGGAAAACGGCGGAGAATATTTGAATGCGAACGAACACGCACGGTGGTAACAGAGTTGCCGACGAAACGGGCAATGCGAGTCTTGCAACTGCCCTTGCGTTGCCTCTTTTCGCTCAGAATCACAGTGGGTTAGCTGCACCATAACGACTTCGAGGAAACCGAGCTCCCACGAAGAAATTCTGGGGTGCTGGGGTGTTTTTTTAACCGTGCTGTTCAATTGATATTCACTTCTTGTCTAGTGATTGTATGCTTGGTGATTGTAGTGATATGCTTGGTGAAATTTTGTTATCTTTTTTTCTTCTTCTTTTATCTTATACAACTGGTGTTACGTTTTACTTCGTCTCTAGTTTAAGTTGTTCCTACAGTTCGTTGCTATGCGTACGCATATCTTCTTGCGATGAGATTTGTGTTTTAATATACATGTATTGTAACTTCGTATGTGTTCAAGTATGTACATGCTTATGTTGGCAGCAAGCCGACAGATGTTGCTGAAATAAAAAGACTGATTGATTGATTGATTGATTGATTGATTGATTGATTGATTGATTGATTGATTGATTGATTGATTGATTGATTGATTGATTGATTGATTGATTGATTGATTGATTGATTGATTGATTGAGGTATAACATCGGTCTGAACGCCTCAGGCGCGAAATTCAAAACCTTTAGGTACGGACACACATCCCACGTTGTCGTGAAGTTGGTGTGCGACGTGTTGGGTTTTAAGTGTATGTGCATGTGGTTGTTTGCACATGTATTCTTCAGCTTTGTTTTCATTGTAATTCAAATCCTATTCAGCCGTTACGTTCGCAACGTATACGACAAATGTGTTTTTTTATGTTCTCCTTATTTAAAAATGTCGCTTTTGGGGTCGACGCTGTAGGCGAGGAGTGTTTAGGTTAGCTTAGGTTAGCAAAGCTTTAGGTCCCTTCCCCGCCGTCTCTCAACCGCTCTTGAATGCCCTAGAAATGAAATCGATTGATTGATTGATTGTACGGTTTAACGCGCCGACGCAACGCAGGCGATGAGGCGCGCCGTAGTGGAGGGCTCGAAACGGAATTTAATGTTTCGGGTTGTACGACACCCCGCGGAATCGACCGCGTCTCGTGCTCAAAAAACTTATTTCTTCCGCGTTAGGATCGGGATTCGCACCCCTTGTCTCGTAATATTCTACTATATGTACTAGGACTTGCGCCAGCGCAGATCAGCCGCTATAGCTTGGAGTTGCATGTTATCGACGTGACGCTTCATGTCTGGAAGTCATTCCCGCAGAACACAACTCAAGTGGCTAAGGTACCGCCGCCGCGCACGTGCTTAATCGCAAATCCGTTACATTCACGCCGGTTGACAGTCCTTTTTTTCGTAAGAACCTTCTCTTCTCTACCGGGGCTTTCGCGGCTCCTACCGCAGTACTCTCGAAAGCAGCCCTTAGCCACTGAGCCACCGCGGCGGGTGAGAAATGAAATCATCAAAAAAAATTTTCGCCACCGAAGCATAATGTTTAATGTAGTGTTAGAATCGCTCCTGCATTTTTTTAAACGAAGTCGAGCGTGAGAGAGTATGAAGGGGCATTTACGGTACCGACCTATGTTCGGCCGCACACGCAGCTTCTTCGCGCATCTCAAATTCTCGGAACACCACAGATGGTCATGGCGGAAGGTATTATTAACATCGGTACCAATCTATACCGGTTTGCCTTTAAGAAAACGACAAAAGAAGTGGTCCCGTTTGTCGAATTTCGCACGAGTTATTCCGCCACGATGACGCAGAGGTCACGGTGAGTGTAAGAGTTCTTTAGAAAACCACTTCTCACCACATGGTGTGGACCTTCCAAGGAAACCTAAAAGTTCTCCCAATCTCAAACTCACCACTGGTCGGCTCCAGCAGCGAAACTCAGCATCGGCTGGTTAAACGTGCGGAGAACGCACCGAGCTCCAACGGGATCTGAAGGAATACGAACGCGTGCTCTTTTCCTTCTTTTCTTTTTTGCACACGAAAATTTATTCTCTGCCTCTCTCTCTCGCAGCGCTATAGCAACGACAGTCCCTTCAGCAGCAAGCGGGCGGGCCGGCGGGCGCACTTACTACAAACAAATCTCGGTCACCGACATTGCGGCAGAGGTCAATGGTTGGGGAGCCAACGAGTCAACGCGCCCGTTTGAAATGTATGGGCCGCTCAACAACTTCCCGCTCTATCGCGATGACCGCGCTGCCCAGTCTTTTCGAGGGAGGACATCGCGCGTACGTTTTGTTGGACTCTCTCACGAACGGGATATTTTCGCCCCATAAATCGCGGACACCTTGCTGCACGTGACTTATATGTGGCGCACTTTAACTAGGCTGCAGGCAAATTTGTTTAGGCGGATGGGGACACCCGTGAGTATAGGGATGGCATATAATTCGCGCTGTCCTCGTGTACGGCGTTCTTCCTCCTTGGCAGGGACAAAACAGAGCCAGCTCTTCGTTCAGGCAATGCATGCCACGAAGAAGAAAAAAAATGCAGAGTAAAACATCGAACGGGGAGTGAACCAAATACAGTGACGGAAATATGTCGACAGCTCCGCATTCGCTAGTGGTGCGGACTACACGCAGTGTTTTTGTTCATCGGCAAGTAGTGTCGTACGCAGCTGTCTACACTGGGTGTTGAAGCTGTCTACACTGGGTGTACTGCCCACGAAATTAATTACGACCCCGTCCTGCGAGCCCTGGCGAGCTGATCTCGGTTGGCGCACGTGAAGTGTCCACTCGTCAAGCAGTGACCTACCTACGCGCACGCAACAGGTGCATAGCCTCCGTCGGGCGGCACCGCAATTATTCTAGAACCAACAAACGCAGTATGATTTATACCGCACAACGCCACGCAAATCAAATTAAACTTTAAGTTTCACAGGCCCGTGTCACGACACAGGAAAATCCCCCCTCACAGATGTCTTAGGAAAAAGAGAGCGCCGACAACATTTTGTTTTAAATCGAAGATGTCTTTGGATCTTCTCCAAACTTTACAGTGGCTGCTACTGCTGCTGCGGCTGCTTTCTGGCCGGGTGCGCCGCTGGGTTTATCTTAAACGAGATACCGCTGGCCTCCCCGTAGCGCGCCCGAAGGGCCGGCCGGGGAAGCGACCGGCGGAAGCGCGTTCGCGGATCCACAGTTCCTACGTGTATCCGTTCCCTGCGCTTGGCGTCTTCGCCAGGGTGATAGAGACGTTGAACGTTTCTCGTTACGTCTCCTATTTTTCGCGCACTCTCCGCTGCTCACTCTTCTCAAAATCATCCCTGCTAAGAACTCTGCTAAGTTCATTCAACCCATGCCACTATGAAGGCATCGCGTTACGTCCATTCCCACGTACAGTCGACTCGCGATAATTCAAATTCGAGGTGACCCCAGGATTTTGTTTCAATTATCCGAAGTTTGAATCATCAGAAGTTCCTTAAATATGACTCGGGACAAGATGTCAACTGCTGGTGTAACGGTTCCTTTACATATATTTAATAATACAACATTCACACACAATACTGAAATGCCATTTACACTTGAAAAAAAAACTGTGGTTGATTCCTCTGTCATAGGAATCGGTAAGACACGAAAGTGAAATGTGCAGCAAATTCTGCAGCTGAGCATGATTTGCGGGTCTGCGGCTGTCTTGTGGGTGGGCTTGGTGAGCGACGTCCTGCTGAAGGGTCGCTTCGGAAAAGGTGTACTGGCATCATTTCCGTGATGGATATGACGTCAGTGAAATATTGGAGTGATCCCGGCATAAAACACTTTCGTGTTAAAATATAAAACCCAAAAAAGACATCCCTAAGTATAACGTACTCTTGAGTACTATAGGTGGCTTCCCCGCAAGAAGACCCTGTCTGCAGGGGTGCACCCTTTACAGGCAGCTTGCTTCGTCGCACTGACGTCACTCGCGTGACGGATATGACGTAATGAAATCTTCGTGAATCCCGGAATAAAAACTTGTGTTAAAATCCCAAGAAGTAGCCAGTGCACAGTGTCAAAACAAGGAGCTTTCGATGCCAATCTTTTTTGGCTTCTTTGGCTGCTTGTAATCCGACGCCTGTGACGCGCTTGGGTTAGCTTCATCCGTGATGCTAGGTGGATCGGCATAAAATTTCGTTCAGAATCTAAGATGAACATTTGACTAAAGTCCCCGAAGACCTTAGGCACCCACAGATTGTTCGTCCCGGCGTACCGTGCCGGATATGACTAATTACAATCTCAAGATAATAACACCGGCTTAAAATCAAGAAAGACACTGGCTGCTGTCCAGATCAAAAGAAAGGAAGTTTCGATGCAGTCGTTCTTACTTTGGCTACCGCACCTGAAGTTGTACGCGCGGGGAGTTCAAACGGCTTTACTTGTGTACGGTTTAGCGATATAAGGATCAAATGTCGCAGCAAAGGTCGCAAATCCAGTTTCGGCAAAAAAAGCCAAAGTCAATTACCGACTAGCACGAGATTGCAGTTTGATTAGGCCGGTCAAACACATTGAAACATACGGTCAATCCAAAATTTGACTTGTTTGAATTATCCGAGTACACTGGGTGGACCAACCTTAGAAGTATAGAACATTCGGAAGGTCCCGGTTAGGACCGCTAGGATCCGGGACGACTACGCATGGCAATGCGTCCAAACGTTGTCGGCAACGCATTCCCACCGTAGTATGGTCGACCAGCGACTTGTTCCCCGCCCTGAGTCATTCTACGGTCAAGCTACCTTCCTCCCCTTTCTCCGGTCATCTATATCGGCGACGCCTTCCGCCCGTTTAGTTCATCCGCTGCCACTGGTAATCGACATGTTCAGTATTTAGGAATATTAGGTGCAATGTCACATAGGCCGCAAATTCGTCACTCGCGGCGCATTGATTTCAATCAGATCCACGACACCGAGGATTCAGCCTTTTTACCACAATAGTGTCGTCTACTTCTTGCTCTACGACAGTATACACGAAGCAAACGGCTTACCCACTCTGACTGCAGCACAGTGCTGAGTACCTTAAGCGCTCCCAATGTCGCCAAGACGTCGACCCGCGCACCAATAGCAAAATCAAGCGAATTCGATTTGAGGTGAGTGTGCAGTTCAGTTTAGGGATAATCAAGTGCAACTCACGCTCAAATCGAATACGGCCAAGGAGACCGCTAATTGGTTCATTTCGGTCTCGCTGCATCATCGCACGCAAGTGGAACTGTCCATTTTTTCCCCCTTACTGGTGTGTTCTTACCGTTACAAATCCTTGCCTCTCGGCGTTCACGCCAACCAACACCGCCTTCGCAACGACTCTCTGAAGCTGACCCAAGCTACAGATTCGACCTTGATGCCCCGCTCAGGGTGCGTACGTGTCTATCATCCCGGTGCGCCCGCGTAGCTGTTCGTCCCGCGCCTCCTATGCAGGCGATCGGCTACCGACCCACGCATCTGAGCCAGATTCGCCTCGTCCGTTTTTGTTGGGCGACGACACGTGGGTTCACCCATTCGGCGACTGTGGGCGCGCGTTTCTGTGCCAAGAGGCATCTGCGCCTGCTCTTTAGCGAGGCGGTGGGGTGGGAGTAACGGAACACTCGACGGTAGGGCGTAACGCCGGCTCTGACAAATGCTGAACGCAAAGACTTCAGCGAGAAAGCGTTTCCGGAGAATGAAAGAGAGAAAAATCATCTCTCCAGTTCAGCAAACAGAAAGTCCGAAATAGTTTCTTGGAAAGAAAGCAGCCGCAATAGTTCGCAAGGCTCCCTCGCAAGGTTAGCTAGCTAGCAGCCGCAATAAGGACCCTCGTAACAAAACCTCTCGGCAATCTTTTTTGTCCGGGGTCTGGGGCATTTCAGTGCAGGACATTTTGGTGCGGACAATGTGCAAACGTTTCCGCGAACGAGATATCGGGTGCTTGCTTGTTTAAAACATTAATTAAATTTTGATTTCCCAAAGTTGTTAGGGCACATAGCACATTTATTGCATTTTAGATTGATGCCATGTTTGATTTCTGGCAGTTATTCTTAGAAATTGAGCTTTTGTATAATTTTGTTTATTACCTCGTTCAAGAAACACCTGTTATGCAGCCGGCTGATTGAATTCTTTTGCACACGTTGTTTTTTAATTTTCAAAAACACGTTAATTATTATTTGCTCTTTTTTGCGGCATGCAAATCAGTTAAGACAATTACCGGGGTTTGCAATGGTGTAATGTATTCTATAGGTATTTTTTTCTATATAAAAGGCACACTATTACTATCCAAAGAAAGGACGTTTACAAAAGTTCGGTTTTGCCAAAATATGCAGGAAATACAACGAACGGTTTTGTGTGGGCTGCGCTGTCACGCTAAAATGAATTCGCAAATACTGTTGTCAAGAGCTTTTATTTTTTTACGGACAACTCTGGGATACTTTTGTGGAGGAAGAACGGGTCCTTCTCAAAAAAAGCTGCAGATTTTGTATCTCTCAAATGCTGATAAAGTGCGCGCATGTACGGGTTCTGTGTACAACTTAGCACTCATTCCCGTATTCACGCAAACCAACCTTCATTTGACCTTTAAACAACTTCATATCATTTTAATTCTTCCTCCCAGCAGCCACCCACATCTTCGAGTTTCAGTCTCCCCAAGATTTCTTTCTAAGTCGTATTATTTTCGGTTTCCTCTGGAAATCTTACGGGCCTGTAGCGGAGTTCACTGTCTCCGGAGCGCCACCGCATTGATGCAAGAAAAAACTATACATTCACCATGAGCTCCCACAACCTCTCTAATGCGCAACAAAAAGCCACACGAAAAGCCGCTGAGGACATAATGACCAGTATTGTGTCTTCCCCACTGTAGGAACACCCTCGCGCGCGTCGCGGTCATACCGAGGGCGCCATTCCAAGAAGCACTCCAGCTTTGCCTTCGGTCATCCCATAGGCAATTAACTCTTCAAGTCGCGCATATCGTGAGAAATAATGTTCATTAAACTGGTAATATTTACATGGCGAAGTTTTTCCTCTCAACAGAGGGCACAGGTCTCGCCGGGGGGAGGGAAGAGCAATGAAAGCAAGGGCCGTGAAAGGGCAACGAAATAGGTGGACACCCCAGACATTCTCGGATGCAGAATTCTCTCCGCCTTCTGCCATTATAAGAGGAAAAAAATTTCAACAGGCAAGTGTGGCGAGAGCTGCGACAGTCGTCTTCCAGCTTTCGACGTCCAGTTTACACATTGGAGAAGCACAAATGCCCCCCCCCCCCCCCCTTCCCCCCCCCCTCTAGCAGGGGCTAGTACCCGGTGCCGAGGTCTCCCCACCCATTTGTCGATGCCACTGCAAGCGCGATTGCTGGCTGGTTTTTAAGTAGAACCGACACCGAATGCAGCGAAGGCGAGGTAGATGAAGGAAATTATGAAAAGGGAATGCACACGCGCTTAAGCTGGCTCTGTTCCTTTCCCGTTTTTTTCCCTCAGCGGTCTGGGGGAGGGAGGAGATAAGAATGGATTAAAAGCAGCAGCCTTTTGCAGCGTTGGGTGAAGGGAAATCAAAGCGCTTCAGTATATAAAAGGATTAGGATTGTTCACATGAATATAAATAGAAAGATTCAACGGAAGTAAATTAACAACGTTAAATTTTAACCATCTGCTATCGAAATGAGGTTTTACGCACTGATGCTCCGTCTCGGCTTACTGTTCGTTTCCGCGCATAGTGGCCTACACATAACTTTCGGACGTTAAAATTATATCGTCTGACAAAATAAAAATACTAAAGCTAAAATGTTAAACAAATGCTTGGGACATTAAGTGCACCGAAACGCCTGCCCCGAGACGCGCTGCACCGAAGTGTCCTATACCGAGGTGTCCGGATCCGTTTTTTGACAGCGCAGGCACCTTTACCACTGCCCGTTATCAACTATACTGTCCTGCTGAAACGGGCGCCTCGTCTTCTCCATCTCCAACATGCAACAGTATCGATGGGAGTGGGATCGTTCCACTAAGTAGCACCAACAATGTGGACTGTGAATTCCCTTCAGACGTCTATAGACGCAAATCTCCGTTAGAACGAAGGAACTCTGATAACACAGTTTCGAAATGAAAATGCTTACTTCACTTGCGCTTCCAAAAAGTAGCTATCGAGATTTCTTGCAGCGGCTGTGGTGGTGTCATTCGGTTGAGTGCTAACACTTCGTCAGATTCATTCACTCCAGTCGTCCCTTGTAAAACATTCAACTAATAGGAAATCAGCTAAAGGTTAATTCCGGTTAAAGAGGGGAGGAAGCGCAAAAACAAGGAAGAGGGGAACCTGGTTCAGGGGGCCCTTCCAATGTATGCCCCGAGAGACAGAAGAGGAAAAAGTACGTAGACAAAGCAGTGAAAAGAAATTGAGGAGCCTTTCCACTCCAAGCTGTACAGAAACATTCCAGCTAATTACTTTCGAGGGCAGAGAACAAAGCCATCAACTGCGGGGATGTTTGTGGCGTGTAGACAAAAGGCGTAATTAAAATTTTCGGCTTAATACGTATTCCCGAACAAACGCAAAGCTGATACAAATAGATTGGTGCGCAAGCACTTTGCCTGGGTGAAACGTGGTCAACCGATAGCGGTAATGGTGGTCGTCGGTGACCTTAATAAATTCTATTTGGTAGTAGCGCCTCACCGTGTCGTTTTTCGTTTTTTTTTTTTTTTGCCACCCTTATTTTAAAATATTCCTCTGTACAGGTTTGGCCACAAAATACCAACTCACCCAAACGTTAGAATTATTTAGTGATGCGGGTAGGATTAGTTGATCATAGCGTAAATATCCCCTAAAATTTTGCAGTGGTCTCGTGACGGATGCGTAGTTTAACCCACACAAACACACACACCCGCACACACATCAAAATGTATCCCGTGCACAATATTTGAGCGAGCAGAAGCCATTTTGAGCACGTCCAACACGCAGTCGCTCAACCGGATTGATCAGCAAAACCTCACTGTCTCAGAGTCAGCGACCGGTCAAAGCACTATCTCGACACTTTCTCGCCGCTGCGCGTCATCCTTCAGAAATGAGCTCCCTCACGTGCGACAGGCAAAAAAAAAAAAAAAGTGTTTACGTCCGAATTGCGAATTCAGACCCCGTCAACCGTGCTGGTTTACCCCGCTGTACCTATCCAGGTTGGCAAACTTTTCATACGTGTTCCCCCCTTCCTCACGCGCGCATCTCCCGGGCACGCACGTAGTCCTGCTGAGAGCGCCTTTCGTCGCTGTTTGCCAAGTACAAACCTGTTGCAATTCGAAACAGTCTTCCCCCGAGTTGTGCACGTTAGGGCAACAGCTGAGGCTCGCCGCTGCTTGCCCAAGAACAAGATTCCCCGCCTCTTCATCGGCGTTCACGCCACGTACGCGGCGCAATGAGCGCGTGCTCGCTGGGCTCGTGGTTTTGTCGGCGCCCCGCACCGCAGGCCACACGGCAGGCTGCTCCTTTGTTCTCCATTCCACGGCTCTGAACGAGGTCGGTCACTCTTCAGTGGCGGAAGAGTGTTTCAGTGCTTAAATGCGGAGGTCCTCAAACGTATTCAGGGACGCCGGAAAGGGATTGTGAGTGGCGTAAGCCGGGAGCCATGTGTGTGACGGGCAAGACGAGCAATGAAACGGAGAGAGCTAAGCTGACAGACAGACAGACAGACAGACAGACAGACAGACAGACAGACAGACAGACAGATAGATAGATAGATAGATAGATAGATAGATAGATAGATAGATAGATAGATAGATAGATAGATAGATAGATAGATAGATAGATAGATAGATAGATAGATAGATAGATAGATAGATAGATAGATAGATAGATAGATGATAGATAGTAGATAGATGTAGTGATGATAAGGCAAGAAATAACCAAAGAAACGATAATCTTCACAGTAGAAGCCAAATGCGCTATCACTGCGCTATCTAAAATTGCCAGCGATGGAACAAAAGTTAAAGCGGGGTCTTTCTGGTTCAAGCAATGCGGGACGCAGGAGAAGTGAACCTGCATGCCCACACGTGAGCAGAACAGGTGCTGCCCAGCCTCGCACAACTTTTACGGGAAGCTGTGGCGTGTGTCACAAGTCCGCCTTTTGAAGTATTTCGCGTCAAAAGACGCGAAATCTTCAACGAAACGAAACTTCAGAACGAATACTTTAGAACGAAAATAAACGAGAGGAAAGAAGAGGCACAAAACACGGCGTTGCAGAAAGCAAGAATCCGGTCGAGGTAATTCTCTTAAAAAACGAAGAAACAAGACGCGAAAGTGAAGAAAGAGGTGCAAGCACAATACAGCAGCAAAGGGGTCTTTGAAAACACGTAAGCGACTCCCTGCCGAGCATTGGATGGTGTTTATTTCACTCAATACAAAGTGTACGACACAGGCTGCGGAGCCTGCAGTAGTGTGCGTTTATCCGAATCCATGTGGGTGCCCGAATATGCAGCGAACAAAGATAAAAAAACAGTTCCGTTCTTATTGTACAGGATGGCCATTGGCGCGATTTCATTTAATGATTAATAGAATCATAAGAAGCATGCTTGGGGAAAGGCAGCGACTAGCGCTCGGCACAGCAGCTTTAACGCGAATACGTCACCAGGCGATGTATGACGTCTGTTACGATTCAGCGCGCCGCTATTATGATGATGATGATGATGATTAATAGTGGAATTTCCTTTGTATCGGGGTGATGACGCGTCATCTTACAAAAAAAACACTAAAAAGAAACTAATATACATATGTTTTACACTCTTCGTTTAATACTAGCTGTGCTTAAGCAGGCACAAAAAAATAATTAGGCACAAAATACTGAATTTTCTGTTACAGGTGGTAGCTGTCTGGGCAATATACCCCTCTCTGCTTTTCGTACACCGGCATTCTAATCTTCTGTTCGCGCGTACTGCAAGCTTCGTGCAGTGCTCCTGTGTTTTGTGACACAGCCTATCCGCCTTCTGTACGCCTGCCGCGCGGTGCCCGTTGGCGGTGACTCAAGCCGCTGCACCTACCAAAGACGAACCCACGTATCTTCATGTACAGACATGTCCCGACGAAACAGACGCCACAGCCGAGATTTCCTCCCCCCCTACCCCTCTCTCTCAGACTCGACGAGCGCCTCTACTGCCGGCTCTCACGAACTCGGGAAAGAGCGTAGTGTGTGTCTGTACTATTTTCGGGACGTGTGCACAGGGGCACTGGGAAAGCCGCGCAGCCGTTACGACTTCTGTGTATAAAACCCGCCCTATCGGTGGATAGATTCGTTCGTTTGACATGCTGTGCATCCATGCTGTCGCTCTGTTCGCGCATTGCTGTAAGCTCTCCCGGAAAGGGTATTTATTGTTCCTGTATTCCTTCGGCTCATCTCTCGTCATGCAATAAACCAGTTAAGTTTGCCTTCAGGTTCTTGTCGTCGTCACCAAGGCAGCAACCTTTGGTGGCCGCTCACCACCGCGCTACCACACGCATGACGGAGGCGACGGAGCCCGGTTCGGGGACATCTTCCCGAATGTAACACGTCGTAGTAAAGAGACACGCACTTTGATGGCGCACTACTGGCGAGGGAGCGCCGTAGGCGAACAGGTGGCCAAAGGGAGAGGGTTCGACAAAGTTAAAAGGAGGGTACGGAGCGCTTTTTGACGGTCTACAAACTAAAAAAAAAAACGGATGAGTTAGCCTAAAACAGCTCCGTTGTAAAAAAAAAAAAACAATTTTTAATTCGATTGAATCTAACGAATAGGCGCCATTCAATAAAATCATCATACTGTTCCGTATAGGCACGGGACGAGCCAGAAATGAGGACTCCGCACATAGCCACACCTTCAACTTTTTCATGGTCGGTTAGTCTAGTCCTTGCACGCAAGGGTTGCACGTCTGTTGAAGTTACGCGACCGACAGAGCCACCAAGTGTTCTAAGCGTCTTCGGTGAGGCCCACATTCGACCCGTGCAACCGGAGACTTCGGCGGGCGGTCGGAGTCGGAAAAGCGCACAACCTTGGCTTGCTTTGAATAGCGGGAAGTATTGGTGCGCGTACGCGCTGGAGGGGGCGATCGAAGGTCGCCTTCGTTACGCGGGCGCCGGAATGCCGGCGGGCGCCAGCTGCGCGCATTGCGGTGATTTACTCGGCAGAAGACGACCGTGACCGCACACGGAACGCGCCGACCATTCTCGACTCGTTTAAAGAAGCCTCGGAGACAAAACACAAGTTTGGTCCATTGAAAGGTCTGCTTGCTCCCGATAGCAGTGATATCAATTTTATTGCATAGTTCGTGCAAGTGATCGCGAGGTTAAAGGGGCCCTGCAACACTTTCAATAAGCGCTTTCACTATTTCCTTCGCGTCTGGAGCCACTGCGAAAGCTATAGTTATCGCCAGCACGCAGCGGCACTGCGTGATTCGCTCGTCGCACCAGATACGCCTTCCATTTTCTGCTTTGTTTTTGTTGCTTTTTTTAAGTTGCTATCGAAAAGCGTTCATTGCTGCCGACTGAAATAAAACCGGCCAACAGCCGCTACATGGCCTTAGTGACGTAATTGGAGCGGTCGAAGAACGTCAAGACCGGGAAAGAGAGCAAAATCTTTTTTTAAGTTATCTGATGGGCATACAGTATATAGAGCAGTAATTTTTGGCTGAGGTAGTTTGCGACCCTCTAATATAAGCACTGAGTGTGTTTGGTGACTTACGTTCTGCAAGCATTTAAGATTTCAAAAAAAAAAAAGTTGAAAAAATTGTTGCAGGGTCCCTTTAAGGAAAGCAGGTTATGCAGTGGCGACTCCCTAACCTCACTCCAGCAATTTTTCTATGACGTCACAGAATCTTGTTTGTGCCATTGCCGGCCGTCGCCATCTAAGTCGCCGCAAAGAAACATGACTGCGAGATTGTAGAGGTGCCCCTATAGCTCTTATCACTTGAATGCTAACCTGCAGTTTACACACTGATAACAGATTTTTAGTGCTGGCTTTTATTGCGCCCCTGTGGCGCTGTTGTGTCACTGAATCTCGAAAGTTTTTCCAAATTTCTTGCGGCTTTTCTCGGTAAAAAAACAAGACAAATTTTCTTCGCGGCTGTAATTCGGCAGAGTGAGTTTGGCTACCAAAGGCTAGTTCTTTTCAAAATGGACAAGGTTGTATTTTGCCTTCATGGCCGCTTTAAGTGCTCGGTTTCTAACGGGTATCGCCTCGCATGCCGGCGAGGTTGATGCAGCTTCAGTAATTTATTACCCGCAAGGATCCGTAAAGAGGTAGACAGAAATAATAAGACCGACAATGTAGCGAAACCTTCAGGCATCACAAACACTCACGCGCACGCACGCACGCAAGCAGTACATAGATATATACTAGAGCCTCTTCACAGCGGCGTCCCGGGGACACGAAACTGGCTTCCTTATAAGCGGTGCTTCGTTAAAATCGGAGATGATTTGCTCTCCCTGCACCGCTGGGGAAGAGAGCATTAAGAAACTTCGAATAAAACGATTCCGTTATAACGAGGATTCACTGTACCCCCGTCTCTCACAATAAAAGGATCATCAAGATGTCTAACTTAGTTGGTGTAAAGCCACAGACACTTAGTACGCAGCCACATTGTTCAAAAGGGCAAGGCAAGGCGTGCCCTCGCCTCCACCCCACCCTCCAGTGTACAACGATAACTCGTAGCGCTGCAAGAACCAGCAACGAGCCGCGCTTCAAGCAGCCACCGCTAGATCACGTCGCAGCGTCGAAGAGAAAACACCGAGACAAAAATAGACGGAGGAAAATCGCGTATGAAAGACCATTGCCGGTCTTTAGCTCAACAGCGCGCTATCACACTCGCCGATGAAGCCACACCCACGGTTCAAATGGAGGACACCCACGGCATCCGCGTGCCGGGAAGGACTGTGCTCGCCGAACCCACTTTCGTAACCGAAGTGGCCGGTGTGAAGTGTTGTCAAAGTCTACGACGTAATTCGCGGGCCGTCATTTCTCTTTGAAAGTTCGAGGCCCTTCCTGGCACAAGCGGAGTACGTCTCATTTGGCGCTTAAAACGACGTAATGGCAGTGCTTGAATTGAAGCCTTCACCACGACTGAAGGCCGCCCGAGAGGCCGACAGTGTGTGCAATTTCGTTTGTGAAGGCCACGGAAGAGCAATTGTAAACGCAAATTTATTATTTCGTTTTGAAACGTAACCTGAGGTATAAGTGCGCGCGGTGCACCTCACCAAAATCGAAATTTCGGATTACTATATGATCGGTGCGCTGTGATGAGTATTTCCTAAACCAGCATGCTTCCCGCGATGCCTAGCTTCTCATTTTTGTCGATCCGCACGGGAGACATGTTTTATTATAAACGCAGGGAGCAGAACAGGTGCGGGCAAGAGTGTCGACGTTATCACTCGCTCATTACTATAGTTCCGCGACATTTGCGGTGAAAAGGAGGTCAGTTCACAATCTGAAAACGCGGTTAGGGAAACGAGGTACGATAAAATATTTAGCTATGAATGCTCTACGCTTCCCGTCCCAGCTGCTTCGCCAGTTGTCGCATGCGACGACGCTGATACAAAAAGGCGCCACCAAAGTGATCGATCGAAGTGCACTAAGCTCTTGCTTGTTAAGGAGTACGAGGCTGGCGGGCGCTGTTTTGTGAGTTGACATCTCTTCAGAAATCGGTTTCACTTTCTCTAGAGAGGAAGGGAGTCAATGAAGCGAGAACGGGTGCGGTCTAGTTTATATGCTCCTCGCGCGCGCTGCTATTGAGGTCAACTATTTCCCGCTCGTGATTAGGAACGCCCAATAATCTACCAGCATTCCTGATCGGATATCGCGGAACCTATTTCAAGGATACACGACCCTAACAGTGACTTTTTAGACATTCAAGCACGTACAATGTCTTAGAGCAAGAGCATGACATGCGCCCTGTAGTTCGAAATTTTTCGTGTCCCTGCCAAGGTTAAAGCACGAATTCATGCAACACTCTGATGAGGTCGACACCTCGGGAAATACCCACCTCGTCGATCGGTGATCTGCAGTTTCTTCACCTCGTATCCGAACACCTGGTCGTCTTCGGGTCAGTCAGCCCCCACACACACAGGCGCGTATCCTCGAGGGCTTCAGACAGCACCGAGACGAGCCCACCGGTCAGTGCACTCCAACACTGTCATCGAAAGAACGCACAGCTGGGCGGTCGCAGAGCTTCCTCTTCTCGGTGGCGGCGCGACGTTTCGGGTCGTTCTCTCACGCCCGGTGGCGGCGGCGGCTGCTTGCAGCGAGGGAACAGCATTGGCAGCAGCGCCCACCCCTGCAGGCGCCCACGGGCAAACCGCCGAGAGCGGAGGCGAGAGTGGTGCGGTCCGCTCTCGGACGGAGCGCCCCTGCAGGAATCTCCCTCTGCCGCAGCGAGGGATACGCCATCTACGCGGTGAACGATGCGGCGTGAAACCCGTTCCCTGCTGCCACCCGCACGCGCTGGCATGCACGGGGGTGTCCCCGAAGAACGTAACGGTACCTCGAGCGAAACAGTCCTGCCATTTTTGAAACACGTCTTCTTTTTTGGAGCTTCGGAAGGTGCGAGAAGACATCCGCTCTTAATCGCTTGAGCTTCGGCGCTGCACTACGGCTGCTGCGCTGCAGTAGCGAGAAAGTCCCTTTTTTGCGTGAGCGCAACCTGCCCTTGTGATCGAAATTTCATGCCAGTTGTTGAACGCGCCCAGGCAGGGTTTTTTGTGTGTTTGTGTGTGTGGGGGGGGGGGGGGGGTATTCGGGGCTGTATAAATCCCTGGGCGGAGTGCTCGTGGTTGTGGAATCTTTTTGGGGGGACGTCGAAATCATTTTGGGGTGTTGGCGTTTTTTTGGTGTGGTGTGGGGGGGGGGGGGAAAATCCCTGCGCCCAGGCAACACCTGTACAAGGGAAGAAGGGCTTGGGGTGATCGTTCAACACCAGGTTGAGTTGTTCGTGAGCGGACCTCATGATTCCCTAGTTGACTGCTTTGTACCGATAACAATGACATCACTTTTATCGCGAAGTCCAAACGAATAATTGAGGTGTTATGGAGCACGGTTGGCGCTGGGGCGATTCCCCAGCCCCTTTCCGCCGATTTCTCTATGACGTCACATAATCTTCTTTTGTGTGATTGGCGGACGCCGACCTCAGTCACCGCTAAGAAAAATGACTGGGCGAATTGCAGTGGGGCCCCTTGTTCAGTTCGGTCGTATTATTCGAATTCTAACGGGCAGATAGTTCACTGATGAGTTTGTTTTTTAGCGCTGGCCAATGTTATGTCACCGCACCGCGAAGTTTGAAAGTTTTTCAATATTTCTTCCGTTTTCGTTTTTGCGGTTTGAATGAAGCTGAGTGAAATACCAAAGCCTAATTCTTTCAAACTGAACAAACCTGTAATTTTGTCTTCACGGATTCTTTAAAGCTACTAGCAGTCAGGCGAAGTAGGTGGGTGGTCCAAAATAAACAGCTTGAAATCTCTCTGCACCGCTTTTAAGTGTGTCACATGCGGCGCCATGCAATTTGTGCACGTATACTGCAACCGTCACGGTGTGGTATACCCACTGGAGTGATAATAAACAGGGGGTAGGGCGGAAACAGGTCTGCTTCCACTACATTTTCAGCTGATTGCGTTTTAACAACCTAAGACGAGGATTGCAAGAAGAACTATTACTCTGCGTTTTGTTTTCACAGCACAGATCACTTGAAGGAAGGAAGGCAGGAAGGAAGGAAGGAAGGAAGGAAGGAAGGAAGGAAGGAAGGAAGGAAGGAAGGAAGGAAGGAAGGAAGGAAGGAAGGTAAATGGAGAGGCAATAATGTCAACCAGGCTATGGCCTAGTTCGCTTTCCTACACGTGAGAAAGGGGCACAATGGCAAAAGAAGTATGAAAACCGTCCAAATTAAGGCACTTCCACTCAATGTGAAAGCTGTCGGAAGTGCGGAGCAGTGGTTCGCCATAATGGGCTGTACCGCCGTTATCCGCTCACTGCTAAAACCAAATGCAATTCAAATTTCCCGCCTTCGCAGTGCTCGCGCGCCCCTGCCTGAAACTGCGCCAGCGGGAGTTCTTTTTCGCCGTTATTCGCTCACTGCTAAAACTCAATTGCAATTCAAATTTCCCGCCTTCGCAGTGCTCGCGCGCCCCCGTCTGAAACTGCGCCAGCGGGAGTTCTTTTTGTGCTTGCTTTTCCTCCCGCACGGTCAGGCGTTGCACTGCCACTTTTTTGCGCTTACTATCGTAAAAACCAACCCACCGAGCGTTCCTAACTAAATGAACGCGGACAGTGGCGGTTGATTACATATATATATTTTGCCTCAAATGTACCTGCAGTTTTCTTTGCGCTAAACAACGGAGATATGTATGACAAGCGCCAGCGGTTCACGAGTTTCGAGTGCTCATGACTATATAAACCGCTTGGCTTTCAAGTCGAAGCCTCTGTGGTTACGCCGTGACGGCGGAACGCCGTGTGCCACTACTTGGGTCCAGCAAGCGAGCTACGACGACAAGGCGAGCCCCTAAAGTGAGCTGCCCTTAAAAGAAGGGGAAGGTAAGGACAGAGCGTAAGGGGGTATGCCCAGCGTTACGACACTATAAACGATGAAGTTCAGTGACTTCATAGAGAGTAGTCTTTTGCGCACTGCCAGCAGCAAACGCGATAGGAACAAGGGTGTGCGCTTTCCGAAAATTTTAATCTGACGCCGCAAGTTTCGACGAATAGAATATTTACAACTGAGCTGTTACGGGGAAACTCCACCGTTTTTCTTTTTGAGAGTTTAGACGCAGGAAAGCCGCTCCCCTCCCTATCACTTCGACCCATCTTATCTCTTCGGCCACCTGTTCGCCACCTCCGCTTCACGTTTGACTATAAGATGGCGTATGTTGCTCCTTCAAAAATGATTTTGCCGCCCGTTGGCACATGAAAGGAGCGACGACCCTACTCAGTTCCATTATCCTAACAGGGACCTCCGCATACTTCGCCCGGGAAACGCCACTCTTTGAATAGACTACAGAAGAAATCGCCTGTGCACGTATTGGTGCCCTTGACCCGCCCCTGCAACGTCCCCTTCCACTAAACCTCCCACGGTGTGACGCAACTGGTGTGACGCAACCGCTTCTGGCTGGGAGTTGCATTCACAAATACTTACACCTACTTGGATGGCAGCAAGTGAGGAGTGTGAAACGTGCGGCACACTGCAGTCGATACGCCGCGTCTTATGCGAGTTTCCACGTTACTCGCCTGAAAGAAAGAAGCTGTCGTCAGCACTGAGCAACGGCCATTCAGGGGGAGAAAATTTTCTGTCACTGGCTTTTCTGCATCCGCCTCACAGGGCGACTAAGGAGCTCATACTCTTCCTGCGGGCGATGAACATAAACACAAAACTATAGATCTAAAGTCTGCAGTGTCAATCACTGAACTTGAACGTTTATTGCCCTAACACTGAACTCACCTGTGTACGCCCTGCTCCAACCTTTCTACTTTTTTGCTTTCTCCTCTAGGCCCATTTTTCCTTCCCCACGTGCAGGGCTGCAAACTGCGCTCTAACCAGGTTAACTTGGCTGCCTTTCTTTTAAGTGCATGCACTTCATACACTGAACCTGCTGACGTTCTAACTTGGCCAGGAATCTCCTCGTCTTCCTGGCCAACCTTGCTACATGATTTTGCCTCGGGCTGCTTACTGACCATTTTGTCCTTTCGTCCATCTGTAAGCACTGGTTGTGACTTTGCGAACATTACCGAGGTTAACTTGGCTGCACTTTCTTTTACCTCTCTCCTCCTTCTTCCAGCAATGCATCTGTGCTTGAAGTGAAACCGACTTTACGGACATCGGTGTAAACTTGGAGTTTGTAAGCTGGCTTTCCGACATTGTGTGTTGCGCAGTGAAGCCTACTCACAGAGAGAGAGAGGAATCGGCGGCCATTGGCGCGAACGCGACCAACGACGATCGGGCCGGGACGCGAAGCGTAACCGCAATGCCTGTCGGGACCCCGAATACCGCGAGGCGGGAAATACAGGACGTCGGCGTGGCTACAATAAGCTGAACGCTTTCCCGGCGTGACGGCGTGGTTCGAGCGGGAGTTTGTGACCAAGCAATAACCCACGGACAGCTGCGCTGGTCATCCGCCTTCACAGAGTGGAACGACACTGATTTTTTACTGCGAAGCACTATATGTCTAACCCCCCAGTTTTCATCCCGGTGAAGCCGCTTCACTCGGCGCCGCTACGGCGTTCCTTTTCGCCACCGCCGGCCCCTCTTTCACAGCTGTTATTTGCCGGTGTCTTTCGCTGTTAAGCACACGCACATAAGCGGTTGCCGGTTTATGGGGGCACATGCGGGGAGTGGAGGGAGTAAGGGGGGGGGGGGGGGGGGGGCGTGCACGCGAAGCTATAGGTTTCATGCCCACACTGACGACATGTCCGTCGTGCTGGCGGGAGGCTTACACGTGGACGTCAAACAGCCCAATGCGACCTGTCCGGGGTCTGCGCTGGTCCAGTGGATTGGGTTCTGTGGAACACAGACAGTAAGATGCCTACGACGCACGAGGGAAACAGACAGCCCCATCTTTTTTCACTAAAGTAAAGCTCGAGTCCTTCCAAGTTTCATTCAGATAATGGCAAGGGAGTATGGTCAATCGCAAATCACAAACAGACGTGGTTCGTTTCTTGCACTTCGTCGACTGAGTCCAGCTTCGCAGGTCATCCATATTCACAGAATGGAAGGACAAGTTTTTTATCTCAAAATATTTTTAAGGAAAGTAATGAACGCTCGAAACTACGAAACCGTGGAAGTGACCAAAAAGAGATTTGAATGAAGGAAGGGCAGAAAGGAGGATCTAAGGTATATAAGGTGACATTTGCTGTTACCAAAATCTAATTTACATAATCCCACCAACGACAGCAGCGGTAAAGTGAGAAGGACAGTATTTAATAAAGCTGTACTAAAGCAAAACACAACACTGCCCACGCCATCACCCCGTTTTAAGGGATGTCAATACATTAATAACCATAATAAGCATAATTATTTCCATCATATGTATAATCATGTCCATCGCAAAAAAATGGTAGCATGACATTATTGTTTTCAGTTTCTCTAACCAACAACGCCCCTTGGCGGCATATGTCAAAAGCGCGGGTAAGTGCATCGCCTCAGTAATAGTCCAACAGCAGTAAAAGATAGCATAGGGTTCCCAGTTACCCCGGAAGAGATCTCGCGAGCTTCAGCTCCAGTTTGGTGATTTGAACTGTTGTTCGGCTGGTGACATCATCATCATCACTCATCACCATCATCATCTCTACCCCCACTACAAGGCAAGTGCCTCTTCCATAGATCTCTTATTATCCCGTTCCTGTACTAACTGCAACCAACTTATCCCCGCAAACTTCATCTCATCTGCCCATATAACTTTCTACCGTCCCCTGCCACGCTTGCCTTCTCTAGGGATCCACTCTGTTACCCTTAATCACCAACGGTTATCTTGGCTTCGCATTACTTGCCCTGCCCACGTCCAATTTTTTCTTCTTAATTTCTACTAATATGTCCTTAACACGCGTCTATTCCCTGACCCACTCCACCCTATTCTTCTCCCTTAACGTTACACCTATCATCTTCCGTTTCATTGCTCGCTGAGTCATGCTCAATTTAAGTTTGAACCCTTTTAGTGAGCCTCCAAGTTTCTGCCCCGTAGGTGAGTACCGGTAAGATGTAGCTGTCATTCACAATGGTAGGCTGCCATTCATTATCTGAGAATGCCTGCCGAATGCACTCCACCCCATTCTTATCCTTCTAATTATCTCTGCCTCATGGTGGGGATCCGGGGTCACAACTTGGCCTAAGTAGATATATTCGCTTACCACTTCCCCTGCCTCGCCACCTTCAAAAACCGCTGTGCTCCCCCGAGGTTATTGATATTAGTTTTTTGCATACTAATTTTCAGGCCCACAGTTCTACTTTGCTTCTCCAGTGCGGTAAGCATGCATGGTTTGCAATTCGTCCCCCGAGTTACTTAGCAAGGCAACGATCAGCAAATCTGAATTACTGAGGTATTCTCCATTAACCCTTACCCCCCCTTTCCCCAAACCCCAAATGGTTTAAATACTTCTTGTAAACATGCTGTAATAACATTGGGGAGTTTGTGTTCCTTGTCTGACGCCCTTCCTTTATAGGTATTTTACTGCTCTCCTTATGGAGGAGATGGTAGCTGTGGACCCATTGTAGATATCCTCTAGTATTCTTACATAATGCTCTCTACACCCTGGTTCCGTAATGCCTGAATGACTGCTGAGGTTTCGACAGAGTCAAAGCTTTCTATATTTATAATATATATATAGTGCTTCAGTATACTCCCCGCACTTTTCTATTTCCTATTGATCGTGTGAATATGGTCCATTGTTGGACTACGTGGATATGGTCCACGTGGCCTTTGCGAAACCCTGCTTGTTCATTAGGTTGACTGAAATCTAAGGTGGCAGAAATTCTGTTAGCGATTGCCTTGGTAAGTGCCTTGTAGACGACTGATAGTAAGCTGATCGGCCTGTAATTTTTCAAGTCCTTCATGTCCCATTTCTTATGGATTAGGATGATGTTCGCGTTCCAAGATTCCGGTTCACTCGCGGTGATTAGGCATTGCGTATAACGGTTTGCCATAAATGTATGGCAAACCTGTAATGTATGCATATGTAAGAATAAATGTATGCTTTGTTAATCCTGTCAACGGCTCTCCTGCGTCCATCTCTCTGAGCTGGTCACGTGACCATCCGCCCCGTGACAGTAATAATGTAAGATGTGGTCGGAAAGTCCTTGACGTAATTATATATAGGCACGTTGACCAGCGCGACGTCAGCAAGGTTGGCCAGGTTAGCATCGCGGTGCACGTTGTCAAAGGCTTTGGTCAGACCTAGAGTAAGATGGGCCCTATTGCTAAGCGGAGAGAAGTCGTAGCCATCAGTTAATATTATCAGGCGTACCATGACTTCTTGCATGCGTTCAAAGTCCTGTACTAATATCATGGGGGTCAGAACGAGGAGAAGGCGAGCGAGCACATGTTCGAATAATTTTCCCAGGCATGAAGTTAGCCCGAGGTTGTCGAGTTGCAGTTTTTAACACAAAAGTGTTTTATTTCGGGGTACACAAAAATTTGAGTGACGTCATATTCGTAACGGAAGTGACGCCAGTCCAACGAAGCAAACGGCCTGTAAAGGGTGCACCCCTGCACATAGGGTCTTCTTGCGGGGAAGCAACTTTTATAACCAAAGAGCACGTTATACTTAGGGTTGTTCGCTTTCAGGTTTTATATTTTAACACGAAAATGTTTTATGCTGGGATATAACAAGATTTCACTGACGTCATATCCGTCACGGAAATGACGCCAGTGACACAAAGCATGCCGAAGCGATACGCCAGCAGGACGTCACTCGCCAAGTACACCCACAAGACAGCCTCCGACCCACAATCATGCTCAGCTGCAGATTTCGCTGCACATTTCACTTTCGAGTTTTACTGATTCCTATGACAGAGGAATCAACCACAATTTTTTCTCTTGCTTAGGAATCATCGTCATGTTGATTGTTTTCCATGCGACGGGAATAGTGCTCCTCTCCTAGCAATGGTTCACGTGGTTCGTTAGAGCCTCTACCTAACTATCCTATTAATAATACCGTCAGACCCAGGATCCGCTTTAGTGCTGGGACCATGATTGGCAGCGCGAACCTCTGCTACCGTGTCTAGTTCAGGATTGGAAATCCCCGTATACTGATGGAGGGAGTTAGACATGCTGGGGCCAATAAAGTTTGGTAACCTCCGCTTGAGACGCTTTGCTTTGCGATCCGCCATACCGCTTTCAAATGGCTTCGATCTGTCTCCTACTCATCGCATCGTTTCTCATCCCTTCCGTCGTGTAATGGAAGAGTTTAGGACGGTGGGAATTTATGTAATTGTCTATCCGCGCCCTTTTTCTGCCGTGTACTGGAGTGGACGGCCACCTCTCGCTACAGCCGCGATCAAGCTTGCACTGTGAAATGCATCATGCTGTGGAACGCATCCGAAGGAGGTGTCTTTCTGTTGGGACGGACGACGGCCTCTTCGTTCAATGGGCAAATGAAGTACCAACTAGCCCAACTGACCACTTTGGCGCAAACTCTTGGGTTAATTTCAGTGCGTATTGAAGAAATTTCCCTACTGTTCATATCGCCAAAAGTATACCTGAAATGAGAGTGATCACCTAGCCAGAGCCGCCTTTATGCTCTGACCTGGCGATGCCCTAATGTGGAAGCATTGCGGTCTTCAGAAACTTCACTTAAGCCAAAGTATGTGCAGCCGTATTACATTTTTTACTGCGAAACGATAAATGCGCATGAAGCGAAAAAGCCAGCGTCCGGTGTCGGCGTGCGAAACAAAAAAAAAACTGAAGGACGCTCGCACTAATGCTGATACTTGAAAGTAGCGAAGCGTAGGCAACAGTAGCGTTTTAGATGCGACTACATCTCATTCACTCGCTCGCCTGTCCATGCAGCGTCGTCGGCTTTGTTGTGGGCCGCCCCACCCCAATTCTCCTCGCCGCGCGAGCTGCGCTCTCCGCCGCTCACCCCCTCTCCTCTCCGGTGCCCCTCTCTCGCGAGGGGCATTGGATTGGATTTGAATGGATTGGCTTGGATTGGATTGGATTAAATGGATTGTGTTGCGTCATAGCCGCGGCAGACGCACTGGCGCCGGTGCATGTGCAGTACTCTCTCTTCCGCGGTCTCCTCTCCTTCGGGGCGCTGCGCTTATAACCGGGGTGCCGCTCTCCGGCGGTCTTCGGTCGACGGTTGCTCTCCGCTTTGCGCTTGAACCCCCCTCGGCGTCGCATCACACCAGGGTTCCGCGAGGGGAGGTGGGCGTAATTTACGAGGGACCGCAGCTGGATGTTCATCTTCCTCAATCGCACACGGTTCTCCGCCGCACGGGGTCCCCGTGGCCTTCCTTCTGGCGCGGGCTTATCGCTGCGGCGGCGGCCTTCCCCACGTTCCTCCGCCAAGTCCAGCGCACGGGTCCCGCGCACCTCTCGGTTCCATCCTCGCCTACCTCTCCCCTGCCGCCTATCTCTACCCGTTATCGGGCCGCTTCTCCGTGCCGGGCTCTTGCGGAAGGGGGTGTGGTTTGACCTCTAGCGCTAAAGGGCAAAACTGGTCACCCCGCGAAAACTGCCCGAAGTAGCGTAGTGCAGCTTGCGCTACAAAAACCAGGGCCATCTCCACTAACGTGAAACCATGGGAGGGGCGAAGCATGTAGTGTATAAGTGCATTCTTGGCCCCTTGGCGTTTTTTCCCACGGAGATGAAATCATTGGGGCAGAGGTATACAGTTTGCTGTGAAAGTCTTTGAAGCACCAAGTGTTGTAGCACGAGGCGTTGGAGAACGAGTGTCCCGGTGTGTCCCTTTCGTACACGTTACGTCCTAGCGGGAGGCATTGGAAAACGAGTGTCCCCTTTTTTTTTGTACCGTGACTACATGAAAAGGCGTGGCATTTGACTCTGGCAGGCCGAGCCCCTAAGGGCTTCGCCCCTAAAACGCCCCCTGGACCGTGCGTTTTTGAAGCGTTCCATAGCGCGAG
>CM023457.1:76791791-76864829 GCA_013339765.2 Haemaphysalis longicornis | reverse complement strand
TGTTGTCTTCATGGCCCCTCTAAGCCCTGCTCAGTATGAAACGGGCAAAGCTTAGTCGTAGGGTTTGAACGCAGCCATTAAAACCATTTCGAACAATAGTTGAGACCTATCCTCGGCAACTTTGTGGTGTGGTGTCACAACCTTCCTAACGTGTTCCGAATGCGTTACCGTGACCCACTATTGTTACTCCCCAACAGATGAACCATTTGGGTCACGCTTCAATGTTTGACTGGTCGGGTATTTCTTCATCAAAATACCTTTTTCCACGGTGCGTTACCGAGCCAAACTATTTTCATATCTGTATCGCGGTGTGTTTTATAAGTTACTGTATGCAGTGAGGTAGCTCCTTGCCTTTTGCCAGTAGCATCTACAATATCTCTTATCTACTTTCCCCTTCCCCATTAGTATTACCGTACTTACCTGATTCTAACGCGCACTTTTTTCCCGCAAAAATAGGTCAAAAAATCTCGTGCACGTTAGAATTGGATACGAAACCGAAACAGCAAAAATTTCGTCCCACCCATCGCCATCTCAAGTTGGCGCCAAAGCTTATAGCAACGATTTTTCGGTTGCAGGAAGCATAGGCGCCTAGGCTTTTCTATCGGTGTTCACACAAATCGTCAAATCGTTCCACTTGCGCGCTTGATAACAGCAATGGCAGCAGCGGCTCTCGCGCGTTCAAAACGAGCGGTCGGCTAAAGCGTGCGCCTCTGGAGACGCTTGCAGGATGGGCGTGCGAGGCGTGGGCCACGATCCCATCAACCATGGTTGAACGTTCGTTCAGAACTGTGGCATTGCGAACGCGCTTGACGGCACCAAGGGCGAGATGTTGTGGTCAGTGGAGAGCGACGAGGAGTAAGATGAGTGAGATTACTTTGAGAAATAAATCGTCGGTTTCTCTCGCATTCGTTTTTCTTGCTCACAAAGTTCCGTGAGCGTTATAATCGGAGGTGCAAGTTTTTTCGTTTTTTTTTTTTTTGCCAGGAAAATCGTGTGCGCGTTGGAATCAGGGGTGCGTTAGAATCGGGTAATTACGATACGTGGAAACAGCACCATTAAGAACAAGATACAGCGCGTTTCAAGTTGCCGTATGCATTGCACTTTCTATGGTCCCGCAGACGTAACATGCAAGTAAGTACATTATTGTGCAGGGGTGGAAAGCAGGCTTGAGGTTTTTTGGAGCTGCTCAAGGAGTAGGAATAATGCTGTTTTGGAGCAGCTTTGGAGCAGTAAAAGGGTAGTTTTGGAGCAGTTTCGGAGCACCAAAAGGCAAATTTTGGAGCAATGCAAGTCTGTTTGGGAACAGATTTATGAAGTCAAACATCTTTTGTTTGCAATTTTTTCATTTCTGGTGAACACAAAAGCAAAACCAAAGATTCAAATGGTTTCAATACTGAGCAGATCACTTTTTCAATAAGTTGAAAAAATACACGTACAAAAAATTAAAGGATCACCGCTGACAGGGCCATCCCCAGGAAAAAAAAAAAAAAACTAGTGATGCTTTAAATAGCTACACCTAATTAGACTTCAGGTAAGTTGAAAATTACCCTATTACAGCAATGAGAAACAATCATGCAAGAGAAGACCAGAGCTAGGCGAAATGGTCTGTCTTGCACCTAAGATAGAAGGTTTACCTGCGTTCTACACCTAACGAGACTATAGACAAAAAAAAAAAAAAAAAACTGGATAGGAAGCAATTAAGAGGACAAGAAACTAAAAGAAAATGAGACAATTTGAACCAATAACAACTAGACTCCAGAGAAATTTAAAATAATTGAATATAACGTTCCTGAAAGAAAGGGAAAAAAATATCCGAGCGTATTCTTGGCACTATATATACTGACCAAGTAATATCCATGCTAGCTTCTATCTAAGCAAAAAATACTGTGAAATTGCGTCGTGTTTATTCACACAACGAACGCACTAGTGGTTTTTCCGAGTGTATAACCTTACAAGTAGGAGAACAGACCCGCCGTGGTGGCTCAGTGGCTAAGGCGTTGCGCTGCTGAGCACGAGGTGGCGGGTTCGATTCCTGGCCGCGGCGGCCGCTTTTTTGATGGAGGCGAAAAGCAAAAAACGCCCTTGTGTACGAGATTTCGGCGCACGTTCAAGATCCCCAGGTGGTCAAAATTAATCCGGAGCCCTCCACTAGGGCGCGCCTCATCGCCTGCATTGCTTTCGGCGCGTTAAACCCTACAATCAAATCAAACAAGTAGGAGAACGGGGAGGAGGATCGACGCGCCTCCCTCCCCGCAAGAAACAAACGGCGTGGGAAAGACCATGGGAAAGACAGAGCTGATTACTTGGTGACAGCTGCCAGTGTAACAAAATCTCCCCTCTCGCCTGCAGTGCCGGGGCACCGCCTGTTATCTCGTCCTGTCCGACACGGCACGGTGGCATCAATGGCACGCGCCCTCACGATAAGATAAAATGGCGAGGGCGCGACTGAACAATAAACTATTTCACTTTTTTTCCATTTTACAGTAAGCGGAAAGATTGCACTGACGCCTGGCCCCGACGTGTGCATCACGGCGCAGCGCGCTGTGTGGTGAAGCTGCATTTCGGGGCACAGTTCGCGCATCACCCGCACCTCAAGGTCACTCCCAAGTGCCGTGAAACCACGCCACTACTTGAAGACCGGGAAATTGTGGCGAGAGACTCCGAGCTCCGGGAAAACTCAGGGAGTTCGCCGGAGCGCACCACGTCGTGAATGACAGCTAAACGAACGAGTCCCCACTGCTACTGCTCAATGCGAATGGCACTGAACATCACCTCCCAGTTACCTCACATCACTGCGGCGCCGCTCTGGAGCAGGATGGCGCAGCACTCCCACTCCTGATTGAGGTATAATTAATTTAAGAAGTTCATTAGCATTGCAATTAGTGGCTTTCGCACAGGGTGTACCAATCATTTCATTTGCTCCTTTTAAAGGTTTGGAGGTATTATACATAAGGGGGCTTGTGCCAAGTTATGTAATATACAGTGAAAACAACAACAAACAATAAAAAAGAACACAATGGAAATAAACATCGGCTAGGAATGGCGACAACTATTGAAAACATGATGAACTAAAGAGAGCGAATTAACGTTTACCAAGAGAAGGAAAAAAAAAAAAATAACGGAAATTGCACAATCCATTCCGAAGGAATATCATATATGAGGGCTAATATGTTAGTAATTTCCCTGTTTAATTTCTCGCGAAATATTTTGCGGTTAGTGCACAAAACAATGTCACAGAATTAAACCAAAGTAACAACGAATGCTACACATTTCGAAAATGCTTTCATGCCTGGTTTTGGGGTTACAAAGTACCAATTAAGAGCTATTAAGGGCCTACTTTGGAAACTCGCATTTCAATCTCTACATTTAAAACCCGTTGATTGGAAAGTTTAAGAAAAAGGTTTTGCTAACTACGCCTTTTGCACATAATGCCTACCTGGCCATGCAACAACTTCGGTAAAAACGGCGTCAGCGTGGTCTTCATGGTTTCTCTGAAAGCTCGACTGTACAAGATGGACAAAAGACACCAGCTAAATGCCATTCCAGTTTACATAGCTTCCCTAGAGGGCCTAATGCTGAACCACATTCTCTGGCATGGACAAGGAAACAGGTTCACATGTTTTGGACTTCCACATCAGCTGTAGGCTACCCTCTCACCCCCTCAACCCCGCCCCCAGAATATGACCGTCTATAACACATGACATGGAGCACTCTACATGAATACATGAGCTCACATAGGGTATTCACTAAATCACCCTATAAGAAAACCTTGATTTTTCACATTTCTATATAAGGGTTTTTATCCCCCCCCCTTTCCTTGAGAAAAGATGTTTCCCAGCAATGCACCTCTGTCGAGTAGTGAAGCTGACCTTAGCGGGGCTCCTTAGGGGTTGAAAGGCCAACTGCACTCAAATTTCACCCCAGCCAAATTTGCTGCGAACGTACAGTACGTACCACCAGACAAACTGGGACGTGACTGGTGGCCCCGTGAAATGCAGCGTTAATTTTAATTAGAAACGCTTAAAATAGCTCCGTCGAATGGCGACGCTGCACCGGCCGGCGGATCGCACAAACAGCCATGAAGCGGAAGTGACCCTGCGGCCGGCCCTGCGCCTGTTCCTCCATCCAGCCAGGAGAACCGGTCGAGCTCCACTGGGCGCGCTTCTCCTACGGCTGCTGCGAGGCCGAAGCGTTGCGCGCAGGTTTGCTTCGGCCGGCCGGCCGCGCGCGGCCGCTCGCTCGCCGGCTGGGCCGGCTCGAACGTCACTTCAGCCTGCCAATAATGGCCGCGCTCTTCTCAATTTCGGTTTCAAAATCTCCGATTTCTGATGGTCGTTTGCGCCGTGGATACGCGTATTTCAGCTGTCATGTTTTGTATCTTGCAGTCTTTTTAGGCAGACTGCACGGAATCACGTTTTCAAGAGGTTGAAATTTTGAGTGCGTTTGGCCTTCAAGGGGTCATACGGGTATTAAATAAAAGGCCCGAGGGACTTCATACCTTGGTATAACATTGCTGGTTTCACCGCTGGAAATCTCTTTCCAGCAATGCATTTGTGTACACTAGTGAAGCAGACCTTAAAAGGGTCCGGTGTGTATCAGTCAAGAGCTACTACACAAGATCTCAGACTCCGTGAGGTTGGCTTGCCCACACCTGTTTCGTGACCTACTGCAGTGAAGTCTCACAACAGTGACTGAGCCACGCAACATAGCCGACGGATGCGGTCAGAGTGCTTAGAATTTACTCACGGGAGAGGCCTCGTTGGGATTTTTTTTTTCTATTTTGCTTCAATCTTACGTTGTAAGTTAAGAGAGAGGGAGACCGAGAGCAAACTTTATTCTGCAGCTAAAGTCCGAGCCGCGGAGTTATCAGTTCTCGAGGAGGGGGGGGGGGGGGGGGGGGGGGGGGGGGGACGGTGGCGGGCTTGGCAAAGGTGCACAAAGAGTTTCAACGCGGGCAGCCAAGAGGGACCACAGGGCGGCCGGCAGGGTGGCCGGCAGAATGTAATAGCCCGTGCGGCATAAAAATAAATGGAAGACGCGCTTCGCTTGGGACGCAGATAACCCAGCCGGGCATGGCCGGGCAGCAAAAACAAACAATAAACTTATGAATGGTTCGCGGCAATACGATAAACATCCGCGTGCAAAAAAAAAAAAAAAAACAGACCCTTCTCGAACTATAAAAACCCATACTTTTAGACAGATGCAACTTTTATTCGAGTAATTATTCAGAAAACAACCCAACACCCCCATTCTTCAACTCAAAAAAGAAAATGGCGCCCAGCGACCTTCATAGGGTGCCTGGATGCGCAACCAGGCGGTACTCTAACCACAACTGCTTAAAGGGGCCATGCAGACAAAACCTGAGTTTAATTCATTCGAAAGATTGTCTCACTAGAATCATACCGCCACCACTTTTAACATAAACTTCGCTCAAATGAGCTATTTAATTAGGTAAAAAGGGAATGGTAATGCGACCCACTAGCTCATTTCCCGCAACAGAACCTATGATGTCATACCAGACAGCTTTGCGATTGGCTGAGGCTGCCAAAAGCAAACGCAAATTAGACGGGGTTAACAAGCTTGCCGAACGAGCTATTTACGCTTAAATTAAGGCCACATTCTTTTAATAGCAGTAAAAATGGCGGGGCAAACAGTAGAAGTTACGAAAATACACGTAAACATAGAAGTGCCGATGCGCACTGCTGTTGGTACTGCGCGCACTCTCACAAGCACTGCGGCGCTTTGGGGTTGTCTCAGACGACACTGGCCGATTGGCGTAAGCAACGGTGTCTTATGTGACTAGTCGAGCGAACACCATGTTTCAGAAAATGATTATCTTCAACCTCAACAAAAACAAGCTAGGTACAAATACGATCAAAAACAAAACAAAGGCAGAAAACGGCCCTTCGGGTATGGTGACGCCACCTAGGTTGACTAACGGTAAACGAGGCTCCGCAATCGGCTGCACATCGGTTCTTGTGATGTCATAGCAGACGTCGCGAAAACACAATTTGGCGGGAGAATCAAAATTTCAACTTAAATTGATTATTTTTTTCTCAGTGAATAATGCATCGTTTGCTTCCGGACAATCGCTGGGGGCACTACAAAACACGAAATCTTTCGAATAAAACAAACTTGTCTTTTGTCTGCATGGCCCTTTCAAGCTTTCTCAAAGGCCACGCTAGGCCAATCCCTTTGAGGATTGATTAAACGCCTTTTCCGCTTCCAAAGATGCCTCTTCTTCCTCTGCGCCAACATCAATCACCGCAAGGGGGTGAAGGCTGCGAAGACGACGTGCTGCCAACACCCGCGCGCTGCTTCGATAGCCGCGGCCTCTGCGACGACGCACTTTGGCGTCCCGTACACTCCTGCAGCGACGGCGTACACTGACGGCGGCGACGACAGCATCACCGACCAGCAAGCTCGAGTCAGCACTGCGCTAGAAGCGGTCCCGCGCTCAGCCGCTCCAGCAACGGTCACCACGCCACACCGGGATACGGCCGCAGTCGGCAACTTGTAACGCCGACTGACGCCGCGTACGGCCACGCCGGCACCGCCAACGACAGAAGCGGGCTGCCGCCTTCATGTTGACCCCATGACGTGAGAAAGGTCGTGTGGCAGGAAGGAGCGGTCGCTGAGATCCAGCCGCAGGACGGTGCTGACAGCCGGTCGCGACTTGAGCGCTCGTTTAACTGGACTTCACGGCGAGCGGGGCCCCGCGGCGCGGCCATGAAAGTGACCGACGTGCTCCACGCGGTGCGCCGGTGGAGCCGCAACCACCTGGACCCGATCCTGTACGGCGGTGGCGCCAGAAACATCGTCTCGCGAACAGGTGAGCGCGCACATGCAACGCTGCGGCCGTTTTGTAGGGAATGTGTAAAGTGGCTCGTGTGTAGCACTTATAAACCTAGTTGTCACCAGCGAAAGCTGAAGCGCACGCTCAGGCGGCCCGGCGTGCCGCCATCGTGATACCGAGCGTAAAGCCCCGGCGAAGCAGCCGCTGAACCCCCGCCAAGTCGCGTGGTACTGCACCGGTGAGGGCCCAACGGGCTCGGCTGCGGCCCCTCTCCGTAGCGGATCACGTGGCGTGATGTCACACCTGCCACATTTGCGCATCGCGGGCTCAAGGTCATTGGGACGCGATGAATGACCTTGTGATAAGATCACTGTAGAGCTTTCGCTTTAAAACACGGGTGGACAAGAATTGTTTGACAACGCAGAAAAGGATCAAAACTTGACGGGTGTCAGCTTTGCGGCTCAGCACAGTTCTTTCAGGAGTGGTTATCCTGCAGTTATTCGGTCACGTGCAAGGTATTTCCACACAGTCATTCTGAAGGTCACAGCTTCCTTTTTGTGTAGTTCCAAGCTCAGACGATATATTCTAACAGGTTCCACTGACAGCTCTTCAGGCAGCAACTTTTGACGATGAATTGCCCAAAATTTTTGAGCATTCTGAAAAGTAGTTTCGTAGTGTTTGTATTCAAGATCACTCACTGCTCTATGCAGACAATCACTTTTTGGCAGCCGTGTTACTGGGTTTCTGAGCCATCTATATTTTAAGCGAAACTGTTGGGCATAAAATTGGCACCCCCCACTCACTGCAATTACAACACCCATGGGAACAAAAACTCGTCAGTCGGTTTGTGTATGGCCGTTTGACGCAAAAAGAGGAATGGAGGCGGAGCATACGGGATGGGACATTCCTGGCACAGAGTTGGCACTCAGCCAGCTCGGCCATCACCTGATGAGAATATCCTGATGAGACGAGAATATCAGCTTTAGCTATTTCTTTTCAAACAAATGCAAAGTTTCTTGTTGAACGAAAACAAAGTGCTACGAGAGGTGCGATCTTTCAGTTGAGTTGACATAAACATGTGAGCTCTTAAATTTCAGAAATGTCCATTACATGCCGTCACATGAAAACAAAATCTCCATTGTTGATGATTATGTTGACAAAGGGGCGTGACGTGCAAGAAATTTTCGCTCAGAACAGCCACACATAAGATCTGCAATGAAAGGCAGTGAGTGTGTCCCCTACAAAATAATTGCCATATTTTGCGTGCGTGTCCTCTGCTTCATATGAAAGTGAGCGTTTTATTAGTCAGAAAAGCACACGAAATTGCCAAATAAATTGGCGGAAATAATTTTAATTTGGCACTAAACTCTCCGAAGTCTGAAAGGATGGTGCCTATGCAGGGTCTAAAACGTGACACCACTGTTCATGCTCTGTTCCGGTTTTAGTGTGTAATTAAAAACTGCATATATGAATGGGAAGGACTGCACTGTATTATTTTCCTAGCTGGGGACGAATTTTTAAACGCCTCTTTTCATATCACATACAGTTAAAAGTAGGTATGTGGCCGCGTGGATCACTGTCACGGTTGCCAGCATTCATGTTGGCAGCGTACGGAAGGCTAGTAGATCTAAAAATGTAACTCTGCTTTCAAACGTTCTAGGGCTGCATCAGGAAAACCGTTTCTGTAGTTCTAGGTGTTATAAGTGATGACTTCTCATTTCGGATAGAGAGCATATACTCTACAAAAATTGGTTGGCTGTCCCCTTAAGTCTTCTAACAGTGTCGCCGAGCTTTCCCCAAACACTGATGGACCGTTTTCAACCGGTGGCTTCCCCCCCATCGGCCACTCAAGCAGGCCCCAGCGGCAGGCATGGGCGGCGCCGGCAGCAGCAGCAGCCTGCGGCCAAACCTGGGGCAGCCGCCCAGCTCGGCCATCCTGTACGCGGCCGTGTTCATCGGGGGCGCAGTGGCCACCTTCATGCTGGTGCTGGCCATCCTGACGCCGTCGGGACGGCCGCCTGCGCGCAGCAACCGGATGCCCTTTGCCGCCGCCCAGGTCGTGGTACCCACTTATGTGCACACTGCGCAATTTGCAACTCCTAGGGGAACCTGACCTTTGTGGCTGCACTGCGTCGGCAGCCCTTGTTTACAGATAGAAGAATAGCGCGGTCAACATTTGGGCGAGGGTTCATTGACTTCGGAATACCCTGCGGCATAGCCCAGTCGCGATTGCAGAGAAAGGTGTAGGTAACTGCAACCTTTTGTTGAAGGCTACCGGTTTAGCAAAGGCTACCTCACATCTTGCGGCTCTTTGAGTTAGTCTCAGAATTGCTGCGGATAGTCTGTGGGTCCCCCCCATCTTAGAAATATGTGTGAAAAATGAATACCGGCTAGTACGCGGGGAATCCGAAAGTGATAATTGAACAACCCCACTATGCGGACATACTGCCTCTCTTCTGAAAGCTGCAAAAACCCTGCCATACATATCAAGGGTGTTTCACGACATCATCTTGCACCCACCGCGTTAAAATTGCATAGAGACTACAGGTGGGCAATGACTCTGTTTTCAGCCTGTAGCATCTCTGTACTAATTCTCGCCATTGGCCCCATTTTATCCGTTCTTTGCCACGCGATCAAGTAAACATCTGTGGCAAAAGAAAAGTGTTCACACAGGGGAAAAAAAATGCGTCAGTTGCCACCGCGTTTGCAAAGTGCGATCGTTCCACGTCAAATGGCACAGGTCATGAATGCCGACAATTGTATTTTAAGGGGGGCACTGGTCTTGAGGACATTACTGTTACTTTTTAACCTACGGGCTTGAGATTTAGACATTAATCCTGAGAACGAATATGCAGCGAGTTTTCGTGCATGGGGTGTAAGTTTAGAGTTGTGCAACATGTTATGGCACTCCGTTTCGGGCAATTTTTTCATTATCTACCTATGAAATATTCGAATAGCTTTTATCCCTTTGTGCTCTAGAAGGACCAGAGAGTGCAACTATACCTCAGTAGTAATTTCAGCACTGTTTCTGCAAACGCTGTAAATTTCATAATTCTCAAGTCATCAATTACCAATGTTCTAAAAATAACTGCGTAAAATCTTGTGCTAGGAAAAAGAAATTCTATACTTTTGTGGTTTTATTGCACTGTTCAGTTCATAAGGTTTTGAACGCAGCAAAAATGATACAAATTGAACCAGTACATCCCAAGATATTGTACCTGACAGTTGACCTCTAGGGAAAAAAAATTGGTTCTTAGAAAACAGGGCACGAAGTTTGGAAACATAGGCAAAAATGGTCATCTAGGCGACTTCAAAGGGCGACAGCTTTGTGAATACTTATGATACAGCTATGATATTTTGCGGGTACATTTTTTGGGACCAGTAGAGTGCAAATAAAATTAATACAGAAAATTGAATTTTTGGCAAATTTTCGGTCTTCAAGACCAGTGTCCCCCCTGAAAGCAAAACGTTTTCCCGTGTACACAGAAAAATCCTACGGCACAGCCCCGTGCACATTTGCGGAAAAGACAGGTTGAAAGTCAGAATCAGAAGTCAGGGGTGAAAGATTGGCTGTGCTTGAGGCGACGTAGCTACACTCTCCCAAGACCCCACAAGTGGGAAGTAGTGCATCGGAGGGAGCGGAACACACGGGCTGTACGTCATAGCTTCGCTTGCTTACCATCTGTATGGAGTACATGGGCCATTTTTTTTATTGCGGTAGTGATAAGAGGGTTATGACGGCAAAAAGTGTCAGCATTGCTCCATGAACACAAAGGGAGGAGAGTGGGAAGGAGGGTAATGGGGTGCAACTAACGCAGAGGCAAGCAATGTACCACAGCGAAAGTCAGTGTACTTCTACTGAGAGATCATGTTGAATAGAGGCTGGACATCACCTGAGGAACTGATTGCACCCAGGTTGCTTTTCTGTAATTGGATGCAAGAAGTGGCCGCTTGTATACGGCGACGGCAATAGGCACCGAAAGAGGATAAATTGGGGACGACGGAATGCCCAGACTGCCGGGGCAAGCGTCTCCGCGAGCGAAGGGGACCACCGAGACTATGGAAGAACACAAAGCAAGATTGGCACGCTGTGTGCTTGTGGCTCGTAAACGGCACGCAAGAAGCGCGGAGTTGCAGACTTCTGAAGTTGGAGCAAAGCATGCATGTGGGGCCAATCGAGATTTATTAGAGAATCTTAATCGTGGGGCCTCTTGTTATATTTGGCCATACAGCAGAACCTCGATGAATCATTTAATAAACCGCACTACCACTTAAACGGAACAACTGCCTTGCAGTTGGTTGATTTTGTTTAGAAGCAAAGTAAAAAAAATCACGCACTCGAAAAGGTGGGTGAATATGCAAGTTGTGACAGCTCCTCCGAGACCCGAGAGAGGAAAATAAGGTGCAGAATTGCTACTGACTGGAGTGCAGTCAGCAGACACCCTGCAGTAATGAATGGTAGTGGTACGTGTGTCAACAAAAAAGAAAGTATTCAACCAATGCGCATTTCCAGTGATGACTTATGGCGACAGAACGCGAATACTTACTAAGAACCTTCAAAAAAACCCTGGCTGGCCCTATCGTTGGCATTTCGGCTGGCGTACCCGCAAATTTTCCCTCCATTTTTTTGCAGCGCAACCATGGTTGCCAGCCCAGGACTGCCCTCCCCTAGGCACGAAGCGAAAAAAAAAAAAAAACCCAGAACGAACCCGGGCCTAAGCCCGAGCCGCGCCGTGAGTGCGCACGGGTTTGCAACCAGAGCGGACTGACGATCTGCGGCATTTAAGGGCCCCAATACGTTTGTAGTACCTCCCGAGGGCACGAAGCCGGAAAAAAAAAAAAAAAAAACGAACCTGGGCTCGAGCCCGAGCCCGCGGCGCGAGCGCGCAGGGGTTTGTAATCAGAGCGGGCTGACAGATCCGCGGCCTTCGCGGGCCCCAATACGATCGTAGTACCCGCGAATGTATGATGCGAGCTAATCAACAGAGGGAGTCCTGGTCTGGCAACCATGGTAGCCCCGCGAAAAAACGGCGGGAAAATTTGCGGCTACGCCAGCCGAAATGCTACCCCCCTATCTGCCATGAGAGAGAGAGAGAGAGAGAGAGAGAGAGAGAGAGGAGAGAGAGAGAGAGGAGAGGAGAGAGAGAGAGAGACGGTAAGATTAACACTTAGAGCTACGAAGCAAGCGTCTTGAATTAGGGCGCAAACTCGGGCGGATGATATCCTAGCTCAAAATAGGAGCATCTAATGCGCAGACTTAAGGCCCGTTCACACTAGCGACGAAGCGACGCGAAAGCGATGAAAGCGACGGAAATTTCTGTCGCTTTCGCCGCCTTTCATCGCTTTCGTCGCGCGACGAAAGCGATCGGTCTCGACCAAATTTTGTCGCCTCCGTCGCGCCGTCGCTTTTGAAGCGGAAGCAGGAGGCGAGACTTCCTGACGTCATATCCTGCCAAAGCACCCGGATGCTGTGTTTCCACAAGCGGCGAGGCTCCCGTGAAGTCTCACTGCGAGCGCGAGACAATAACAAGAAAAGCAAAAAAATAGTCGTCGCCCGTGCTCGATGTCGCGTGCAAGTGTGAACAGCAAAGGTGGCGATCGCTTTCGCTTTCGTCGCTTTGTCGCGTCGCTTCGTCGCAAGTGTGAACGGGCCTTTAGTCGAACATCGGGTGATGGAGTGGCTACCGAGGGACAGAACTGCAAGTAGGGGACGGCTGGTAACTTGATGGAGGGGCGAGATAAGAAAATTTGGTGACAAGGGTAGGGTTCAAACAGCGCAGCAAAGATAAGAACAGTTGAAAGGCAATTCAAGGGGCCCTGAATCAACTGATGATGATGATGATGAGAAAAATTCAAAATTGGAGGTTTTATGCGCCAAAGCTACAATTGAGCTGTGAGGTGCACCATAGTGGAGAGTTCTGGATTAATTTTGACCAGCTGGGGATTTTTGACATGTTTTTCCTTTTCGCCTTTATTTGAAAAGCGGCTGCAACGCACCGGATTGAACCTGCGTCCTTGGGCTCTGCAGTAGCCACTGAGCCGCCAAGGCGTGTATGGTGATGAAGCAAAATCTGTAAATACATATGCACTATCGTGCACTGCCCAGAAATGGCCACATTTTGCATCACAGTCTGCCGATAGGGCGGCGGAAACTGCGGACACACGCAAGCGCGGTCTCTCGGCGGCTTGTGACGCAGGCCGGCTCGGCGTCTTCAAGGCGCGGTGGCTTCTTCATGGCGCGCCAAGGCGCCGGGCCTGAGGTGGCTGCCAAGGAGGAGGCCCCCCTGCTCTGCCTCTACGATCGCAACACCGAGCGCAAGACCGAGCCGGTACCATACCAGCTGCTCAAGCACCTTCCCGCAAGGCAAGCACCACACCGTGCATGCAAGCTGTCCAAAAATTTCACTCCTCCTCCACTCGCACTTCACGCCTGCAAAGTGCAGGTTACATCAGTTCATGATCTTCCATTCGAGTCAGCGTCACCTTACACATGAACCAATTATAAGCATTAACAATCATGCCATTCAAGTAGTTAACCAATGCATGTTTCTTGGGGTTGTTCTTGACAGTCATTTAAAATATACTCAGCACATTTCATATTTAAGGACAAAAGCTGCTCATGGGCAGCAGGATATTACTCAAGCACGCCATTTCTTTAGTGTGTCAACTTACTTTCTCTTTACTATGCTTTTATTCATAGCCATTTTACCTACTGCTTATCTTCATGGGGTAACACGTACCCCACTCATTTGATGCCATTGCAATATATCCAAAATCAGGCCATTCGCATATTAACTTTCAGTCCATTCCGCTCCCATGCTTCTTCACTGCTGCAGCAGTTGAGTATATTATCTATCAATGAATTATTCAAATATAACCTAGCAATCCTGTTGTTTAAGTCATTACATAACATGGTACCCTCTGAATGTTTTCACACCCGGTCAAGTCTTGTTAACGTAAATTCCACTAGGTTTGCCTCTAATCATAATTTGCTGTTACCTAATGTACACTCTAATTATGGAAAACAAACTGCCAATTTTGGCGCTTTCGTGTTTTGGAATTCCCTGCCAACTAACTTTAAACTCTTTAACTTAAGCATTTATTTAAAAGAGGTCTTCTTGAATTTTTTCTACAGCCGTAACCACATTGTCTCTTGTAATTGTTAATATGCAACTACCTGTCTTCTGTTACCCTTGACTATGTGTTAATTTTGTGAATTATTTGATCTACTGCCAATATTTCATGTACCATTGACTATGCGCTTACTCACAGGAGGTCCCCTTTCAGCTCTTGGCTCTGGGACCTCCTTCTGTATTGTCACTTATGTATACAGAATCAACGAACAAATAAACTCTTTTTCTGATTCTGATTCTGATTCTGGTTGTGAACAGCTTCTGGAGATTCCTCGGCCACTTAAAGGGACCATGCAGACAGAACACCAGTTTGGTTCATTCGAAAGGTTGCCTCGTTAGAATCATACTGACGCCATTCCTAATGTAAACTTCACTCAACTAAGCTATATATTTAGGGAAAAAAGGGAATTGCCATTCGACCCGCTAGTTCATTTCCCGCAACAGAACCTATGATGTCATACGCGCCAACTCTGTGATTGGCTGAGGCCGGCAAAAGTGAACGCAAATTAGGCAGAGCTTGTAAACTTGCCGAATGAGCTATTTGCACCTAAATGTAATGCATGTTCATCTTACAGCCATAAGAATCGTGGGGTAAACAATGAAAGTTAAGAAGAAAATACACGTAAACGTAGAAGTACTGATGCGCACTGCTGTTGGTACTGCGTGCACTATGCTTGTTTTAGCTGCACAGCACTGCGGCTCTTTGGGGTTGTCTCACAGACGACACCATGGCCGATTGGCGTAAACGACGGCATCTTACGAGAGAATATTTGTCAAGTGAGCACTGTGTTTCACAAAACGATTATTTCCACCCTGAACAAAAACAAGCCAGGTACAAATACAGTCCAAAACAAAACAAAGGCAGAAAACGGCCCACTGCGGTACGGTGGCGCCATCTAGGTTGGCTAACGGTAAACAAGTCTCCGCTTCCCACCAAGTTTAGCTTGAAGACCCGTTCTTACGATGTCATTGCAGACGTCATTAAAACAGATGATTTGTCGGGAGAATCATTTTAACTTAAATTGGTTAATTTGTCAGTGAATAAAGATCAAGCCCTGGGGGCATTATAAAACACGAAATCTTTCGAATAAAACAAACTTGTATTTTGTCTGCCTGGCCCCTTTACGTCTTTTACCGTTTTTATAAACACTCGTGGTCGGTGTCAGTTTTTAATGTGTCATGCGCTTCCCCGACCAGACGGGCTTCTGTCCAACACTTGGTTTCATGGCCCCTTTAAGTCTGATTACATGATTTGAAGGTGAAAGCCAGCGCTTGTCAACAACTTCTCCACTGCTGCGTCGTGTTTGCGCCTTTTCCTTCGCTTTCATTCACGTCTTTTGGAGTGAATTACCCGAAGAGGCAGACAGGCCACAATTTTTGCAGCAGCCTCCCCACAGTGCGGGATCTCCTCCAAGTGAACCTGTTCTATGCGTGTGTCATTGTGTTGTCCCGGTCACAGGGTACATATCAGGCTAATTCCTCTTCCATTCTGGCAAGGTGCCAGGTAGCAACGTGGTTAGTGCCCTTGGGAGCTTCTCTGGTGACCCGAGTATATATCACACACGAATCCAATTTATGTTTTCTTTACAGCGGCAGCCATTTTGATACTATTCATGTTGACGCCACCCCACGCCGTTGATTACTTACTACCGTCACTTTTTCGCATTTCATGAAACGCTCAAGACTTTCACTCAATAATCAAGAAACTCAACAGGCAGGGGCAAGTGAATCGGCCTGAAAACAATACCCTCACGATTTACAGCAACAAAACCAACAACCAATAGAACTACTGTTCGCCACAAAGTGTTCGGCTTGATTACCATTACAACATTTTTACAATTCTTCTCAAACCACCCACTGAATCTGTAGTGGCTATGGGAGAAAGGCAGGCCCTACCTAAATAGGCAAGACTGCTTTAACATAAAAGCAAAACACAACTGCTATAATGGAAGAGAGCAGGGGTGTGGAATGGTGAGGGAAGTTTTGTGTGGGGTTACAGTGCACCATTACACCTCACTAAATTCATTTTGTTCCGTCAGTGCTGGAAGCTATCCAGAAGGCAGTAAACCAAGTGGCATTGGGCACTCTTGGTAAAAACACAAAGTAACGGAAGCTGGGCTTCTTTTGAAGTTTGAAGTCTGGGAAATCGACAGTGCACCGTAAAACGTTTTGGAGGGAGGCTTAGGACTTTGTAGTCAGAAATGGGATGGATGGGTGCACACTTGTCCTTACCTTAATCACTCATCAGAAAAGATGACCAGAGAGCCAAGGAAACAAACTAAATTTGAAGGCGTCTTACCAAAGAAAAAAAAAACCCAAGAGTAGTGGGTAGCATGGAAACATCAAAAAAGATTTACTAAAACGGCGAATGACAAGTGAAAAAATGTTTTGCAAATACAAAAACAGGTGCTTTTGTAGTTTGACAACTGAGCTGGATGCTTCAAGGGGTAGTGACACGAAATTTGAAAGCTGAGATAAACATGTAATGCTTCCTTCTTATCCAGGAGATATTGCCCACCAAGTTCCAACAGTAACTGTTCAGTAAAACATATTTTAAATCAATTTTAATCTTTGCCCGCACAAGAAAGCCCAGAGCGGGCAAGCACGACATCATCTGCTCATTGCACCAAACTGCCAACGTCGGGGCTCCCGTGACGTAGCTGAAACGCTGGCTGCGGTTGGCGCGCGCTGCTACGCCGTGTGTATCACATCATGGTTTTGGGACTGACGTCATGCTGCTTGGGCGCATGGGGAAGGTGAAGGCCTCAGCCGGTCTGGGTGGGCGAGCGCGCAGCGGTGCAACAAGAATGGTGACGTCACGGGTGCCCTCCTGTCATTGCGGCTGCTCAGAGTTCGTTTTGTCGAAACTGAAACTGACACGAATAAACGCCGCCGCAAATGATTGTTTACACTGCGATCGACCGCATAACGTGCCATTGTATGATTAGTGGGCTGGCAGGCACCCATAGAAGCGAAAAAAACCTAACACGAAAATTTCGTGTCAGTACCCCTCTAAGGTTGAGTCAAATAAAGAAGAATGCGACCAAAAGTACCACGTGTCTATCCACCGAATTAAGGATCGGGTGACAATGAAGTGGCATGCCAAGGTGTCCGACAGGGTTTAATGGAATGGAGCTCCTAATCCCCAAAGTACTGGGTTCTAAAGAGGATGGAAGCACAGCATCACAATGGCAGTTGGTTTCAGCAACACAGCAACACGGCCAAAGGGCAAAGAACGTCGAACACTCTGTGGGCGGGTTGGCCCGTGATGTGAGACAATTTTCTAGCACATGAGAGGGCGGGAAAAAGAAAGGGGGACGGTGCAAGCAACAGAGCTTGCTCCAGCTGCTTCCTCTGTCCTGTCGCCTAGTGCGCTGAAACATTATCATGAAGTAACCCTAGCTGGAACCTGTCTTGTCACCTTCGATCATGTCACTGCCTCTTTGTGCTAGCGTTAAATGAAGCGAGCTACTAGCCTTAATGGACAAGAAAAAAAAAAGCCACCACTACATAACTTAGGTGGCATAACTTAGCCTGATTCGAAGGGAAAGCCTTGATCACAACCTTTGGTCTTCCAATTAAAGAAAAAAATATGTTGCGTCACAGTGAGGACCATAAATGTCTTATGCAAGGTTGGAAGAGGTTTATAAAACTCACTATGCTACAAATTAATCGGGTCTCAGAACTGCGCTCTGTTTTGATGAACGCCAACCTTCTTGGGCATGTCTATACAGAGCAGTGGTGAAAGACAGGCTTGCAGAAACAGGCCACAGTTAGTCACACCATGCGGATGACCTTTTTTCTTGAAATGAAGGAAACTAACAATCATCTACCGCAGAAAATCTTTGCAAGATTGAACCTGTATACATACTAGTTCGCACCTGTTGAGCAACTCTTGCAATAATTTCCTCCAGTTCGTGCTTTTTCTCCCCAGTTGCCAAGGCTTGTTCCAAAGCAAATGCCTTACACCACCAGCAGAATGCCTAATAGCCACCACGTTGGAATGCATTAAAAGAACAAGGAGACCTAAAAATCGTCCCAACTAGTTGTTGGCAAAGTGGCATTGAGGTAGGGAAGGAGAACCATAACAGAAACACAAAGTTCATAAAGCCAACCAAAGTAAGAAAAACAATGGGCACGGTTGTTCAAAAATGTGCCTAGATGCAGTGTATGGTTCATCTCGCTTGATGGACTTTACAGTAGTCGCATGTCCAGATCCGTGCGGCATCTTAGCATGGTTTGCTTCAAGGAGCAAAGCCACAGAGTGAGGTGGTCCACCTTGACAGCAAAGCCCAATTGTATGAAAAGTCAAAGCCTGTTATGCTTACATTGTGCAGTTCAACAATTCTTGTGCCTAAAATTTTTGAACCTTTTAAATCGCAAGCTTGCTCTGAACCACAACCCCCTACCTCACACCACTCGGAACACGCCAGACCCGGCATTACCACGCACTTTCTTTAACCCCTTATTTTGCGCCTACTAACTTGTTTAATTTTTATTTTTTTGTCATACAACTGAGGAGTGGAACAGTTTGCCTGCAAGCAGTTTACACTCTCCTGAGCTTATAAATGCAGAAATTTGAAATTGTTTTCAGACTATTGCAACTGTTCCGTGTTCCCCTCCCCACTCTTTCCTTTCGTTGCTTTCGTATAAAAATGTCCCACTTTCCACTTTTACTTTTCTTCCTTCTTTCATTGATGCTGTATTAAAATGTTGCGTATGATAACTGCATTACTTTGCATCCCTCCTGCTTTGGCCTCTCGCCAGGAGTATTTGTAAATAAAATAAAAATTCTGACACCATACGAGCACAGGCTCACATGCGTACACACGAGCTGATGTGTGACCTTGGCTATTTCCGGCACTAACATACGTACATCCACCTAAGATACACCTCTCTCCATTGGTCACCCTGACCACTACTCCCGACCACTAAGAGCATTCAAAGATGTGCTCAGAGGTCAAACGCAACAGATGCCCATGCTTGAAACCGGATTCTCCCCCCAATCTTCCCTCCCATCTCTGCACGGAAGCCACAACTTCTTGAGCTGCCTTCCGTTATCTTCCGTTGCAGGTTCTGCTCCCACCTGGTGTACGGCTTCGTGAGTCCAACGGATCTAAACAACGCCTCGTCATCGAATGCCGGACATTCCCAGGCCGGCCCAATCCAGGCCGCTGAGCAACGCATCCGCCAGATGGTGCAGCTCAAGCAGCTGTACCCAACGCTCCGAGTTCTGCTGGGAGTGGGCGGACCCAAGGCGAGTGGCCGATGCAAGCTCCATAAGGCTATGTTGCGCCATGTCGTATTGTACGGTAGACGTGGCTGTGCTGCTTTCACGGGCAGATGCGCTTTGTGGTAAAGCCAACTTTCTCGTGAAAGCCAGATAAACTGCGCTCTCGTGTAGGTGCATGTTTGCCCACCAAGGCGATTCTAAACTTGTACCATGTTTTGTGTGCTCATCATTTGTTAGTTCAGAGTTGTGAACACACGTGAATGACCATTTGCAATTAGTATGTGGCTTGGGGAGGAGTAACGTTGAGGAAAAATGCTGTGAATCTCACTCTATGCTAAACATAATAGAACGCATTTCACAATGTCAGGCATCTTTGCAACCCGAAAATCACAGGCATTTTTGTATGTCAGTAATTTCCAAGGATAAATAACATATGCTTCAAATACAAATGGCACGACACTGCCACTTTCAAAGCTGTTCTGCCTGGCTGACCAGATTATGGTGAGACCACTGTGACACAACTCGACATGGTGAAGTGTGTGTACACTAGGATAGGACTACTATTACCCCACCAAGTATCGCCATCGCCTCCTGTATTTTTTCAATGCCAAACACATCAGCCTCGAGTGGCCAGCCAAGCCCTTTCCTGCTACTCTCCCCAGACTGCTAGCCTTCCCAGCACTTTAGTCACATGACCGGTTACTCTTCGAGCTGTGTGTGGTAGAAAGCAGCAATGTAGGCTAACATGCTTCGCAGTGACGCTTAGCTTTTTTATTGCTGGCCAGACCGCCATTACTTCAGCGGTTTCGAGCATTGGTTGCCTTGGCAACCAGGCACAAGTTGCTCTTGAATTCCGGATGGTCGGGTGAGCCTGGTTATGCTTGGGTCCCCGTTTAACGGCATGTGGCCAGAATAGGTGCTTCCATCACTTTTAATGTGAAGCGGCCGACGTGTCTGGCATGGAAAAAATTGGCTGACGATTGCAACACTCCCTAATTTGAAACTTGAGCGCAGAACAAACTGCAGTCTTTTCGGTGACGGCGCATAGCTGCTGTGTCTCAGGAAGTGATCGCGTCCTCAGTGAATGCACGGCGTCGCGCATGTCTTGCACCACCTCGCATACCGCCCTTCCTCCCCCACTCTCTCCCCATGCTTTGCTCTTCTTTGCTTTTCTGCTTACTCTATCTCCTCTAACTTTGGCGTCCTCTTCATCCGCTCAGTTACGAGGCCGATGGCAACTGAAAACCCACCACAAAAGCGGGTGCTTTAGAGCTGCACTCTAAAAAATTAAAGCCGTTCCACTCAATGTGAAAGCTGACAGAAGTGCAGAGAAAGTAATTCGCCATAATGGGCTGTAGCGCCGTTATCTGCTCACTGTTACCACCCAATGCAATTCAAATTTCCCGCCTCTGTAGTGCTCGTGCGCCTCCTGCCTGAAATTGCGCCAGCGGGAAGTTGTTATTTTTGTGCTTGCTCTTCCTTTCACACGTGCCGGCGTTGCACTGCCACTTTTTTTCCCTTAACTATCGTAAAAACCAACCCAACGAGCATTCCAAACTAAATGAACGCGGGTGCTGCCAGTTAATTGCGTATATTTTTACGTCAAATTTGCGCTAAACATTGGGGAGATGTATGACAAGCACCAGCGTTTCACGAGTTTCGAACGGTTATGACTATTTAAACCACTTGGTTTTCGAAGCCTCTACGGGACGCCCTATAACGGAACACCGGGCTCTTCTTGGGTCCATTATCTACTGCCTGATTCCGGCAGTCGTTTGACATCGACCGTTACAGCGAGCTACGACGACAAGGCGGGCCCCCTAAAGTGCTCTACACTTAAAATACACCAGGCGATGGTAGCCCGTATTCCTGGCACGTGGGGTGATATTCCTCTGGGTCAACACCAGTAATGCAGAGGAGGCTGCGTTTGCAGGTGGACTCCAAGTCATTCTCGGACGAGCTCATCACGGAGGGGAGGCGCGAGCACCTGGCGCAGCGCAGCGTCCACTGGCTGCGGGCGCGGCACATGGACGGCATGCACGTCCAGTGGATGTACCCGGGGGAGGGCAACGGGCGGCCCTCCGACCGTGAGAACTTCCCCCGCCTGCTCGCCCAGCTACGCCACGCGTTCAAGGCGAGTAGTAGCGCCAGCTGCCCTCCCCCCCGTGCACTGTGGGAAAGTCGCCGCTGTTGCACAACCTCTTTGCAGGGTCCTTCCTTACAGAAAGAGAAGTACTGCTACGTGGCTTTTAAAGGAGCCATGAAGACAAAATACAAGTTGGGTTTATTAGAAAGACTACTTAGTCCCAATAACAATGATACCAATATCATCGCAATCTTCGAACAAATAACGGAGATATTAAAGAAAACGTGTGAAGCAGTCGCGACCCCCTAGCCAATTTCCCGCAACTTTTCCATGACGTCACGGAACGTTGTTTGTGCGATTGGCGGCCGCCTAACTGACCTGTTGCGACGACACATGACTGGACGTCTGTAATGGGGCCTCTAGTTCTATTTGACCGCATCACTTGAATGCTAACGTGCAGCTAACGCACTGAAAATTATGTTTTATTGTGGGCCCGTATGATGTCACTCTTGCTCATAACACGTCACTGTGGCGCAAAATTTGGAAGTTTTTAAAATACTTCTTGCTTTTTTTCGTTAAAAAAGCATCTTTTGCGGCTGTAATGGAGCTGAGTGAGATACTGAATCCTAGTTCTTTCAAATTAAACGGAGTTGCATTTTCTCTTCATGGCTCCTTTAAGGGGAGACTACAAACAAAATTCAACCAAATTAGGTTCATTTATGCAGTTAACGATCCTAATGACAAAGCTGAAATTTATTTGAGGAGATCTTTTATACTTATATTGAGTTACAAGGGTAATTGCCCACTCGGTCGCCCCAAGATTAACTAACTAGGCCGGAACTCTGCAACGCTTTCATGTGAGTGTGATCAGGAAGGTTTATTCTGTGCAAGGAAGCTGTCAGACTGCAGTTTAAAGGAAAGCTTCACCTCGCTTTTGACATGAAACTATTTCTGATTTTAAAAGGGCCTTGAAGACAAAACACAACATTGTTTAGTTTGAAAGAACTGGCATTTAGTAGCAGACTCAGCTCCAATGCAGGCACGAACCGCACTTTTGTAACAGAGAAAAATGCAAGCAATACTGAAAAACATTCGAGTTTCACGCCGCAGTGACGTAATATCGGCACAAGTGACATGTTTTGGGCTGGCCTAAACATAGTTACCCGTGTGCAAACTGGGCATTAGCATTCCAGTACAATGAAACAGAACTGGAGGCCCCGCTACAATCCTGCAGTCATTTGCCTTGGTGGTGGCTAAAGGCAGCCGCCAATCGCGCAAACAAGATTTTGTGAAAGCTTCGAAAGTGGCTGGGGGGAGGGAGAGGTCGCGACCCTGCAACACTCCTTGAGCAGTGTAAGTAAACCTGTACGACGTTTAGATTACACTGCCAGGAATACCTGAACCAAATATTACACGTGCACGTGAAGCGGTGAGCGCGCAAATCGATGTGAAAGACGTGGAAAAACCAACCGCTCTCTCTTCAGTTGTCCTCATTATGCAACCCCTGGCATGGCCCAAGGGACGTCACATAGGCCATGGCTGCCCGATCGGCTGTCACTGGTCAACTTCGCGGCTAGATTCTCCCATTTCCGTCGTCGTCATCGCTGTGTATGAACCTCTTCTACGCCTGAACCTGTAGGCACAGTTTTGCCGTTTCTTTTGTGTTTGGAGTGCGCGCGGAGTTTGAGTGATGAGCTCAATACTTCCCTTTCAACGGGACCACTCGACTACAAAACGTTTATTGCTTCAAAAACACCCTACCAGCCCGAGCGCGCACTTGCGAGCAGGCACCCATGCCTGCTTTTTTTGTGGCACCAGACCGGAAATAGGCCCCTCCGCGTTGCGGAGAAAAGGAGAAAACTACCCGGCATGTTATATATCGAAGGCCACCGAAAAGAACGCCGCGAGCCGCCCCCCTCTCCGGGAGAGAGCGCGCAGCTTTCGTCGCGTTGTTCGCGGTCGAGTTGAGAGGGAACAATTATGCACGATTTCTCATCGCACGTAGTTTCATTAATTGTGAACGGATTTTCATAATTCTTGCGGGAGGAGATTTCTGGGACAATAGACTTTATCCCAAAATACATTACTAGTAGTCGATGGCAAGTGTTGCAGGGTCCCTTATTCATTATGTGTTTGAAGTTTGCAATAAAATTGGTGCATTAATATTGAAACAAAGCAGGCTCTTTAATAAATCAAACTTGCATTTTTTAGTCTTCATGGCCCCCGCTGAATATTTAGGGATTTCAAGCATGCATAACTGAATGGCTGTTTAAAGGATGCCACACAACTGATGTGGCTCCAGAGTATGCTCCTTTCATCACCAAGCTCGATACGTTCCGTTCCGGGTGAATTTTGAGAACAATAATAACAAAAAAAGCCGCTGGTTTTGATAAGTCACCAATGAATGCTATAGGCATCCAATCCACACAGACTGTAACTGCTACTTCCCAGGCAGACAGGTGAGTGAACCAGCCATCCCACTGTGGATGACCCACGAAAAATTTCAAGGTCGAATAATTGAGCCCAGCACTGGTTGTATAACGAAGACCTCCCCCATCACCTACAGCCAATGTTTTACATGGCAAGATCTACCGAAGGCTGCTCCAGTGCAGAGCCTTGATGAGCTTGTTTGACCAGAACACCGGGGTCGTTCCAAATCTGATTTCAGAGATTATAATGAGTTAGCTCAAAATTGGGGAGCACCAAGGCTCCACAAAAGGCCCATTTTCTAGTCAAATATATGGGGTTTAAGGGGGCACATGGGTCTTTGGGACCGAAAAATTGCCCAAAAAGCATTTTTTTAGGTATCACTTTTCTCTTGATTTGCAGTTTTTCCCCCGAAAATTCCGTACGTGGAACAGAACCAGGCACTTATAAAAGCCATAGAGGCCCGATTTCAACAAAGAAATAACCATTTTCCCATAATTTCGCCACGAGTGGTATCGCAGTGATCCGAAATTCTCGAGGGGTACATACCAGCATGTAGTGCAGCTAGAAGATCATTTCTTTTGCGTTGTGAAGCTGAATGTTTAAACCATGCAATATGGCAAACGTATTTTTATTTTGTGTTTCAGTAGTTGTTTAATTAGCATTATTTTTAATTGGTTAGCAGGAGTAGTTCAAACCAACAAGTTAGAATTGATAAAAATGTGCGTGATTGCAAAACAAAAAAGCTGCTTCCCACATTTCATTCTGCACAACTTCTGGTATCTCTCATGCCTTGCTGGTAATCTTTCGCTGAATAGTTTTTTTCCTATTGTTCTCAAGAACAATCAAGAATTTTTTTTAATTAACTCAGAAACTAGTTACCTCACATCAACATTAATTAGATATTTGGAATCAGCTAAAAAAAACTGAACGAGCCCATGAAGTTTCGTCAGCATTGGTTGGAAAGCAAAAACAGTTTTCAAGACCAGTGTGTTAGTGCGTCCAAGCAACACCTGAGCTACAAGGCGCGCTGTAGGTTCCAAAATAATTCCCACCACCCGGGGATCTTTGTTGTGTGCCAAAATGTCAAGGCATTCTGTTCTCAAGTCAAACCCATAGGAGAACTTCACGAGGGGGCCGCACTGACGACGCCCTTCCCCACCCACCGCAGACTGAGAACAGTCGGTGGCACTTGACCCTGTACCTCCCCCACGAGGACGACCGGCTGGACCGAGGCTACGAGCTGCGCAGTGCCTTGCACTCGGTCCACTACGCGGTGATGGGCTCGTTCGGCTACATGGAGCCCGGCCGTGCCGAGGTGACCAGCCCGCTGTTCAACCGGCCGCCCAACGGCCAGGGGCGCTCGCCCGTCAACAGCATCTATGAGCTCGTCGTGCTGCTCGCCGACCGTGGTGCGCCCAGGGACAAGCTGCTGCTGGCTGTGTCGGCCACTGGGTACAGCTACGCTCTGGCAACGGTACGATATCACACGAGCCGGGACCCTGGCCTGTTTTTTTTATTGATAGATAACAAGCCAAAGCCACACCCAGGCTCTGCAGAGCACCCTAGTGGAGGGCTCCGGGTTAATTTCCAACACCTGGGGATCTTTAACAAGCGCCTGCCAAAATGTCGACACTTGGGGGGTTTTTACTTTTCGCCGCCGCCTGAAAAGCAGCCACCTCGGTCGGCATCGAACCCGTGCCCTTGGGTTCAACACAGCACCATAGCAACTGAGCCACCGCGGCGGGTCTTGGTCTGTTTTGGTGCCTCGAAACCCGTCCTCTTGACCAGTTTTGGTATATGCGAAAGATTGATCTGTGGAAGAGAAAGCTACTATAACCGGTTCGAGGTGGAGTTCGCTACAGCGGCGATGCCTGCCACAACACCATGCGGCCTACCCTGCCCATCAGCCGTATTTTGTTATTTGCACTTGCTGAACGCTTAATTAGCCTTTGCCAAATGGCAGTTACTTTCTCGAAAGGAATTATTGCCACATATTCATGTGCCCTCATGCTTTGGTTAGATGTGACGCCAGTGTTGCGAATATATAGTTAAATTGTCCTTTCCTTTAGCACCGCTTCACCTAAAGCTGCACTGCCCTTGTGACGTCACGGTTCGTCAACCCATTTCTACCTGTTCAGACTTCAATCTTCTGTCAGAGTCTGCTTACTGGACACCATGTGTCACACCTGTTTCCTGAACACCCCTGCAGCCCTAAAGTTACACTGCAACGGAGCCTCCAGCCACGTTAAAAGGCTTTAAACTCCAGTCTACACGATGTGCTGTTTCTCACAGTAGAATTTTTTTTTTTTTTTGCATGAGTGCCTGCTGCTTACTGCCGCGAGACGGAAGAAATTTGCAGACACTTGCGGAAATTGTGAAATAATGCATAAGTTACCCTAGGCTTTCTTATGAGGCTCCTTTACTGTCATGTGACTTCACTGCAGTACACCAATTCGATGTGGGGAAGCCAACTATCACTGCATAGTGGGCTTGACTACTTTATATGCTGGGCCCACATAAAATCAGCCCAACAGTACACAAATGAAGTGCTGGAGAGCCATTTTTTTAGGGGGTAATGAAACTCAAAAGCTCGTATTAAACCGATCCGTTCTTCCAGTAACGACGTACTGGGTAGAAACTTGGAGTCTTAGAAAACGACTTTAAAGGAAACTTAGATCGGCGCAACAGGCGATGGAAAGAAGAAAGAAGAATGCTGAGGGATAGGAAAACAGCTGCCGTAGATTAGGGAACAGTCTCAGGTGGAAGACATTCTAGCTCGAATCAAGCAAGAAAGTGGGCATGGGCAGGTCATGTCATGCGTATGATGGACAACAGGTGGACCATCCGTTTGACGGAGTGGTTGCCAGTAGACCGTAAACGCAACAGGGGTCGCCGAAGGACTCGATGGAGAGGATGATCTACGAAAATTTGGAGGGAAAAGGATGGACTCAGCGAGCATTCGATAGACGTGGGTGGGGCTTAGCGCCGACGCAACGCAGGTGTGAGGGCGCCATTAGAACAGGCCTTTCCTACGTCGTTTTTTGATTTTCTGCGGCCGCCGGCGGAGTGGACACCTTCGTCCTGCAACCAGGCTGATGATGATGATGATAAAGTGTCGTGCCAAAATTTGAAGGCCCCGAGGTCGTTCACCAATACCCCATATGACTCCATGTATACACCTACGGAGTATATTCCATCACTCATCACATACTACAGGTTTTAGGGGGAGGTAGCCTCAGCATGCTTATGCATTTCAAAAAAAGGGAGAAAAATTAGCACAAAACCAGTTAGACGTTGCCAGAGATGGCGCATAAACTGTTGGCACTGTGAAGTGGACCCGTCAGTCACAATTTGAACAAACCATCGGGCGGTTGAAGGCAGGCTCAGAGCCACTGCCAATGACACCACCACACCAAAAAGGGTGTTGCAAAGGTAACGTTGCTCCCGCTTGCCATCCCATCCGCAGAGGAGACACGGAGGTCCGTTCCCCGCTCCGCGGAGGCGACGGCCGGGGTCGGCCGGGCCCCTTCACGGTGACGCCTGGCCGGATGGCCTACTTCGAGATCTGCTACAACGTGTACCGCAACAGCTGGGCACGCGTGTTCGACACGGCCACCTCGTGCCCCTACGCCTACCGGGAGCAGGAGTGGGTCACCTACGACGACGCCGACTCCCTCAGGGCCAAGGTACGGGGCCTTCCGACCCCCTCGCGTAGTCCTGCTATCTGAAAAGGGCACGTACACAATGCCCTCCGTTGAGCTGTGGGGACTGCAACGGCTCCAAGCTTTTGGTGTGGTCCACAACTGGGTCAATTTGAGCATTTTAGCCCGCACTAGCCATAAAGACCATTATGGGTGTGAAAATATTGACGTGTACAACAAATGCGCACATTTGGGGGTCAGCTCAGACTTTACTAATACCAGGAGCGGCACTGAGGAACAGTCTTGACTTCGAAGTGCTCGAGCAGCGAGTAAGCCATTTGCATATGATTTAGTGACAACAATGCATTCAGGGCGGTGCTCTGTTGTCGTCTTCATCTTCAACGGAACGCGCACACGAAACGAACGTACGCAGTAGTCCCTTGAGATGCGCACAGGTCTCCGTTTCAAATTCTGCGTTTCCCTCCCTTCATGAAAAAAAAAAGAAAAATATGTGGGGACCACGACCTGCTCCAGCTAGGCTATGGCAGGTTTAAAGCCAGCATAAAATAAACAGAGCTAAAGCCAAATAAACATTTTTAAGGAAAAGCCTATTTGAAACTGAGTTTAAAGAAGGTTGGTGCAGCTTGTACTAGTGGTGCAAGGCTGGAGAAACAGCAGAGCTCCTGACATGGATTTCCGGCTGTTGCACTTTGCACTGACATGGATTTCCAAACTTGCCGCTGAAACTCTCCATGACTGGCGGCCCGGATCATTTTGTCTGCAGGCTTTCACATCTCTCCCAAGGTGAACCGCGTTAGCACGCACTAGAACCCACGGCACCGGCCGGCTTCGCGAACTCGGCATATGTGCTCCCCACTTCAGATGTGAACGCAAGTGAACTGGTGAGGAGAAGAGCACGCGAGAGATCAGGCCACGAACGCTGGGCAGAGTGTTACGACACCGGGCGCTTTCCACGAGGCACACGCTCACGTGTGCTCTGTATCTTTTTGCGAACACTTTTTGCGAATGCCACCGGATTGAGCTCAAGCTTAAACATCTCTGCTGTTGAAAATTCTCCAATACTAAAAGCCCAATTCGCACTATGGCAGGTTGACGAATCAGCCACCACTGTTGCATCAACAAATGCATTAATTAAGCGTTCGCAACTCCGGTGGACTCGCGAACGCGTGCCTAATGCATTTGTTTATGTTCCCACGTGAACAGCCCGCCAATGTGAAGTGAAAATACATGGTCCCTTTGAGATCTACACAGGTCTCCATATACAATCATACACCACATGTCTCTAAATGTCATCACTACACAGCGATGCACCAACGATGACGACGTTTAGAGACACGTGTGGTGTACGATTGTATATATGTGTGTTTTCTTCCGAATAAAGATTTAGTTGACAGTCAGCGCCGTCATGTGTCCCCTCTTCCTCATCATCGTGTTGTTAAGCGCTGTTGTTAAGGATGGACAGATACCAACTAGCCCAGCTGTCAATTCTGTCGAACTACAGGTCCCCAAGTTGGACGTGTTACAAACTGTGCCCATTGCAGGTGGCCTTTCTGCGGAACCAGACGCTGGGCGGAGCGGCACTCATTGACGTGGCGTCCGACGACTACATGGGCATGTGCGGACCTCGCAACGTGCTTGCACGCACGCTCAGGTCGGCGCTGAAGCACTACGTGACTCCCACCAAGAAGCCTGCGGGAGCAGCCCCCGAGGCCGCCAGGCAGGTTCTCAGGAAACACCGACGGCGGCGACGGCGGTTGTTCGGCTAGCCGACAGACACACAGTGGGAACGGTTCCAGAACTACGATCGCACGGCTTCCTCCCCCCCCCCCCCCTCCCCGATCTTCATTGCCATCTCAGGAAGTCATTGAAAAACAGACACTGTGTAGTGTGTGCGAACGTGCGCGTCTCATCCCCACCCATCCTGTGTTCACTTGCTTTCATTTTTGCCTTGAGAGAAGAAATAAACAGTGCCGTAATCACCGACACTTGACTCAGTGGTTGAATACACGAGGGTGGACCGGTTTTGATATAGAATTGGTTAACGGTGTGGTTTAACGCGCGAAGCTACACCTGCGTGATGAAGCGTGCGGTTGTAGTGGAGGGCTCCGGATTAATTTTGACCACCTGGGGATCATTAACGTGCGCCGAAACTCGCCACACAGCAGCACACCACCTTAGCCAGAGAGCCAACACGGCGGGGTTTTGATGGAGAAACCACGGAGCAAGATAAAAAGGAGCGCCGACTTCGCTCTCTCCGGCGGGCTCTTAATGTCCATACTCTCGCGGAGCAACAATGTAGATGGCGCAGCGAAAGGGACCTTAGCCGGCGGCCGGCGTTCCCCGTGCGACGGCGGGCGAGTTGGCGGAACGCATTCCTTCGGCTTTGTCGTCTGCTTTCTGCGACGGTAGTTTTGGGCACTGACTGCTTTGGGCCTGCTTTGGCGCCGCTTCGCGTTCATTGCGCGCCTCCTTTCCCAGTTGATTAACTTGTTCGACAGCACCGTCCGGGTAACCCGGACCCGAAGGAATTGAGTGGCCGTACGGCAAAGATACGTTGGATTGGTTTGCATGGCTGGAAACAAAATATAGAGACCACATACAAACATATGGCTGCTATACAAACACTACCTTTTGCGCGGTGCTTGCCGAATGTGGCTCCGTTTTGTAAATTTGGGAATACCAATTTGGCTGTGTTTTAACAGGTTTACAAAAGGCGAAAGGAGCAACTGGTTTCTGATCACTGGCGATTATAAAAGTTCCCTCAGCTTTCTCGCAGTTCTGCAACTTGCGTCCAAAACAGAGTGTGCCTAGAACACGGGCCGGCACTTACACGCTCATCAGAAAAGAACAGAAATGCGATAACATCACCCGCGACGGCCCGCGACGTAGCAATCTGCTCAAGATCAAGTCCCTGACAGTGCGGTCTTTTCACAAGCCTTCATTTCGCGATAACTCGCCGAAAGAAAAGGTTTAACGAGCCGGTTGTTTGCTGGTCACCTTACGAAAAAAAAAAAAACGCCGGGCCCTGGTAGGCCAAAAATTGCAGCCATACAAATCGCAGCATTTTTATTTGGAGACCGCGGTGTTACGACGAGATAACACGACCGTAGAGCGACAGTGACATAGGGCGGTAATTTGCGGCATGAGTTAAAATGAAGTATGCGTTTGATATTCTTGGGTTCCTTATCAAGCTGACAGTGTTTTTGTACACTTGATACAACAGGGCAGCCGTCAAATTCAGTCATTGGCACAGAAATGTGCATCATTGCCGTTTGCCGATGGAGACTCCGGGCGACCCTCGTAAGCGTTGTTCGTGCGCAGAAGCAGCATAAATAATTAAGCACGCGGCCGGAGAGCGGGATAACAACAAGAGGGTAACCTTTGCGCTGCATCGAATCGTCGTAAGCAGAATCACGCTAGACTATGTTGCGGCGTTCCATATTACTCTTGCTCATTCTTTGGTGCTTCTGAAGTCGTCGTCGTTCAGTTGGGTCTTACATGTGCTGGGTTAGTACCATATTTTAGTGGATATTCATAATGTCAACTAAACGTTCCGGGAATAAGCGATCGCCATGTATGCGGCGGCGTGCGATTATCTGCGCCGTCTACTGCGGCCGCGCACGGGTGTTTAAATTCCGCGCTTGCACGCTGCCTCCTGCATAGTAGGACCGGCATAAGACAGACGTCGCTGCGCAAGAAAAGATGCCTCTGGGAGAGCGAAGAAGGGAAGAGCCATGTACAGAGGCACAGCGACGAGAGGGCGAACGAAGGAGGAAGAGAGCAAAGGGAAAGCTGGGCGGCCGGCGGCGCGTGGACATTATCGGCCGAGCAAAAGATTTTTCTGGGCCACAGTCGGCGCCCTCTTTATATCTTGCTCCGTGGGAGAAACTAACGTGCGCTGCAGTAATTGATAGACGTGGCCACTGCAAGTACTTACTCCAGCGCGCCTTCCGGAACTAAGCAGGCTGCTCACAAAGACTGTGCTTTTCTTTGACTTTGAATTCTTCATGCAGCAGGGCTGCTGTGACAAACAGGAGGTTTTAACCCCTTGGCAGTGGCTTGCGGCATGCCTCAAGCGCCCTAACTCCATTCGCTGCTCTCAAAGGGATGCTAACGAGAGTTGCAAATGCCGTCTGGTCTCCCCATTCCAATAATGTTAGAATATGGGTTAGCTGACTATCCCCTTCATCACATTACTTTTTATAATAGAGTGAAAGCTCATTATGCGAGTTTTTTCAGCCAAATCATGTGCATTTCCTACTTTACACAAAAGTGAAATCAAATGTGTACTTCGTTACCTTATCATTCACCTCATCAATTTGGTGACATTGGTTGCAGGGAGTCTGCAACCAGGAAGTCTGCAGGGCAACATTTAAGGGACACAAGTGTAAAGGCAACTTGGCCTATATTGGTACATTAGAATGATATGATTAGAATGATCCGGCCGGCAAGCCAGAGCAAACTCGCGCGCAACGCTTCACCCTCGCCGCACCCCTAGGAAAAGCACGCCCAGAGGAGCTCGACCTGTTCTCCTGGCTGGCCGTAGGAAAACGTGGAGGGCCGGCCGCAATGTCCTTTCCGCTTCATGGTTGTTTGCGCGATCTGCCAGCAGGTGCAGCGTCCCTGTGACGGAGCTATTTTAAACGTTTCTAGCTAATCAACGAGGCATTTCACGGGGCTACCAGTCATGTCCCAGTTGGTTTGGTGGTACGTTCTGTATGTTCGCAGTAAATTTGGCCGAGGTGAAATTTGAGTGCAGTGGCTCACTGGGCATCCTCACATGAAACTCCATCGAGCAGCGTGTCTCTTTTGCGTCAATTCGTGGCCACATTAAATCTTCACAGGACACCACCAACACAGGCCGACACTTGTTGCGGGATTATCGCTGGAGAGGAAAGCACTTGAACTTTGAACAGTAGGAAGAGAGACCAGGAAGACGACTCCTTTCTGGTCCCTGTTCCCACAGTTCAAAGTGCTTCCAGTCCAGCTATGCAGCACCAACTGGCTAAGACATGTTAGGACACAATGCAGTTCGCATTAGCCACACACTACTCACCAACCCACTCACGTACAGGACAGGACATGGAGCCATCAGGCATGGGTAGTGAAGGCAAGCTCAATGTGCTTACTTGTCGAACACACAAGACCACACCACCACATCCGCATGCAAAGCTCCTCCAAATGGGAATCCGCAACATTTGGGAGGAACTTCTCAAAGCCCACAGGCTCTCACAGCGACGACATCTTCAGAACGTACTCACACGGGTTGCTGCCCTTTTGAACGCTTGGGTTATGCCACTCCCCCGACCAGCGACTGCCCGGTTGGTACCATATCCACCACCACATCAGAGTGGCTCATATCCACCGAAATATGAGTTAGCCTACAACATCGCCCACTAAGGCACTTGTGCAGCGAAGTTGCACTGATTATGCCACTAACTCCACCACTAGATATGCGGATGCCGCACAGTACCCTGTCCAGCGTTGCCGTCGTTGGCTACCGCTTGCAGCAGCTTTCACCAGCCACCATTTGCACCATCACGGTCGCAACGACAAAGCCGTAGCCACTGCAACGACTGTTACTACAGCCAAGGTTAGGACACTTTACTTGCAGACTAGCAAGAAGCCCGGCTGCAGGTACCTTCAGGGCTGCATTACACCCCCGGCCCTTTGTATTCTTGAAGCTCACACCAATTTTCTCAATATCTACCCCGCCTGGGTACTTGGCCATGCTGACCTCTAGGCCAAACGCCGTGGTGGCGCGGCCAGGCACAACACACATAAAACACGGCGTCATTGTACACTTTGTAAATAAAAAAAATGTGTGTTACCATTACCATAGAACAATTAGGCACACATGCATACAACAAATCATGTGTGGGAGTACGTGAAGAACATTTTATTTTCAAGCAGATGCAACTGACTTTGGAAAAACATTGTTGTAAGTGCCGAAATGCACTGGCGCTGACAGTGGCAACTTGGGTCACTGTGTCATTACTGCTGCGGCAAACTCTAACAGAGTCATCAGTCGTGAAAGTTCGACCGACTTGTTAGTCATCTTGGCATGCACAAAACCATTGATAAAGCTGGGTTTTGTAGGACTTTTTTTCCCCCCCTTTATTTTGCATTTAGTTTTGTGGCCCACTCCCCGGAAGGTATCAGCCTCCACACTGCTCTGTCCACACACCTTACCGACGACAAAATTTATCCTGAAGTGTTGCCACAAAGCTTCATGTTACAAACTCAGCCCAATGACGTCCCTCATGACGTTGGCTTTCTTTCGTTACAGACGAGCTTGCAGCAAAGCCGTCTTTACAGGCTTTGCTTCAAGCAAACTAGCGCAACGTCCCAAGACATCTCCCCTTACCAGCCGTCATTGTAAAGTTGCCTGTTCGCCCTTACAAACACAAGGCACAAACCGCAATCGTTTACACGACCACAACTGGGCACTTGCTCCTTCGCTGAAAACGTGCATCCTGGAAGACACCCCATGAATGACGGTGCCTTGACTACACGGCGAACACAATGGCACACCAGATATGCACTACATTGCGTAAAACTGGTGCAGAATGGGTGCACCCATCCACCCCGGGCAAGCCCAAGTGAAAACTTCATACAATGGCCACAAAGATTGTCCACCCCTTGACCTCGAACCGTTTCGACAGCTCTGCAACCTCGGACAATGTATGCTACCCAAACGTCCGCTGCGGTTGAGCCTAAAATCTCATTCGTGGCAGCCAAAAAGAACTGTTAGCCAGATCGGTGCCACAACCGGCCAGGGGTAATGACCTCCTCACTGGAGTGACTTGGACGTCCACCAGCTGATTACTAGCTTGATAACTCCCCACGCCACAGAAGCCGAGCCCGTCCTTTACACTTACAAGTTATCACATCTGCACCAGAACCAACTATGTCTGACGATGAGCAGAAAACACATGCACCAAGTGCACCCACTCACTTTCCACTGTCCGTGAAGCAGTGGGCGGACGTCTTGGCCCCGACGTCCCAGATGGAAAGGGTCTTGTCATCGCTGCACGAGGCCAGCAGTCGGCCATCGGAGGAGAACCTGCATTATTATGGGGAAAAGGCAAATGTGTAAGGAAAAACTAAGTTTAGGCCCGTTCTGCCCTGTGAAAGTGGACAAACCTAGGAGCTGTAAACATCACGGTGGGAAAACTCGTGGAAAAGGCTCCATTGCATCGCTAGCTGTCACTTTGTAACAGTCACAATGGCTTGTGCTCACTCTGATACTCCGAGTGCAGTCTCAGGACAATGTCAAATCCGCATACACCACTGGGTGCTCGGTTGGACTAGACTGGTGTGGTATTGGAAGCCAAATGTCGCCTACACGAAAGGTATGAACCACTCCCATTTGGCACCAACACATCTACCTTGAAATCGCCGACGGTGACCACTCTCATCACTACCAACTGACGGACAGCAAGTGGCCATGAACCTTTTTGACAGCACGGTAGGATGCACTCGGTGATATATACACAGCACATGTGACAATTTTGTTCTCAGTATATATGACACACACATCACCGCATCTAGGTGGTCAGATTTGTCAATCGTGCGTCCAACCCACATGCCTGTCATGCACGATTCACATGCAACTGTCAACTTACCACATCGCATCCGACCCCGCTTCCGAGGGGCCCAAGACCTCACTCAGAATGACACATTCCTGCCAATTACAGTCAGCCTCTCACGCAACGACCTTCAGTGGTGTTTGCAGCATACTGCTGCCAATCATGCTCTCTTCCAAGTTCACACCATTGCACTTCATAAGTGAGGTGCTCCTCAAAAGTCTGATTACCAACCACCGCACTAAGCGCAGAACACTGACGGCTGTCAAGACCAAGTGATAGATCGTCTAAGTTCGTGCTGTTGCAAATAAGCCTCGAAAGATTTCGTTCACAGACACAAAAATTCTATTGGTACCCTAACCACGTACAGCTCTGCTGTAAAAAAGAAAAAAAAAATGCTATGCTGAACCTTTCAGCCTTCTGGGGAAAACTTTAAAATGTGTGAGCTCCTTAAAACTGCTAAGCATGCCATGGTTGTTTTACGGCAACTAGCGCAGTGCAACCCAATATGCGCTGTTTGAACCTGCAATAATGTGCTGCCCAGAGGCCCTCCTTATATGCATGAAGTTGTGAAGCTTCCGCAGGGTCCAGATGTCAAACGGTAGCACCTGGCTTTGGGGATTACAAATTGACCCGCTCTTTGTCGATAAAAATCTGAAATACCAGGCAATTCACCGCGATATTTGGCACATAACATCGAGCCTTTCAAACTGTTCATACAAAGAAAGTGGTCTCCTTTCCATCGCCACAATGTCGGAGGACACTCGAGCACTTTTTAAGAGTTGTAAATGCAAAAGCATCAATGTCCAAGTGAATGCCAGAGATGCTTTGCTGGCTCCTTGCATTCTCTAAGGCTCCATCCCCTTGGCACTTCAGATGATTTCATTCCCAATCCATTTCCATCTGACGCTTTCGAATGGCTTTGATCTGTCTATTACGCGTTGCACTGCTACTTACTGCAGCCGCCACATCATGACATACCTGAAAACAGCGACCATTTTCGCTGCCCGACTGTTCGCTCACTTAGCTGCATTCTATCTCTGCTTTGCTTTATCTGCGGTGCACCAGTGTGGAGAGTCACCTTTCACCCCCGCCGAATTTGAACATGCACTGTGGCAGGGGTTGGAAACCTGTGGCTCGTGGGGCAGTGTTGTTTGGCCCCCGGCACGACTTCAGAACCCCCCTCCCTTTGACCCTTCGTACCTGAAGGCCGACATGGCAGTTTGGACCTCAAATGAGGTTGGACTGGAACAAAGAAAGATCACTGCTGGTTGTCATTGTCCCCCATCTTCACACTTAGGGGGATAATGTCTTCACTTCGTTTCTTTGCACAGATGTCCATTATTCCAGTTTTGTATATTCTTATTCCAGCACATTATTCTCAATACAATACTATATTTTGTACAGTACTCTCAATTAACCAAATTTTTTCTCTTTGCCAGAAAAAACTAAGCCCCCTGCCCCCTTTGCAATTTGCCGTCCGACCCCCATCGTGTCGGCATCATGCAACTTGGCCCTCTGCCTAAAACGGCTGCCAACCTCTGCACTATAGCACGCCTTGTGCTTCAGGTACACGTCTTCTAAAAGCCGTTCCACTACTACAGATACAGACACCGGCTTTTTCACCCAATGGGCCGTTTAATAGTTTCAGAATAAAAGAAGCCTCGTTACTTGCATAAGGTCTGTGAGAATGGGTATCTGGCTATTCTGTCACATGCATACTCGTTTCTTTCTCTTTTTTTATCACGCCAGATGTCACACCAACACCCAATTTCTGCAAGTAGGAGGCTAGAGGTGCATGCAGTGGCCAAATTTTCTCGTGGAGTTTCGCAACTGGCCCAAATTGAAGGACTCTGGCTCTGCCTAGATCGTCCCCGTTCCCGCAGAGACCTTGTTTTTTCGTCTTTGGACATGCCGATACGTCGCAGGTCTCTCTCTCCTCTACATACATTGCACAGTAGAGTCACGTGTTAGAAATGGCACTTCTGTACAGAGCACATATGGTGCAAAGTACGGGAGAATCGTCAAGGTGGGAGGGGGACATTCAACATGCTTCGTGTGCAAGGGTGTTGCTTGCACGCACGTTTTGTCACTTTTGCTTCTGTTTGTAGTCCACTTATTTACTTTTCTTTTCACTGCAGTTCCAGCAAATCTCTCTTATAGAGCCTTGTGTAAGCTATCTTGCAAGAAATTATAATACTTTTGCACACTTTCCCACGAGTCGTGCCAAAAAGTTGGTTAGGAGCGAACGCCTAGTGGAGAAGAAGCCGACCTGTTCTGCAGCAAAGTGAACACCTTGAGCTGCCACTGAGTTTTTAAAGAGAAAATAACAGATGCAGACAAGGGGTCCCCACAAGACACGGAGACTGCTTTCACAGGTGGCTGCTACAGAACAGCGTGCAGGAGAGTGGACCCACCTGACTGAGTGGACCCAGTTGCTGTGGGCTGTAATCGTCTGCTGCAGGCTTTGCCGTTGCACCGACCACACCTGTTTGTGTGCGGACAAACGGAAGGGGGGGGGGGGGGCAACGGCAAACACGCGCACGCAGGTGCAACAAGATGACAGGGCAACAATCCCTACTCCCTCACCATTAAATGTACCCGTACACATGCACAAGAATCCTAGACATGAGGTCTGCAAAAGAGTCTAGACCAAAATTGGTGCAAGTGCATGATAACAAGCAAACCAACTTCTACCAGCTTAGCGAGTGTCGCAGTGCAAACGCTTTGTCGTTAAAATAGCTTTAGCTCGGTGCATGAGGCGAGACAAGTTTATCATTTTTCTTATGTCCGATATAGAAATAAAAAACGTGACAAGTTTTAACGAAGATGAACTTTAAAGGGGCCATGCAGACAAAACACAAGTTTAATTCATTCGAAAGATTGCCCTATTACAATCATACTGACACCACTTTTAATGTACACTTTGCTGAAATAAGTTATGTATAATTCGGAAAAAAAGGGAACAGCCATGTGACCCACTAGCTCATTTCCTGCAACAGAACCTATGATGGCACGTGCAGCAGCTGTGTGATTGGCTGAGGCCGGCAAAAGCAAATGCCAATTAGGCAGGGCTTACAAGTTTGCTACACGAACTATTTGCGCTTAAATTAAGGGCACATTCTTTTCATAGCAGAAAGAATGGTGGGGTAAACGGTGGAACTTACGGAAGTACACGTAAACATAGAAGTACCGATGCGCACTGCCATTGGTACTGCGCGCACTATGCTTGTTTTAGCGGCACAGCACTGCAGCACTTTGGGGTTGTCTCAGACGACACTGGTCGATTGGCGTAAGCATGACCATCTTACATGACCATATTTGTCGAGTGAACACCATGTTTTACGAAACGAATATTTTCTACCTTAACAAAACAAGCCAGGTACAAATACAGCCAAAAACAAAACAAAGGCAGAAAACGACCCTTTGAGGTATGGTGGTGCCATTTAGGTTGATTAATGGTAAATGAGGCCTCGCAATCGGCAGCAGAGCGGTTCTTGTGATGTCATTGCAGACATTGCAGTAAAACACGATTTGGCGGAAGAATCGAAATTTTAACTCAAATTGATAATCGAAAAGAGGGTTAGCTTGTTGTTGGGCGTGCTGTTGCAACCCTTTGTGAAAACACGGCCATTGCGCAAGGGGACAAACAGAAAGACAGGACACAAAAAGGTAAAAGGTGTTCCCGAAAAGCGCCTTGTCCTGGCCATTTACCTGCCCAACACCGGTGCAGTGCAGGAAAGCCCATAGACACTAAGAGAACACGCTTGCATGGTCGTGGCAGTCGATCGTAGGTGCTCAGAGTGCAATACCGTACTTTCGCGCGTATAACCCATCACTGCATATAATCCGCACCCCCCCTTTCAGCCCACGGGAAAAGAAAAAGAAATCCTCGCATATTGCCCGCACATTTGGTACAGGAAACGCTGCACCAAAGCTACTGCTCAAGCAACACATCACATACTATGTAGACAGAAAAAGCGTATATTTAGCAAGTGGAATACACTGACTGCAAGGCGAACAGTCACAATTCACTAATAAAATTCAGTTGTCATAAGTGCGCTCGTTCTTTGTTGTTTTGTTCCATGTCCCTGTATGCTTTGCGCAATTGCTGCCATCGAAGGCTTAGTCAGTGTTACTGCGTAGGAGCTTCACGGCCCAACGCGCTTTGCTGTGAAGCTGCACTAAAGGAAAAACCCCGTGTATTATCCGCACCCATGCTTTGCCACTGAAATTTTTGCATTTTTGGTGTGGGTTATACGCGCGAAAATACAGTACACACAGTGCCTCACTAGCTCAAACTCATTGCAAAGAATACATTTTGCACGTGTTTTAGTGGGATGTTTCTCGTTTACAACGAGGCACAATTTTATGTATTCAAGTTAATTGAAGCAACTGCCCTTTGTGTTTTCAGATTTCAAATACAGCAAAAATTTATCTGCAATTTCCTAACAGTGCTATTCAATTCGAAGCTGAATCAAACACCACATCATTCGCGCCGATATCCGAAAGTTTTGACCATTTGCACACCCCTAAGAACTTCCTCGCGGCTTCAAAGAGATGTCCTCAAATATTCTAATCTCAGACCCCTTTCTTTTGGACCCCCTCATCTACAGGTTTCAGGCGTGAATGTGCAAACTTTTCACCACTATCATTAGAGACTGTTCCCTCCTGCCTAGCTTAATTCAAGCTAGTTTGATCAACCTTTGTGCAAGGCGTATTCGTTTCGCTCCAGGATGAAACTAAACCCGTGTGCGTATTATGCATCAGCGAGTGAAGTCTGTGCCACAGGCAAAGCAGACGACCCAGCATTAATATCCCTCTAACGAAACCCAGGCAGAACTTGTCGAGAGCATACATGCATTTACCATTCAAAAGGGGGCCATGAAGACCGAATACAAGAACTATAATTCATTACGAAGACTGCTTGTACAAATAACGATGATGACATTCTTATAGCAAAATAACCGTGAGATTAAATTTAAAGAAACAGATAAAGCGGTGGCAACAGATAAAGCAGTGGCAACTTTTTTTTTGGGCTTCGAAAAATGTGCTACCTATGTTGTTCCTTCTTTGCGTGATATAAAAAATATTGTATCATTTTTTTTCTTTTTCATTTGATTTTGTGATGTCTGCTGCTCCCAACTTCGGTTCAAGCTACTTTGGGTGGAAGGGCCTTGTCAGGCTGTAGCCTCTTGCCCTCCACCTTATGTGTGAGTGTACTTTCACCCCTTGAAAACAAATAAAATAAAAACTCGGCAGCCACTTTCCGACGATTTCTCTACAATGCCCCACGCCTAGAAAAATGAATGGGGACTGTAGTGGGGTCTCTAGTACCATTCGATCGTGTCACCTGAACACTAACGCGCAGTTGATGCACTGATAACCCTGTCTTCAGTGCTGGCCCATATGACGTCCCTCCTGCCCATAACACGTAACAGTAGCGCAAAATTTGATAGATTTCAATATTTCTTGCATTTTTTCATGTAAACAACTCTCTCTCGTGGCAGGAATGCAGTTGAGCCAGTTACCAAGGGCTCGTTCTTTTAAGGGGGGTCTTTGGGACCAAAAAATTGCCCAAAAAAGCATTTTTTAGGCAACACTTTTCTCTTGATTTGCACAGTTTTTCCTCCAAAAGTTCCGTTTGTGGAATAGTACCACGTACTTATAAAAGCCATAGGGGCCCGATTTCAACAAAGAAAGAATTATTTTCCCATAATTTCCCTCCGTTTTTGCCACAAGTGGTATCGCAGTGATACAAAATTCTCAAGAGGTACATCACAGCATGTAGTGCAGCTAGGAAGATCATTTCTTTTGCACCGTGAAGCTGAATGCTTGAAACATGCAACGTGGGAAGCACATTTCGTGTTTCAGTAGTCGTTTAATTAGCGTTATTTTTAATTGGTTAGCAGTAGTAGTTCAACCTAGAAGTTAGAATTGATGTAAACGTGTATGTTATAGCGAAAAAAAAAACTGCTCCCCACATTTCATTCTCCACAACTTTGGGTATCTAATCATGTCTTGCTGGTAATCTTTTGTTGAATAGTTTTTTTTTCCTATTGTTCTCACGAACGATCAAGGAAAATTTTTAATTGACTTGGAAACTGATTACCTCACACCAAAGCTAATTAGATATTTGAAATCAGCCTAAAAACTGAACAAGCCCCTGAAGTTTCGTCAAAATTGGTTGGAAAGCAAAAAAAAAAAAAAGCTTCAAGATCAGCACGCCTCCTTAATTACACTGAACAAATTTGTACGTTGTCTTCATGAACCCGTTGAACAACAATGTAGCAGGCAACAGTATCAGCTGCCCAGGCTATCCCTGTGACCTGCAAGGCAGGATTCCAATACCCAAGTGCTAGCAGTGCACGCACACCTGTTCCGCCAACGTGTTCAGACCCACCTTGACCGTCATGTCGTCCGAAGCCGTGGCGAGCGAGTGACCGTCCGGCGAGAAGTCGAGGGACCGCACGCCAGCCCCTATGTGTGCCCGCAGCACCCGGCTTTCGTCCTTCCTGCACCAGCGACAGAGGGGAGAGAAACCCTGCCCATTCCTCCCCATCCACAAGTACTGTGCAGCCCCCACCACAAGGTTGTTGACGTACACATACAGCTTTGATCTCAATCAGCTTCAGCTTATACGAAAAAAAATTCTACATTTTTCAAGGATCTTCGAGTCTCTGTGCGGATTTTTAGAGGACCACAAGCTCTCAGTTGGAAATCGAAAATAAGAACCGCGTTCAGTAGAGGCTTGAAATGATAAGAAATTGTCGAACAATGTCAAATTTACTGGAGCCAGCTTTGATCTTGATCAGCTGATACGGAAAGAATTCGGCAGTTTTCAAGGACCTTCAATTCTCCCCGTGGATTTTGAAGGACCACAGGCTGTCTGTTACAAATCGAAATAAGACCCGCGTTCAGGCGAAAATAGAGGCTTGAAATGATAAGAAATTGTCGAACAATCTCAAATTTGCTGGAGCCAACGTTTTAGCAAGGGGACTTGCTTTAAGACAGGTTCCTTGTTGAAATAATTCCTCCCGCTATATCTCTCTCTTCAACGATTTACCATTATTGTTTGTTACAGTTACGATTGCATTTTGCAACACTTTTAGTGTGCTGCAAAACGCAAACTCTCGTTTGCTAAAGATCAACCCAGCAACAAACACTCCGTCCTTACGTAACACCAGACTGCTTTTGTGCTCGTAAAAGAGAAAAGTTAAAGGAATTCAAGAATTTTCAAACAGTAGTAAAAATTTCAAGGCTTATTTTAAGGACTTGAGAACAAGGTTTTCTAATGCAAGGGTTTTTCAAGACCTGGAAACGTGATACAAACACAATATGACCCCCCCCCCTCCCAAAACATTACACTGCTCACTTCCACCCATTCATGTCCTCTTTTCACAATGTGATTTCGTCACCACAGCCAACTTTCTTGGCATTTGTCTACTTCACACCCTGCAACTCAGTATGTTTTCTTGTAATCTCGAAATTCAACTGCTGCTGTCCATGCAGTCCGTCAGATGTTCATTCATTCATTTTATTAATTAATTAATTCATTCAACGAATGAATGAATGAATCAATCAATCAATCAATGATCAAATTTATTTAACAATTCCACTCTTTCTCTTTGTTTGCTTAGAAGTGTACTTCACACGAATCTGGTCCATGATACCAGTTCTTCCTCTGCACTATCACCCCCGTTTGGCGAGGTCTGGTGGGATGTAGCATGACGGGAGGACACTCTCTTTGTCTTGGGGATGCGGGTAGTATGCGGACGTTTCAGTGCGCTAGTCCGGACCAGGGGAATGCACCACAAAGGGACAGTTCCAGGCGAGCTCGGAGACTGCCGGTATTCCATCAGTGAGTCGAACCATCTCGATCTCTAGCGTTGTTTAATGCCCCGCTACCAATGTTACCATTATGGCATACGATTACCTGTACGCAGTATATTTGACTTGCACATTGCAATAAACGCTGCCATTGGTGTTTAGTCCTTGTCGCCTCCTACCTTTGTCTGTCTCCGCAAACAACAGACCCGCGCGCAGTTGGCGCTTGCAAGGCATGTTTGCCGAGCACGGATGGCTTCGGGGTGGGGAATAACTCGTGTAGAACCCCACAACACACAAAAAAGTCACTAGAGCAACTGTATAGCATTGTTAACACACTGTATTCTGTACACACAAACGATGCAAGACAACTTCACACTGTCCCACAGGCGAAGTTGGAAATACTAACCCGCCGTGGTGGCTCAGTGGCTAAGGCGTTGTGCTGCTGAGCACGAGGTCGCGGCGGCCGCTTTTCTGATGGAGGCGAAAAGCAAAAACGCCCGTGTGTACGAGATTTTCGCGCACGTTAAAGATCCCCAGGTGGTCAAAATTAATCCGGAGCCCTCCATTATGGCGCGCCTTATCACCTGCATTGCGTCGGTGCGTTAAACCCTACCATCAATCAATCAATCGAAGTTGGAAAGACTGATGCAACTGGAGTGTATTAACAGAAAAACAGTTAGGTTTACTGTTGGCAAATACCACAGGCTTGACTCCTCGACCAACCTAATGCAATTAAATGGCATTTGCGCCTAAGCTCGCAGAAAGTTCAGTCACCTTTCCTTTCTTTACAACTGTATGTGTGTTGATGTAAAAACAGATCTTTCTGACAGTGTTAAACCCCTATTAACACTGTGTATGTGTCAAGGTCATGAATATTCTCTAGGGGCAATTTTTGCCCGACCAAATGCTTTCAAATTTAGTTCTCTTTAGAACTGTGGAGGATTGGAATTCACTGCCCTTTAACGTTTTCCATTCTAATGATTTTTTTAATGAATTAGAGCAGCCCCTTCTTTCGTAACTTTATTTTTCTGCTTTATTGTCGTTTCTTGTTTTGTACCGTTGTGTTTGATGTACCCAGTAATGCTGGGGCCAGCACGGTGGCCAGCTGTATTATGAAATAAAATTAATAAACAGGTCCGTTTTCATTCCACTGCGTAACAAACAGGCAAGCGCTGCCGTTTACTATGCTGGTAAAGTAAATAGACCACAAAATGTGGACTTGACTGAAAATGTGAACGTTACTGGGGAGGTGCTGGGGTAAGAAATATTTTATATCAAAAGTGTGCCCATTCAGAGGTTAAACAGCAAAGCTGGAGAGCCACTAATGACTCATCAAGCTAGCATTTGACCCTGAAGTTGCCAGGCCATCGACAGTTGAAGGGGACAGGAAAACAAAATTGTACAACTTTATTCAACTCGAAAAAACTAGCCTTTCGCAGCTCATTCAGCTTCATTCCAGCCAATAAAGATGTTTTTTTTAGCCAAAAGAAAAAAAATGCAAGCAATATTAAAAAAACTTCAAATTTCGTGCTACAGTGACGTAATATGGCCAGAAGTGATGTACTAGTACGGACAAAAAACACAGTTACCAGTGTGTGACTTGCACATTAGCATTCAAGTGATGCCATCAATCAGAACTGGAGGCCCCGCTACAATTGACCACTCAAGTTTCTTGGCTGCGGCTTAGGTTAGTGGCCACCAATCGCACAAAGAAAGTTCTCTGATGTCACGGAGACATCGCTGCAAACCACCTGGGGAGTAACTACTGCTTTGCATGTATTGTTTACATCGCAGTCATTTTTTTGACGTTCGCAATAAAATTGGCCCCACTGTTTGAGAGAGAAAGAGGGCACCGACCAAGTAATCAAAAAGGAAAAAACTTAAAAGATTGCAAACAAGGCTCCTGTGAGGGAGCCGAAACGTCTTTTAAGTTTTTTTCTTTTTGATTACTTGGTCGGTGCCCTCTTTCTCTTTCAAATGTACCCTGCCGACCAGACGGGCGTCCGTCAAACCCTTGACTGGCCCCACTGTTGCCGACAAAGAGCACTCCTCTTAACAAACCAAACTTGTATTCTGTATTTGTAGACCCTTGAAGAAGTAAGTGACGGCTACTCACTTGTTGACCATCCAGAAGCGGACCGTGCCGTCGCGGGACGCAGACGCCAGCAGGCTTCCTGAGGGGGCAAAGCGCACTCCGCACACTTCGGCCTGCACGCAAGCAGCAGTCCCGAGAGGTCACACTACAGAACGCAACGCTCCCGACACAAAATCAACCCTTATTCAGTAGTGACCTGTGCAAGCTGCCGGTCTGGTGCCCCAGGCAAAACAAACAACCGGGTGCATTCCCAACTTGCTGTTTAGCATCTACTACTATTCACTGCTGCATCCTTGTATACTCGCTTTTTCAACATTTCCCCAGTGAGTTTGTACATATACACACAGAAAAAAAAAAAAAAAACGCCTTACATAGGAAAGAAAGACTCCCCAAGCTGTGAGCACGTGGCTACCATGAGACAGCCACACAGACAAAAACAAATGTAAAGAAAGCAGCACTTCGCTTACTGCAGATTAGTCTTAGGGATTGTGCACCTGCTTCTGTGGCTTTCATGTGAATGGAACAAGTGGTGGTAAGTGCACCAACGCTACACAGGCACGCATAATGGAGGGCTCCGGATTAATTTCGACCACCTAGGGATCTTTAACGTGCACTGAAATCTCCAACACACGGGCGTTTTTGCTTTTCACCTCCACCAGAAAAGCGGCCGCGGCACGGCCGGGAATTGAACCCGCGTCCTTGGGCTCAGCAGCACAACGCCTTAGGCACTGAGCCACCGCGGTGGGTAGGGGGAGGTACTGGCCAGCGAAAATGTTTCATGCACAAGTTTTTGATAGCGAGATATGTCCTGCCCTGACAGCTTAGTTCATTGTGGCGGCCGCTAGGAGGTCCAGTTTTGGGAGAAGGTCCACTTTTACGCACAGCAGCTAACGGGGAGAAAAAAAGGCAACACAGCCGCTGCGATGAGAAATTAAATCTTTCCTGTCGTGGAGGCAAAAAAATGAGAACACCTGTGCATAAAACACAAGTCAGCCCATGGAAAAAGAACGCCACATGTCCTAAATTAACCTATGGACCAGACCACTAGGGTGTGCCCGCTAGCCCACGTGTAGCTTGACACAGTAAGCGGTAATCTGAGACGTGCTGGAAGGTATGTTGAGGAGTATGCAATACAGACTTAGTTCTCACTAGAGCAAGGCTAAGACTCCGTTTTGCGATAACAATAACAACAGCAAAGCCACACGACTCTCACCGTATGGCCCTCAAAGCGGAGTGCTCGCTTCGCTTCAGTCAGGTGCCACAGCATCACCGAGTGGTCGGCAGAACTGGCAGCTGGGAGAGAGCAGAAATGAAAAAAAAAAAAAAAAAAAGAAAAGAAATTTCACACATAAGATCACAGGTAACAATACTGCTGCCGCTAGCCAGCAAACAGGACCCACCCCAGAGTGAAAGCCCTCGCAAGACATACGTGCAGCAACTGGGCCCTGGACTGAGGGCTTCTCGCGCGAACGTCTTGAAATGTTTCACCACCCCCACCTTTTCCACGCAATCTCAATTATTGCGCATTGCCGACGTTTCTGAACCAATCTCGAATCTTGGGGCCCGGTTTCTTTGGCAAACTCATAAGGTTTGCAAAAGAAACCGGTCACATTACCTTCGTACGTGCGTGCGCACATGCCGGAAGAACCCGATTTGAATGCGCATCGTTCCCACTGTTTAACGAATGTTCCCTTTTATTTCCTACTCATTTTTGTTCTTAGGGAAAATGGTGTTGCTGGATGATTTTGTGATTAAGGCGCAAGTTTTTAGGGGGCAAGCCGTCAACAGACTAAGGCGCAGTACAAAAAAAAAAAAAAAATCAAACAAACCTGTGCGAGCCCACAAACGATCGAAGGCTTCGCAGATGAACGCACGGGTACGCGTGAAGTCAAAACTACTACTTTGACATCGCTAGAACCAGCAAAACCTCAACGAGAGTAAGCGGCTACAAGACACGCATTTTTACAGGGAAACTTTGACCAACAGCGAGTTACTTCGCATAGGACCTTTAAAGAACGCGCGCTCAGCGTTCGAACGGACGCTCGATTCCACAGTAACAAACTTACCGAGTTGTTTGTCGTCTGGGCTGAAATGAATTCCAGTGACGCGGCCCTTGAAGCCCTTCAGCTCTCGACTGATCGCTGGTTCCATAGCAGACGCTGAAGTGCACGAACAAGCAACCGCCCGTGGGTTAACAAGACGCACCGACGCAGCGAACGCAACTGCCGGGACGTAGTCAAAGAAAGTTGTGTCGAACGTTAATTGAAAACCTAGAACTGTGTTTAAAACTTCTGCTTCTCACTAACGTCTATGATTGGCGACGCGCGAGACGAAGTTTGCCGCAGGCTTTCAAAAACAGGCTAACGCTGAAGGTAACCACCGGCCACCTACGATTCAAATATGCCGGCCGCGATAAAGTATGACACGAAAACAACAAAAATAAGAAAGTGACACAACTTGTAGGCAGCTTCTGTTGACTCGCGGCGGATAGCCAAGCCATCGCTCAAAAAAAAAAAAAAAGGCTTACTGCTTAAGCGTCAAATTAAACGTGCCCTTTTGTTTTGATACAATTAAGTCTACAAAAAACCGGTAAAAGTAGAAAAAAACTTTAGCCTGAACAGATGGGCCAGTGTTACTCAATATCCAGTAACTCTGGCCTTGGCGCCGTCTGCTGTTCCATGGCCTTCCGTTAATTTCGTAGCGAACAAAAAAATGGCGCCAACGTACTAGCGCTGGAATGTTATCAGTTTCTCTGCTTTTACAGCGTCATTAAAGCTAGCCCTGTCGCTAGGCTCATTCCTCAGCAGCAGCAGGCTGGAAGCGAATAAGCGAGCGAAAAAGATGCGAGCCATGCGTGCCGTGCAAGTGCACAAATTCGGCGGACCGCAGGTCCTGCAAGTTGTCGAAGATGTGCCCATTCCGAAAGTGGAACCGCGCAAGGTATGGAAGTTCGCTTCCTCAATTGGCGTCTGGTTTACTTGAGGCCGTTAATCCAATCGCTTTGCGTTCTGCGCTCATTTGCGAGCATAAGCTGCATGGCGTACTGGAACGGGGCGGAGTTGACGCGTACCAGTTACTTGTTTATCGCGCGCAAATCAGCACGCCGTGTCGTTGTTTATCGCGCGCAAATCAGCACGCCGTGTCGGTTTGATCTAGTGGCTTCAACCTTCTCGTGTTGACGATGTTTGGTAAACGCTGTTTAAGAACGTCGCCTTGTATTTTGCTCTGTAGTTACGAGCATTAATATGAAGAGCGAAACTGAAACCTCTGCGTAAACTCGAGCAGCTAGGGCTCTTTTTTTTTTTTTTTTTTGTTATTCTCCGGAGAGCAGTGTAATTAACCAACCACCCAACTGATCACTGCAAGGAGTCGGTATTCTCGAGCCGGAAAAAGGAAGCGCGTCAGTGGCGTCGCTAAGGGAAACCGGGGGGGGGGGGGGGGGGGGGGGGGGGGGCGGCGGGCTGGGCCCCGGGTACCTAGTACCTACCCGGGTACAGGGTAGGCTAGGACGCCAGGGTATAGTGCCTAGAATATATTCTAGGCACTGTAGCTAGGGTGATTATATGCCCTCAGGAGTGACCCCCATCTACAAAGGGGCAGCCACCAAGCCATAATCATCATCATCATCCTCAACCAGCCCATCGGGGGGGGAAGGGGGGGGGGGTGCCACTTGAGCCTCTCCAATGTATAAGGTGGACGACTGTAACGAGACCGCAGCTTTGTACTGCCTATTCATTGCCAATTTGCCAATTAAAATTTTCTTTCTGGTATAATGGAAAAAGGCGAGGAGAATAATTCTGGCATCCAAGAATGTCGCGGATACCGATTAAGGGCGCACCTCGATGAGTTAATTGGTGGTGGGGTGATCGGAAGTAGGGAAGGAACGATGACCGCAAGGCGAGGAAGGGTGTAGCAAGCAAGCTTATTTCTCGATGTGCGACAGTGGGGCCACAAAGCCCCTTCGTCGCCTCCACTACAGCTTTTCGGGTGCTGGACAATAGCAGTAATGAATGTAACGCTTAGCTCTCTCGTTACCCTTTTCTTTTTTTAATTTAATGGTGAGCTGTGGTAATCTTGTGGCCCCGACATGCAACCTCTATACACCTTTACTCAATACTACCACCAAACAGCTATTCAACAACCGCAAAGGGAAACGTATGCCGGTGCATTTTTTTTTAATTCGGTGCAGTAATCCGCTGATTAGGGCCACGCTAATCTTTTTTTCAGTGCTGGGTCATTTAGGTACGTGCAGGCATTCCTGGTTAATTTTGAATGCCTAGTGAAACTTGATGCGAGTACAGATATACAACGCAGCAATGATACTTAGTTTTAAACCTCTTGCTCAGAAAGTCTGCTCCGTACTATCTACTGCCTTGAACGTTGTTGCGCCTAAAGGTTCACCTTGATTAAGAAAGGAATCGCAATGAATATTATCCACCGAAAAAGTTGGTATTCGTGTATTCGGGATTTTCACCACCGTCAGCTTGTGGGGTTCTGTAAATCGAGATCATACAGCTATTATAGTTTAGATTACATACATAATACATGACTTCTTAATTTTCTGCTTCATTTTCTCATATATTGCCCATTGTTTATTGATAGCCCCAACATTATTTGTTACCTTGCACTTCATTTCGCGTTGTTTTATATTATGTATGTTTCTGTTGACATATCGAAACCCACGCACGCTGTTAGTAGCTGTGAATAGTCTTTTGCACATTTGTATCTAAATTAAAGATGCGTGTTTTTTAATACCAACACTGTATTATGTCATATAATAGTAATAATATAGTAACAATAGAAGACATTCTATTAAAATCATAGTAATAACAACAATATTAACATCAATTATAGTAACATTATTTTAGTAATCGTGTCCTTGTCTGTTGGGGGGCGAGGGGGTGCCAATTTTTCTGGGCCCCGGGTGCAAGTGTAGCCAGCAATGTCACTGAGCTGCCGCGTATGTAGTACAAAATATCCACCGAGAATGAGGGAAGAGGGTGGTGCCAAGTGGTCAACGTGTTCAAGCGTGCGTGCGTGCATACAAATTGCACCTGACCCCCCACTTTCCTTTCTTTTCAAGACATTTGTGCAGTGGAGTATTATTGGACCATTAAGAAACTGAGTGCCGAAAGTGTCGGCTCAAGGGCGGCTAATAAAAAGTGAAATGGCTGTAGTAGCAGCAGAGAAATGCTCTCCTGCTCAAAAACGTGGCAAGGTGCCCTCACCTCTGTTTGTAAGGGTTTTTTTCTAGCGCTTGCGCTTGATGCACACTTGTTCTTGTGAAAAAATTTAAAAAGAAATATGCACGAATTTGTTTTCTTAAGGCAGCAGTACCAGTTAGAGATTGGTAATTAAAAAGGGCATTGAAGGGTAACCAGCATGCATGTCCGTAAACACGAGAGCACATTTCACTGTGTACATGCGGAATGTACTGATGAGAGGCTGGCGCACTGTTCCAGTTTGTACATAAATTTAGCGGACCCACTTCCTAAGGTCCTAAGATTAAGACTGCATGATCGACTGCTTCCTTAGTTATGTCACGGCACCTGGAAATATGGATGAGTATAGGAATTAATCTTTTTTAGAACGAATGTTTGACAATGGTGACTGTGCTTCGTTGCCTGATAAAATGTGCCCGATTTGCAAGTGACTTCCCTGCAATTACATCCAGATATTATGACATACCGCAGCAGACAAATGTAATCTAGCGCTATCAGGGAGCGTGTCCGCCAAACGTACGAACTATGAGAGTGCACCAGCGCGTCACTAGACTACTCTACATGTACTGAGGGACACACGTTCCCGTCTTTACTGTCACAAAGCTTCTTACTGTACGTGCACTTGTAACCTCTTCTGCTTATTGCCTCCTCTTAACCTGTTCCTTCAAAAAAGGAAAAAAAAAAGATGGAGGTGTGGGCTCTCCAAGCTACTTGTGCCACTGGCCAGAGTCACAGAGCTCTGCTTGGCTCCACAACTAGTCTTCACGATACTCCACAAGTTGTGCAAGGCCTGTTTTTTGCGCACCACGGCGCACGTGCAGGTTCTGGTTCGTGTGAAGGCAGCTGGCGTGAATCCCGTGGACACGTATATCCGCGAGGGCTCGTTCGGCTACTCCTTCAGCCTCCCCTACACAGCCGGGCAAGGATGGCGCTGGTATCGTCGAGCAAGTTGGCAAGGGAGTCACGGGCCTCCAGGTTTGGCCCCAGCCACTCCGGGCTGTTGTAGCAGTGTTGCTGTGGTAACTAACTAACCAACAAAAAAACAACCTTGTTCAACTTGAAAGAACTGTCCCTTGGCAGCTCAGTCAGCCCCACTATAGCCACAAAAGGTGTTTGTAAAGACTCTTGGGATACTTAGACACAGAAATGTTGGTCTGTGTTTCTGTCTGTCTATCTGTGACTCGATCCAGCCACGGAAGTGCTGGCAGCGAGGCACCTGACTTGGAGCACTGGAACGCGGTAAACTTAAATTTACTTGAGCAAACCTCTAGTGTGTTATCTTGGGAGGAATGAGACGGACCTGCCGTGGTGGCTCAGTGGCTGAGGCGTTGCGCTGCTGAGCATGAGGACGCGGGTTCAATTCCCGGCCGTGGCGGCCGCTTTTCTGATGGAGGCGAAAAGCAAAAACACCCGTGTGTACAAGATTTCGGCGCACGTTAAAGATCCCCAGGTGGTCAAAATAAATCTGGAGCCCCCACTACGGCGCGCCTCATCGGAGCCTGGCGCGCCTCAAAACCCTACAATCAATCAATCAGGAATGAGACGAGAGGAACAGCATGAGAGGTGAACAGCATGAGAGGTTACTTGCCAGGGGCGCCAGCCAACTATTGTCTTTCGTTGACATTTGCAACGAAAGGAGCATAGGTACACGTCACCATTTTTAACTTAAATATAAAAAACTTTCAAATTCTGTGCTACAGTGACACAATATGGGCAGGAGTGGCGTATAATATGGGCCAGCACTGAAACATAGCTATCAGCATGTTGAACTGCATGTCAACATGCAAGTGACATGATCGAAGGACACTGAAAGGCCCCATTACAATTTACCAGTCATGTTTCTTGGCTATGGCTTAGGTCGACAGCCACCAATCGCACAAACAAGATTCCATGACGTCATAGAGAAAAAAGTGGCTGGGAAGGTGCCAGTTCTTTATCTGTTTGCCTGAATATCTCGCTTATTTGTTTGAAGGTTATGATAAAATTGGTAGCATTGTTATTGGGACAAGTCAGTCTTTTTAATGCGCAAGCTTTATTTTGTCTTCATGGCATGCTAAATGCTTGTCGGGTGTTGCACTCACAAAGCCGTGGCGCCTACACGTTGTGAATAGCCACTGTCCAACACTCACCCAGTGGGGGTTCACCCCTTTCCAGTCCCTTTGCCATTCCCATAAACCCCCCCCGAAAAAAATCTTTGCGGCCCTGAAAGTCCCTTTGAGCCAGAATGCACTCGTTCTGGTAATGGAAGGCAACTGTGTGTAGTTCGAGTGGAGCAGCACTGATGAACTGGAACTAATGTGAATTTCAGTGACACGACCCTCGAAGCCCTTCGCCTCTCGACTGAGCGCTGCTTCTGTAGTACAGACTGAAATGCTGAAAGGAGCAACCACCGGGTGTTAATAAAAATGTATACCCACCTTGAGGTGTGGCATTGTCATTGGCATTGTAATGAGATGCACCTAGATATAATAAAATAGACTAACGGGATAACATTGTAATGCAGTTGTATTGTGGCGGCATTCATCGTTATGGAGGATTGTGTTCCTGCTGCCGTCTTTCGATTTCTCTGCAAGTTTGATGAGCCACCAATGAGCAGTACTGTGATACCTGTGCGTACGAATACCCTCCCCCACACCAGCTTCCCCTGCACATTGCCTCTCAGGCTGCAGAGGCTTCCCATGACCTTTCTGGGCTTCTTGCTTTTCTGTCTGGAGGAGGGGTTGGAAAACAGTTCCCCAGTCGCGACATCTTTGTGCCTTGACGCATTGAGGAGGGCCTGTGAAGGCGTGCCTCCCCCTCTCCACCGACGCAGCAAGGGCGACCGGGTGTTCTTCTCCAACCGCAACATGGCCAACAAGCACGGCTCCTGCGCCCAGTACAGCCTGCTGGACGACACGGACGTCTGGAAGCTGCCTGAGGCCGTGTCCTTCACCAAGGGGGCTGCCCTGGGCGTGCCCTACTTCACCGCATACAGGGCGCTCGTGCTCAAGTGAGGGCCGCCGCTTGCTGCAGTGCAGCTCGAATGGGGCTGTTTGCTTTCTTTTGTGCAATCCTGGCACTTCTTGCATCAAAACAGGAAGCCGGGCAAGTTGGTTTAAGTTCACGTTTAAAAAGGCGCGAAAAAGACAGGGACGAAGGTTGAAGTGGAAACAAACGGGGTGCCACTCACAACTAAATTTATTTTGACGGGAACAAACCTAGGTACATACAGTCTCGGCGCATGTCACATACTGATACCCATCGCATTACAGCGTTGTTTACAAGTGCTATTTCTTTTCGAGTTACTACTTGTGAGTTATGGCGGGCTTGCACATCTTTTTCTGATTTTTCGATTGTGGGGCTTTTAGTTTAAATCAAATTCACCTGTTCCAGTTTGTCCCATATACCTCACGCTACATGGTAGTGTGAATTGAGACTACCCCATTGGCATAGGCTGTGCAGGGGTGCCTAATAAAGCATCGTTAGGGGGGGGGGGGCGCCAATTTTGCCTTATAGACAAGCACTAAGGTCACTATAAAACACGAAAACGTTCGAATAAAACAAACTTGTATTTTGTCTGCATTGGCCCTTTAAAAATGCTTGAATTTAAAAAAAATGAGTGACTTGTTTTCTCTGCACATTTGGTCTTGAAAGTCCTGGAATTTTCACGGACACCGGCAGGGAAGCTTGAAAATACTTGGGTTTCTTGCCTTTTTTCTTTAATGAAGATGAAAGTGACGTAAGGCTCCATAAAGACTTGAATGAGTGCTTGTTGCTTGATTGATCTTCGAGCCGATTTAGCGAATAAATGGGGGTGGAGGGGGGGCACTTTGCATTTTGTAACACACTGAAAGTGGTTATCTCTGTAACTGTAACAAACAGTTGGCTCCAGCAACGTTACCATTTTTTGATGATTTCTCATCATTCAAGGTCTCCATTGCCCCCCCAAAACATCCGTTTTATTTAGACTTTTAACATACAATATGGTTCTTGAAAATCAATGTAAAAAACCTTGAAAATCCTCAAATAACTTTGAATTTTTGTTGTATGAATCGCAATAAACCTACTTACCGGTCATCAGCTCTGGTTGCGTTGGTTAACAATATGTGCACATTTCCACGCCTGGGAAAGCTTCCTGTGTGTAATGCTTGTGCACACATATATTGCATGCATCAGCTCCCGGAACCCAATATTCTTGAGTCACATGCAGGCTCACAGAGTAACTCACTTGCCATGGTGGCTGAGTGCCTGAAGCGTTGGGTTGCTGAGTTTAGTTAAAAGGGCCACGCAGACAGACAAAATACAAGTTTCTTTTATATGAAAGATTTTGTGTTTTATAGTGCCCCCAGGGCTTGATTGCAAACAAACGATGCCGTATTCACTGAGAAATTCATCAATTTAGGTTAAAATTTTGATTCTCCCGCCAAATCGTGTGTTTTCCTGACGTCTGCTATGAAGTCACAGGGGCGGATATAGAAACGAACTTCCAGTGCGTCATTTGGCTCTGCAGCCTTTCTTACCATCAGTCCTCCCAGATGGCGCTGCCATACTGATCCACAGACCGTTGTACACCCTTGCTTTGTTTTTGACCGTACTTGCACCTGGCTTGTTTTTGTTACGGTAGAAAGTAATCGTATCGTGAAACATTGGGTATACTCGACAAACAGGGTCACGTAAGACAACGTTGCCGCTTACGCCAGTCGGCCAGTGTCGTGTAAGACAACTCCAAAGCAGCAGACTGCTGTGCAGCTAAGACAAGCATAGTGCGCCCAGTACCAACAGCAGTGCACATGGTACTTCTATGTTTACGTGTATTTTCGTAACTTTCATTGTTTACCCCACCATTCTTACTGCTGTAAAATGAATATGCATTACGTTTAAGCGCAAATAGCTCGTTCGGCAAGCTTATAAGCCCTGCCTAATTTGCATTTGCTTGTGCCAGCCTCAGCCAATCGCACAGCTGGGCATATGACATCATAGGTTCTGTTGCTGGAAATGAGCTAGTGGGTTGCATGGCCATTCTCTTTTTCCTAATATGTAGCTTATTTGAGCGAAGTGTGTGTTAAAAGTGGTGTCAGCATGATTCTAACGAGGCAATCTTTTGGAAGAACCAAGCGGTGTTTGTCGGCATGGCCCCTTTAAGGACGCAGGTTCGATTTCAGCCATGCTGGCTGCTTGTCACGAAAGACTGAAGCAACAACTGAATGCGCCCGTGTGTCGAGATTTGGGTGCCCGTCAAAGAACCCAGGTGGCCAAACTTAATCCGGAGCCCCCCACTAATACGCGGCTCACAGCCGAGGTCCAGCTTTGGCGCGTTAAACCGCCTAAAATGTTGAATCATTTTGAGTAGAGTGGCGTGCATGTTAGGCTTACATGCCCAAACGTTTCAACAATCGATGCAGAGGCCAAGACGCAGGCCTCACACCGTGTGCTTATTCACGGGGCAAGCGGCTCGGTGGGCACGGCGTGCGTCCAGATTGCCAAGCACAAGCTCGGTGCCACGGTGGCTGGAACGGCGGGCACCCCCCACGGCATGGAGCTGGTCAAGAGCCTGGGTGCCGACTTCACCGCTTGCCACCGTGAGAAGGACTACCTGCCCAAGATCACGGTACGTCGGCACACGTCTCCGCATGAGGACATTAATGTGCACCAGTTGCGAAGTTGGTACACCCTATGTACCAACTACTGGTCTGTGGTTGGGCCCCCCGTGATGGAACGTAAACAGGGGCAAGTGTGGGGCGAGTTGACCAGCCTGTCATCTGTCAGCAGAAAGTTGAAGTGACTACCGTATTTATTTGAAGATAAGGCGAGGTTCCTTTCCAAAATCCGCAGTCTCAGAGTCATACCTTACCTTTTATTCGAAGCTATACCTATGCACGTATATTGTAGCATAATGTTGAGGTTCGCTATGCGTAAGCAATTAGTTTAATGCCAGAATTGGGCTTAAATGGCGATGCTGGTACCGAGCGACACACACACGAGTTTACTCTTCTTTCACTTCCATGCGCCAGAACACGCGCATCTTGTTTCTGCTGTGGTGGGATTGACGGCATGGACAGTCATCCCTGTAGAGCTCCTTTCTGAGCTGTCACTGAATGGATGAACCGGGGCATTGCCCGCTCTTCTGAGAGAGCATCGTCTCGATGCTAGGCTGTGGCTGTAGACGATCATAGCCAGAAAAAGATGGCGCAGCGAGTTGCCGCCAAGCTGGTAACAAACACCACAGTCTTGGCGTCAGCCGAAATTTCTCGCTCGTGTTGATAAGAGTGAGGTCAGTTTTTGTCGTAATAAGGCTTCATTCGCACAATGTGTACGACCTCGGAAGCTGCCTGCGTCGTGAAAAAGAAGCCCTACCATCCGCTATTACTACGTAATTGACGTCACTAAGGCAGCACATGACGTTATATGGGCCAAAGTACCAGTATATGGGCCATAATATGGGCCATTATATGGGCCAAAATAATGTTTTGCAATAATCCTCCTCGGAGTGGACATCAAAACGGGCTATTGTAGCGCTATAGTCATTGAAAAGAACATGGAATTTTTAAGCTACTTGCAACACAATTCACCTACCTCACCCCGCAGCATTTTCCACGCATGTGGCCTGGTTTTACCGTTTTACGATTTTGCACATTTTTTTCATCTCAGTGCCGTCATTGTACTGTGCACTTCGACAACTGCAAGCCTCTTAAATTATCAGCCTGTGGACGTCCGAGAAGCAGCCTTAACATTTGTTTTTCTTATATATTCTTATGGTGTGGAGACTACTTGGACTATTCATGGTGAGTTTGAGAATAAATCGAAGAGCTCCAGTATTACACAGCTACTTCATAGCAAGAAGCCCAGGATGTCCAGATGAAATTTAGGAAGTCTAGACTCCGTCTAAATTTTTTTTTCTACACTTTGTCTTATCTGATGTAGACAAAGTCCAGGCAAAGTCTAGAGGCAATGGGACTTTGTCTTGTTTGCAGGCGTGGGCAGGGGGCCAAGGTGTGGACGTCATCATCGAAATGCTGGCCAACGTGAACCTAGCCCACGACCTCGAGCTGCTGGGCCGAAATGGCATTGTGATTGTGAGTAACCCCACTTTTTCTAAATTTCTACAGTGAGTGTGTGTGTGGGGGAGGGAGGATAAAGGGAACTCAGGTCAGCATTTCAGAAGATGTTACTCAGTTGAGGAATTTCTCAAATCAGATGACCAGGAGAAATTGAGCAGAAAAGAAAAAAATTGGGAAATTTCAAACTTGGAATTTGGTCGACGAGCTGCAGAAATGATGGAGGTTTGGAACATTCCGGCTTTCATTACTGCGTCAGTATTTGCCACAATGCTTCTGGGGAGATTTTCCGATTGCTCCCGAAGGCATCTTTTGCTTACCAGTTTACTGGACTTGCCACCAAATGCCCAAATGAACACGGCATTTGTTTTCTCTGTGTGCGTTCCTTAATAAAAGGGCCATCGAGACAAAGTACGACATTGTTGAGTTTGAAAGAACTTGCCTTTGATACATCGCTCAGCCCCATCCCGGCCACAAAAGATAATTTTTTAACAGAGAAAACGCAAAAAATATTCAACAGCTTTTAGATTTCATACTACAGTGACGTAAACTGAGCAGGAGTGGCGTATTATGGCCAGCACTAAAAATGGCCGCGTATCCGCTCCTTTCGTTGCAAATGTCGACGAAAGACGAGTCAACTGGTGCCCCTGCCAAGTAAAGGCCTCCCTTTTCTTTCCCCGCTCACCTCTCATGCTGTTCCTCTCCCGTCTCGCTTCTCTCAAGATAAACACGCTAGAGGTTTGCTCAAGTCAATTTAAATTTACCGCTTTCCACTGCTCGAAGTTGGGTTCCTCGATGCAAGCGCTGCCGTACGGCGGAGATGTGCGTGAATCGAGGCACCATACTCAAGTGTTTACAGAACCACGTTGGCCTACCCCACAAGTGCTCCAAGCAGAACGTGGAACCTACCTGGTGGAACCTTTCGTTGTTGTTGCCGTTGGATTTCCTAAATTCCACCAGGAGCTATAGTAGCACGGGCAACAGCAGGCGACGGTTATCTGCAGTTGATGTAGTATTTCATTTGCTATCACAAAAACCATGCGTCCATGAATTTTTTAATAAAGGAACACTGCAAATATTACTTATCTATTGATTTTTTGCTTCATATTTTCGTAATGATCTCTTTTTGTTCAACAGTGTTGACAAGTATGAACATTGCCACCAGACTTAGACATATTTCAATTTGGCTGTGGGTATAAAAGACTATTGCGCAGCTTCTGTTTCACTTTGGCCAGATAGCTGAATCGAGTCACAGGCAGACAGACAGACAGACGGACAGGCCAAACTGCATGCTATCATTCAAGCAATATGATCAAATGGAACAAGGGGCTCCATTGCTCTCGCTTAGTCATTTTTCTTGGCAGTAGCTGAAGTCAGTGGCCGCCAATTTCACGAACAAGAATATATGACGTCATGGTAACGTTGCTAGAAAGTGGCTGGCAGGTTGCCAAAACTTCGTATCTTTTCCTTTACTATCATGTTACTTGTCTGATGTTTGCTATGAAAGTGGCATCATTGCTGTTGGGACAAGGCAGTCTTTTTAAATGAAACAAACTGGTATTGTGTCTTTATGGCTCCTTTGACACTCTCCATCGAATGAAAGGAACTGCTTGCGACTTTTCCAGTGCTGTGTTTGGTCCCTTTCAGGTGGTTGGGAACCGTGGCTCGATTAAGATAGACCCCCGGGACATGATGCGCACAGGAGACGTCCATCATGGGAACTGCCCTCTTTTCATCTACACCGGTGAGGTGGTGTTTCTGTCTTCGTAATGTTGCCGTACACAGAGGGGTGTGTGTATATGTGGAACTTTTAAACATCAGAATGAGCGACACGATATTCGGTTTGGCCTTAAATGAAATGGCACTGTTCTTATTCGAGTATATCCATATAGAGAACTGCCTTGCACTGAGCTGTGGCTTGGAATCGGGGTCCAGTGGCCAGCAGCAACAAAGGAGCACCGCATTTTCATTCAAAGCTTCAAGAAAAAGTTTGAGCACGAACGCTTTCAAGAGCTCCAAGACTCCCTGGCAGAATTTTCGTAAAGGAGCGACGAATGACCCAACAGACTGTCACATCTAAAATTATGAAGGTCAAGCCAGAAATCGCAAACACTTTCAATGTTCCCCACTCCACCTTAACGGCCAGCGTGAACTGGATAAGTAAGTTTAAAAAGCGCAACATATATTTGCTGCCGCAATCCTTTGTGTCGATTAAAGTGCCTTTTGCCAGGTACGCGATGTTACATTTTTTCTGCGAGGTAGAATCAGCATCAAATTATTTTTTCAAATTTTTCCAAGTGAACTTGCCAGCATGTTACAATCAGGAGTGGGTCAGAATTGTGAAGGCGATGACGCAAGTATGCCTCTTGCGCATTCCATCAAGCTCGCTATCTTTGGAGCCAGTTCAGAAAGACACTGGCGTCGGCCATTGTTGCTCAGTTGCTGTCACCATCTCTTTATTGGCTCTCGTAGTGTCTTCAGTAGGAGGAAATAGGAAGCACAGGGGCACTGTGTTCGCACTGGGGTGCCTTCAATAAAGCGAAGTGGCGCATTAGAGGCACTATAAATGAGTAATTTTCGTGTCATGGCGCAAATGTGCACAAATTTAGACAGAGAGAAGGGAGAGAGGGGCATGGAAATGCTTGTCTGTTCCAGCAGCGCACCTCTTGCCACTTTTGTGTGGTCTTTTTTTTTTTCTTGTGAAGCTTTCCCCTAAGTGCTGCTTGCTAGTCAATGTGGCTGATCCGTCGCAAGCATCTCGAGTGGCCTTAGCTGCAAATGAGTTGTTCAACTTACCAGTCAGTGTTGTTTGAGAGTGTAGCGAGTAAATATTTAGGAGCGAGTCTGTTTCAATGCGGCCAGTTTGCAGCAGTCACAACCTCCCATTCTAACTTTGATTTGCTCAAATTACGTTGCAATGTGTACAGACCTTGCATCAAGCAAGAAAAAAATAATGGGCCCAGACACAGCAGAGTGGCGAGACCTTATTAAGGTGGAAGCTTCAAACACCTCATTGTGCGAAAAATAGTTGGTGGTGTTGTGTGCGGTCAAAAAAACGGCCACCACTGTAAAGACAAAATAAAAGACACATGCGCGATCCGATGTATTTTTAACCCGGGTCTGACCAGTAGCAGCACAGGGCGCTTCCACTGTGCTGCCTCCACACTATGCCAGCAGTAGAACAAAAGTTGGTGGCATTAATGTCGTTCCGTACTTGGAGGTGGCATACCCGTGAGGGGATTGGCTTATGTGCCCGCTTCACAAAATTCACGCATGGGAGAGTGTTCTGGATGAGTGGAAGTACTGCCAGGCTTTTGCCTTCAAACCATGCAAGCAGACTTGAGTGCCCCGAGGATTTTTCAGGTTGGTGCTCCAGAAACGAACGTGTGCGTAGAAACGCCTGTGTCGGTTGCAGGAGGAGTGGCAGGCCACGGCGCGGTTTGTCGCCGAGGGCCTGGAGGCCGGCTGGCTGAACCCGGTGGTGGAACGCACCTACCCCCTGGAGGGGGCAAAGGACGCCCACCACGACATCATCAACTCGCCGGGCGCCAAGGGACACCTGGTCATTGACCCCGACATGTGATGACCGCCTCGTGCGGTCACCCCCGTGCTGCACTGCCTATGAAGCCCGCCTTCATGCGGAATCGCGGGCCCATTGAAATGGGTTTATGGGAAAGGGGTTTATACGGGTGTGTTTTGTACGCCACTCTTGCGAGGCTGGGCTTAACTTCTTTACTCGTTGCATTCTTGCTTGTAAAGAAGGGGAAGCACTGCATTGCAGTGAGCATCTCATCACGGGTTAGCGTGACAACATGCCGCGTGTTAAAAATCCATACAACAAAGTTGCAATGAGGAAACAGGGTACAGAAAGGGCAGTGGCTTGCGAAATGAGGAAGCTCGCTTCCTACGCAGTAAAAGCTCCTTAATTCGAACCGCAAGGGGAGGCCATCTCAATTCGAATTAATTGAAAGTTGGAACCAGCAGAAATGGGCAATAACAACAGTACACTGCAATTATGAAACAGTAGGGCATGTTTTATGCTTGAAAAAGCCAGTGATTGCGGCATGCCTTTTGTCCTTAGAGGCGACAGTTTTGCACTAACAAATGGATGTAGTGGGAACCCTCATCTTTGCCCTCTGCGATGATGTGCCTGTAGCCAGAGTCGCCGCGCCTACTCATGAAACTTAAGAATACGTACGTGCCAAAACCATGATCGGCACCCAATATTTCACATTTATCGCTGCGTACATAGAGCCAGGCAACGCTTGTGATGCCTCAAGGCTACAAAGTATAATGGGTAGCACGGCCCCGCCTTACCTCATCTGCGGCGACTTTAATGTGCACCACAAGATCTGGGGCAGCGCATATACAAGTTCCCACTGAATGAAACTATCCGAGCTAATGATGAAACACTGTTGAGCCACTTAACAATGGAAGTATCACATATACAAAAAACACAGCGTGCAAAATGTTTTGAAATAAAAGCCTACAACTATCCATGTTCAGCATAGGCTTTGCATTACCCTGTGCATTACCATTGTCACAGGAGTGCCCGACGTTATAGTACACTCGCGATAATGCAAACTTTCGGTTGTTTCAAACAAATTTCACATTTTTGGTTGGCCCGCTATGTTTTCAATGTATTTTAATGCCGGTTAATTCAAACTGCTTCATTGCGTAAATTCGGCTACTTTGCACCTTTCGCTTGTCCGTGCTGGAAAGTATCCACTGCATTTGCATCTTTATATCCCTAACAGTCCCAAATAAAGTCGATTACCTGCAAGAACGTGTCATAGCAATGAACTGGCTGCCTTTGCCGGCATCATAAACTTTGTTTTGAACTCTCATGCAAAGACAAAGCAGTCATGTTTTTTTTTTTAAGTGTGCATAGCCCTTCAGTATTATGTGTGAATGTTGTATTACTAAATAATACATGTAAATGTTTCATTACGGGACAAGTTGGTATGTTGTCCCGAGTCATATTTATGAGAACTTCTGATAATTCAAACGAAATCCCGTCATCTTTCCTGCGAGTTTGAATTATTGCGAATCTACTGCACTTGAAAAGGAATTCGTACATTGTCTTCACCGCCATGCTTTGATGATGGTGTCAGCTTTTAAGCCACACAAATAGTGGTGGTTGGACATAGAAACAAGAGTGTCCTCTGCTGTCCACACAAGTAACAGGTTTTTGTATTCGACCATTCCAAGGCTTAGGAAGCAGAAGCTCTAGACGTCGGATGAATGGCAAAGTGACCTGCAAACTGGACTGCTGCAGACATTGAAGTGTCCTTTCAACTCATTGGGCCTCTGACCTTCTTTCTCTCGGCAAAGGTGTTTCAGGAACAAGCTGTGCCTTTCATTCATTCAATCAGAAGTTGACTCCTACTATGCACTAACGATACTTTTCAGTTGTAATCACTCCTTGACGACTTTGAATAACCTGTTATTCCATATTCATTCCAACGAGCAGTAGTATTTAAATTTCTAGTATCCGAGAGCTTCAAAGTATTTGTCACCGAGCTTACCTGCGTTAGCACTACCTGCACAAAGCAAGTCTAAACAGGCCTGTTTTTTTCCTCCCTCTGTTTACTTGCCTTGCGTCTCTCTCACATCGGCTTTTTGCACGACACGTTAGGTATGCAGAAAAGCCGGGCACACAAAAGGCAGCATACGAGTGCTTGGCCACTTCATCTGCCCGAGTAAATCTCTTGGCAATACGATGTGCATTCGCATAGAAGTCAGCCTCAAAAGGTGGTCAGTGAACATGAGTGGGCGACTTCAGCTGCACGGGCAAGCAAATTGTTTGACATTACGATCATCGATGGCTTTTGCAAGCCCAAAAGAGGTCCCCAGCACACTCACAATTGAGAACCACTGCTATATGCAGTGAAGTGTGCTTTACTTGCTGGGATCAGCTCAGATATGGTTGCACACTGTACACAATCCCATAAAGTACTAATTGCATCAGAAATAAAAGCCTTCTAATTAAGGCACTGCCTTCTATGTTTTATGACGGTAGCATGTTATATGGTGCTATGGTGAACATCCTACCACCATAAAACATGGCGGCAATAGCCGATGCATTCGTTGGGCAAGGGAAAAAGAAAAACAAAAAATCTGAACTTTTGATGCCCAATAAAGGAAGTGCATTTACCGCACTCATATGCATGTGACCATAAGAGCTAGCACCAAGGTATATTAGTGTAACATCGTGTGTACGCACCAAATGAACCACCTTAATTTAAACAAAAAAAAAAAAAAAAAAAAAAAACCTAGGCCACAGTTGATACAGGAAGTGTGAATGGCTTAGTTTAGGATTCAGCAGAAGGCATGGAGCAGACATTTGTGGTGTTCCGAATAGCTTTCACAATTGCAAGCGCAGGGACAAAACATTATTTTGTGCTTCTTACTGTCATCACCAAAATGGCCAGTTTCTTAAATTGGCAACCCAACATTTAACTGTCGCACGTAACAAATCACTGTTACTCAATGTTTGGGACATTTTATCGTGGATGTGCTTTGCACCTTATTCTTAGAGAAAGGAACTTAATTACGGTCTTATGCTCTCCCACAGTGAACTTTTCCAGTGGTGCCGTCACTTTCACTTTGCGCTAAAAAAACAAAAAAAAAAACAAAAAAAAAAAACCAGGTACCCAATCCCCCCACCCTCCTATGAATATAAAATAACTGTTTAACATGCCCTGCAATTTACAGCTTCTGAGCTCAAGTTTGTTTGGCTAAACACTGATCAGCACGCCTTCTTTCGTACACAGATATGCCATTAAAAAGACTGCTTCAAAACCAATCTTTCTTTGATTAGATATGAGGTTTTACGTGCCGATGCAACGCAGGCAATGAGGCGCGCCGTAGTGGAGGGCTCCGGATTAATTTTGACCACCTGGGGATCTTTAACGTGCGCCAAATCTCGTACACACGGCCGTTTTTGCTTTTCGCCTCCATCAGAAAAGCGGCCGCCGCGACCTGGAATCGAACCCGCGTCCTCGTGCTCAGCAGCACAACGCCTTAGCCACTGACCCACCGCGGCGAGTAATGCAACCTTCCTGTTTTTCCTATGGAGCCGGGGAATTTCAACAACACATCTTTCTTTATCGAGGGGGGAGAAAAAGCTCCATTCTGGCAACCTGAGCATTAAACGGCACACGAAAAAACAGCAGAGAGCTTCACTACGACGTGAAACAGGTGCGTTTATTGCAGCAGCTGACACTCTCTGCAAGGGGAGGCAATGCGCGTATGTACAGGTCTCGACAAGGTACTCGCAGCACTTGGCAGAGTAACATTTCACCCGCATCGAAAAAAGAGCATAGCAAAATACAGCCTCGTCTCACTTTGGGGCGGAAAAAAAATATAAGCATGCTCACACAGTGGCTTCAAAGGACTGATGGGAAGTTGGCCTTGGTAGGTTTTGTACAGCTGAACTACGTCTTGTGCACCTCTCGAGCATCAATCACTTCACAGGGGTGGGTTTCTTTGAGGACCACAACTGGACATGTGAAGTGTGAAGCGTAAAAAAACTATGGCGACACTGAAGGGGGGACACGGCTCTTAGAACAGCTTCCTTTAATTGTTAACTTTGTGAAACTTGTCAGCCTTGCTGCTTTTTTCCCACTGATTTCAAATATGCCATCATTTTTTGAGTATGTCAATTAGTTCCCAAAATAATTAGAGATAATTGGCCATTTTTGGTCAAACAATAGACAAAACAGTGTTAGTCATAAAACTGTAATCTTTATATTTTTCAATACTACTAACCCTGGTGAGTGTGATAAGAGAGGCGGTTTTTTGATGCACCGCTTGGAACTAATTTTACAGCTCATTAAACCTTGGTAGCACCAGTGGCAAGGGACCATTTCGAATGCCCATTTCAAATGCCAAAGTTTAATGAGCTGTAAAATTAGTTCCAAGCGGTGCATCAAAAAACCGCCTCTCTTATTGCACTCACCAGGGTTCATAGTATTGGAAAATATAAAAATTAGTTTTATAGCTAACACTGTTTTGCCTATTCTTGCTCCAAAAATGACTATCTCCAATTATCTTGGGAACTAATTGACTCACTAAAAATTACTGGCATATTTAAAATTAGTGGGAACAAAGCAGCAAGACTGACAAGTTTCACAGACTTTACTTAAAAATGAGAAGAAATTGCTTTTTTAAGATCAGGACGCCTTAAAAGCAACTTACCAAATATGCCTCTCAGTAGTGGGGTTGCAAAGAACAGATTACCCAACTCGCAATGCAAGCTGTTTGTGACTTATGTAGCAGGCTTATGTAAAATATGGTGTGTATGTGTGTAGGTTTCGGGTGCCTTAATCGCGGGTACACTGCTACTTCAACGGACAAAATAAAAAGTAACTTTACGTAACTAGCTGCAAAATCACGCAAACCGTTGAAGCCAAGCGATTAAGACAACAGTGACGGGAATCCAACACGGTAACATATATATACACTCCTTGCTATTACATGCTGGTACCAAATTTTTTCCAGTGCAGCAGCGCTTGTACTGAAAAGGAGTCTTGGAATTGTCGAAAACGGTTTGACACCTGGGCACACAGCTATCGCAAGTTATTCATCGCCTCGCGAGGGTACGTATCTCGGGCACGTTAGCCAAGAAAAATTAAAAAGAAAATGCGAATCAATGTCTAGACTACTTTTGAAGCCTCAATGTTGGACCCCAACACAGTTGCTGTTGCCGACCGCCTTTAGGCGGCCAAGATTGCAGAAGCAAGCTGTTCACTTGGATGCAAGAGCTCAATTTTTGCCTGCACATATGGCCAAGGACTCGTTTACTCGGAGAATGATGCCATGTGCAGTAGATCGCCTGTGTAAGCCTGAAAATTTTCCCTTTGAAACACAAACGAGCTCCATTGAGTTCGGGGAACAAAACTAAAAGTAACAAGAAATACATCCACTACTTCTGTACTTTATTTTATTGCAGACTGTTAAATCGCTGCACTCTACTTTTTTTACCACCCATAGATTTGTCCACTCATTTCTGGCAGCCATTAAGTCCGATACCCTTCTTCCTACAAGCGTACGTAACTCCGCTGCCAGAACGCACAGAAGTACATCGCATCAGCAGTTTGCCTCTGAAGCAAGGCTTCCACATCAACACATGGCAAACGTAAGTATGAGGTTCGGGAGAGGGCCAACTAGAGAAATTTTGAACCAACCTGCCCTCAGCCCTGTTCCAAAATTAGCGACAGCATTTCTGCTCCCCGTGGACCACTGCGGTGCAAGTCCAGTCGGCTTGCAAGACCACCAAAATCCGCACTGCAATCTCACCTGTACAAAGTGCTTGCCCTTGTCTCTTAGCTAGCCTCAGTGTTGCAAGCCCAGCCCTCGCAATATCACCATTAGGCACGTCTCCCGAGAGGTGCAAATTTTCGCCCTTCCAAAATACGCCCGTCTTTGGATGACAAGATCAACGCGACAAGCAAAAATGGCACTGCGACAACAGCGCAGAACAACACGCAGCTCCTATTCACGCTGTACATAGAACAAAAGTGTTTTTTTTTCTTCTTCTTCTTCACAGCCATCAAATTTTCAAGCGCGCTCAGACACGCGAGAGAAGACTGCTGACGTTTCCTCCTCCCCCTCTTCTTGTCTAGCATTTTGCGGGAAGGTCGAGAGTGAACGAAACCAGCGCAGATAATTTACAGCCTGGCAGGGGGCTGGCGAAGAGCTCCTCCCAGCTGATTACTAGGACCGCCAAACGGCGTGATCGTCAGCTCCCGGTCGAGTCCGGCGTAGCGGCTGTCGTCGTCGGGTCCAGCGTGACCGATTCCGTGCGGCTCTTGTGCTTGTCCGTGCACGACACATGCACCGATCCGTCGCTGCAAAGGACATGGAGAGAACAGATTGCACGTTATCAGGAAAAGTGACTCGCACTTTTGACTCTGTCAATCAACTCCAGGAGCAGAGCTGTACTGCTGAACCACTTCAGCGTCTACGATTCCCATTGCCTTCACTGTAGTGTCCTTCGCAAAGCGCAATCACTGTCATACGGGATTGGCCCAAGAGTTAAATGAGCCATGAACACACACAAAAAAAAAAAGGCCACCATCCTGCCCTGCGAACATTAATATCCAGTGAAAGCTGTATCAAACACCACACATGCTGATGGGGGGCATGTCTTATTATTACTTTACAGTAATGGTAGTGGTGCAGCTAAATCTCAGTACAACTAACACCACATCAATGAGCTTTCCGGATTAGCCAAAATTGAAGAAATCCCCCACTGACTGCTTTATAGTTCTAAAGTAAAATTATTTCGCTACTACGTACTTCAGAATAGCGAGGTTTTCTAGACAACTATCGTTTTTATTCAATCCCGTGGCATATTAACAACACCTCAATACTACGAACAGATGTTTTGGAGTCCAGGGATTTGTTGTCTTTTGCTTGTCACCGTTATCAGCAGTGAGCGGATAACGGCGCCACAGCCCATTATGGAGAATCACTGCTACTGCACTTCCAACAGCTTTCACATTGAGTGGAGCAGCTTGAATTTTTTTAATGAATCAAACCTAGCATTTTGTCTTTATGGCCCTTAAAGCTGCCCCACCAAACAGACACAACTGGCCTCAGCACAGTACGATGATACTGTGAGCGCTGCATTAAAAAAGGAAAAGAAAAGAAACGAAGGAGATGGCTCTGCGCATCAACCACTTACCTGCGGACACTGACGTTGGCAACCAGGGAAGACTCCTCCTCTAGACCGTCCATGCAGACCTGCAGAGTGTTCATCAATGAGTCCGCAGTAGGCGGAAACATAACAGCCAGATGACAAAGCACCAGCGTGTGCTTACTCCCTCATCTTTTCCTTCCCTCCCTCCTTTCTGTTAGCACATAGTTCATGCAGCTGCCTCCAGCAAAAGATTATTAGGCCGCTTGCTTCAGTTTTCATTTAAGTATCAGCAGTTGAGTGTTCACCCTATTTACTCCATTCTCGCACACGCTCTTTTTATTGGGCAGAAGCCTTATAAGTTTCTCTGGAAGGTGTCCTTGTACAACCCTGCTAGTAGAAAACGTGTGTTCAGGACCATACAAAAAAAGAATCGTTGCTTTGCCAGAAGCAAAGCAACGCACGTCCAGCCATGTATAAGAGCTGATTATAGATCACCGACATTAACGGTTAGATGGATTAAGGCAGGGATTGAAGCGGATTAAGATAAGGATTAACGTGGGTGGAAGTGAACATTGATGTAGCACCAATGTGGTAAAAAGTACCCATCAGAACAGTATAGCCGGAACTAGAACCACCCCATCGACGGTGGAAGTGAATAATTATCGCTTAGCTTTTGCCTTTAATGCATGTAAGCAGACGTAAGTGCCCTGAGAATCTTTTTGTCTTGCTGGGAAAATGAGTCCCAAAATTGCACGCCTGTTGCAATCAGGCACAAAGTGAAACTATACTGGACTGCACCTATCATAAATGGCACTGCACGGCGATCGTAGTGGTCCGTTTGCACCAATAAAGCTTCAAACCCCATGTTTCATACCCATGCAGAAGTAAAAAAAAAAAAAATTAAGGGAAGAAATTCCTCGGTGCGTGATGAGATTGGCTGCCCACGCAGACCCATAAAATTTGCGAAAACTTTTGGTGCTTTTCCTTTTTTTTGGTTGCACAAACCAAGATCCCGCCAGAATGGAGGACATGCCAAAAAACACAGCAGCATAGCAACAGGTTTCTGCTTTTCTGGTGATGCCCTTTTGTTTCCTTTAAACTACACCAGTCACGACACGATGAAATGTTGCTCAAATAAAATAACTTGGGAAGCTGTTGTACGCACGCAGTCCTTGTTGTATTTGCAAGGCAACTGCAATGCAATGTCACATGAGAAACCCGATCGTTCACGCCAACAAGTATATCCCTGCCTTGGTCAAATTGTACCAAAACTTAAATGCAGAGATATCTTTTTTTTCATACACTTACTAACAGAGACTCGTTTTTATTCACTCCACTGCAAATGGGTGCAACTTTCACGTATACAGAAAAACGTAAACAATACTATATCTCAGACACAATGCCAAATAGTGTATGAACCTTAGCAGAAAAGGTACAAAGTTTTGTGTGCAACAATTCAGCGCACAGCATCAAAAAGATCTTAGGCTTGCTAAAAACTAAAAAAGAAAAACATCCCAGAAATCAGTATTATGTGCTATTTTAATGATGTACAAGGCATAAAGGTGGTATCTTGCCTTGTGCACCTGGCAAGCTACAGCACTCCAGTGTCCCCTGAATGACCCCCGTTTCACTACATTTCAAAACCACCTGTCATGACCTCTCACAACTAACCCTTTCTTTGTGTGCAATCAACTGTTGCCCACATTATAACGGGTACCAACCACCTCCTTGCTTGATTTACAAATCTGTTAGAGCGATAACAGCACAAAAAGGTATGTGAATGTTTATTCATACAAGTATAAGATCTGCATAATGTATTCTGTGGGGGAAAGAAGCATGGTTTTTCTGTAGTGAATTTGAGAGTAGCACCGGAGCGTAGTGCTGCCTGCTGTAGTTCTTGGTTTAGCAAGGCGACACTCGCGTTCAAGGCGATTCTGGTACGGTGCTCAACAGAGCCTCCGACACACCACCCACCCTGGCCAGAAGGGTTGCGCCGTCGTCGTCCATTGCAGTGTCAGCGGCCCCCTCGTACACCTCGAGCGTGACACTGCTCTCACCCGCCACCCGGGCCACCGCCTGCTGCCACCGCGCAGGCACCGGTGTCCCACGTCCGAGCACCTCCGTCAGCGAGCCCTCTGCACCGGTCTGCAGGAGAGCACGCGAACGTGTCAACTGGAGCAGGAAGTCGGTACTGGGGTAACTGAGGCACGTTTCCCAGTGCGTCTTGGTGGTGGCCATACGTTACATTACTGCGTACAAAAACACTGATCGGCTTGTACGGCAGACATTAAAGGAGTGCCGAGTTTGCTACCAAATTCGTACAAACACCCCAGCATCCTGCATTTACACTCAATTGTGACCACAAACACAAGTGCCTACCAGGGTAGTCCAGAAAATATTTTTTTTCTTGCACAGAAAATGATGGATGCTAGAGCTGAGGTTATGATATGATAGAGGAAGAATGGGCTTTGTTGTGCCAGAGCGCCTGGACCCAAATTTGCTGCACGAGGCGACGCGCCGACAGCGAGGCTGGTCACGCCTCTCCCTTTCGTCGCTGCGGCGCAGCCAAATCCCACAGCTCAGAACGCTGCGGCGCGGCCGAATCCCGCATCTGAGAACGACCAAACAAGGGCATGTCGCTACGGCCGGAGGCGAGGTCATGGAGACAGTGGGGGCATCGCCCTCCCTTTCCCCATTGGCGGCGCAGCTGACTCACCGCTTCGCTACCATTCGTCGGAATTCAAACTTCAGGCAGCGAGAGCCCTGATTGGAGCTTTTCGAACTTCTTGGGCCACAACGAACTTCCCGGGCTATAAAAGAAGCCCGGAGGCTCTCATCGTCGGCATTCCTCGGCGGCTTCTCTCCGGCACCAGTCTCTTCGGAAGCACCGAGTGAAAGGGTGCTGTCGCCTTTGTGAGAGTCATGTAACGTTTGCTTACCCTGTACATACTGTATATAAATGTTAACTTCAAGTTTTCGTCGCTCGAGAACTTCTTCGCTCTGCTCTGCGCCGCGTCGATAGCGGACGGAGCAAGGCAACATTGCTACACCAGTGACTGCGCCCGGTTGGCCAGTCGCAACAGGGGCGTCTGCGGTGAAGGGGTGAGGGCCCAGTCCCAACAGCGGTGACAGCGTCGGGATGGCTGATTCCCAACATCGGTAACGAGCAGGAAGGCGAGTCACAACCTTGGCGCCCGCCCTGGAATACCCATCCCAACAGTTTCCAACGTTCATTTCCCAACAGTTATTCAGACAAAACAACAGTTTATTTTATAAAAAAATTGTGAAAACAAAAAAAAAGTAACTTTCGCTTGGCAAGCAGCCAAGTGAAAGCAGCCGCGACCAGACGAGACGTGACCAGCCGGTCATGCTGTACCCCCCGCCCTCTTGCCTAACGTGGTAAACCCCAAAATTTGAATTTTTCATTAGCACCCGCCAGTCAATCACCCACTCACATTGCTACTGCGAAGGTGTGAAATGCCACGATTCCCAGTCACGAAACACACGGGCTGCCAGAACCTAGTCTAACCTAAAGCGTGACCAGACTCCCGCGACAGAGTACTGGGTAGACTGACATCCCCCATCTCTGTGCGCCTGCAAATGCAGCGCGTGTTCGTAGCAACTCCTTCGAGACAAAGCAATCAACACCGAATCGTCCCCCTTCACTTTCAAGATCGGGCAGGCGGCGCAACCAAACAGCACCAGCTGGCACACCACAAAGGGGTTGCTCACCTTGATGAGGATGGAGCGGGCTAGGCAGGGAACCTTGACGTGCCGTGGAAGCTCCCTGGGTGACTCGTCTCGGGACGACAACAGCGCTGCCTGCCAGGGGAAAAGGGGCAGAACAGGCACACGCCAGTCAGCAACGTCACAAACCAAATAGTGACCTTTTGGACGCTGGCACTTCCCTCAACCCTCGCCCCAGACTCGCGAGCCTGATGATGCGCTGGCCATAGTTGCATAACTAAAACACACTAGAGGGAAATCTGGTGCCCGTGCCAGGGCGACCCGCGCTTCAAAAAGCGGGCTGCCACGTACCGCAGCGAAGCGTTCCTTCTTTACCTGTTATGGCTCGCCAACAAGCTTAAAAGTTGCCTGTGGCCGGGGAAAAAAAAAAAAACTATTATTGTAAAAGTAGTTTTGCCAATAGAAAAGTGGAACCCCAAGAAATTTATTTGACAGGAATTTTTTTGAATCTTCATGCAAAACAAACCAGAAAGAAGATGTCACTCTTTTTCGTTGATTTTGGCTTCAGGAGTGATGAAAAGCCATGTAGCGAGCCAAGCCAAGCCAAGTAGGAGAGGAATGCTTCTAGCTGCCATGGCGGTGCCAACAGCAGCACACGATTGCACCAACAGATTTCCCTTTAGTACACATTATTACAGTAAAACCTCCTTACGAGAGACACTCAAGGGAGCCAACAAACGTGTCTCTAGTAACCAAGGTCTCTTGTATGCAATGTTGCTAACATGGGGAGTATGGAAAAGCCTACAAACAGACTACATTAAAATGTATCTTGTAACGAGCTTTTACTGTAGTATGAAGCGCTATGATGGCTCGGCTGGTTTTTTTTTCTCTTCAATCCAGCAGTGGGAATTCACTCACTAGCAAAGGCACAACATCAACACCTTATCTGCACTCCCGCAGCAAGACACATGCGTGTTATTTCTTCCTATGAGCTGTACAACGGCTGATACTAGCAAACACAGTGCACACTCCAAGCTGGAACATGACCCCTCATGCTGAACACATGAATTGATTAGAAAAAAAAAAAAAACAAAAAAAAAAAGAGTGCAAAAGAAAAAAATAGACAGGACAAGTGCTCTTTTTGTCTCATGCCTATTTTCTGCACTTTTTTTTTTTAATCATGAACCAAGCTGCCCTACAGCAAGTTTTATGAAGTGACGAGAGCGCACGCAAACTGCACACAACAAGTCAAGTACCATCTGGAGTGCTCGTGGCATTGTTTTTACAAAACAAACAGCTATCGTGCGAAATAAAGCTGTTCACTTTTTTTTCAGCCTCCCAGTGTTCATTAGAAAAATTCAAAGTAGACAGACAAGTTTTGTCCACTACCTACCCCCCCCCCCTCACACACCACACCCTTCCTTCCACTAAAAGAGACGGGGTATTCCTACAAAATACACCCCTTAGAGGGTGTATTTTAGGAGCGCATGGAAAAACAACTAACAAAGCAGTGCAGGAAGATATGGGCCATGTCGTTTGAAGTTTGAGAAGCTCGGAGTAAAATACGTTTTGAGGACGTTGAAAGCAAGGTTA
>CM023457.1:76504191-76791691 GCA_013339765.2 Haemaphysalis longicornis | reverse complement strand
TTTCAAACAACAGACGCAGGGGGAAATTTTATCAAAAATTGTGAAAACAAAAAAAAGTAACTTTCGCTTGGCAAGCAGCCAAGTGAAAGCAGCCGCGACCAGACGAGACGTGACCAGCCGATCATGCTGCCCCCCCCCGCCCTCTTGCCTAACGTGGTAAACCCCAAAATTTGAATTTTTCATTAGCACCCGCCAGTCAATCACCCACTCCACATTGCTACTGCGAAGGTGTGAAATGCCACGATTCCCAGTCACGAAACACACGGGCTGCCAGAACCTAGTCTAACCTAAAGCGTGACCAGACTCCCGCGACAGAGTACTGGGTAGACTGACATCCCCCATCTCTGTGCGCCTGCAAATGCAGCGCGTGTTCGTAGCAACTCCTTCGAGACAAAGCAATCAACACCGAATCGTCCCCCTTCACTTTCAAGATCGGGCAGGCGGCGCAACCAAACAGCACCAGCTGGCACACCACAAAGGGGTTGCTCACCTTGATGTAGATAGAGCGGGCTAGGCAGGGAACCTTGACGTGCCGTGGAAGCTCCCTGGGTGACTCGTCTCGGGACGACAACAGCGCTGCCTGCCAGGGGAAAAGGGGCAGAACAGGCACACGCCAGTCAGCAACGTCACAAACCAAATAGTGACCTTTTGGACGCTGGCACTTCCCTCAACCCTCGCCCCAGACTCGCGAGCCTGATGATGCGCTGGCCATAGTTGCATAACTAAAACACACTAGAGGGAAATCTGGTGCCCGTGCCAGGGCGACCCGCGCTTCAAAAAGCGGGCTGCCACGTACCGCAGCGAAGCGTTCCTTCTTTACCTGTCATGGCTCGCCAACAAGCTTAAAAGTTGCCTGTGGCCGGGGAAAAAAAAAAAAGTATTATTGTAAAAGTAGTTTTGCCAATGCAAAAGTGGACCTGCAAGAGATTTATTTGACAGGAATTTTTTTGAATCTTCATGCAAAACAAACCAGAAAGAAGATGTCACTCTTTTTCGTTGATTTTGGCTTCAGGAGTGATGAAAAGCCATGTAGCGAGCCAAGCCAAGCCAAGTAGGAGAGGAATGCTTCTAGCTGCCATGGCGGTGCCAACAGCAGCACACGATTGCACCAACAGATTTCCCTTTAGTATATATTACAGTAAAACCTCGTTACGAGAGACACTCAAGGGAGCCAACAAACGTGTCTCTAGTAACCAAGGTCTCTTGTATGCAATGTTGCTAACATGGGGAGTATGGTAAAGCCTACCAAACAGACTACATTAAAATGTATCTTGTAACGAGCTTTTACTGTAGTATGAAGCGCTATGATGCTCGGCTGGTTTTTTTTTCTCTTCAATCCAGCAGTGGGAATTCACTCACTAGCAAAGGCACAACATCAACACCTTATCTGCACTCCCGCAGCAAGACACATGCGTGTTATTTCTTCCTATGAGCTGTACAACGGCTGATACTAGCAAACACAGTGCACACTCCAAGCTGGAACATGACCCCTCATGCTGAACACATGAATTGATGAGACAAAAAAAAGAAAAAATACAGGACAAGTGCTCTTTTTCGTCTTGTGCCTATTTTCTGCACTCTTTTCTTTTTAATCATGAACCAAACTGCCCAACAGCAAGTTTTATGAAGTGACGAGAGCGCACGCAAACTGCACACAACAAGCCAAGTACCATTGGGAGTGCTCGTGGCCACTGTTTTTACAAACACTATCGAGCGAAATAAAGGTGTTCACTTTTTCTTTTTAGCCTCAGTGCTCATTAGAAAAATTCAAAGTAGACAGCTAAGTTTTGTCCACTACTCCCCCACACACACACCTTCCTTCCACTAAAAGAGACGGGGTATTCCTACAAAATACATCCCTTAGAGGGTGTATTTTAGGAGCGCATGGAAAAACACTAACAAAGCAGTGCAGGAGATATGGGCTGATCGTTTGAAGTTTGAGAAGCTCAGAGTAAAATATGGTTTGAGGGGAGGTTGAGAGCAATGGATGAACGTAGGTGGACAGCTAAAGTTTTTAGGTACCTATACATGCAAAGCGCGGACACGCCGTGGCTAAGAAAGACTAGAAGGCTAACAATGAAATACGGAAAGAACAGTGGAGAATCCAAAACAGCCAAGGTAACCAAAAAAGAGGCAAGGCAGATAGAAACCAATAAATGGAGAGAAAAATGGAAGCTAAAACGTTGTTAGAGATGTACAGGGCAGAGAAATTGGACATCAGAAAGGACAATTTCTACGATAATTCCAAGGGCAGTGCTTTGTTTTTTAAGCTGAGCAGGTTACTTGCGAACTAGAAGCTTTGTGGGGAAGTATACACAAATTGAGGGGGTATATGTGGTCTGTGGAAAAGAACAGAAACTATGTGGCACATAGTGTTAGAATGCAGGGTATCCATCCAAATCCACACGAGGGAAATATTCGGCTTCCAGAAGCCCTAGTATTTAAGGCTAGCACAGAGGGAGTTAGCTTCAAGCTGTCGAGACAACAAAAAAATATCAGAATGCCGGTGGACTAAAAGCAGCGAGGGGAATAATGCCTAGGACACCTACCACCTGTAACAGAAAAAATAAGTATTTTGCGCCTGCCCTTAGAGCAGCGCTAGTATTAATTAAGCTAAGATTATAAAACATAGGTATATTATTTTTTTTTTTAAGGGGGGGGAAAGATGATATGTCATGACCCTGCTGCAAAGGGATACCACTAGCAATCATCCTTATCATCACTTTAGAGGAAACACACCTTTCACGAGAACCGGCAAAGCGACCCCACTGACCTGCATGGCTGCCCCGAGGGCGATGACCTCGTCGGGGCTGTGGCTGTCCAGAAGCTGTGACGAGGGGAAGCGCGACGCCAGGAGACTCCGCACCCTCCGCACCTTGGTCGACCCCCCGCACAGCACCACCTGTTGGGGGCAGGCACAGGGGTTCTCTCTCGAGGGGACACACAACCGCTTTCCGTGGAGCATACACTCTCTACCACAAACAACAGGGCACCACTCGAAACATTTTGAACAATCAAAACGGTTTCCTTCAAAGGGCCCTAGAACCGCTATAGTGGGCAGTCTTCCCATTCCTTCATGTGGTTTCTAAATCGCGCATTGAAAGCAGGTAGGAGGTGTTCGTATATACGCACGATAGCGCCTGGTCTTTTTCAGATTTCGGAAAGTTTGAGGCTAGATTAAAATGATGTCCACCAATTTATTTAGAAATTCTTTGTGGTTACCCCAGTACATAAAACGCTGGCTTTCATATTAGGTGGAAGACATGCACTCTGCAAAAAGTGGTTGGCTGTCTCTTTAAGAGAAGCTTATATAGCTAGGGTTTTCTGCATTTTTTGCGTCTACAAACAGGAATTCCCAAGACTACATGCGTCTTCAATGTACAGGCCATTTTAAGGCGCAAGGCTTGTATACTGCGAGGCATTGGAAAAGGAAAGTCCCCGTGTGTGTCCTCTCATGTTTCAAATGGTCTATGGTTTCAATGGTGACCACACAATTATAGAACACACTACGATATTAATCTTCCTCACAAAAAGAGCTTGCGACTTGGCACGAAAGTGACAGAGGCCCTGCATGCGTCGAGAAAGCGTATCTCTAATTGAAGCTACTTAACTTAGAGAATGAAACGGCCTAAAGTTCTGTGCATTTTTCTTGTCCTGCGTGTGCAAAAACGCCATGAGGCAAAGCCAGCTTTATCGCGACTGCTCAGCAGAAAACGGCTGTACCTGCATGTGACTTCCTGGAAAATGACCGCCGTCAATATTCTGAGAAATAAAATATGCTCATATTTTTGACCTATGTGGCACCTCCATGTCATGTGTTCTCGTTTCCCATGTACCTAAAAAAATTAGTTTGATGGCCACTGCTACATTTGCTACCTAAACAAATGCGACCCAATTGTGTTTTACACAATGTTGCCTCACACAATCAACAGTGTTGGGGGAATATGAGGGGCTGCTTTTTCTTTGTGAGCATGAAGGTTTTTTTTTTGTTTGTTTCCGTGCTTCTTTTAAATCTCTCGGCAGTAGCCGCAACCCCAACTTGTGACCCCGAAAAAGGCAACTGAATGCCTTACTTGTCCTATAACAATATCAGGTACAACTAAAACCAAGCACACAAGCAAACAAAAACATAACATAACAGCCCTCAAAAGAGGATTACTTAAATCACCATGCTCTCTTCGCGATCCTTTTGGTACACATAACAGACAGCCATGCTCGCTCTGACACACCAAGTGTTTGCTCGCTTCACCATCACAACAGGAAGAATAAAATGACAATGTCGATTCTAGCTCCCTCACTCTAAGAGACCTGCCCACAAAGAGCGGCAGCCCCAACAACAGAAATACCGCACAGAAGAGTACCCAACCCAGTCTCTCAAATTATTAAAAAAAAAAAAAAAAAAAAAAAAAAAGCAGCTTACGTTAGAAAATTTAAACAATCAGACACCGGTGTCCAGAGTTCTTCAAGACACACCAGTTACAAAACTCCGCTTCAGAATCCAGGCAATGTGAGCCCCCGGCTTCACTGAAGCTGAGGGGCCAGTGTATCAATGTGGCACCTAGGGGACAGAAACTGAGCTTTGCTGAGCAGTCATTTAACACTAACACAAGTTAATAGTACAAAGCGTGCTTTTCAAATGAAGAAACATTAAATTAGGCGATGTTTTACTTATGTTCCCACGGTTTTTCTCTTATGAATTACGGCAGCAGCCTCGGGCACGTGCGTGCCACTTCAACTTTCGTCAAAGTGCCCCTGCTTATCCCCAGAGCAGGGGCGCCAACTGCGACCGGTTTTTGATGCATGGGGCCTACTGGTGTTTACTGTGTAACTCTGACCCACATTATCACCATCCCCCATTGCAGGGTGGCAGCAGACAGTGCATGCCGGTCATTCGGTGTCAGTGCCCACACAAACGGTGCGGTACCACACCGCGGCAGTACCAGTACCACCGCGACCGCGGCAGCCTCACCTTGTGGATGTCGGAGGCCTCGAGACCAGCCTGACGCAGCGCTTCGTCCACGGGCTCCGCACAGCGAGACAGCAACGGGCCCAAGAGGGACTCGAACCGTGCCCTGGAGAGACATTGAGAGGACAAGGACACTGCTATAGTCCCTAGAAACTTGGATAGACTCCGTACGAGGCCTTCAGCAGAGTCCTTTCTGTGATGACACCACACTGGCAGACTGCAGTGCTCTTCTCAGTGTACTGGTCCTTTTGCTACTCGACACCTTTCTAAAAACTAAATTGTTGTTCTTATAGTTTTTCCAGACAATATTATTATTTTTTTAACACGAAAGTGTTTATTCCACGGTACAACCAGATTTCACTGACGTCATATCCGTCACGGAAATAACGCCAATACAAGGAAGCAAGCAGCCTGTAAAGGGTGCACCCCTGCACAAAGCGTCTTCTTGCGGGGAAGCAACCTTTAGTACTAAAGAGTACGTTACACTTAGGGTTGTTCATTTTCTGGTTTTATATTTTAACACGAAAGTGCTTTATGCCGGGATACACCACGATGCACACCTACAAAACAGCCGCCGACCCGCAAATCATGCTCAGCTGCAGATTTTGCTGCACATTTCACTTTTGTGTTTTACCAATTTCTATAACATAAGAATCAACCACAGTTTTTCTTTTTTTTTTGCATCCTTTTCGTGTCTGAGTAAATTTATTTAGGAATTTTAAAACTGCGACAAGTACTGTGCACGCCTCTGATCATCTGCTCATTGCAGAGTGCAGACAACCACAGCTCAAAGTGGCATGCAAGCAGATGACGCTAATTTTCGTTCTCAATTGCTACAAAAAAATCATTCAGACAATAAAAAGTAAGTGAACAGACAATTAGACAATTTCACAATAAGAAGTTATAAGAACATCAATCTGATTCTTAAAAATGCCTCAATGGCATACGCGGTGAGGGCGCTGCACTTGATTGGTGCACTGTTTTTGCGCACTGCCACCACTGCGACGACGCACAATTGTAATGCAAAACTAACCCAGATTGCAGACTAGCTGAATTTCTAAGGACTGCAACACCTCACCAGGGAGGAACCACTCACACAAGCGAGTGCCCATTCCCCTCCACTGTGTTGTGATGGCTGCGAGTACAATGACTCAACAACAAACTGGGCTTGCTGCCACTAGGCAGTGGTGCGGGATGCACAAGATATTGATAGCACAGACCCATCACCAGCACTTCACGTGCAGCTTAAGGCCACAAAGACAAAGTACAGCTTTGTTCCTTTTGGAAGAACTAGCCTAGTGCAAGTCACTCAGCTCCATTCCAGTCACGAGAAGCTGCTTCTAATAAAAAAGAAATGTGAGGAACACTGAAGAAATTTCAAATTTCAAGCTACACTGATATAATATGGGCAGGAGTAAAATATTATTACCACAATTTAATAAATACTGCTACCGCCCAGTCAAGTTTCTTGGCGGTGCTTTAGTTCAGTGACTGCTAATTGCACTTACAAGACTTTGGTGTCACAGAGAAGTTGCCCAAAAAAATGGCTGGGGAGTCACCACTGTTTTAACATTTGCAATACCGCTGGTATCATTGTAAACGGGAACAAGCAGTCCTTTTACTGACCTGGACCTGTACTTTGTCTTCATGGCCACTGTAATAAAGTCGTGAGTGTGACGAAATCCCGCCTGACTGGGAGGGTACATTTGAAACGAAAGGCTTCTGTGCTCGAAAGCCAAAATGTCAATAACGCGTTCGTCTGGACTGGTTGGCATCTCTTTCCTGTTTCGAATGGCCCCTTTAGGCTTGATGCATCGTTATTTCACGCCGATGCAGTGGCGTAGACTTCTTATTTTTCCTGGGCGGGGGCAGACCTGGAGTGCGCCTCGAAGCGGTGGGGTAAGGAAAGCGGTGGTGGGGGGGGGGAGGTCCTATGAGATGACACGTCATCACCCCGCTACAAAGAGGCTACCACTAATCATCATCATCATCATCATCATCATCATCATCATAAGGGGCACCGGCAGCAGTGAGGGCCTTTTACATTGTGTCGGCTAACTACGAGGTGTCCCCAAATAAGACGTCCCGCAAATCTATGAACCGTGAACTTCAGCGGTTTGACGCATCCAGTAGAACTTTCTTTGAATACGTGTTTTACTGGTCACATTTATTCAAAATATATTGCATGACTGAACCATCAGCACAAAAAAACGAGTCATTTTGTTTTCCTTTTAATGGGCAGTTCGGGAGTAAAAAGAAAGGGACACAAGAAAGGGACACGACAGGGCGCTACGTCTGCTAATGTTTCATTTCCGTTAAGGGGGGACACTGGTCTTAAACCTATCTTCCTTGTTTTTTTACCAACTGCAATGACACTTGACTCCCTGATGTAGTTTGCTGTGCTGATCTCAATCTGCACTTATTTTGTTTCTGTGCCAATTAGTTTTAATATATTAACATTAAGTAGTGATTTCTTGCGTAATAGTAGAAAAAAGCCTAACTAACTGAAAGTTGTTTTCTTCACACCAAAATGTACTAGAAAGCACAAGGAACACAATGTTAGGAGTACTTTTTGATAAGGCCACAAGTAGTGATTTTATGGCAGTTTAAAGTTTTTTGTTCAAACTTGGCACCATGAGGTCTGGTTCAGAGCGAAATAAAAATTTTCGACGCATATAATAAAAATTCTGTTCCTACATTGTGTGCTTTGCACATTCTGCTCCTGGCACAACAAAAATTATAGTTTTGTGTGCCTGAGAGCTGAGATAGCTCTTCCGCAATTTGTGCAGACAGGCAAAATTAGTGTTTTGAGAAAATGAAGAAAGAAACAGCAGACTCGTTTTCAGTGAGAACAACAACAAAATTGCAGTGTATTTACACTGGTATGGAGTCAGTAGCCACCAGGCACATAATCTGTTTGACTGGAGGCACCGGAGTGGCGCTTCTTGAAAGCTCGCTGCATGCCATCAGCTGACTTGTGCTTGCGTGCAGAGGCGGATCCTCGACGGCGGTCTTTTTCTGCCATACGCTTCTTGCTGGCAAGCCCAGGGTTTCAGGTCAAGTTGCTGAGAATGAAGCCGAGGCTCTTTCGTTGCCTGCGTTAAACTTCAGCACCGCCTCAGCCACAGCAGCTTGCACAGTGAACAGCGACGCGTGCTTCTCCTTGGGTGCCAGGGCCCATATCATGGAGTGGAGGGACTCGTTGGAGTTCTGCGCTTGCCTGCAGGCAGCGCTGCAGGAGCTTTTCGTCCGAAAGACGCTTGTACACAGGTAGAAGCGCCTCGCACACGTGAGGTGGGCGGTGTTGTATCTGTGTTTTGGGAGTGGGCTCCCCCTTCGCCTTGGCAGCGTTCTGCCGGCACCACAAGTCCGGGCCTGGTGGGCAGAGGCTGGGGTTGGACACGGTGTCGTTTGAAGTGATGTGGTGGTAGGTGGCCATCACCGCTTGTGCATGGCCCGACGTCGCCACTGTGCGATTTCAATGCCCAGCCATAATAAGAACTGAGCTTAGTGACAAGGTCACCAGTTAGCCGACCCTTGCCACCGAGCCTCTCAGATGCCGAGCCCATACCTTTTGCAAGCAGGTTACTGCAGGAAGGTTCCCATCCTCTTCACATGATTGACACAGTCTTCCTTCTTGATTGGATAAACCATACACCTTGGCATCCACCAACGCCAAGTAGGGCGGCTGTCGCCGTCTGACAGAATTGTGGTGTACCTTAGTTTGTGCAGCTGCAGTGACCTCTCAAAGAGGATGAGACCGCCTCTCCACCTCCATCTCACCAGCCTTCTTTTCAGTGTTTTTTTGACAGACGTGATTGTCCTTCCAAGCTTGGTAAGCTGGGTCGCCTACCTTTGGCCCGCGCTCGCACCCAGCACAAAAGTTGCTCAGCACGACGAAGTCTAGAACTAATCCCCGTAAAGAGTTCGATAACCACGCCGACGCCGTTTGAGACGAGTGCCTCTCGCGTCATCCACGACCCGTCGTACGTAACACAAATGTTACCGGGGTTTGTCCAGTTGCAGATCGTCGTAGAGCTTTCTCACTGAATGGCGCACTTTCGGCCATCACGTTGTCGGCAGCGCGAGTCGCAGCGGGCGCAAGCTTCTCCTTCACGTAGCCTTGCCACGTTTTGGTGTGCAGCCGCGGTGAGAAATGTTCATTGTAGCAAACACATCGTTCAGCGCGGTTTGGCGATTTCCCGTAGCCTGCATCGCTCTCGCGCGGCGAGAACGTTCACGATAAACGGATTAACTTTCTTATCGCTGTTCACGCGGGGAGAGCTCCACTCCGAGGCAACATCACCGCAGGTCGCACACGCGATAACCATCTTTACGGAAAGGCCGTACGCCTCGCTCGCCGGTTCTAAATGTCACGCTGTCACGCAAACGCTGCACTTTACAGCCGACAGCAACACGTTGACGCAGTCCAACTCGCAATCACGAAGCTGCTCTCGTCAGGTGGGCCGGGAGGAGGTGTCGCGCGCTCAGTCTGGGAACAAGTTGGATTTCCGCTCAGTTGCAGGAGTTGAAGAAAGCGCTTTTCAACTGTTCGTGTGCAACCACCTCTCTCTGCAGCAAATCTTCAGGTTGCAGCATCACTGTGTCGCGTCTCATACGGCCGCGCTTTCAAAGCATTTTCGCTGACTGGTGGGGGCCGTTAGGCCTACGTCGTCGGCGGTGGCTTCCTCGGTCCAGCTCGGCGCGGGTAGGGGTTGGCGCGTCAGCGTCGGCGCTTCGCTCCTCGCGCTACTGCAGGACTCTTGTGGAAGTTGTACAAGAACCGCTTCGCTTTTTTTCCCAAACTTGTGCCTCGTAGCAAACTTTAGCTGGGCCTTCGGCATGGCTCTTGGCTTGTGGTGCGAACACGATAGCAGCAAGATGGGAGCCGCCTCGGATGCGCTCGCCACTACCCCAGAGCAGACGATGCAAACCAGGCTCTGCCAATCAGGAGACGAGATTTGGTCACGTGCCTTCTCTCTGGCGACGAATGGGATCGCTAGTTGCTGGGGTTTTTGGCGTGGCCCGTTTTGCTATTCGGACAATGTCTGCACGGGGCATTTGTGGCGCGAAAAAAAGAAGAAAGAGCCCTCTTAAATCAACGATACCGAGGTTGCTGCGCGTCAGGCATGCGGTACGACCGCCGCACAACGCGAAAAGTAGGGCCTTTTTGCATCGGCTTCAGCAAAAATTCAGCTCCCACGCGCGTTATAATATCATATATAACGTTTTAAATACTGGTTCACGAGACACAAAACTTCGCACATAGAGAGATAATATAGTTGCGGAATTCGAAAATCTTGTTTCAAAAAATCGACTTTTCCGCGATTTTTTTCGTCCCAAAGACCCATGTCCCCCCCTTAAGAGCCCCCGAAACGGGCTGACTTTGACACTCATTTTTGTATCCGTGTGTGTGTTGTGCCAGAGCGTCCCGACACAAATTCGCTGCACCTGGCGACGTGCCAAGAGGCGGGTGATTGCGCCTGGATTTGCAAACCGCCCACATCAGATGTGCAGCGGACTGGGCGGGAAAGGCGCCGCCGAGTCTTGCTCTCCCTTTCCCCATCGCGACGGTTGGACCAAATCATGCTGGGACGAACTAATCCCCGCAGACACGCAGCAAGTAGCGCCTGGAGACGGGCGCCGCAGAGTCGCCTTCCCTTTCCCGGTCGTGGCGGCTCAGCTGATGCAATCGCTTCGCCTCCATTCGCCAGATTCAAATAATGCGCAGTGATACAGTCTAATCCCGCTACAAACGAATCGCCCGCTTCAAAAACGAATTTCCGCTTCAACGAAATATTTCCACGTCCCGGTCAGCTAGCCATGGAAGTCAATGCAACAAAGTCCTCGTCCCAACGAACCATTTGTCTGGCTTGCTTTCGCTTCAACGAAATTTTGATGATTTGGGCTGGGTTTGAACAATTATTTTACAATAAATAAGCAGCATAGCGTTCAGTATCCGTGAACTTTTTATAAACGTTCCGGACGCTTAGTTTCACCGAAAAACATGCGGGGCATTGCGCCCACACTGGCGGACCCACAACAAGAAAAACTTCATAGGTGGACTCCATTGTGTGATGGTGATAACGATGCGAGCGGGTCCGTTGCTTTACACGAGCCGCAAGCCAGGTTCGACCAAGCCGGAGCTATAGCCAATCCGTATCCAGTTGAAATCGCGCACGAATGTGCTCTGGGCATGGCATGGCTGCTTGCTGGCGCAGCACCGTCATGTATGCGTTGGAAGCACTGCTCCTTGCAGTTTTCCTAGCTACAATTCTTCAAAGTCAAGAGGCAAAATAATGTTTCGTTGTTAGTCTTGAACCCGCGTCATCCTATCTTAGTCGCAGAGCGGGGCGGTTTGTGATAGATGCAAGCGCAGCGCGGTGCGGCTTGCCTGCGAAGGTCAGTTGCTGCCGTGCCTAGTCAGAGGATAATTAGGATAACACGCCGTTTCCTGGGGCACAGAGCGATGGGGGGGGGGGGGGGGGGCTTCCAACCACCTAGCCAGCTATCTGCAAGTAATCAGCTCGGTGGAAACGGGCTTGTTGTAGAGCAATAGCGTTTTTGCGCCTGCATTTCTTCCTACCTCTCCCCTCTCCTCAGTATCGCGCTCTTTGCGTGCTGTAAAAAAACAGATAACCATTGTATGTTTGTTATCTGACTAAACACGACCTTACTGCAGCGTCACTCTTTTTCTAAACATTGTGTTATGCTGCCAATGATGCGGAAATATACCGTGCTATTTTTCGTGCCCTTCCGTGGTGTGTTGGGCCAGATTTACCTAGACGACGACGACGCTAAAACACCCGCAGGTGTACACGGCAGCTCGCAACATCCCCTGTAAAAACCAGCAAGAAGAAAAGAGAGAAGAGAGAAGAAGGCCGCTGCGCAGCCCAAACTGGTCTGACCCCGTTACATGACCCAAACAACCGCCAGCTCTGAACAGTGCTCTTGCCAGCCGTCCCAAGTCACCAGAGAGACTGTTCACTTCTGTTTCAAAATCAAATACTTCATACACACAAGCACACTTGCAATCTGAGGCTCAATTGAAGGCACTCCCCGCTGTTTCCCTCACTCCCTCGTGCGACTTTTGGTCTGTGCAAAACCGGCCTGACTCACCAGGGTGTGGGCGATGGGGCAGTGCCCATGTGGTAGGCCAGGACGGCGGCCGTCGGCTCGTTCACCAGGCGCAGCACCTGGAAGCCCGCCTTGTTCGCAGCCTCCCTGCGCGACAGACAACATGGGCTGTGAGCAGCTGATTACGCAACACAGGCAATCTTAGTGAGAGCTTCCCAACTCAGATTCAGATTACGCGTTCTATGCGCCTAAGCTACATCTGGGTTGTGAGGTGTACTGTAGTGGAGAGCTCCTGATTAATTTCCAACCACCTACGGTTATTTAACGTGCGCCAATTTCTAAAGCACACGGGCGTTTTTGCTTTTCACGTCCACTTGAGAAGGGGCCGCTGCAACTGGATCGAACCTGTGTCCCTGGGCTCAGCAACACGTCTTGGCTAGATTACACAGATGCTCGCTATAATGCAGAGTGGACAAATTTTGTTTATGTAACTTGTATCTCTAAATAGTCACAACAGTCACAAACAAGAAAAACAAAGGAAATGTAGGAACACTACTTGTCAATTTTTTTTCTCCTGGCAAAGAAAACGGGGATAAAATTTTTTTCAGGTGGATTTGTCCTTTCCACAGTTTATAAGAAACCACCTAAGCTGTATCAAAATGTCACACTGCGCAAAAATTCACCCAGAGCAGCTATTTTGAAACTGGTTGCATATATAACCAGGGAGACAAATCCTCACAAACTGCGCAAATTTCAGCCTCATCAGATGTGTGCATTAGTGAACCGTCGGCATCCCTTTTTGGGAAAGAGATTGTGTACTTGCTATGCCAGTTGGCACTGTACTGACACACGGCAAATGCCATGTCATGCGGGCTGTGCTTACACAATTCTCCAGGTAATATGTTAGGTCCACTCTTTTTCCTCTATGCACATTTTTCTGCTGCAATAAATTGCACTCAGTTTTTCATCAGTGTTTGTGCAGTGTGGATCCCCCATTTTGCCCCCCAACCTCGCACTGCTTTTCATAGAAACAAGATGCATTGACCGCCCTATAAGCAACCCCTTCTGTTATAGCTCATTTCATGCACTTTCGAAGTTCCCCAACGTACACCGCTTCACCATGTCAAGGTCAGAGCTTCACAATGACAACTTGCAAAAGTAAAAGAAATCACCAGCCATCAGGGCACACAAACTACCGATTGCACTGCACGAGCCGAGCATAGGGCGGAACAAGCATTTCCAGTGGCTCCGCGGCCGGTACCGGGTACTTACGCAACCAGCTTTCTCTGGTCCTCGCTGAACTCTGGAGGCACAGTGACCACGGTTGGGAACTCGTCGCTGCCTTGGCTCTCGGCAACCTCTGTGACCGCACACAAAAAAGGGAACAAGGTACAGTGGAACCCCGTTTACACACCTTTCTCGGGACCATGCAAAGACAACTACGATGGGGGCAAGGGAAAATTACACCTCAGTACATGGCCCAGCACAACATTTTTCTAGTAACCTCATCTAAACTATGATAGTTACCTGTAACCCCCAACTTATTTGCTATGTTCATGAAGCACAGTGCAATGCGAGAGTGCAGGCAAGATATTGTTACGGAGACAAGGACAACGCACGGTGCTTGAAGGAATTACATTTATCAAGGCGACTTGTGCTACACAAAGAACTTCTTAAGTGTCAAAGAAGAGCGTAAGGGAATTGTTAGCATTGAAATACACAAGTGATAAATATAAACACCACAGTTCAGCATGGAGCAATACATTTAGAATCCGAAATATAGACCTTTCTCATTCAAATATTGAACATATTCAGGTGGCGATGGCAGCGGACACTTTTTGATTGAAGGCACAAATGCTGAAGAATCAGTCAAAAGAGCGACATGCACACACGTTCTGGAAAGCGGCCACTGTGGCTGGGTTCGGACCCGCATCCTTGGGCTCAGCAGCACAACACCATAGCCACTGGGCCCCCACTGCGGGTCAGGGCGCCAACTCACCGAACATCTTGCGGAACAGGTAGACGAGGACCTGGCTGCGCGAATGGCGGACGCTGCGCTGGTCCTCTGCGGACGACACCTCGTAATGGACCTCGTCTCCCTCCGCCACTATCTGCAAAGCAAAGACAGCAGCGGCTGAACCACTTGTCCCTCCAACCTGCTGACCCTCGAGGGAAGCGAGATGCCGTTTCCTGGTGGGTGCAAGCCAGGCATTTCCTGCGCATTTTTTTGTAAGTAACAGTGGTTTGGTATATTTTAGGGCGGTTTGGAGATGGGGCGCGCCGTATGAACTTGTTTAATTAATGCTTGGCATTGCATAGGAAGTGCCTCGCTTGTACCTTTCATGGAACAAAATACCACTAAAGAGAAAGTGAGGGGAGGTACCCAACCTCCTCTGTAGCTATGACTGTCGCCCAGAAGAGGTCCACGGCAAACAATTGCCAGTGCTCCTCAAGAACCCCTCCTACATATTTGTCTTAGCTTCATTGCACAGCCGAGGTACCGCCTGACACTGCCTGACACAAGTACTGCCTGACGTTACAGCACTCTTGTAAGGTCCACTTATGAGATTAGCGGCCAGGCGCCCGGGCTGCGCGTGAGAACCCGCCGCTCTGTCTTGCGACGTAGCACTGCCAACACTGCACTGCAGCCGTCGCCAATTCGTCACGGCGTGCACGAGAGACGGATTGTCTGGCCCACCGCATACCATAAGGATAATCCCCCATTGAGAAAGCAGACAGCGCCGCCGGATTCCGGGAATGTCTGCCTGACGCGCGGAGGTGGTGGGATTACCGGCGTCGGGACGAGTGTCGCACGAGTCTCCATTGTTAATGCGCCCTGGTCAGCATGATGCACTGTCGCCGTCTTTCGCTTTCACCCCGCGGGGTCGCACGAACCTGCTCGTCTGCGAGCGTGCCGTTGACCCAGAGGTGGCAGCGCCTCAATGAATATTCCGGGGCGTGCTGAGTGACAGCTGTCTACGTGAATTTGGGCACTCCCATACGCGTGTACAAACGCTACAGGGGCGTTCCCGAGAGAGGGTGATCTCGAGGTTTTATAAGGCCGAACTTGGCCGTTGGAAATCGTTCTCGTCTGAGCGCTGAGCTGGGCAGCTCCTGGCGGGACAAGGAGTCTCGAAAGTTAAAGCTAGGTTGGGATTTGTGAGCCCCCTAGTCGAGGTTAAGATCGAGATTAAGATCGAGGTTAAGATCGGGGTTAAGTCGAGGTTAAGCGCCGTACCGGGCAACTAGACGGATCTTGCGGCGAGACAGAGTCTCGTGCGGCGAGACAGAGTCTCGGCCGTGGTTTCTCGAGCGGTTTGTGTACGCTCCGAGAATAGGAGAGTTAGACGAAGTTGAGGAGCTCGAGGGATTTGTGCGCACTCGGAGCTAGCGTCTAGCTGCAGGTTGAAGTTTTTCTTTTTGTTACTCATGTACCCAGTTATCTTACTGTAAATAGCTGTATATAAACTTCCGTTTCACTTAATCAACCCCACGCCTCGAGTTCGTCAATTCGACCACCGTCTCCAGGAACTTCAACACCATCGCCCTGCCAGCCTCCTGCCAAATAAAACCGGAGCCCGGGCGATTGGGCTCCTGATCGACACCAGACTTGGGGGGGAAACGATCTTTACTACTCCCAATTTCAAGTGTTGTGGCGGGTTGTTCAAATTCAAACCAGCAACCAAACGGCCCAAGCTGAACCAACACTGCACGCGATAAACTTAAAAGGGACACAGAAGCGATTTTCGTAAGGCGCGTGTCCTCTAGCTTGGTTGTTCTCAGCCGTGAGATGAGCGGGGGACCCCCTATCAGGCTCGCAAAAGAGATGGAGGACCCCGCGATGGACTACCGTTTAAAAAACCCCAATCCAAGACGACCTTTTTTTCCAAAATGGAAACGCCAAATCGCAGGTTCGTCTTGGATTCGGGTGCGAACAAAAATCCTAAAAATAAAAAAGAGGGGGGGGGGGGGGGGGGAGCGGCCGCCGCGAGTTTCTACCTAAACTCACGAATTTATTCTCCATCGGAACAAAATATGTGATCAGTCGCCCAACGATTTGTCTAAAAAACAAGCGGGTCTTGGGTGCCTGAATGAGCGCGCGCGCATGTCCCTCCGTGGGAGACAGGGAGCATGCACGCATCGAGGCCGTCGAGGCTCGATGCGTGCGTGAAAACCCCGAAACCCAGCGCAAAATATACATACCTAAAAAAATGCCGGCGCGGGCGCGAGCAGTTCGTATGGGTTCGCAAGTACGTCTGGTTGGGAGCACTGCGGTAGAGAGTGTACCTAGCTGGTTGGTCCGCTCTGTCGTCTGCTACGGCGGTCCGCCGTGTGGATGCTCTCGCCGCTGCATCGGACCGCGGCGGACCGTGACGTAGCATCACGTGACCGTTTGGACCGCGGACTCGGTCCGTCGTGTGGATCGGCCTTTGACGTGTTGCTTTCGCTGATCGTGTTACATCGCGCCCATCGCGCTTTCAGTTGTAACTCCACTTTCGAAGCAGCGGATGCGATGTCATCCCGAAGCTACTACACAGCGTCGTTCAAGCGAAAAGTCATTGTAGTCGCGAAGGAGACAGGGAACAATCTCGCTACAGCAAGAAGGTACGGCGTTTCCGAGGCAAATGTTCGACGGTGGATGAAGGACGCTGATCGCCTGCAAAGCTGCTCCGGCACTCGGAAGGCATTTAGCGGGCCGAGAAAAGGACGGCACCCAGAACTTGAAGAGGAGTTGCTGACATTCGTTCGGAATGCAAGAAATGGCTGCATCGCCGTCACAAACCGAGATGTTGCAAACAAAAGCGAGGGAAATCGCTCGGCAGCGTGGCCTTTCCGCAGCCGTGTTCAAGGCCAGCAAACATTGGGTGCAGCGGTTCATGAAGCGCTCTGGACTCTCTCTTCGACGGCGGCTTCAATTTGTCAACGCTTACCAGTCGACTTTGAAGAGAAGCTAACCAGCTTTCAACGCTACGTGATCGGACTGCGGCGCCGCCACGGCTATTGCCTGGGTCAAATAGGGAACGCGGACCAAACTCCGATCTACTTCGACATGCCCCTGACCCGAACTGTAGAGGCAGTTGGAGCCAAGCAAGTGAAAGTGAGAACGACGGGCAACGAGAAGCAAACGAGTTACTGTCATGCTGGCCTGCACTGCAGATGGGAGGAGACTGCCGCCCTACATCATCTTCAGCAGGAAGACTCTTCCGAAGACGGAAGTGTTTCCTCGTGGAGCCATTATCCGCTGCAATGACAAAGGGTGGATGACGGCCGAACTGTTCGACGAGTGGATTCGGCTCGTCTGGCTTCGTCGTCCCGGAGCACTCCTGAGTCCGCGGTCCATGTTGGTCGTGGACTCCTTTAGAGGCCACACGTGCGATACCAGCAAAGCGTTGCTGGCGAACAACAAGTGCGACATGGTGGTCATCCCAGGAGGGATGACTTCCCAGTTACAGCCTCTGGATGTTTGCATTAATAAGCCTTTTAAGGACAGGGTCAGGTGCCTGTACAACGATGGATGCAAGAAGGTGACCACGCGCTCACTCCAACGGGCCGTCTGAAGCGCGCGTCGCTGTCTCAGCTTGTGGGGTGGATTTTGGATGCGTGGCACGAGATTCCGGACACCATGGTCGTTTTGTCGTTCCATAAATGTGGCATTTCAAATGCGCTAGACGGGTCGGAAGATGACCTTCTCTGGCAAGAAGTCAGTGACAAGGAAGTCAGCAGCGATAGTGATTCGGAATAAACGCATGTAAGCTTTCTTTTCTTTTTTTCCAAAATTGCTTGTTGTCACTTAAGGGTTCGTCTTGCATTCGGGGTCGTCTTGGATTCGGGTTTTTACGGTATATTGATCCACATCATCACGGGAAGCAAGTTGAACTTGCAGATAAAGGCATCCATGCAACATGCTCTTCCATTGCGTTTTGTGTATGACTTTTGTGCTCATGCATGTCACACTGTCAAACGATTTTCTCATGCCCAAACACCTATACGATGCCTTTTGTGTGTCGGGCTTTTCTGCATAGCTAAGGTGGTGTGCAAAAAATAAGCGTACATGTCATGCAGTGAAGCCACAATTTTGAATTGGCAGCAAAGAATGGTGGGGGAGAGAGAGAGAGAGAGAGAGAGAGAGAGAGAGAGAGAGAGAGAGAGAGAGAGAGAGAGAGAGAGAGAGAGAGAGAGAGAGAGAGAGAGAGAGAGAGAGAGAGAGAGAGAGCATTGTGGACCCTGAAAGGCCCTGGGGTCTACGGAGGACCCCAATCTGAGAACCACAAGAAATTTCCGCATAAACTGTTCCAAGCAATCTTAATTTGGCACTAAAATTTTCAAAGTCCAAAAGGTGCTGCCATGTAGTGTCTAAATGAGGCACTACTGTTTGTATGCAAAGAGCTCCATTCTAATTTCAACGCATGATTCCTAAACTGCATAAAGGAATAGGAAAAAGTGCACTTTATTATTGTTTTAGTTCGGGCAAATTTTTAAATGCAGTACAGCCCTGATGATATGAATTTCCTTGGATAGTTGCAAAATCCAAACAACAACAATCACGCCTATAAATACAGTTCCGAGCGACGGATTTGCAAGAAACTTCAATGAAAACTACAAACCAATGCTTTGCAGGGCTCGGAAACCCAAGTCCCTACAGAAAGTAAATGCGAAAGGAATAATGCAGTGCAGGTGCCAATCACGCTGTATTAAAATAAACCTTGTACCACAGTCCACTGCCGCGATTCCCGCCAGCGAGTGCGAATCATGGCCCATGTGACCATGACAAACGCACGTGGAACCTTAAGCCTGTCAGTGTAACCTCACTGACGATTCACTGCCGTGTAAAAGAAATGAACACCTGCCCACTGCCACCGCGACCACTGCGCAACAAGACAAGAAGAGACGCCAGTGAGAAGAGGGGGGATAAACGAAAGATGAGACGAAGAAAAAACCAAGTTGGAGAAAAGTGACTGAGTTGGCTCAAAGCCCGCAGAACAGGCCCGCAGCACTTCCATTTCGTCCACCGATTGGCCGCACGCTTTGTGTGGGTTGTTGGATAATGTGGGCGAAGCATAAAATCATGTCAGATAACTGGGGTTTTTAGTGCATTGTTTCAAAGGGAACTTCGCCGGGACTCAAATTGTCTCTCGTGAAACCCGGGGACATATTACCATGGTTCCATCGTACCGGTTTTCATCTCACGGTCACGGTTGCCAGCATTCCTTTTGGTAGCATACTCAAAGCTGGTAGATGATTGAAAGATTCCGTTTTCAAACATTGTAGGGTTTGATCGGGAAAACCGTCTTACTTCAAAGTGTTTCAACCGATGCCCTTTCCTTTAGGATAGAGAGCATATGCTCCACAAAAAGCAGTTGTGCTTCCTTTTAAAGCTAGAACCGGCGCTCCTCGCTAGTCGCGGGTGGGTGGCGTTTGTCGGGCGGGTGGGTACGCACCTTGCAGGGGCTCTCCCTGACGAGCTGCTCGAACTCCTCGGAGGCGGTGGAGCCCAGCAGGCCCTTGAGGTGGCAGATGGTGCCGCTCGGGTTGCGGGCCATCTCGCTCTTGGCCGCAAGCCCCACCGACTGCGCACGCGGGGGGAGGAGGAGGAGGATCGGTTAACCATGGGGCCTTAACACGCCGAAGCAGTACATGCGCTACGAGGAGCGCTGTGGAGCAGGGGGGCTCTTCCAGGCTGATTTGGACCACCCGGGGATGCACTGAAATCTCAAACACGGCGTCTTTTGCCCTTATCGCCTCCTCCCTGAAAAAGGCCTGTGCAACCCGCATCCTTGGGCTCACCAGCACCTTTGCCACTGAGCCAACACGGCAGCTCACGGGAAGAGAAAGGAGCACGGGGAAAGGAAATGCAGGGGGCAACAGGGTTCCTCCTACGCAAACCTCACAGCTCCCACTGACTCCCTAAAAAGGACATCGCCACGGGCAAGTCAGGTTCCGACCCGATTACGTGCTCACACAACGAAGGTAAGCAGGGACAAGGAACAAGTTTGTACATTTCGTACATGGTAAATGCATTCATACGTTTTCGCTCCCTGTCACACACTAGACAAGTTGCCTGACGAACTGTCTTGTTTAATAATGATAATAATAATAATAATTAGTGAAAATGCATGCCGCATATTTCGTATTATGCATGTGCATCTTTGCCTGATGAACTGTCTTGTTTAATAATGATAATAATAATAATAATTAGTGAAAATGCATGCCGCATATTTCGTATTATGCATGTGCATCTATTCGTATTTTCGTGCGTATAACCCGCCTCTGCATATAATCCGCACCAATACCTACTTTCAGCCCGCCAGAAAAAAAAAAAAAAAAAATTCTCGCGTATTGACCACACATTTGATACAGGAAAGGCTGCACCAAAGCTACTGTTCAACCAACACATCTCATAACATGTAGACAGAAAAAGGGTATATTTAGCGAGTAGAATACATTGACTGCAATGCGAAAGTCACAATTCACTAATAAAATTCTGTTGTTAGAGTGCTCTCGTCTTTGTTTTTTATTCCTTGTCCTTACGTGTTTTGTGCAATCGCTGCCATGGAAGGCTTAGTCAGTGTATACTGCATATACGTGCGTAGGAGCTTCATGGCACAACGTGCATTGCCGTGAAGCTGCACTGAAGGAAAAAGCCCCGCGTATTATTCGCACCCCTACTTTGCCACTGAAATTTCCGCATTTTTACTGCGGGTTATACGCACGAAAATATGGCGTGCATATGTACACATATGTATGTGTATATATGTATAATTTTCCTTTTTGTTTTGTTTTTTTGCCGGGCACTGCCGCTCAAGTCCTTGTTTGGCTTTTGCAGGCCCAGTTTTTTGTATCCTGCTTCGAATTAATAAAACTTATCGTTATTATTACTACTATAAAGGTCACACTGAACAAAATACAGACAGCCAAACTGGTGACAACAACAACAACAAAAAAAATGATGCACTGGATATTACGCTGCTTGAATACTCCTCTACCCAGCAAGGCCAGCGGGTAAAGGTGTGTTTACCCACTCCCTGCCCGCACAAAAAATGCGGAAGGCAGCCTTTTCGTCTGCACTGAAAAATCTTGTAACAGCACGTCACAAGTACAGGCATGCACAACAACAAAGAAAAAGCATAAAGAAAGAATCACGAGTCTGATTTCGGAAAACTGGGTAATTTCACGCAACAGGTGCAGACGTTCCGAAAACAGATAAAAAGAAAGTTTCCTAATATTCGTAAGAAACCATGCAGATGTTGTATTATGATTAGCACCTTCTGTAATGCAGATGTTTCTGATTCAGTGCGAACGTAGAAACAGTTCACCCAGGAAAATTTTTTTAAGACATTCATTTATTATCGCTACACACAGTATCGGCTGCTCTCTAAGTAACGCTGTACGAGTTTTGGAGCAGAGGCGGCATGAAAAACCCGACCAAATAGAGGCATTAGTTTCACCTGTAGAATGTAAAAGCTCAATAGCTAAATCAGATGAGCTCTGAACTATCCAGCATTCATGCTGCCTTACCTCTCTTGTTACTTAAAAGTAAGCACGGAGCACGCAGAAAGATTACCATCGCCACTGGCCCACAGAATTGCTGCAATTTTGATGAGCCAATACCCAGGCACGCGTTGAGACTAAGGCAGTACAGCGATATCTATCAAGCACTACCAATCGAGGGCTGCCAATGCGGGAAAGTGTCTCGGTGTTCCGTACCTAATCGAGCTTTCTAACAAGACAAGCGCAAGCAAACCAATAGCTGTCCAACTCCTTTTCTACCTCATTCAAAAGATGCAGAAACGGGAAGTGATATACAATCCAACTTGATATTGCCGTGAACTGTGCCTTTTGACTTGTTTGTTTATGTAGTGTCACCAGTGGCTGGCCGCATCTGGCTATCTTATCTTGCATTCTAATTTACTCCTCCTTTTGTACGCTGCAATGCCAATCTTGTCAAGGATAAAAGTGTTGCGTTGCGGTCGCTTTTTCAGACCAGTCTTCTTTGGTAAACACCGCAGCATTCGATTTTCTGACGCCCGTCCGTGCAGATCACTTCACTGACCGCTTCTTGAAGTTTGTGTACCGTTTAGTTCTAGCCAGAGCACAAAGTTCACTCCAATAAACCTCACTCCCACAAGAGCCCTGCCCCGTCCTTGACCACGCGACAATATCCAAGTCGTGTGTGTCATGACTGCGCACCAACACCGCACAGAGCCAAAAGTTAAACTCAGCTGCTATTCAGCGCTACATCATGGCCCATTTTTCTTGCTGTTTCATATGTCACAGATGAAGTTGTGAAATTTTGAGGTCAACAGGAAGCACTCTACAGGGGTGGAACAGGGTACATGGGTTTAGGAGCAGACCTATGAGCAGGCAAAATTGCCTTTTGTAGCAGGCTTGGAGCAGCCACAAGTTTACTCTATCTACTGTATCAGGCGTTCTACCGTGCACTAGAATCTACTCCGAACCAGGACCGCAGTACTATAGCTGGAAATTTACAATATGCGGAGTTATCTACCTTCGGCCAAGTGAGTGCGCCGCACTATCACCGTTCAAAGAAGTAAACCTCACGCGCGAAGTTGAGGGGGATCAGATAACAGGCCTCGCTTCCTGTCCGGTAAACAGCAGCGTTGCGCAAACTCACGGTGGCATTGCACAAAACAAGGTTTACTTCCATTTTTTTCCATTGAACAGCCACTTCGGTGCGTGCAAAGCAGAACGTAGCTTGGTCTTCGCTCACTGCGGGGTTGTGAGAATCGACAAACATACGCCATTGACTACGCATTGAGAGTGTGTTAGAATGCATAGTTAATGCTGGACCATCCTCTACCTCAGCAAAGCTAGCCTGAAAGTTCGCAGGCGAAAATGAGTAACTGCCTCACAAGAAAGGTGAAGTGAATTAACAAGCGAGGGAAGCGTCTAAGACCCTGTTTGTTTCCTACACGCAGCTGTGCTCGGCAAAAATGGTGGACTAAATCGAAGTTCACCTCCAATAAACTACAACCTTTAAGCCTTCGTGCGAATATTATTCTATTTTATATCTCTTTGCGATGTGACCCAAAAACATTTCACTCGCTTTTGGTCATTTTCTATTGATTGTGGCGCGCGCAGTGGACGGCACCGGCAACAAAACGGTGCAAATGCGACACGAAGGAATGTCAAATGAGGCAAAAACAGAGGCCTAGGCCTCGCCTTACAGCTAAGCAAAACCAAACTTCTATAGCCGCTCATAGCCTTGATGAAACCAAAACCATAAGCACCTGGAAACCAAAAACACAACGTTTCGGCCACGTTTTTGGGCACGGGGTATCATGGTGGTCACATCTCGGCTCAGTTTGGGCTCTGAGGCACAGGACGGCGCTGATAAACGAGTTTGGCGACCAATAGCGTAAATGGCGCAGCTGTTCCACCCCTGAATCTAGACGAGCCCAGTACTTCCTTCAAGGAATGTGCAAAGAACGTGACTTAGGGGATGAGGAGTGTTGGACACTGTGGTGACTCCTGAGGAAACGGGTGTTATTTTGGGGATGAATGGCCGCTGCTCTTTTCATGCAACTGTATTGGTAGCTTTGGCACCGCCTCTGAGACACGACGTACAACACAAAAAAGCATGGATTAAAAAAGATGCCCCTAAAAAAAAGGGAAATATGCGAAAGTAAAGATGATGACATGATGTGGCAGAATGCGGCAAGGTACGGAACTTGAACTGCTAATCAGCCACCCAATTGTCATAGTACACTTGACAGCCGTTTTATTTGCAGCCCCTGCCATTGTTAAACACCTTTGACCAGATGCCTTGCTGGTTTGTTTTTTGTCTATTTCATATGCATAATCCTGCATCCCAGCTACAACGATAACCTCCGTATTGCACCGACGCCTCAGATTTGTTCACTAAACAGCTTCCCCTGGGTGCCTTTTAAGGCTCCAACTAAGCGCCACTAAGTAGCTAGTTACAAAACCTGTGCTTTGAAAACTTAAGGCTCCAGAAGACTTCTCACTGACCTAATTATTCAGGCCCAACTGGTTACAGAAGTTTTATGAAGTTCAACATCCCCCCTCCCCCCTGAAATTACTTCTAGCTCTCTACAGACCGTTAGTAAAAAAAATATGTATACATACATATGCTACATATACACAAGCCAAGAAGCACAAGAGATGTGAGTACAGGCACTGACCTTCTCTCCATTTGAGAATGCAACGATCGCGGGCGTGACCCGGTCGCCAGAGTCGTTGGTGACTGCCTCAGTGTTGCCATCCTGCAAAATGAAACAAACAGGAGCATGAGGCACGGCATCAGCGAGCCAGGCATTTCACTCATGGAGCGCAGACCTGAACAACAGTAATGTGACGATGTGGCACTTTCTATGCACAAGGATAGCCTCAGCAAACCAGGACAGTGGGTAACTTGGGGGGTCTTACGATCAAGCGCCCTGACGAATACCTAAACCTGCTCCACATGGCGCGAATTTCCTGGTTTTGCTGCTGCAGCTGCTGCAGCACCACTTGCAGGGCAAAAAGATCAATTTTTTGATGCTCCGGCGAACTGCAAATGCCCGGCGATGTTCACGGGGGAATTTCAACTGCTCCAAACATTCGGCAATCTCCCGCAACAACGAGAATAGAATTTTTTCTGTGCAAGCGGCACCGCAGCAGCAAATTTGCAGGGTAAACTTGCACCATGCGGAACAGGCTTGACTCAGTCCAAATAGCCACACAAAGAAGGACGGTAGAGGCAACGCTTGGTAATAGAAAACTTAAAATTCGGGCTCTTAAAATTCCCGAGCCCTCGTTCTCACAAGTTCTGATGTGCGCATTGCACCTTGGTTTACACGTGGTGGGGCTGAGTGCAGACAGGGTTCCCCCGGCTGTTTCGGCGCCTCTCCCAGGACGGCGTGCTTTGGCCTTGTGCTGAAGAGCGGGCAATGTGGAGCTGTGCTTTTGCGGAGCGGGCGCAATGGGCACTGAGCAAGTGTAAAAAGTTTCCGAAAGCTGGAGTCTAATCTTAGACACTTGTCATTGGAAACACTTAAAGTGTGTGCTTTCCACAAAAAATTTTTGGATGTAAGATGAGAGGCCCCGTAAGTATGAAGTATGAAGAGCAAAAGATGGGACCCCCCCAAAAAAAGGAGAGGAAGGAACAAGATTTGTACTAGCAACGATGAGCAAAGAGCAACGAAGCCAGACAGAGGAGAATGTGCAGACAAAGGAATTCTACTTTCAGGGTTTTAGGCACTACACCTGGCCTATGAAGTGCACATGGTGGGAGGCTGCAGCTCAATTTAGACCACATGATCTCAACAGCACTGAAATCTCAAGAGGAGGATTAAGCATAGATGAGTGTGCAACCTTGCGTATACACTATTATTCACTGTTCTGCCTTAGTTATGTGCTTGTTAGAGCAATGCTCTCTTTGGAATTTGGTACCTTTTCGAGGGCTTTTAACAGTGCCAATTTGATGATGATGATGGTTGGGTTTTTATGGCGCAAGGCCGACTAAGGGCAAAGAGCGCCAGAGGAAAGTTTATTTAATGAAGTGAAGTGGTTACCACAAAAACGTAGGTAAAAAAGAACGTGTCAACCGAACATAGTAAAATCAGTTACAGATAATGGTGACGGCTGGTGTATAGGGCCAGATTTGATTATGCGTGATAGGAAATGAGGTTTAAAAACTTAACGTCTGACAAATACTCAAACACACGTTTCACAGAAACAATGGCTTCGTCACCTAGAAACAGCGATGGATGTAGTGGGATATGTTGTCTGTAGAGTTCTCTGAAGTGTTTGTGTCGTGTTGTGTGAAGTGCCTTGCATGTGATTAGTATGTGCACTACGGATAGGGCCTCTCCGCACCTGCTGCACAGAGGTCTTGGAGATGCAGTGAGAAGGTGCGAGTGCGTTGCATGAGTGTGCCCTATCCGTAATCTGGCCAAGGCGACTTCAGTGTATCTATTGCGTGTGTCGGTGGTGTATGGTCCCAAGTGTGGTTTTATTACGTGTAACTTGTTGTCTGTCTGTTCACTCCAGTGTGTTTGCCATGTTTTGCGAAGTTGTTGTCTGATGTGTGGTTTCACGTCGGTGTAGGGTAATGTGGTTATGTCTACTTCATTCGAGAGTGTAGCAGCAGCAGCCATTCGATCCGCTGCTTCGTTCCCGGCTATACCACAGTGGCCAGGGACCCAGCAAAGGACTAGTTCAAATTTGTGGACATACACAGACATAATACCCTTGACTATTAAATTTATAACGTGATTTTTTGAAGACTTTGTTGACGACAACGCCCGCACAACACTGAGAGAATCTGTATATATAATGGATTGTGGGATGTGGCTTTGAAGGATATGATTAACAACCAGAAGTACACCATAAGCCTCTGCCGTAAAGATACTTGTATTACTGTTAAGAGTTCTAGTGACACTAAGGCCGGGCCCATGCGCCGCGCAGGACACCGAGGTGGAAGTTTTAGAGGCGTCCGTATAAAATTCAGAACATTGGTACTTCTGCTGCAAATACAAGAAGTGCTGCAGAATTGCACATGTGGGAGCTCGTTTTTATCTACATGTGTGAATGATGTGTCGCATGACACAGGGCGGAGATGCCATGGTGCTATGAAATCTGTTACAGAACTTTGGATGGTATCTAAAAAGGAGACAGCAAGCTCTGACGCTTCCTCTCTAACTCTGTAAGAGAAGGGCGCAGATAACGATGGTCGATTTAAAAGGAGTTCAGTCATGGATGTATCATGAAAAACTGATTTAAAAGGATGGTGTGGCATGGATGAAATTTTAAAGGCATAAAGGAGGTCTGTGTATGCTCGCTGACGTTGTAGGTTCCATTTGTTGCACTCTACATACAGGCTTTCGACCGGACTAGTTCGGAAGGCGCCACACGCCAAGCGGAGCCCTAGATGAAGCACAGGGTCCAGCATTCTGAGGGATGTTTTAGTGGCTGACCCATAGACAATGCTACCATAGTCCAATCGTGAACCTATTAGGCTGGTAAAAACACGTAAAAGAAGTTGTTTGTCAGCACCAAAAGAAATGTGCGAGAGAACCTTCAGGATAGTCAGTGTTTTTAGGCATTTATGTTTTAGTTGTTTTATGTGTGGAATGAATGTGAGCTTTTCGTCAAAGATAATACCTAAGAACTTGTGTTCCTTTTTTACAGGAATAGAGACACCGTGGAGTTGAATGTCTGGATCCGGCCGAACGCCACGCCTCTTGGAAAACAAAACACAAGTGCACTTTCCTGGATTAAATTTAAAACCGTTGCTATCTGCCCAGCCGGCAAGCTTGTTCACACCAAGCTGGACTTGCCGCTCGCAGATAGACAAGTTACACGATTTGAAAGAGAGTTGAACGTCGTCTACATAAATTGAACATGAAATCGATGGTGGTAGCGCCTTCCGAAGAGAATTCATTTTCACAATAAAAAGGGTGCAACTTAAAACTCCACCTTGCGGCACGCCGTTTTCCTGCACATGAACCCTAGAGAGTGCAGTTCCAACTCGCACACGAAAGGTTCTTTGAGACAAGTAGCTGGCAAGTGTGTTCATCATGTTACCTGTTATGCCGAAGGACTTGAGGTCGCTTAGGATGCCATACCGCCACGCGGTATCGTACGCTTTTTCCAGATCAAAGAATACCGTCATACAATATTGTTTGTGGAGGAAAGCATCCTTTATATAGGACTCGAGCGCGACGAGTTGGTCGTTGGTGGACCGCCCCGCCCTGAAGCCTGCCTGGCAGCTCTCGAGAAGACCATTGTACTCAAGAAAGTACACGAGTCTCCTGTTTATCATCTTCTCGAGGAGCTTGCACAGGCAGCTTGTGAGAGGCGATGGGCCGATAGCTAGCGGGAGAGGAAGGGTCCTTTCCTTCCTTCAAGGAAAGCCACCACTATGGCCTCCCTCCAAGAGCGAGGAATGTGCCCCGCGAAAGCCATATGTTGTTGTATAGATGTAGGAGTGTTTCAAGAGTGTCTGGGTGTAGGTGTTGTATCATGGTGTATGTGATTTGTCTGCACCTGGAGCTGAAGGCTTACATGTGCTCAGAGCAACCTTCAGCTCATGAATTGAAAAAGGAGAATTGTAAGAAGTGTGCGACTTGTTGTTATTACGCAGGGACTTCTTTTCTACAGATGTTTTGTGTTTCATGAAAGTGTTTGTGTAGTGTGCTGAACTGGACACGTGTTCGAAGTGTTGTGCAAGTGTGTTAGCCTGGTCTTCCAGTGTGTCCCTGTTGTACTAACCAGGGGCAGGCTGTGTGTCTGTTGTCCTTTTAGTTTTCGTATTCGTGTCCAGACTTTGTGTGTGTCTGTGTAAGAGTTTATGGATGTCATGAAGGTGTGCCAACTCTCTCGTTTTGCCTCACGGCGCACACGTTTTCCTAACGCCTTGGCCCGTTTGAACAAAATAAGGTTACCCGACGTGGGGTACCGACGGAGGATACCCCACGCCTTGTTCTGGGCCTCTCGCGCCCGCCTACAGTCCTCATTCCACCACGGCCTCCTCTGGTTGCGCGGGGTAGGTACCAGAGGCGTGGGGAATGGACTTTTCGGCGGCGTCGAGGATGTGCGCCGTGAGCAGTTGGGTAGCTTCTTCAACGTGTAGGTGTCCTATGGATGTGTGGTGTAGTTTGGATGTCTCTGTAAATGTATTCCAGTTAGCTCTTGCTTCGTTGAACCTGTTGTGGGAAGATGGACTGCATGGGCCTTTACCTATATATGTTAGTGAGGTGGGGAAGTGGTCACTGCCATATGGGTCAGTGCCCACACCCCACTCAAGACATGGAAAAGAGAATTGCCGAACCAATAGCCAAGTCAAGATTTGAGTATGTATTGTGCCTATGTTATGGTATGTAGGCTGTTTCTTGTTGAAAAGGCATGCTCCAGAGGATGTTAAAAACTTCTCTATCAGGCGACCTCGGGCATCCGTGCGAGAAGAGCCCCAAAGAGAATTGTGTGCATTGAAGTCGCCTGTTAGGATGTATGGTTCAGGAAGCTGGTCGACCAGCGCCTCAAAGTCAGAGCTCAGAAGTGCAAGATCAGGAGAGATGTAGATGGAGCATCCGTTATCAACCTATTAATAATATTGTGCGGACGGCTACAGCCTCAAGGACGGTGTTCAAGGTGACAGGGTGGCATGCTAAGGATTTGCGGGCAATTATGGCCACACCGCCAGAAGAGTGTGTGCAGCCATCCCTGTCTTTCCTGTATACAGGTAACTATTCAAGAAATTTGTGTGTTTGGAATTCAGATGTGTTTCCTGGACACACATTAAACTTGGCTGGTTGGCATGCAGAATCTCATGCACGTCGTCAAGATTATTCAGAAGGCCTCTGCAGTTCCATTGAACTATGTTTTCTCTTCCCCAGTATGATGTGTTAGAGCTACTGGAGTGTGATTATTTATGTAGGGTCTTTCGGGGCTTGCACTCTTGGGAGGGGCTTTTCTGCCTTCTCTACTGACCTGGACGTCGCAGCCCGTTCCTTCCGTTGCGATGAAAGCCGGAAGGGCTCGACGTCCATGTCGTCATCTGAAGGCAAGGGGGTGCCCAGCGGACTGGGCCCCTTGACGTGGTACCCTTTAGGGGTGTTCTTTGCCTGCGCTGCCAGTGACGAAGGCGTGGGGAGCACCACAGGATGGCACAGGCAGTGAGGCGGGGAGGGGGTCCTGCGACTGCTCCGTCTCTCTGTGCCCTTGCGTGTGCTTGGGGCCGGTGGAGAGGAAGCAGTGGATGCAGCGGCATCCCCAACAGACATTGTTGCCACCCACAGCCGCTGCTGGGTGAGCGAGCGGTGTTGTAGAGGCTGCTTGGGCTGCCCGGGGCAACCCAGGGGGGAGGGGCGGGACCAAGTCCGACTCGCGGTACTGGGTCCCCGCCGAAACAAGCCGCCGCTCTGCCCCCCGGCGAGCTGCGTCGGCGTACCTCCCGAGGGGAAAGAGGCGAACCTCTTCCGCGCCTCTGGGAAGGTGATGTTTTTCGTTGACTTTCAAGGCAATTATCTGTTTTTCCTGTTTGAACTTTCACAGCTCCTAGAATAGGCAGCGTGTGGTCCCTGACAGTTCGCACAGGTGAAGTTCTCGGATTTACAATTGTCTGTTTAGATGATCATGTGCTGCACATTTTGCGCACGTCAATTTACCATGACACAGAGGTTGTGCCGTGCCCAAACCGCTGTCACTTGAAACAGCGGCGTGGGTTCGGCACGTAGGGTCGGATTTTGGACATCTCAAGAAACCTTGCGTGATCCGACTCATGGACGGTTAGAGCGGTCAAGTGTCAAGATTATGTGCCGTTGGTTGGAATTATTCATCATTTCGACGTATGGTGATTCGCCTCACTGCTGTCACGCCCTGATCTCGGAGGCTCCTCGAGCAGTATCTGCTTCAGTCTCATTCATTAGATCCCAATCAGAGATCACGCCCTGGCAGCTATTGAGGCTGCGATGGGGCAGTGATCTTGATGTCAACATCTACCATGCGCGTTTGCTTGAGGAGGTTAGAGGATTGTTGTTTGTTTCTACTTCTATCAAAACTTCTCCCGTTGGTAGTTCTTAGCCTTGTACGACTTCTTCCGATAGGCTTTCAAGAACACTTGGAGATTAGAAACACAGACTGGGAAGTGATGGGCTTTGTCTTGTCAACAGATTCCATGATCAAAAACCAGCGAGAAATTATCAGGCTTTGGAGAGAGATCGATTGCAAAGGAGGAAAAGAAACTTCGGTGTCGGCCCCTTTTCGGGGCCGATCACGTTTGGGGGGGGGGGGTTTGGAAAATGCCATATGTACATTGGAAGCAGGGAGAAACGGGGGGTACTTTCTCCTTTGACCTTACCCTGGTAGTCAAAGAGGTCCCGGAGCTCCCTGCCTGGTAGACAGGCAGGGAGCCCATCGCCGGAGCTTGACCAAGGCTCGACGGCCACCGTTCACGGCTTCTAACCCTTCACCTTTCAACTTCTAGCCACGGTAGGGTGACAGCTTAAGTATGGGGTGGCTCGGGGTACGCGGTGTCGCCACTCACCGTTACCAAGATTACTCAAGGTGCCCCGTGCGGGGAACAGTGCCAATTTGATTCTCGTTGAAATCTACCACAGGTGCAGTTTCTAAAAACAAACTCTGCCATTTGTGGTGACATTGAATGTATGCCGCTGAAGGCCATGAAGGCCACTGAATGAATGCCACTGAATTAAAGGGGCCATGAAGACAAAATAGCAGTTCGGTTCATTAAAAAGACTCCTTTGTCCTGATAACAATGATAACAGTCTTACCGCGAACTTCATAAAAAATATTGGAGATATGAACGAAAACAGGCGAAGCAGTGGCAAATCCCCAGCCACTTTTCAGTGATTTTTAATGATGTCACAGAATCTTGTTTGTGCAGTTAGCAGCCTTTGACTTATACCCAAGACACACATACACGAAAAATGACATAAAGTGCTTAATGCCTTAAGTTTTAATGGCATTAATTCGCTGCTACACGCAAAAATGTAATGCCATTCGATCTAATGTCATTTTTGGTTTAAGGAGTTCCGCACAACTCATTTGCCTTCACAAATGCCTTAAATCTGGCTACTCTCGAACGCGATGAGCACAAAATGAAACCAACGAAACTCTCAGCCCCAGGGTGTTGACACGGAAACGTAGCTGAACTTGAAATAAGACGATTTTTTGTGCACTCTTGGTGGCAAAGTTTTGAAGACTAGGACACTAGAACAGCGGCAAAAGGCAAAACATCATGTTACTCGTCGTGTTAAATTTTTCGGATTTGGCTACCGCTGGAAGGCGACGGAAGCTGCTGAAGCCACTTTTAAAAATGGCTCACACCATTTTTAAGAAAACACTATTTCTCATAATGTTTTCTTTCACAAAAGACATTTTTAACCCTTGTAAGACGTTTTCCTCTACGTTGAAGACTTCAAAAATATGGGTGAATTTCTCTTTTTGGTCATGATCACCATCATGCCTAACACATTTAATGCCTTTGCGTTTTCGCATGTAGCACGGCCCGCCCAATTAATGTCATTCAGTATCTTAAGGCCTTAAACATTTAATGTCATTTTTCGTGTACGCGTGGCACGGGTACTAAAGGAGTACTGACAACCAAATTTTGACGCCAAAAAAATGACATCATTGGCTTCAGTAGTTTGTACAGATGCCTCACAGAAATTTTTGCAGCGATCCGAGGCCGGAATCACATCTAAAATCGATTTTGATTGCCCAGGCCGCAAGCTTCCACAAATCGGCAGCACTAGCGAAATCGCTTTCGGCGTGACGAAACATCGGCCTGCGTGTCTGGCCGGTTCAGGGTGACGTCATATAGTCGTTTTCGGAACCGGAAACGATATCCTGCGCTGCTGTTGTCGGTGGTATTCGTTTGGGCAGGAGACGTGGGCGAAGCTGTGTGAGCAATGCTTGTAAACGTTGCGTGTTCGACGTCTTTGCTCTTCAGTTCGTGGCCGGCGCATGGTATTCCCTTGCACTGGTGCCGAAAACTGCGCGGTGCGCGATGTCGACGGGCACCGCGGCGACGCGGCGGTGCGCGTCGCCCAGCTCGTCCAAGTTGTGCTATGGCAAGTTTACGGTATGCGAAGCACTGCTCGTGGAAGCCTGTCCGAGGAAATCGACGACGACGCCAAGATGCATTATTTTCCACGCGACGACATGCAGCGCTAAACGTGGACTGAGTTCGTGCGCGGCGGCGGCCGCTAGAACTGTCGCCCAAGCCAGCGGGCTCGGGGTTGCACGGGTCACCTTGGGTGTTGGGAACTTTAGTCTTAGTATGGTTGGTATCGTGGCGACTATTTGATCGCTGGTATCTGTACAACTGCGAATGACCATCCCTTACACAACTTTTCACCACACTATCATCCCCTTTTTCGCATATGAAGCTTTATTTTTTCCAATAATCTCCGTTTCAGCGATCGGTGACCAAAACATCTGCCGTGGCCTGTTTTGATTCTAGCGCGCAGGTGGCGCCATCTTTCGGCCGCTCACCGCACCGCTGTGCCGGCAGTGCTGGGTCGGAGCGCTGAACCTCCGCTGCCGCTGAGCGTAGGCTTACCATCGCGGCAAATATCTGAACGCGACTTTTACATTCAGCGCTGATAACAACCCCTAGCACAATTTTTCAACCCACTAACATCTACTTTCTCGCATGTAGAACTTCTTTTCGCGATCAGATTGATTATAAGAGTGGCGACAAGCTGTTGCTATCACGGTCTGCGCCGTTCGAGCCGCAGTGATATTAAAAAACGGACGACGGCGAAGACATCGCCGGCCTAATCGCCTGGCCAAATAAAGTTGTTCTGTCTGTCGGTGGCAGCGACTCATCCGAGTCTACGATTCAGACGACATGTCGACTGCGCGGGCGAGGGCGGATGTGCAATCGTAGCAGACGATGCGGCGAACGCATGAGGAAAGAAAAACGTCCCTGACGTCACGGGTGAGACCGTGACGTAAGGCTGGCCCGCTTGCAGGCTGGCCTTCGAACGGCCATTTTCCCGCGCGGCGACCAAATTTGAAATTGGTTGCGATAAACGTGCTATAATTAATTCTGTGTTGGCGGCTGACGGCTTTCGGTTGCGATTCTCGTGATTACTGGGCCAATAGGTATTCTTTACAGCATAAAAACTGAAAGCGAGAAATTTCGTGTCAGTACTCCTTTAAGCCATCGCCACGAAACATGACTTGGATTTTAAGGGTCCTCAGTTACCATTTTACCGCACCACTTGAGAGCTAACGTGTAGTTAACATATTGAAATTATGTTTTTAGTGCTCGCCCATAACATGTAACTATAGAGCGAAATTTAAAAGCTTTTAATATCTCTTGCATTTTTTCGGTTAAGAAAAAAACTTTTTGTGAAATGTCTGAGCTATACCAAAGGCTAGTTCTTCAGAATTGGAAAAAAAAAAGGTATTTGCGTTCATGGCATCCTTATTCCTTCGAGTTCCTTAAAGTAAGGAAATTGAAAAAAAAAAAAGGTATTTTGTGTTCATGGCATCCTTAATTCCTTCGAGTTCCTTAAAGTAAGAAATTGAAAAAAAAGAAGGTATTTTGTGTTCATGGCATCCTTAATTCCTTCGAGTTCCTTAAGTAAGGAAACTGAAAAAAAAAAAAAAATCCACCCCATTTAGTCTATCGGGATAACACTTACAATTTGCAGGCCATGCTCTGAGCTTGGTTTTTCCATTTACACCATTTTTTCTACACACGCAAAGGAAAGATGCGCCCCTTTCAAAATGTGCTGCTTTCCTATGCCATCCTTTCTGCTAAAATATTGTCCGTTGTTCACCCCGTTTCAACTCTTGTATGTGGTGCATGATTGAATGGGGAGTTGACAGCAACCGCAAAAGGGGTGAAAATCCCAGTTTTGTTAGACTGAAAGACCACTGCAAGTCAGTCGGACGTCATGCGTGGTTTTGCGGTGGCCACGTTATAGCATTTTGAGCTTTCTTTTCAGGGATTAACAATATCAAAATGAGACTAAAAAATTTATCACGACAAGAACCTGATAAGAGTTGGCAATTTTCACTTCACTGTCCCTTTAAATAGCTTAGCTTGTTATATTAACCTATACTCGTGCCACACGTACATGAAAAATGACATTTCGTGTTTAAGGCTTTCAGATACCGAATGACATTATCTGGGCAGGCCTTGCTACACGCGAAAATGCAAAGGCATTAAATGTGTTAGGCATGATGGTGATAATGACCAAAAAAGTGAAATGCATTCATATTTGAGAAGTCTTTAACGTAGAGAAAAACTTCTGACAAGGGTTAAGAATGTTTTTAGTGAAAAAAAAAAAATGTTATGAGAAATAGTGTTTTATAAACAATGGTGCGAGCCGTTTCTAAAAGTGGCTTCAGCAGCTACTGTCGCCTGCCAGTGGTGGCCAAATCCGAAAAATTTAAAACGACGAGTAACACGATGTTTTGCTTTTTTGCCGCTGTTTTACTTTGCCGCTGTGAACTTCGTCTTGTTCGCAACTTCGCCACCAAGAGTGCACACACACACAACAAAAAAAGTCTTCTTTCGAAGTTCAGCTACGTTTCCGCGTCAACACCCTGGGGCTGTGAGTTTCGTTTCATTTGGTGCTCATCGCATTCAAGAGTAGCCAGATTTAAGGCGTTCATGACGGCGAATTAGTTGCGCGGAACTTTTTAAACCAAAAATGACAGAGCAGACGGTATTAGATTTTTGTGCATAGCAGCCAATTAATGGCATTAAGCTCTTAATGCCATTTTTTGTGCATGTGTGGCACGGGTAACAGGGTGTCTACCAAGTTGACATTTTCAAATTCTTTGAGTTTTCCCCTTTTTCCCCCAAGTCTTTTTTAATAATTTCCTTGAGTGACACACAACTGCTTTACATCAACACGGGCTGACACCACTTCACCAGTTGCTGTCACCCTCTAAAAAGTGCCTTATAAAATAAAAAATGACATAATAAAGTTTGATTGCTAACCAGTAAGTTTAATCTCATTCAAAAAGAAAACATAACAGAGTGGTAGTAAAATTCACAGTGAATAAATGATAAAAAAAAAAATCGTAAAACCGTACTGCCATGTTCTCAGCTCGTACTCAATGCCTCAGTGCTGTATTTCACTGCTTCTAAGAGTTCATTTTGGTTTGGATGAGGGCCACCTGCATCTTAAACACCGTCACGTTAGGTGCCCTTAAACGCTGCCATACTTCTAGCATCAAAGCGCTGCACAGGATGAGCGGGAAGACTTTATTCGGGGTTTACAGTGGAAATCAGAAACACCTCAACGACGCCACACTATGGTGACTCCACGTAAAGTTCTTTTTGGCACGCAGCAAAAGCTACGGAGCCGAAATCATGCTCCATCTTTCTACGCAGTGGAATATAGGGCCGGCTTGCAGTTAAAAGTAACTCTATAAAGTCGGGGTACAATGCCTATATTTGATACTTAAGACATTTTGAACACAGCAGTGAACATTAAAGTTGAAAATTAAGAGAAATGTGTTTTTATTATTAAGCCAGGTTCGATAACTAAAGATTCGCAATGTGTGTCAACTAACTAGAAACCACAGTAGATGGCGCCAGGAGTTCCAGCATAGGACTGAAAGCTACTACTGCCTCTGCCCCGGTAGAATTCCTTATGCTGCCACAACAAGCTATCGCGGCACGCAACCTTTCAGGAGTCCGGGAAGCATGACAAGGGGTGCGCACAGGGGGTTGGAAGGGGATGAGGTGTGGGGTGACTTGCAAGCTGTATGAAGCGAGTTCTCATAGGAACCAGTGACTTCAGACAGCGCCATCAGCGACAGCTCCGGAGGGCTGTCACCTTTTGAGTTGTTACTTGAGCCGGCATTACCGTGCATTTCACTTCCTTGATAAAGTACAGCTAATTTTCCCCGACAGAAGCACAAATTCCATGAGTTTTCCCTGAGTTTTTCCAGACTATTCAAAATACCTGAGAATTCCCGGTTTTCCAGGTTGGTACACGCCCTGGTGGCATTACAACTGCAATGCATTATCATAACAAACATGAATTCATTGTTCAAACGAACACTCATTGCCATGGTATCTTAAAATTTCTTTTCGCGTTATAGACGACCGTTCTGTTTTATTAAGGAGAACTAACGGGCAAGAATAACTTGGTTGCCGAATAAATAGGAGTAAAAAGAAAGCGACGCCGTATTCAGGAGGCGACTAAGCAGTAAACGGCTCATAGTTATCTGCGGAATAAAAAATAACTGACAGCGTCGAACACGTTCTACATTACATTCCGCTTACAGTCCAAAGCTTTGACATTTAATAGCAAACGGAAACAGCAGCCAAGTGCAAGCGACTGGCACTACGAGGGGCGTTCGTACTGGGACGATCAGATCACAGATAACTGAGAGGTGAACTGCTATCCGAACGTTCCACGCGCGAAACGATCGGTTGTAGGGGCGAGTCAGCACTGCAGAAGTTGGTTAGAACTGCGCAGCTAGCTTCGCGAGACTATCGAGTTGGGTCGCAAAAATTCTTTTCATCAGAGATACGGCGTTTTCTTCACAACGTTTCGCTGACACGGCTTCAAACATGCTCGGGAAGCTTGTGGGCAATTTTCACGGCATTGGGTAATAAGGGAACCGGCGAATTGTCAGGCTTTGGTCGAGTCGGAGGGAGCACGACCCCCATTCCTATGCACAAGTGATTTTCGTTGGCGCCTGATCTCGGCGAAACAACGCACAAACGACAGCCGGCGTTTACGGAACACGCGTTTTCTGTTCACGCAACGTGCACGGAATCGGCACCCTTCGATACGAGTCGGCTGACGGGCGCAATTACGCACTGATGTTGTAGCGTGGCCCTTGAGAAAGCCCTCGGAGTTCTGACCACGAATTACAATTCCGTCTTCCGTACTTACTTTGTGAATCGCCAGGCAAAGATTGGTGTTGCCGAAGTAAAGCCCGAACGAGGCCGCCATGCTTGCGATTCAAAGTGTCCGGTCGGAACGACGCCAAACGGCAAGCTGAAGTGACAGCTTGAAGAAACAAAAAAAAGCACAAGTTAAAATAATTGTAGCCTATTTAATAACATAGCACTTAATATAAATTAAAATTTAGATTTAGACACAAACTGTTTTGGGTTTGAAGTGTAAAATAAAACTAATCAATAACTATGTTTATTTGTTGTACAAAAACAATAAAATTTATTAAAATTGTTTTGGTGAAACTACAGTGCTCTAAAAACATTGTAGTAAAACAAAAGTTGGTACATTTTGAGTTGTACACTAGCGTTTTGGCGGAGACAAATGTAACTATTTTGAGTGAGTGTTTTTGCAACTTTGAAACATGCATAAGATGGTGTCTGTTGCTTTTTAAAAGAATAGACGTCAACTGACGTCACGGAAACCCTTGATATGGACCAATCGCACGAGGCCAAATGGCCCTACAGGCTCTCAGCATACTCAGTAGGTGTCGCCTTCAAATTTAGCCGGATACGTGTCGAATTTTCATTCAAAGAAGTGCGTCCCCGCTCTTGACGCTGTAGTTTTGTTTCGGCCCACTTCGTCTCCGCCAGCGTGTACAGGACACGTCGCTTAGGTGGGTAGCTAAATACTCGAGCGTTTGCGGCATTTCGCCGTCGAGTCAAGTTTGGGGGTGCGAGCACCGTCGTCGGCGATCAGCGGCCCGTGGCGTCTTGAGTGATCGTGGACGGAGGAGAGTACAGTGACAATGCGATCCGGAGTCGAAGTACCCCTCTTCCTGGTGCTCTTCTCGGCGTGCCTACAGGCCTGCTTTCTTGTCGTGTTTGGGAAATCCCTAAAGGACGGCGACTGCGAAGGTAATTTTTCCCCTCCCTGAGGACTCGAATAAGTGCATGACGTTTCTCGCCATATCTTGTTACATCGTGGACGGTGCCGCCATGACCAGCCTTTTGTCAGTTTAACACGTGAGCGTTCAACATGGCACAACCTAAGGGGTCCTGAAACCGCCAAACGCAGTACTCAAGTACTCAAACTCAACCTTGCTCAGTACTTGCGCAATGACCCCGGGCGAGATGACCACGTAGGGTCCTTCTGCAGTTTAGTTTCAGCTCGCCCGGCGAAAGCTAATAGCCGTTTCCCTTAATTTCAGTCTGCAGTGGTTTGCTAGTTAAACTTTATCTCGTTTTGGGAGTAAGTCTGAAAACTGTTCGTCTTCCGCCGACATGCTGTTTGAAGTGTACGGGGTAGGTTAGGGTCTTGAAGCGTTTTGCGAAGCTTGCATGTGGCAAGTCATATTTTCTCGCCTGTTTCACTTTCTGCGCGCAGTGTGCGTTGGCGTTCTCACGAAGCTGCACACCCAGCTCGAGGTGGAGGAGCGAAGCAATGAGGACTCCATCACGGCAGGCTTCACGGAGTTCTGCAAGACAGCCAAGGGACCCGAGCAGCGATTCGTAAGTCTCTCTCGCCTCGCGTCGTTTTCCCTTTGTCCTTTCGCCCCGGTGGCGCTTGTCATGGAGTTTTATGGATGGAGCCCTTTGTGTTTGCAGTCAGGGTGGTTAATATGATTTTCTTGCGCCAAGGTGGTTGGGATGGCAGAGATTCCAGCACAGCAGCATGTGCCGCAAATAAAAGCATTCGCAGAGCTTGACTTGGGTGAACTTGAGTATCGAAGCGCAGCACAGACGAGGGACAGAAACAGATGACACACAGATTCAATTTCAAAATGTGATGACACAATCTATCTAGACATTCCTTTGAAGAACTACCTAAAGGTACTAAAAGCCTTATTTGGTCAATGGGTTGAAAATGCTCCAGTTTAGGTTCTAATCGGCGTTTTTGTTGTTGCGAGTGTCAGACAATATTACTGCGAGCAGTATTTGGTGTGGTCGTATGGTAACATTCAGGACAAACTTGTGTACCTCATAGGAAGGCTCGTAACTCGCCAGGTCGAATATTTATAGTGTGAGGATGTTGTTTCATTGCCATGGTAGTTTAGTAAGCACTGAGAAGCCTAAATACATGCCGTGCACTCCCTCCAGGAATATCGAGCTGCCTGAAGTAATGAGTTCGCACTGAAATGTCTCAATTCATTCCCCCAACTATGTAGGAGAGGACATACCAGGGGGCGGGGGGTGGAGCGATGTACCACCACTGGCGTCAGCCTCAGTCAGAGGTGCCAGTCATTACGGCCGAGCTTTTAGTGTTATTTTAGCCGAGATCTCTCGGAGCCCTGTTGCCATTGTGGAGGGAATAAGCCTTGAGGCAAAGCCAACTCTATTGTAAAATCTCGAACTCTTGTTGTAATGCAGTTATGTGGAAATAAAATAATTGTATTATGTCTCATCACTGAAACGATACCTGATAAAAACGATAACGACCTTATCACTGCACTGAGTTTTGCTTACTTATTATGAGTGGTGTATTTATGGTGGAGTTGCGGGAAGTTCCATCCGCCATCAGTATGCGAGCTTCTTTCTATGGCAGAGGTATGGTTTCATAATACAGCTGTAACTATTGTACAACCATCTTTGTACAAATTATACTATAATTGACCTGACCCACCCGCCGTGGTGGCTCAGTGGCTAAGGCGTTGCGCTGCTGAGCACAAGGTCGTGGGTTCGATTCCCAGCCGTGGCGGCCGCTTTTCTGATGTAGGCGAAAAGCAAAAACGCCCGTGTGTACGAGATTTCGGCGCGCGTAAAAGATCCCCAGGTGCTCAAAATTAATCCGGAGCCCTCCACTACGGCGCGCCTGATCGCCTGCGTTGCGTCGGCGCGTTAAACCCTACAATCAATCAAACTATAATTGACCTCTCGAACAACTGAATAACTGTGGGGGATTTTCACTTTGGTTAGTGTGATAGTACTATCAGAGTCGTTCCATGTTTTTCCGGTCATGAAAGTTTTATTCAGGGACAAAACTGGCTGTTGGGGGCACCCCTGTCAGCAAGGGGGTTGCACCTGCCTTCAGCAGTGCTTTTTGGCCGGCGGCTTTCTATCGGCAACATGCCGACATTCTTCTGCTCTTCATTTCCACTGGTAAAAATGCAGGAAACACTAGCATATGCTTGTCACTCAGTGTCGCGTGGCTTACCTACGAGATAGAGGCAAGGCCACGTGTGTTACAAAGGCATGTTCCTCTGTTCGTTAGTTGTGGCACGCACGGCTAAGGTTTTGCTTTGGGAGAGCGGGCATTGGAGTTTTTCGTTTTTGACTAGCCTTTGCTTTGAAGATGGTAAGGAGATCGAAGCAGAATTATGGTCACGCGGTGGTGGGGGAGTAGATACCACAGCCTTGGCTGACTGCTAGGCTGAGCGAATAGGTGGGCTGTCTAACCTCATCTGCACAGCACCAGCCACCCACCCACCCAAAGGGCAAGTAAAAAAAAACGTGCAGGCTAGCCCCGCTTTTTATGACCCAAAATAATTGATTGGATTATCAAAATGTGGCCACCGTAGATTTTAGGTGTGCAGCACAGATGACGGGATGCTGTTTGACAGCTGGCTAGCCGTAGCTAGCTGGCAGCTGAAGTGTATGCAGAAGAAGCTCACCGCCCCTGTGCCACGAGAAAGTGTTTATTTGCATAAGTTTGTGGCAATGGTGGGATTAATGTAGGGAGCCAAAAATCGCACGAATATCGTGCAAGACATGTAAAATAAGCGGGAGACCAAGGGCCACAATGTCTGTGGACACTGTGATTCTGTTTACGAAATAGCGGTAGAATGAAGACAAAGCAGCTTGAGCTAGAGCTGCTCACGTGTGATGGCGGGCACTGATGATGATAATTGCATTGGTTCTGCGCTGATGATTATTAAGTTTCTCCAAGACATGCATACAGTAGCTCCCGTCCCATCAGTTTTGCAAGTGGGTTTACTTTTTGTGACCGCGCCCGTTTCTTGGGATGCGTCAGATATGCCGGCAGTGCTTCCGGATATCCGGGGAATGGCGCCTACTTGGAGCTTGGGCTTCCCACGCTAGCCACAGAATGGCCACTTGCCATAAACAGAAAAGCATTGAAAGACATAGTACCCAGAGGTTTAGCGCAGATAATGTGAAGCTGTTTTAACTGGTCACTAGGTCTGGTGGCCTGCTGAAACAGGCTGTAACAGCCCCATGTTTGTCTGCTAGACTAAAACTAATACGTACTCATTAAGCTAATTCAAATTGCAAATTATAAAAAGCGTTGTTTAGTTGTTTGTTTAGCTATAAAGAGCGCTCATTTAGGCAGGGCCTTAGACCAAGGCACTAGTAAAAGAAATGGAAGTACCATCATAAGCCCATTTCATGATCACACTTTTATGCAATACACTTTTCTTTCGAGCTTTGCTGGTCATTGTGTGGTCAATGAATGGGCGCAGCTAAGTTTTTCTTGTGCTCTGGCGCTTGTATTTCCACTTTTATTTTATTTCTTTATAGAAGACCAACCAATGGTCATGAACAAACTTTGCTTAGCCCACCTTTCAAAATTTCACCTCCTACTTGCATGTAACTTCAGGCTGTTTCAGTATCGATTGAGGCACTGGGGGCTATGTAGTTGTTGCTGTAACCTTCATCAACCATGATGACCATTTTTAAGGTTTAGGTTAGTGCTTTTTACACCCACATATTAAGCTCTCTTACTAACTTCATGCTTATACCACACTTGTTTTATCCTCTAATACGACACTGAAAGACAATTGAACAGAGTTTTGCTGCTTTTTGACCCTGGCTGCCCTTGTGCCGTAAGCAGGCACATACTGTACACAATGGACATCTGTGGTGGAATTCTCGGTTTCATCCATTTCGTGCCTGTTTTCAAGGCGTGTATTTAGAACGAGCTCCGATTGGCTAAAAGCAGGCCTCGTAAGTGCAGCTACACCAATTGAAATGCACGCAACTTAGAATTCTGCCCCTGGACCATTTCGAGTGGCCCCAACGGGAGCGCCATTCCCCCAAAGTGCGTCCTCTGGCCCGTTCTTGCGTGCAGTGCTACTACGTGGGCGGCCTGGAGGAGTCGGCGACCCGCATCGTGGGCGAGATGACCAAGCCGTTCAGTTGGGGCATGCCCGCCCTCAAGGTGTGCGAGAAGCTCATGCTCAAGGACTCCCAGATCTGCGACCTCAGATACCGTACGTGCCTCTCTCTCTCTCTTCCCGCCTGGTGGTGGCGGGCAAGTTGTGCTGGGAACCTGAAAACTTTGAGTCCAAACTAGCGGTAACTGCGCTTGGATGGTACCAAGGAAGGACAACGGGACGAAGCACTGACTGTTGTCTCCCCGTCCGTGCGCTGTCGCCCCATCCCTGCGCTGCTTTCGCTAGCTTGCAATTATATTTAACCTGCTCAGATTTACACTTTGTTGGGGCCAAGGGAACATGAGCTCGTGGGTGCCTGATTGAAGGGACAAAAACAGTGTGGCTCGCGGTACACAAGAGAGAGCACAACTTTCGTTGTGTTTGTTTCTTCGTTCTTGTGTTCCATGTGTTGCACTGTTTTTATCCCTTCGACCAAATATTTTCCCCATCTGTATGTTCCTTTTTTTATTATTATTCAACGCCGTTAAGGTATGTGTGGCTTGCTACTTCTGCGTGGAAGTGGGCGTGGTGACATTTGCTCACTTTGTAAATGGTTAATTCCTCCAGCAGCGTATACAGTGTGCAGTTACCGTATTTTCGTGCGTATAACGCACACCTATAATGCGAAAGTTTCAGTGGCAAAGTAGGGGTGCGAATAATACGTGAGGTATTTCCTTTAGTGCAGCTTCATGGCAATGCATGTTGTACCGTGAAGCTCCTACGCATGACTAAGTCTTCCATGCAGGGCGATTCCAGGTTAGATGGTTCAAAAAAATTCAAAAATGCTGCATCACAAACATGGATGGAAGCGAAGATGACCTCGTGTACAACAGTGACGACTGCAGCTCAAGTGATAGCTCTAGCGAGAGCAGTGACACAGAGTGAATTGTGACTTTCGCCTTGCAGTCAGTGTATTCTACTTGCTAAATATACGCTTTTTCTGTCTACGTAGTCTGTGATGTGTTGCTTGAGCAGTAGCTTTGGTGCAGCCTTTCCTGTACCAAATGTGCAGGCAATACGGAAGGATTTTTTTTTTTTTTTTTTGTGCGGCGAGGGGGGGGATTATATGCAGGGTGGGTTATACGTGTGAAAATGCGGTACTAACGCTGCATATAGGCTGAGCCATTATGCGTGAGCATGAAACGGAGCAAGGAGAGAACTGCAGATGCTGAGAGTGGTCGCGGGACCAGGCTTGAATCGAGTGTTAATCTTTTGGGAATACATGTGGTGGTAGCCTGCAGTTGAGGGGGCGGGAAAGCGTGGTGGTGAGCGGCCTCCTCTCATTTCCCCCCTGCAGCGAAGGTGATCGACCTGAAGACGGTGGACCTGAAGAAGCTGAAGGTGAAGGACCTGAAGAAGATCCTCAGCGACTGGGACGAGGTGTGCGAGGGCTGCGTGGAGAAGTCGGACTTTGTCAAGAGGATAGAGGAGCTGAAGAAGGTGCACGTGCGCGAGGAACTCTGACCTCGGTGCGACGACCCCGCTGTACAGATCGACGACGGACACCCGAGGGACCCGGGCCGTGGTCCCCGTCTGCCGCCCTTGCTGGTCACCAGGCCCTTTTGCCTCCCATCACTGCGGTTTCTTTTTAGTTTGCTTTGGGTGGGGGTGGGCACGCGAACCCTCGGTTACGACATGCCTCGGGGACGGGGTGGGTAGGGCATCCTAATTTATCATTCTCTCGACATTGCTTATTTGTACAGAGCATTGAGTAAACGGCAGTTCCTTTTTCATGTGTACGCACAAAAGTCCGGGCGTCTCGTGTCATTTTCTGTGCTTGTACTGTGGGCCCAAGGGTGCGGGTTCGACCCCGGCCGTGGTGGCTGCATTTCTGACAGAGGCAAAAAGCCGAAAATGCTAGTGTGTAGAGATTTCAACGCGTGTTTAAGATCACCAGGTGGTGGAAATGAATCTGGAGCCCTCCACTACAGTGTGCCTCATAACCCAGGTGTAGCGTCGACACATTAAATCTTTTATAATCAATTAATTTCCTGCACTTTTACTCTCGTGCCTGTGGAATTAGTCAGTCAGGGCCATATTCAGTAAGTGCTGGGCGAATAGTACGGGGTGGAGAATAGAAAATAGGAGGATCTCATTTGAGGTGTGCTGTTAACATGGCCACTTGCTCGGTGAGAGGAAGCCCTTCATTTTTTACTTCCTAGGGCAAGTTAAGGGGCTCACGGCAGGCTACACTTGTGTATGAAGCCCTTAAAAATGTGCAGCCTTGTACCATTTACTTTCCATCTCTGTTGTAATGACAGTATTTTGCCGCCCTTGTAAAGTAATGCTTGCCAGCCCCTGGCTGCCCATTGTCGGAAAAAAATGGTTAGTGTACCCCGCTACAGTGAAATTTTTGCTTCTGCAGAATAATTCCAGTTTGCCGTCGCCCAGCCATAGCACTCAATGGAACAAAGTTCTTGACGCTGCGAGTCGTTTTTCGTGTGAGCCATTTGCTTCCTGGAGGAGTTCCTGCAAATTTATTTTACAGTTAGATAAAAATAACCCCAGCCATCTAACATTTTTTATCTATGCTGCTTGCTTTCACCAAGAACATATGCCCACTGCACCACCCATAAACATCATCAGCTATGTGCACTCGAGTAACGGGTGGGCACCATTGTTTGGTGGTGGTAGCGATGGGGGTGGCTGCTCCATGACAAGACCTTGGCATGCTTTGCCTAGCTGGAGCCACAGCCAATCCATACGTCTACCTAGTGACGTACATCTAGGGCTCTGTGTTTTTGTGGTTTATTTTTTGTATAATCCAGAGGGTGTTTTTGGGGTTTATTTTGTTAGTGTTAGGTGTTTATCAAAGCTTTTTCTCGTAAATCCCCTGTTCTTCAAAGTTGTGTATTTAAATTTGCTGCATTGCTGATACTCCAAATTCTTAGCTGAAAGTATATATTGTGAGCATAGGGACGTTATTCGCAGACATTCGTGGCTGTACACATCACCACCATCACGTGGACTGTGAACACCAAGGGGTGCCTTCCCACTTCCCCTGTTACTCATATACACGGTTTACAGAGCGGCGGCCTGGGCGCAGCCATGTTGTACGATGTGACGACGCTCTGCACTTCTGGCCTTTTTGGACACGGTTCTCACCGTGGCCTTCAACGGGCAGGGGCACATCGGCGAGTGCCGGAGTGGCTTTATAGGCGAATTGCGCAATTATTTTGTACTGTCACTGCGAATTAGGACTTATTGGACGCCTAGATATTGTGTGCCAACCTTCAGAGACTCTTAGTCCCGAAAAACGGCCCATGAAGCTTATTAAAGCGCTGTTCCGACTGGCACCCATCGCCGAACACCTGTCCACGTGTTTCGTAGCTGTTTGATGGCATTTTTTTATTTCTGCGTACGCAGCAACCATGAAAACCAGGGGTGACAACCTGCCGCCAGCGGAACTCCCCTCAGAACCCCCCTGCCCTTGTCACTTCTGAAGGCTGACATGGCAATTCTGACCTAAATGGGGTTAGACAGGAACAAAGCAAGATCTCGCTTCCAGTTGGCATTGCTTCCCATCTTCACACTTATCCAGATAACGCCTTCACTTCCTTTCCTTGCGCTGTCCAAAAAAAGCCCCCTCCCCCGCTCCTATTTGCCGTCCAGCCCTTGCTGTGTCAGCTTCGGGCAACTCGGCCCTCCGCCTGAAAATGTTGCCGACCTCTGATATAAATGAAACTGCTTTGAGCCGCTGGTTGCTACACTTTTATCTCATGAGCATGTAGGATTCGTTCGCACACGGATTATTACCAGAGTTGGAAATAACGTTGAAGCTGCAGCCTCCGGTTCAAGGCAGCCGCATCTGCGGCTTAGCTCTGGTTGCGCCAACGTGCAGAATACAGGCCCGCAGTGCAACGAAACACAGGCAGTGCTTACTGAAACCAGGTTTCTGCGCTCGTCATGAGTAGGAAGGATGGGTTAGCGGCAGTGCTCTGGGGATGCCGGCGGTGCGATGAAAGGCTTTTCAGGCACTTTAAGTAATGTGAGACCAGACATTCCACGCCGTGTCAAAGCTGATATGTGCTAGCGAAACCAGAAAAGAATCTGGGAGTCGCCACTCCGACCGGCTATAGCTTAAAACAGCCAGGCTAACTCGTTTCGTCATGACGATACGCAGGCAACCCGTAAACGCAACAGGATACCGTATTTGCACATTCTAACGCGCCCCTGATTGTAACGCGCAATAAAGTTTGCTTATAAAAATTTGAAAAATAATTTGACACCGTACCTACCATGCTGATATAAAGGACATGACACCACGTGCCTGGCAGAAGACATTTTATTTGATGTACACAACTGTGGCACTAAAAATACCTTGAGCTTCATAAAGATGCTTATCCAGTTCCTGCGAGCATTAAAACTAAAGCCAGGAACATTGGAAGACGATTTCGGTTTTGAGCCCGATTGTAACGCGCACACAAATTTCAAGGGTACTTTTGGCGAAATAAGGTGCGCGTTAGAATCGTGCAAATACGGTACATGCTTTAGAACAAGTGTGCCGAGGCAGATTGGTGTGCACTACACATTGCTTGCCGACAGCCTCCTGGTATGGTCTAAAAAAGCCACCCTTGGAACAAAATTCTTCCGTTGGAGAATGGCGATCGATTGACAAGCCCGGTCTCCGTGTCGCGCTCGCAGTTTGCAGTGCGGAAAGCGGTGCATTGCGAAAGGGCCGGAAACGCACACAGTCTTTGGGAAGCTGCGGCCAGTGAGGCTCGCATGGCGATTCGTCTCGCACCTTGAGGTCCCGATCGCAATTGGTTCATCCGACTATGGCGCAAGTTTTCCCCATGACTCCCACATTTTCCGATTGCGCGAGGTTGTGGCCATTACTACACCGTGACAAAGGTGGTTACATGACAAGGTGATTATAATCCCTAGAAGAGAGAAGGGCATCTTGCCGATAAGTCTGAAGTATGTTTGGAAACTCCTAAACCTCACTTCAAATAGAAAGCTGTAATTTGGACATCCTACGACCTCAGCCCACCAAGAGACAGACTGGGTAATTTTCTCCTGAAAAAAAAAAAAAAAAAAAAATTGTTCCTGGAACCCACACTAAGCCTAAACCTCAAAAAGCTGATGAGGAACAAAAGTGGCCGGGAATGTGGCGGATAAGTGAATGAATCTTTTTTCGGATGTTAATGTGGTACAGTCTAGAGGGGAGTCAGGTCATAAGAATTACCAGCATCCGAAAATTCTATGCTGAATTTGAATTTGGAACAGGCCATAATAGTATGCCAATAATTTCGCCTGGAAAATAGGACTATAATCAGGTAACCTAATTGAAAAGGACCGATAAGAGTCGAAGAACTGAGAAAATATTCCGACCCAAGCCTTCTCGCCACTTTGTGAGGCATCAGGTAGCAATGACGATATGCGAATGAAGGGTGGTCAAATAACCCTCCAACAAACCAGTGAAGAATCAGGCCGGCAACATCTTTGCATTCGGGGGAAGGAAATAGCGAAAACTAATTTCCACATATGACAGACTTATGCAAAGAGGGGGACACGAAACAGGTCTGCATGAAGTGGCTGAAGCCATGACTGTACGAGGTCCAGCTGGGGGCGCTGGAACTCGGGGCCACTGAATGCCTGAAAAAGATCAGGCATCAGAAGGAGAATGAAGTGTGCGTCGTGCACTGTGGGCTCAAACAATCTGAGAAAGGTTAATACGGTCAGTAATTGAAATCTGTACTTCAGAGGAGGAAATCGTGCCTCAAGGTGTAAAATAGAATTAGCCACATATTTTGGTAATCCCAAGCATAATCGCAAAGTCATTCTCTCAACCATAATAGCGGATGTAATTTATACGCCGCACAACCAGAAAATGGACTACAGCCAAACTCTAATACCGGGCGAACATAACACCGGATAAATCATTTACAGTGCGTCTCTACGCAGCCCTAATTTGTGGTTACAGTGCCTGCGGAGCACGCCTGCAGCTGGTTCTCCTTTAGCAGCAACATATGTTTAATATGAGGGCGCCATTTAAGCTTGTCATCATAAATGATACCGAGATATTTAATTTCTGTAACTTGAGGTATGGATTGCTGTCGGTACAATAGGCATAGTGATATGGGGATTGTAACCTTATACTAGAACAGCACATTTTCTAACATTAAGCGATATATGAAACATACAAACGAGGGCGACCAGATTGCTTTGTAATCATTGACACAAGTCATAGAAGTCTCTGCCCGATGAGTAAAAAGCAATATCGTCGGCATAATGTAAGTTGATACTACCATCCATAATCGGAATTGATCTGAGAAGAATGTTAAAAAGAACCGGAGAAAGAACTGACCCCTGAGGAACCCCATGGAATTGTTGATATTGCGAAGATGATTAGCCATCTTTGGAACAAAACAATGTCCTTCAAGTTAAAATCGCACCAATCCAGGACTGAATGTATATTGGAATTTTGCTACTTTCTAGATGTGACATTAAGGTATATAGTCTATGCTGCTGTAGGCCTTCGTTATATCCAGCGAAATAAGTGCGCCGATGTGTTTTAGGTGACGGGCTAGTTTAACGCGGCTGCCGATGTTAACATGAGCCTTCCAAGTAGAATTCCCAGGTCTGAAGCCAATTTTGGTGGGGCTTAAAATACTGTTGCTTTCGAGAAACCGCATAAGGCGATCGTGTAGTATCTCCTCGACCAGCTTTACCAAACTGCTAGTTAAGGAAGTAGGCCTGACGTTATCTGGGACATAACTTAAACATTCGTTTTCAGCAATGGCACTATCTTAGTAAGTCTCCAATTCCGGAGGTAGCCAGCTATTTTTCAGCGATGTGTTTACTACGTTCAGTAAATCTTTAAGCGATTCTGCAAATAAAAACTGTAACATTGGCACAGTAATGCCATCTGGCCTGCGGGGCAGCCACAGACAGCTGTGAAACGACGCCAGCCAATTCGGACATTGTCACAGAGTTGAAGACAACATTAGAAAGCTCTCTGATTAAAGGAGCGGAAGAAACAGAAGCAAAGCGAGATTTAAGTTCCTGTGCAATTTGTTCAAGCGCTTCAATAGACTCCTGTGTTGACTGAACCACTGAATATTCATTGTAAAGCTCTTGTAACACCTTTCTGGGAGAAAAAACTTACATAGCAATCGCCTATTCTTTGGCTTTGAAAGAGCTGCAAACTTCTGGGTGTTATGGACTTTTTTCGCTTTAGCCACTATCCGTTTGAATATGGCGGCTGCAAATCCGTAATTGGTCCTGTTAGACGGGCATTGGTTTCTAAAAACTTCCTTCCAGCCGCCTGCCTCTGATTTTATGCGAGTGCGCAATCTTCATTCCACCACGGGCTATTCCATCTTTTTGGGAGAGAGATAATGAATTGAGAGTCTTAACAGCATCCCAAAGGACGGATGTACTTGAACTGCCCTGCGTTCCTCATTACCAGAGGAAGTGATGAAGTGATACCTTTACGTTGTCTTTGCATATGGTGTAAATCGGGTCGGCTGAACCATATAGAGAATGGAAACTTGGGCTATTTGGTACATTGCAAAAGGAAAAATGCGCACAAAACGAGGGACACAAGAAAGACGAAGACCTAAGGGGACACTATACAAACAATGGGAATGTGGCCACTACTTGTAGTGTGATCCAAAGTAGACCCCGAAGAGATATTGCCGGAGTTAGAAAAAGTCAAGTCTGTGACTGAGCTACTCTTCCTAACGAAAAAATGTTGCCGAACCAGAGTTATAACAATGCATATTGTTATCATTCATCCATCCACTTAGCCGCCTACCACAGGAATCTGTGCGGAACCCCCACGAGACATGGTGTGAATTAAAAAAACTGCAAATAATTACGAGCTTCTCACACAATGACAAACAGCATCGAGAAGAGAGGAGGAAATGACGCCTTCCGACAAACTGGAGCTGACGAAGAGAAAATGCAAAACACCAAGAAAGGCTAAATGTAACTGCTAGAATTTCCCAATCTACGGACATGAATTGAAATGACATAAGGGCTGTATGGCAAAATTGCGATGATACAAGAATTAACAATCCACCTCTAGTTAGTCGGTCTGAGCGAAATATTCGATAATTCTTGAAATTAAATGGCCGGCACAAAGTCAGCCAGGTTTCCTGCAGTACAAAAACATCTGGCTGTGCTTTGGAGACCATGAAGTCAAGGTCTGTGCGAGCTGAAATGACAGAGCAGCAATTCCAATGTAGTATCCGAAGCGACATTACGGAAAATTGATGGCCACCATTGCCGCCTCCAAAATGTCGTCTGTTTTGGGAACGCCTTGACGTTTCTTTGCTTTTTGTTTTGGGGAGGATTCTAGTGAATCCGCTGATGGAGATTCAGTTATTTTAAACGGAACTGTTTGATACTCCATGTCCGCTGAAGAGTTCACAGAATTGGCACTATAGGTTCGTTGGCAGGACTAATATTGGAGGACTGACGAAAATAGGGCTTTCGAGGTACGACTTTGGAGGAAATAGGATCACGTCCAGAGCAGGACTGAGGCGAAAAGTGCGCACTATTGGGGGAGAGGATGGCGAGTGCTGGCTGTGCTCTGGAAGTTCAGGAGACTGAACGGCTGTAGAGATGAAAATGGGTGGATGATTCCGGGAGACCAGACTCACCCAAAGGGTGCTGGTTGAGTGACCCAGCCAAATTTAGAACTGGACCCGCCGGTTCAGTCACTTTGTGCGGCTACGCCACACAATGCAGACACAGTCTGAGATACACGGGCTGTATCAGCTGCCTAGAGTTCTGTCTTGGCACGCACATACATTTTAGCCTGGCTTTTTTCTATTACAGACGCGATGGTTTCACCAAGGGATGAACCAACAAGAGTAGAGGCACAGGCAGCTATAGGCGGTATTCGCTGAAAAGTTTAGCGGTCAATTTCTTCGCTTGGCAACACTGGAAACGGCCACAGACATGGCCGATGCGCCACGGACACGGCGCGGCTTGGGCCACTGCGCCCGCACGCCGAAGAAAAAGACACCGGCGTGCGTCATCTGCTCCATTCGAATCCGATTCTAAACAGCGGCGTTAACAAAAATGTTCTAAACGGTGGCGTCAACAGAGATGTTATTAACGCACTCACATTGAACTCGAGGCAATACTTTGCGTTCGCTGAGGTAGAGTTTGTAATGTGAAACACAGTCACGTGTTTCACAGTCGTGTGTAGCATGGACAAGTACCGCCATCCAACGGAGCCCGACATAACAAGTGACGGCACACTGGAGGAGAAGAGGGGTGCCTGATCTGCGGGCCGTGCGCACAATGTCGCCTAGCAACAGACGCTTGGCCACAGATATGGTGCGCACACTTGGTTGCCTGCATGCATTCCACGCCATTGAATACCGGCTATAGACTGAGGCATAGCCGGACGATGTTTCTCTAACTACTGCCATCGCCTCACTCCGCGTGCACCAGCGTTTATCATTTCAAGGACCACATGAAAGGTAACTTGACAGATTCGGCGTCATTGTCTTCGGCGCGCCTATGGTCCCTAGAATATAAGGTACCGTAGCGCGCCTGTCGGTACACGACGACGACGATGAAGGCGGGAGCTCCTCATGCGGCGTAGGCTCACGTGAAAGCCTGGACGATATACCTGGCGGTTGCCGCAAGGCACGCGCTCCCGTGCGCTCGTTTTTGTAACAGCGGAGCTGTTGCTACCATGGCCGTTCCCCATTGCCGGAAAGAAATATCAAGAAAATGCCGAGTGCTCGTGAGCGTGTGCCTCGCGGCAACCGCAGAGTCCCCGGCACGTGCAGTCGCTGCAGTTTGTCTAAAATGCAGGAAAAAACATTAAGACGAATTCCAACAAACACGTTCCCAAATCCAGTACGATTAAATCATCTATTCCCCACACAATACTCCCCTGAGTGTGCTTTTTGCGGCAATTCAGGCACCCTCTACCACATCGTCTGGGAGTGCGACCGAAACCCCGACCTTCCCCCCATTCCCAACCCTTCCCGTGAGCAGTGGGAGAGCATGTTGCCCAGCTCGAGCCTCGACGACCAGATTGGTCTTGGTTGACCGAGCGGACAGAGCCAGGACAGCCCATGGACTTCCGGACTAGGAAGCCACCCCACAATTTATTTTTGCTCATTAAAGTTTCTTCTCTTTCTAAAAAAATAAAAAAAAATAAACCAGCAATAATGCTAAAGTTGAAAGACACCGTGCTTGGGAAAGTCCACCGCGGCCGCCGCATTCTCTAAAAGCCATTATAAATAATTGGAGACATGGCTACGAATGTGCCACTCCTTCCCGAGACGACTTGCAGATCCTGCCATCGCAGCTGGTGGTGACTAAGAGCTGGTGGAAGTCTACAATGCCGAGGATGACTTTGCATCCACCATTCGCTGCGAAGATGATGACGACCTCTTTGGCGCATATGACGATGATTACTAGCACCGCAACTATGCCAATAAACAATGATACTGAAACTTAACTGTGTGTCCGGCAATGCTCACCTACAACAGCTTTGCCATTCGTCTTGTGCGTGAGTGCAAGCTTCGGTGAACTTTTTCTTGCTAAAGCCACTGTGCGAAGGTCGTGCCCGGCGCCTCACGCCAGGGACGCCGGGAAGTTGCCGCAAGGCACGTGCTCACGTGCGATAGGGGTTTTCTGTCTACGCTGGACAGATTTTTGTAATCTGTTCTGCTCTGTTGTTAAAAACGTGTCTCTTAGCTAGCGAGCAACTTTGACGAACAATCACTAATCCTAATAGAATCAGCATTCTGAACCACACGCTGCCGTTCAAGTAGCACCGTCCGAGATGATTACACAGGTGTTGTGGCATTTTTGTTCCGCTTGTCGCTCCTGGGCATAGTTCTCACAACGCTCGTCGTCTTTCAATACTGCCACCCCGACTACCTCTTCCAGCCACCATACCCAGCATACATCCGTGGTGTGCGCATATTTCACTGTACTTGCTGGTGCATTCAAGTGCTCCTGTTGCACACTTTCCAGCACATTCTTTGGGTACGAGCTGGCAGAGGGTCCACCACTCTGAGCCTACAGTGAACTGCTGCGGCAGCAGCCGGTATTTGCGGAAAGCAGCATGTCACCTGGTGGTTTTGTGCGAAACCTAGGATGCTCCTTCCCTTAGCGGTCGTGGACGAGCGGCTGGCACCCAGCGACATTTTGGGCCAAGGAGCAGCAGCACCCTCTCAAAAAGCCGTGATTAAGGCAAATGAAACGCTGTAATAAGTCAATAAACCGACAATGCATCACTGGGTACGATTCTCGCTTGTGCGACATTTTATCCAGCCAAAAATCTTATGTGCCCCCCTGAGGCAAAAAATTTGGCATGTTGAACAGTGGATGGCCCCAAAATTTCATGTGTGCATGGAACATAGGTGCTGGAGGGATGAAGAACACAGCAGAAAAATGGGACACATGTGCTTCTTGCCGCGTCCTCTATCCCACCCAGCAATTTTTATCGCAACGAAAAACCAACTCGCCCAACATGGCTTTCAAATGCAAGCAGGCCAAGAGAAAAAGCAAAAAATTAGACCCAGTTCCATCCAGTGTGAAATCTGATATAACAATGGAGTTGTGGATCCCGAACATCAACGGTACTCGTGTGAAAAGGCAGCGCCGTCGCCGCGGAAATTCTACAGTTCGCACAAGGGAATGGCCGCTGAATGTCAGCAGTAGCTGGTTCCCTCCTAGAACCCTGCCTGCAAGACCACTGTGCCCTCTATCGGTTGGTCTGGGTACAGGCTTCTGCAAGGCCACCTGCGTGACGCAAGACCTACAGCAGACTTGCGAAACGGCTCACCTACAACAGCAAAATGAGCCCGAGCATCTAGTAGCTCCACGAAGCACACACTCCTCATGGCTGTGCAGGGGCATGAGAAGCTGTCAGTTCACCTAGTGTCAGTCGCAGCAGTCATTTTTCTATGCATAGAGGAGAGACCTAAAGTACCACAATTGGAACCTACCATTTACTGACCTTGCAGTGTGGGGCTCTGTTGGCAAGATTACCTCATTTACTACGAAAGACGCCACTTGAGTGAAACTTCAGTGCCCCAGTTGGCAGCCTTTTTTAAAAACTGTGCGTGGAGTCCCTGCAACCAACTGGTGTCTCAAAATGTGTTTGGCAAGCAGCCATACTGGCCACACAACTGAACGAAAAGGCATTCACCAAGAACACGAGAATGCTTCGCATTTTAAAACTGTCCCAAGGCTTGCAGTCTACTCTTTGAGGCGATTAGACCAACAGCTCATGCTTTCCTTAGAGACGTGTTCCCCGGTCTCTTGCACCCACTTACCAGCCTGCGAACATGCAGGGCAGTGTCTTGTCGCCCTCCACTGAAGCACCCATGGGAAGTGTAGGGAGACTGTATGACACACTCCAACTTTCGATGCAATAAAATAGTCACACAAGGTTGAAGAAAGTAGCCTCGTTTATTTACAGCTTTGGGGAAAGGAGGAAGAACACAAGTCGCAGAACTCCAGGTTTGCAACGGAAGACCCCCCGCCCTCCCCTTCCACAAACACAATCTCGGGAGAGACCTGGGGAAACAATGCCAGATTACAGCAGCAGTCTTGCTGTTCGCATGCCAATGCTTCACAAACCACCAGCATAGCCTGTACATGCTTTAACATCCAGTTTTATCAAACAATTTTCTTTTTCAGTAAACCGTACAGCACCCTATTGGGACGGGGGAAGAGGGGGGGGGAACCACTGCAGACCTGAGCAGAGGCCAGGGATGATCCCGGGGTAATAAAATAAGTTATCACACAATCTCCCCGTTGTCGTTGGTTTCACGTGTCCTATACACTGGGAGTGGAAGGGTCATTAAAAACAAAGAGGAGGCAATCGAGGAAAATGTGTAGGGAGGTGCCCCCCCTCGCAGTCAAATTGTGCCTCCAGTGGCGGGCTCTAAAAAGAAGGGACCACTTGGCAACACATGGAAAAGAGATGATAAAAGCAACCAGCGTCTCGGAGCTCGCACCACTGTCATCGGAATGGGACCAGAGCAGCTCACATCGCAGCTATAACGGAAGAATAAAAACGCAGTTCCCAGCTTGAACCCCGGTGGCGGCTTTCCACCATGGTTAAAAAAACTGCAGAATGTGATACAACCACAATACTGTCTCTATGCGCCTTAAGGGTGAGAGTGCTATGCTGACCCGCAAACAAACATTTCTCGGCACTGAGGCGCTGGCGCAACGCCAAGCATGGACTTTATTACAACGCAACGATATATCCACAGTTTCAAAACCGTGTAACGTACCTTTACATTCTTGACGCGCCTTGATGTACAATTACTGAGGGGACGAACTTATTTAATGAAGTGGACAAGCATAAAAAGTCAACCGCAAGAAATCTACGCAGTTTATGCTGGGCACTTGTAATGAAAAGGGCACACAGTGTGGTGGTGCATATGTGCTTTGCCTTGAAACGGGAAAACAAGCGCGTGCGGCGCTCGTCAAAAACTAAAAAAACCCCTGAGCAACGCACAAGTTCCTCCCACCATTGTACGCATCACAACAGCCACTATCTACAACGTTTGAAACCACCCAGTGTACATCAACCGAGACGTAAAAGAAGAAGAAGAAGAAAAAAAAAAAAAGAGAAAAACCCACTGCAACTAACCGCCCCCCTCGTGGAGCCGCAATAATTACAGACGCTGTGCTCCAGTCCCATCCGACCAGTCCAGCTGGCGTACACAACTAAAACCACATACATCCTGTACAAGTTTTGTCACCTGAAAAACACCAACGTAACATGGGGTGGCACGAGGCAATATGCTTTTTCCCTTTCCCCATCCCCGCATGTAGTGGCAATAACTGCAGAACCGCGCACGCAACAGCGACAGCACCACGAAGACCTGGGGGCTTCATCCGTGCCGGCCGGTGCCAGCGAACGCAGGGTTCACAGTTTATGTACAGTATTTACAGAGGCATGCCACACATTCACACCCACAGGGAGACACATGCCGCAAGTAGTGTACAGAGAGGCTGGGAGACACCACGGGGGTGAGAGAGAGGGACTGCCGGTGTCGCTCGATCGGGGGCCCACTGAAACTCCGAAACCCCGTCCCCGCTTCCCAAACGTACTGTTCATGCAGCTCGTATAGCCGGCGCGAAAAAACGGAAAATGCGGGCGAAGAATGCAGCGCAGTCAAATCTTTGGCGTCAAACGTAGCTCAATTCTGCATCGCAAACACAAATGAACAGGTCCCGAGTGAACATTAAAAATTGGGGCTTCCAAATGCAGTAACAAGACAATGCATGACAGGGCATGTTAGCTAAATTTCAGCTACAAAACTGCTGCTTATGCTAGTGACCTACAGTTCCAAGACGTTAGAGAGTATAAAATGTGCACCAAGTTTCTGGTCGCGCTTGTGCATTGAACAAAGCATGCTAGAAAGAAAAAGGGGTGAACAACAAAGAATGTCCTGCATCGTTGAGTAACCAAGCACCACTGCAGCAAGGAGGACAGCCTGCCTCGTGAAATCCAAACTACAGAGTGCAGCGGCAAGCTAAAGCAGGCCCCCGTCCCTCTGTTCGAGCAACACCGACAGTCCACGGACAAAGACGTGTTGGGATATGCCAGCAGCTATGTATAGCTATGTACAAGATGGATGTGTGACACCAGACGGGTGAGAGCAGGGCCGGGTATGTGGTGGCGGCAAACACACACCCGCAACATGCAACATCGCAAAGAAACCGGCTGGGACGCTGCAAGCGAGGCAACACGAGGGACCGTACTCTTGCAGAACCGCCAAACCACGGCCAGGATGTGCATCTCTGGCTGAAAACGCTCGGCAGAGCGGCCACTCGTAACGGCTGCTGTCGGCTAATAGCGTGGCCACTGACGTGCACTCGAAGAATCGACGCAACTGCGGAGATGCCATTCGCCAGCATTTACAACCAGACATGCACAGCGTCCGGACAGATGCCGCTGCGTACTGCGCACGCATAAAGGACAAGGCTGCACACCCTACGTCCCTTTCAAATAGGCACAGCGAAGAAGCTATGTGCAAAAGGAGAAGAAGACAGGAGAAGCGACAACTGGGGACTAGTTTGGTTAACCGGGGGCCAGATGTGGTGGGATGGCGCACACTCTCGCAACTGTATGTACACGGAGACACCTGCACGGGTGGGGCCTCTGCCCCCTGCATGTTACCGGGGTCTACCACTGAAGACAGTGGCCAAGATCCTCAGCACTGTAAACAGTGTCCAAAGGGGCGCCTGGCTTCGAACCGGAAAATGAGGCAGCCACCCACAACTGCACGCAGGCAGAGCACTGAAGAGAGATGAGAGGTGTCCATGCTCTTGCCAGTCCATTTCCAACAGTGCCCAGATGAGGCGAGCCGCACTCCTGGCAAACAGGCTACTGCCACAGCAGCAGTCATTTAGAGTCTCCTGCGACGACACGTTTCCTCACACCAGTTGGAGGGCAGGCTGGGCAGCAAGGGTGACGCACACTGATGGCAGGAGCAGAGCAGGAAAAGAGAAGATGTGGGCAGGGGGAGGAGGAAGCTATGGTACAACACGAGCGCCCTGCACTGCGCAGGGGAAGGTGCGGGGCATCACCGGCCAACAACGTGGTCGTGGGCCTCCTCCCCTATGTACACGGCAGGCTTGCCAAGAAGCCGCCCTTCTGGATGGATGGACGACGCACTTCTGGGCCACCCTCCTCCCTGCGTCCCCCCGCACATGCGTATTCCAGGGAGGAGCTGGAGAGTCCCCACTCCCCGTCCACCGGAGCAGCCGGGTGTCTCACCGTTCCGAGCGTCCTCTCGCCCCGACGAGGTGCCCTGCGCAGCGTCACACACAACGCGCACCGTCGTCACACCTCGGCCCACCGGGGAGATGGGCTGTGCTTTTCCTGCAGAGCAGGAGGGGGCCACCGTTCCCGTCACTGGAGGTCAGTTTCGACACCGGGGTGGTTCATCCACCACTTTCCACCGTTCAACACCAGTCACGCACTTGTCGAGTCCAGTCTGACCACTGTGAAGTCGCCTAGCTGTGGTGGAAGTACCCCGGCGGGGGTCGATGTGCAGGTGGGAGGCCCGGGTGAGGGCGGTGGCGGTGGCGGTGCCCCACCCAGGAGCGCAGCTGGCAGCAGGGGTGGCCGCAGGGCTGTCAGCGGTGGGCCGAAGGGGCTCACCTGCACCGAGCAAAAGACACCGTGTCACATCCGCCCATACCCTCGCTGCTGCAATGCCTCGTCTACCACCCAACATGCGCGTGCGCACTGGTGCCCCCCACATGCACTGGTCTTCTCACATTACCACCTACACCCCTCACGCAACTGTTGATTGATTGTACGGTTTAATGCGCCGACGCAATGCAGGCGATGAGGTGCGCCGTAGTGGAGGGCTCTGGTTTAATTTTGACCACCTGGGAATCTTTAACGTGCGCCGAAATCTCGTACACATGGGCGTTTTTTTGCTTTTCGCCTCCATGAGAAAAGTCGCCGCCGTGGCGGGTTCGTGCAACTGTACTCTCCACTCAATTATATGCGCTCAGGGATAGCGGGTTCCAAGATCCCCTGCATCAGAATGATGTGCAAAACCAGAATGGTGCCGGTGACTCACTGCTTCTGGGAACAAAGCATGAAGGACTCAACAGCTCGCCCCACTTGCACAAACATTAAAAATGACCCAAAGCCACAGGAGGCAGCTATCTTTATGCACTGTACGGATGAAGCCACTGTACACCACTACCTCACCAGCTGCCATCCTTTCCTGCGGCTACGAAACAGCGTGCGCAGGAATGTCTGCAAGTGCTCAACAACTGGCATGTCTCCGCAGTGCTGAGTGAGTGACCTCTGTGCCAATCAAAGGCCACAACTCTCGCAGATAGCAAGAACCTTCATTTCTGCCACAGTAACCGGTGGAACCCCCATTTTGTTTACCCTCACAGTTTCAGGTACCCGAGATTCTTGGTTGTTACCCAACCTCAAGGCTCGTATCACTGGGCCCATTATAATTTCACGAAGCCAAAGACGACGCAAGGCGCTTCACGAAATAAAGTTCACTGAAGTAAACTTGTGCTCGGCACTGAACTTAAAGAAAACACATGCACCAAACAAGCAGTCACTGAAGTGACGTGCAAACACAAAACGCTGGTGAAAAGACGGCTGCAAAGCTTGTCCTGTGAGCATTTATCTTCAAACGTAATTCTTTACGGAACTGTTGAATCAGATCGAGAACACTGGTGATCAAACATTCAAGACTCGTGACGACCGGGTGCAACGCTCTTCCAATCAGATAGATAGCCTGTCTGGCATAGAAAACAAAGAGATGGGGACAAGTGCTTTGCTTCAAACATACACCAGACAGCCAGGTGCACTCTGACACTTGGAGGAAAAGAGAGAGAGAGAGAGAGAGAGAGAGAGAGAGAGAGAGAGAAGAGAGAGAGAGAGAGAGAGAGAGAGAGAGAGAGAGAGAGAGAGAGAGGCATGGTTCGATGCATCACAGAAGAGGGAGAAAAAACGGTGAGCTCTCATTCCCACCTGCATTGGTGGCACAGGCAAATATCCGTGGGCGTAGGGCAGTCCCATCGGAGGAGGCGCTGCCATCAGGGGCGGCTGCTGCGGCGGTGGTGGTGGTGGCACGGGGCCACTGCTGCTCTCAGGCCCTGCACGCACCACCCGCAAACACACACACAGAAGCTCACGGGGGGCTGCCCGGCAAAGTTGCGGGCACACGCACACGCATGCGATTCTGGCTGCAAAAGGCTCACACTGCCACGAGGTGCTGGTCAGGCTAGCCACAGTGCAAGAGTCGGATTGTCATGCACGGCACATTAAGAACTCTCCGAGGACGGGGCTCGCTTTCGAGTGCGGCACTCGGTCGCTTGGCCAGAGAGAGCTACCGCTACAGACCCTTCCTCCCCCAAGCGGAGGCGGCAGAAAAGGATGGGGGAGCGAGCTCACCCGCCGTGGCGGCCGGATGCCCGCTGCCCCGCTCGGTGTCCGAGTCGTCGTCCAGGAGCCCAAACTCCCGGCGCAGCCGCTGGCTCAGACGCTCGCGCTGGGGCCACGACTCGTCGTCCTCTGCGCCGCCACCTCGGGCCGCGGAGGGAGGAGGAGGGGGAGGCGGAGGGGGGGCACCTCCGGAGGGGACCCCGAGGAGGTCGGCTGCCCAAACGCACAGAAACGACAAGCGCAGTCAGAGCGAGCCTGGCGCAGAGGCAAGCAGCTTGCCACTAAGCCAGCAACCTGCCTGCGCGTTTGAACATTTGTCCAAGAGGACTGTGATTTGGCCGAGTTGGTGAACGTTCGTGATTAAAAATCAGCGTGAAAAAAAACCAGCACAAAAAAAAAAAAAAGGAACCGGTCCTGTCCTGTCCACTTCTCGTTCCTTTTTTTTTTTTTTTTTTGTGCGGTGTTTTCCTGCGCTGATTTTCAATCTTGAACATTAGTCGTTAGTTGGCACGGCCAGTGGTCGCACAGCACTAGGGAGACTCAACCACATTTCAAATCTCTGAGCTACATGCATGAGACTGGGTGAAGGTACAAGAATGGAGACTGTGCACTTTGTCGACATTGCGTCCCACAGGCTTGTGCATCCTCCCCGTGGTGAGAACTACATGTGGGCAGCAAGGAGACAAAGCTGGAGATGTGCATCTGAACGGATTGGACACTCGGCTATTACGTTCGTGGGGTAGAATTTCAAGCTTCAGGAGTTTTAGGCAGCGACCCTACCTGTGAGACGCACCGTGCATCCAGCCTCTGACCACATTATCCGCGATACAGCAGTGCCTACACGCAACAAGTTCAGAATTATTGGACCCAACTCGAAGCAGACAGCCCCTTACTCCTCTGTTGGCGCAACTTGGCCACTGAAGGACTGGAGCATCCGATGGCAGTAGTGAGCAGTGGCTACAGCAGCAGAATCTTAATCATACACATCGATCGTGGTAGCAAAAACAACACAGCAAAAGAAGACGCAAACTTATTCGCCTTACTTCCACAAGCCTCAAACGCCTAGAAAACGTGCCGACTCAGTGACTGCATAGCAGGGCTGCTCCATTGTAGGATTTTGTTACCCGCACAATAGTAAGTCAGTACACACTACCGCATGAGCCAAGTCTTCACGCAGCTCCTTTTTTATCCACAATACCGACTGCACCTAGCTTTCAGAGGTTTCCCGTATACAGCGTTATGCCTGCAATGTAGTTGCCGTCCAAGTGTCTCCGAGAAAACTTCCTTCCCACTTGTTTGCCGGCCGTTGCTCATTATTTCTTCTGGTTTTGTGCTGCCTTCGGCTCTATCCTTGGATCGTAGGATTTTAATGCGCCGACGCAACGCAGGCAATGAGGCGTGCCGTCGTGGAGGACTCAAGATTACCTCTGACCACCTGGGATATAACGCGCGCCGAAATCTCGTACACACGGGCACTTTTGGTTGGTCGGGAATCGAACCCGCGTCCTAGTTCTCAGCTTTAGTTAGCCACTGAGCCACCGCGGCAGGTTCGGCTCTGTCCTTACCCCAAGACCAGCCGAAGAGCTCAAGGTCAGTTTACCGTGAGGCAAACAGCCCTGCACCGATCGGGCAACGACCGACAACCCCTCGCACAGATCTTTCCTACCGAGGGGGGGATCCCACCCGAAAGCTGAACGCAGTGGAGGAGGAGGCGCTCACCCTTGACTGGCGGGCAGTGCCAGGGCGTCCTGCAGGCCGAGGGCAGCCAGGCTGGGCACCTGGCTGGCCGCAGGGGTGGCCATCGCAGAGGACAAGGAGGGCGGGTGTGAGGGCGGCGCAGAGGAGGTGGAGGCGGCTCCCCCCCTGGCCGTCTCGCGCATGCGCTGCCTGTACTCGGACAGGCTCACCTGCAAGGGGGGAGGAGGAACAGCACACCCGAGTGCCCCACTGCCCACTGGAACGAAAGGGCACGCACACACCGCCACTGCGTGCGCCATGCTGCTAAAAGGGCCATGAAGACAAAACACAGCTTCGCTCTATACAAAAGAACTAGCTTCTGGGAACTCGCCGAGCTCCATTCAAGCCACCAAAGACGCTTTTAACCCAAAGAAACACAAAAAGTACTGAAAATAAATGGCAGCATCTCCACTCCGCGGATAATGGCGAGGCTGCGGAGTATGGGGACTCGAAATGACATCCGATTTGCGCCCCGACCGTCATTCGATTTGAGCCGTGAGTTGCACCCTGATTATTCGCTAAATGAAACTGCAACTCACGGCCCAAATAGAATTTCGCTTGATTTTAGCTTGTGCGCACAGATGGACGTGGACGGGCATTCGGAGATCGTAAGGTACTCCGCACCGTTACAGGCGAGGGAGTAAGCCGTTTGACTCTCGGGTACTAGCTCACGGTCGTAGCCCAATGGGTAAGACGACTGACACTAACTCTGTCTGGTCTACCAGACACAGGCTCGAATCCTGCCGGTGCCTGTTCGATTTTTTGCGATTGTAAATGCTACGCGCACGGACGCGGACGGACATTGTGCGGTCCTAAGGTACTCCGCACCTAAAACTTCCAAATTCATGCAGCAGTGACGTCATGCAGGCCAGCACTAGAAACCTATCGACATCAGTGTGTTAACTGCACGTTAGTATTCGAGCGATACAACCAAGTGCAACTGGAGGGCCCACTAGAATCGTCCCATAACGTTTCTCGGCATAGTTCAGCAGCCGCCAATTGCACAAGCAAGATTCCGTGCCGTCGTGGAGAAGTCGCCCGAAAGTGTACGGGGAGTTGCCACGTTTTCACTAATACCTCACTTATTTGTTCGAAGATTGCGATAACATTGGCCTCACTTTTGATGGGGGCAAACCAGTCTTCCTAACAAATTGAACTTGTCTTCGTGGCCCCTTTAATGCTGGCCACACGGACTGAATGTGGCTGGACAGGGGTGGCACAGCACAAAACTGTCTTTGCAGAAGCAATGTTCAATCCCTCTGCACACACCACTGTATGCAGGCTCCGTCCACAACTTCGGACACTGATGATGCACTTCTCCCTTTCTCACAGCAGGTGCGATGGTGCCGCAGCACTTACTTGCCCTGTTTTCTCGCCCAGCCTACATTCCGGCCAACAGCGGCGTCTCGCCTACTCTGGCGGCGTACATTAGAAGGACGGTAAACTCAGTACCATCTAGTGTGAAATCTGCTGACAATGCAGCTGTAGCTCCCCTGTGTGAACTCTAACGTCACCGGGCGCTCGCCCGAGAAAGGCAGCGCCGCTGCCACGCAAATTGTACGGTTCGCGCAAAGCAATCGGCAGCTGGACGTCAGCAGCAGGAGGAGAGCAACCCGCCCCTGCGAGACGACTGCGCCCTCTAACCGTGGGTCTGGGAAAACTGCCCCTACCCCCGCGTGACGCACGACCTACAGCAGACGGATGAAAAGGCTCCACCTACAAAAGCTCCGCTGTTAACAATGCCGGCAAGTGAAACCAAAAAATTCCCCCTTCAATGACTAAGCACCCCCTTCTTGCAGTGCTTCACTTCAGGCAGGGTCTGAATGCTTTTTCTTATTTTATGCGATTCCCATCATACACATACCGCGAAGCCCCACCGCATTCAGTCAAGACCACACCGCCATGTTCCCACCAACATGCCACTCGCCAAAGCCCAGCCCACTCGCAAGCCATTTCACGATGCACGCAACAGCAGCTGCGCACAGGGCGCAACGCCACGAAAGGTGGCCAGTCCTCCTCCCCCGCTTCAGCTCGTGGCAGCCCCAACGGAAGACAGTCGGCCAATCACCCCCAAATCACAAGGCCCATGCAGATGGTGACGCCTCCCCCCTCTCACCCGTTCTCTCACTTTTGCCGGCTCCTGTTCCCCCGCTTGCACCTCCGACGGATTGCCTGTCCTGAGCTGCTGCTGCTGCTGCGGGCACCACCGAAGTTCAACCTACAACGCGATGTCACGCCTGAGGCTGTAGCCGCCAGGGGGTCAGGGCGCCAGGGAGACCCCTCCCCCACAACCCCTTTCTCTCATCCTCGAGGGGGAGTGCTTCCACCACCCCTCCGGAGAGCACAAAACTTGCCCCCGACCCCCAAAACAGTGCCTTTCTGCAGGCCAGGTTGCAGATGCGGAGAGAGGCAGAGGTGTGAGGAGAGACAGAGAGAGAGAGTACAGTGGTAGTGGCTGCCCAGAGCAAAATGAAGGCCCAGCGTTTTGTGACCCAGCCCAGTGATCCAACCTGTTCGGTACAGCCATGTAAATTTTCAGGAGGCACGGGGAGATCTAAGCGCAAAAGGATGGAGCAAGATGTACATGCAGGCATTTGGCATCTACATTTTTCTGCAGCATTCGGTTTCAAGCTGAACAGTTATCACAGAGCACATTCAGGGCTCTGAAATGCTTTCAAGAGGGACCTTGGTACCACTTTTTTGGTACCTCCACGCCACTTCCAGAAAATGCGATGACACTTAGAAAGTTAGGCTAACGTTAGGCTAACGAAAACCATTTTTTGTTTTAAAACTGGTGCAATTTAGTTTTGTCAGACCAATATCACGAACTGTAATAATGTCACACGATAAAATACCAATACAATCTTTCCCGCCACCATACTTATCTTCCTAGCAATGCAGGGAGCAAACATTTCGAAAGCGATCACAATTTGTAAAGAAATTGTTGTGAACAAAAAAAAAAGTGAAACAACATTCAGAACCAATTTTAATTATGATTGAAAACAGTTCCATTGTGGGAGATTACTTTTGTCTCAGGATGTTCCATCTCGTCTCATGAAAATAGACTGACTCGAATGCTTTCGCACAACGCCACTACTACATTAATACCCTATGAATGCCTGCCCTGTCATCCGACTGCTACCACGTCTCCCAGAAGAGCACGGTTTCCACAGAATCCCTCATGTCAAAACATTGCTGTGCAGTGTTTCACCCAGTCACGAGATTGCCGAGAGCCTTCAAGTTCTAGGAAAATGTGGGCAGCCTTCAACTTCTAGGAAATGGTAGAGAAGAATGTGGTCAGTAATTTGGTTACGAGCAGCATGGATGAGGGCTAGTGATCCCTAAGACAGAGTGAGATTTCAAGGCATGGAAGCAGTTATCAAGCAAGAGGGGACTCTTTTTAGTAAGGGCAATGCAAAAAGGAAGATGAACGACAGCCAGGATACTGTACAGTGCCATGCAAAAAAGAGGGCGGCACCCACCTTGCGCTTCTGCAGGCTGCTGGCCCTCCTGGCTGCGCCGGGCGAGAGCGGAGCCTGCGCTGCCCCCGACACAAAGGACGATGAAGACGACGAGTCCGACACATCCGGGCCGTCCGGTCGGCCCCAGTCCGCCCGTGGCTCTGGCTGCGGATCTGCTACTGCCTCAGCCACTGTACTGCCGGTCGAGTCACTCGCCCGCGCTGGCCGGCTGTCAGGCTCTTGTCGCAGCTGGGAAGGCAGGAATCGGAGGGAGAGCAGAGCTGCTGGGGACAGGCACCTCATTTCTGGCAAGCCAGAGCTGCCTTCCATTGCTTTTTTACTGTTCTTCTATCCGATGCACAAGAAGCAAATATGTTACGGGAAAAGCCTAGGCGGATTTCACTCCACGATTTTAACATGCACGGGCACCACTTGTCACGGCAGTACAAGCCGTTAGGGGTGCCAACCCAATCCAGCCGATTCTGTGAAGGCTTTTTTGTGCTACCAACATTGTGGAGAACAATGTTGAATAAAGTACACATCATATCATCTGAAACCACATTTCCGGGTAGGCACGCTGATGTTACAGTGGAACCCTGATAATACGACTTTCAACGAACTGTGCAAAAGTGTCGTATGATGGGGGTGCCACATGACCGGAATATGGGTAAATGCCGGCCTAGTAGACGGTTTCTCACGACAGGTGGGCTAAGAACTTATTTAAGCTACTACACTTAGCTCATTCTCGTGTAATTTGAGAGTCCCTAACTGAAATGTAACATGTCTAAAAATAAAATGGCTATTTTGTGCCTCCTCTCCACGGCGTCCGTCCCTCGCCATTTATAGCCTGCCAGTCCCGTGCGCTCCACTTGTCCGCTCTGCGTGATGGAACTGCCTACCGGTTTCTGAAAGGACGTCGCTGCCGACTCCTCGGATGGTGCCGGTGCATGCGGTGGCGGCCGCAGCTCGGCCGGCGGCCGCTCTTCCGCCGGCTCTCGTCGTCCTCGGGCTGGGGGCCCGGCAGGGGCTCGGGCAGCCGCAGGGTGGCCTTGGGGGGCCGCCCCTCCAGGGGCAGCCCCCGGCCGGCCAACTCCAGGGGCGAAGGCTGGCCGCTGGTGCGCGCTGGGGCAGCAGCCGGGGCCCCAGTGCCACCTCCGGGGGCGACGAGGGGGGCCCGTCCTCCCAGTCCACCGAGCCCTCGTCGTCCAGAGGGGTGGGAGGGTCGTCCAGCAGCGGGCTGCCTCCACCCTCCTCCTCGGGGGCACCACCCCCGCTGACGGCACAGACAAGGTCCGACACCCCCCGCGTCGGCTAATGGTGGCGCCGGGGCAAGGGGTGGCTCTGTCACAGTTTCGGCCATCGGATATTCCTGCGGCGGGGGTAAGCGACACCTTAGCAGTCTGCACACGTACAGTTAAGCCTCGTTACAAGAGAGAGTCAAGGAACGCAGGAAGCATGTCCCTCGTGACTAAGGTCTCTTGTATGCAACGTTGCTTACATGGTGAACATGTAAAAAACAATAAGACCACTCTTGTTCAAACGTCTGTTATAACCAAGCATTCCCCCTTAGGAGTGTCCCTTGTGACGAGTTTTCTTGTATTTCTGACTAGGGCACCCGTAGCAGTCGGTCACTACGAATCACAGCCCCTTGCCAGCACCCTGCACTACAAGCAGTTCACTGCCCCCAGCCAGGAGCTGGACAAACAACTGGCTTCTCCAGCGGACAAATGCACTGGTGTCTGTGCATTATTTTCGTCATCCTTGTCTTGACACTGATTTTCCTCATCATGCAACAGAACTGATGAGCTACGTTGACAGTTTAGTTAGTTTTATAAGGCAGCTGGACGCTCACTCAACTGGCGGCCGCCCAAAACACTCCGACCCCCTCAGAAGCCCTCCCCCCGTGAAGAGTGGTGCACTCACCGGGTGTTGTGGTGGTGGTGGCTGCGGCACCCAGCAGCACGTGCTCCCCCGGCATGGCCGTGGTGGGTGAGACGGGCGGGTGCGGGGGCGTGGCCGCCACTGCCACGGCCATCTGCTGCTGCTGCTGCTGCATCTGCATCTGTAGCTGCTGTGCCTGGGAGGCCAGCAGCAGCAGGGGCGTCTGGAAGGAGAGCAGCGTTGCGGCCGCCTCCCCCGTCGCTGGCGACAGGCCCCCTGCCAGGGAGTCCAGCGAGCCCCGGGACTCCCGCACCAGCCGACGCTTCTTCAGGGGAGTCACCAGGTCTGCAGGAGGAGGGACGGGGGAAGGGTCTCTCTCTCCTCTCTCTCTCTCGCTTTCCCCGAGTCACACATCAACAAACCAGTCACTTAAAAATGCGGACCTCTTCAGTTATCTCTCTGAGACAGGGTCAGTATCCCTTCTAAGCAACGAAACATCTGGTAGTGACCCTCTGACCTTCAAGCTCCCTCAAGTTCAAGAAAGTTCCCCGTGCGGTTTTGTGGCACTGAAAGAACAACCACGGGCCACACTAATCCCGCTGACCTAAATGAATTTGCCGTGCCAGTGGAAGTGCTCATGACCGCGCTTCGGTTGCTGGCTAGAGCAGACGTCCAACAGCCTTTAGAGAGAGCAGTGCATCCCAATTGCCGCCACGCAGAGAAATACCATATGTACGCGCGTAAGGAACCCGCTGGCGTAATGACGTAATTTCAACTGATTAATTGATTGTAGGGTTTAACGCGCTGACGCAACGCAGGTGATGAGGTGCGCCGTAGTGGAGGGCTCCGGATTAATTTTGACCACCTGGGGATCTTTAACGACAATTTAAACTTCTAAAAGTCTGTTTCAACTTTTTCCCACATGATGACCCCCTCCCCACCCCCAAAGTTCACGCCAAATTTTCTTAAAAAAAAAAAAAAAAAGTGGGTTTATTACGCGAGTAAACACGGTACTTTAAAACCCACTCTGGGGGGGGCAACTTTGGAGCGCCATGCAATTGAAGCTTCGCTTCTCGCTTCACGAAGATCCCCACCTACTATACGAGGGATTTGTCAACTAGCAACAGGGCTGCCCATTCTCGCAATTGATTTGTTGGCCCTGAAAAGAAGAAGCCTCTCCCCGACCACGACCCGAGCAGAACAGACCGGCAGTCGATGCCCCACGACCCACCTGCGCCTCCTCCCGAAGGTGGCGATGACACAGAGTGGCAGCTGTCCTCCCCTCCTGCTCCTCCGGACATGAGCATCGCATCTTCCGCTGGCAGCTCCGATGAGGCACCCTCCACTAGGTGGCTCTCGTCGGGTGCCTCCTCCGTCGACTCAAACATGGCCTGCCGCAGCCAGCGCTGGACAAGAAGAGGAAAGGAATACCAGTCGGGAACGCTATAGAATCTTTCAGGCAACGCTCCAACAGAAATGGTTCTCACGATTTAACACACAGGAACTCAATTGATGGACACACATCCAACCATCGAGCCCTTCACTCCCTTCACCTTCCCCCTCCCTTCCCATTGCACTCCCCGTCCTTCTCTTTTAGTCCCAGTGATTGATTGCACAGGTTAACGCGTCGACGCAACGCTAGACGGTGAGGCGCGCCGTAGTGGATTTCTCCGGATTAATTTTGACCGCCCGGGGATCCTTAAAAACATGTGGCGAAATCTCGTACAGACGGGTGTTTTTGCTTTCTGCCTCCATCAGAATACAATCCCAATGACAATTGTGTCATCACATGACGCCCTACCTCAGCGCTTACGGCTTCCCTCGCCATCGGCACCACACGACTCTTCCACGGTTGCGCTCCCGCCTCCTGAAAGAAGGGCTCGTGCAAGCAGGCACGGCCTCGTTAACGTTGAGAGATAACGTAATCCATTTCACAAGCAACGAGCAGCAGCCCAGTGGCCCCCGACAATCCGCGACATTTTGCAGTGGTGGGCTGAAGAAAAAAAGGGGCAACGGGCGTCGGGGCATTGTGGGTCCACCTGCCCAGTGAGTGGCAGCCCCAGTTACAAGGCCTCAACGCCTGCGGTCAATGCTCTTCAGCTGCCACCGAGTAGAATGTCACGGTACATTAAAGACACTCGCTTGTTGGCTGTCTTTGGGTCTCTCATTTGCTCACCCAAAACCGTTCCGAGAAGCTACTGGGCAGTGCAGAACTGCCGTCGCAATGGAAATTCTATGAGAAAATACCATACTGGAGTACCAATGCCACAGTTGGTGCACTGCGAACAGTCCACCGCCACTATCAACTGCTCTGGAGCTCAGCTCCTTTCATCATCGTCAAACCATCAAAGACAACGTTGCTCGGTCTTGGCAAGCACACAGAGGTTGCTTCGACCTCGACCAGTTCATGGCAACAAAGCCAATACAGTAAAACCTCGTCACAAGAGACACTCAAGGGACTCAAGAAATGTGTCCCTTGCAACCAAGGTCTCTTATATGCAATGTTGCTAACATGGCGGACCTATGAACACCAACCCAACCACTTTCATTCTTATAACCAAGTGTCTCTTGTAACGAGGTTTTACTGTACCACCAACCCTCAGCCGCCAAGATCCCTCATCTCGTTGGTGACAGTGCTGTGAGGCACTCCTTCTGAGCAGTCCAAAATGACTCGAGAGGATCTGTTCAGAGCCATTCAGCAATGCACATGCAGTTTGTTTACAGTTGAGGTGCGCCAGCCCCAGCCAGCCACTCCCCCCCCCCCCCCCCCATTGCCCACCTTCTTGGCCGATCCCCCCGTGTTGGGGGTGGAGCTGGAGCAGCTGTGGCGGCGCAGGTGGGCCGCCGAGATGCCCCCGCCGTCCCGGGTGCAGCGCACGTACACGGGGCCCTCGGCCCCCGCCCCGGAGGAAGAGGACGCCTGGCCGGAGGTGGCCGGGCCCCCCTCCTGCTGCTGCTCCGCCTTCTCGTGGAGCCAGCCCTGCATCAGGAACTGCACGGCCGGGGGAGAGAGGGGAGGAGGGGCGTCACCCCACAGAACGGGAAATAACCAGGCACAGGAGTGCGAAATCACAATGCTGGTGTCCAACTGCTGAAAGGCTGCTCCCATTTTATCAAAACATCATCAATATTTTCAAATTTGTGTGTCTTCCTTAGTATGCATTTAGACGCCCTGTTATCACCCCTCCCTAGGGCTATTCTCCACTCTGGCCACACTTTTTCTCGTGAAGCATACTCAAAACCATTTTTGCACTATCTCGGTGCTCGCACCCTATTTGTTTGAACGGCCCCCACCCTTTCCTTCTTTTTGTTTTTGCTGTGCTTGGAACAGCTCGGGTCAACATCTTCCGTTGCACTATTTGCTTTTATCTCCTTTCCTCAACAGTGTTGCTAAAGCAATGTTTTTTATTTGTTACTGTGAAAATAAATTCAATGGGTATTGAAAAGGACACTGATACTCAGTTATGTACTCATGTTCTGCCTCAAATATTCCTGTGGTTTCTCTTGCCAAAAATAATGCGGACATGTATGGTCCATGCCAGCATGTTCAGCAGTTCTGAACTGTCTTGCCTACCAATATTTTGCGTTCAAGAGAACTCTCCCGTTTTATCCATTGAGCCATTCGGCTGCAACACTGCATTTTCGACCTACCAAGTTAGCCGAAGTTTGCGCGCTAAAAGAGGGGACATGCACGGCAGGAGAGTACAAGAGGCACTTCCTCAAGAATATAGGCCATGACACTGAATGCAGCGTACGAAAAAGGAAGACGCGCAAGTGATGGGCACTTCTGTCTTGGCTTGAAACCACAAATAGTCTGCGGATAGTCTAATGATGCCCCATGTCATTAACTACACATGAAGAACGAACGCTGGACTGCTTCTCGGGGAGCCTGAGGAGAGTGAGAGACCATAGAGTTTCATACTAATATACACTAGAGGGAAATGTCGGCGCCATTGCCGCTAGCGACGTTCCTCGCCTACTTGGCTTACCTAGCCATATGGCTTCTTTTTTGTCTCGAAGCCAAAATGAACAAAAAAGGGTAACATTTTTTCCTTGTTCATCGTGCATGCAGCTTCTACATAATCACTGACAAATTAATCTTTGTGGAGGTTCAGTTTTATGATAACAAAACAAATTTGATGAGCCTTCTACAGTTATATTGCTCCTTTTTTGCAGCCAGAAACAACTTCTCAGCCTGTTCATGAGCCATGCCAAGGACAAGTGGAACGTTCCTGCCCCGTACATAACGGAACGCTCGCTGAAGCGCGGCTCCCATAGACAGTGGCGCCAGGTTTCCCTCTACTGTATATAAGTATGAAACTCGATGTGAGAGACTAAGTTGAAGACGCCCACAGTGTGTGCTACTACAGGACAGCTATGCCTCCTGTGTGACGAGGGAAGGAGAGGCCCCGTACCCGCTTGGACTTGGGCAGGGCGTACGACCGCTGTGAAGAGGAGGAGGCGTCCGGCTGCTGTCCCGGGGAGCAGCAACCCACCCCTGCCGGAGAGGACGCCCCACCCGCCCCCAGTGGGGAGGGCAGCAGGGCCTCGTAGGAGGAGGAGGCCGCCAGGGGCGGGTGGCCGCTGAGCTGCGGGGGCGGCGACGACGGGGGCAGGCCTGGCGGGAAGGCCACCCCCTCGGGGCAGCAGCCCATCCCTTCCAGGCCGCCCACCGTGGCCGCGGCCGCCAGCAGCAGCTCGGGCCCACCACTGTTGCTCCGCGTCCGGCGCCGGGACAGGGTGCTCCTCCGGCGCTTCCTGCAGGGGCACCACAGAAGGGGCCACGAGGGCACCGCCATTTTAACACGGAAGTGTTTTATTCCCGGATACGCGAAGATTTCGCTGACGTCATATCCGTCACGGAAGCGACGCCAGTACAACGAAGGAAGCGGCCTGTAAAGGGTGCACCCCTGCACACAGGGTCTTCTTGCGGGGAAGCAACCTTTAGTACTAAAAGAGTACGTTATACTTCGAGTTGTTCGTTTTCAAGTTTTATATTTTAACACGAAAGTGTTTTACGCTGGAATACACCAAGATTTCACTGCCGTCATATCCGTCACGGAAACGACGCGAGTACACCTTTGCAGAAGCGACATGCCAGCAGGATGTCGCTCGCCAAGCACACCCACAAGACAGTTGCTGACCCACAAATAATCCTCAGCTGCAGATTTCGCTGCACATTTCACTTTCATGTTTTACCAATTCCTATGACAGAGGAATCAACCACAGTTTTTTTCAGACACTAGTGACTGACTGCTGCTGCTGCAGTCGGGCATTCCTTTTTTACTTCTCCATTCGCGTTGCACGGATACCCGATGCCACGAATACCCGATCGCCGTCGACTCTGGCCGCCATTTCGAATACTGCAACCGGATGTTTACATGTTAGGGCAGCTTCAGGTAAAGCAATCGTCGCCGCTCTTGTTGTTTTTGACAGCGCCTCCGTTAACTCAAAACCAAAAGTGGTGCTGGCCTATTTTAATGCAGCTGGTGTGTTTATTGCATGTTTTTTTTTTTCTTTTAGACCACAGTTGATAGCGCAGGCCCATGCACGGCAACTGTAGTGCAGGCTTTCCTTCTGCTACGTATTCACGCTTCGCGCTCCCGATGTGCTTCCAAAGAAGCGCCTCTTTGTGATCCACAATTGTGGTTGTGCTGTATTTTCATGTCCTATTGTTCATGCCTCCAAAGTGCTCGCTTCTGAGTTGCGAGGCGCTGTCTAGACTTTACGTATGACTGCCATACAGCAATTCTAATGCAAGTAGATTTTTTTTCCCTTCAAATGTGCATTGCGCCCACTCCGGATGCAACTGAACTGCTGCGAATGAGAGTGAAAAAGTGCATTCTTTGGGTTGAGAAAGAATGGCATGACTCCTGAACATGCGAAGTAGCTTTTGTTTTTGCACAAAATGTAATAAAAAATCGAGGCCTGTAAAAAATTTTTTTTAAAATTTGATATTACATTTGAGATTCAAAAGTTACTACAGTAGAACCTCGCTGATGTTAAAAAAAAAAAAAGCGAGAGAAGAACATACTATTTGGAAAAATGTATGACTCAACACAGAAAAAAAAAAAAATAAAACACATAGAGCCAAACATCCCATTGAGAGCAAGACCTCCTTTTCTAAACATTGCAGACTTCTGTCCGCACTGGGATAGTCCTTTGCACGAAAGTAACTCCACACCCCTCCCAAGCTACGACCAGGACTTTGCGAGCGACTCCAGGCTGCACCCCAAAACTCTTAAAACCACAAAGAAAAGCCTGTCCCATATGCAACTGTTTTAATATGGACCTAGTTCCACCTTCTGAACTGTGCACTCGGTGCACATAATGCTTGAACTGCACACACCGGCTGCTTCTCTCCTTATTAAGGGGAGAGGGCGGCAGTGCCGAGCCTCCCAGTATCTGGACCACCCCTACTGGGCCGTAGCTACCCCAGCAACTGCAGCACAAACGGACTTGTCGCAAGCGGGCTGCCTCACCCCTTGCGGCTGGCCGCCCTCTGCTGCTGGTGGGCAGCAGCTGTGGCCGACCGGGAGCGCTGGTCCCCCTCTTCCGGCAGCCCCCTGCTGGACTCGGCCTCCGGCGGCAGCGTGGTGGCCGTGGGGGTGGGGGTGGCCAGCTGCAGCGGCGGAGGCGGCAGCGCCTGCGAGCCGTCCTCGGAGTGCTCCTCCGAGTGCTCCAGCTTCACCGCGGTGGTGGTGGCGGTGGTGGCGGAGGCCTCGTCCGGGTGGGCGTGCCGGTGGTGGTGCTGCTGGGCCATGCGCTCCAGGGCCTGCTGCCGCCGCTTCTCCGTCCGCTCCATCTTCTCAAAGGCACGCATGATGGCGTCGATCTTGCGCTCCTCCCGCGTCTGCACACACGGGCCGAGAGAGAGCACTCGTCAGGGAGGCTGGAGATGCCCGGCCACAACCCCTGCCCAGCTGGAGGCCAGGGCTTCACCCCTACCACCCTCACACACTCTGGGCTTGGTACAGTGGTACTCGGTTAGCGGTACAAGCAAAACAAGGTGCAAGCAAGGGCACACGGATGCACGCCCCCGAAGACAGGTTGCGCCTTCCGATTCGACACACAAACAGTGCCCTGCTGCCGCCCTGCGGGAGCAGTGCTCCCCCACTCACCATCTTGCGCCTGCGGGCGCCCTGGGCAGGTCCTGGCGGATCCCCGTCGGGGTCGTCCCCATCATTGCCTCCTGGCAGCATGCCCTCGGGGCCCCCCCTGGAGTCGGGGGACGCCAGCTGCGAGGGGCTGCCATCCTGCAGCCACGCAGAGGGGGGGAGAGAGGGAGGAGGACACGTCAGCCACACAGTCTCTCGCGCTCACACAAGCAAGACCATCCCGCGCGGCTCGTGCCAAGCAGGCCAATGCCACCTAGTGGAAGCCATGCACACTACAGTTTGCACTCATTACAATGAAGAAAAAAAAAAACCTGTCTGAGGTCTGCAGTATTCAAACGGAGGAGAAGGGGGGCGCTGCTTCCCTTCTCTCTATGCCCCACACTTTCCTTTCTGTGCACAGATGGGGCCCAGACAGCACCACCCAACTGGAATAACAAGTGGGAGGCCCCTTCGACATAATAAGTACACCCCCTCACCATAGACTGAACTCCTTGCCTTCCTCCCCCCAGAAAACATGCTCTGCAGTGAATCTTCCCCACCAACGGTCATGAAGTGACTGTCACAGTGAAGGGACAGAGCAACCGGCACTCGCAATTCAACCACCACACCACTGAAAGTGTGCCTATCCCCTCCACCGTACGAAGCAAGAGCCAGCTTTTGATGCGGGCCAAAGCCAGTCTCTGCCACTTTGGTGCTCATTCGTTCCCTCACTCCGCAGGGCAACTACTGCGCACACTGCTCCCCCCACGCCCTCGTGGAGAGGGAAGAAATCCACCCACCGGGTGGTCGTTGGAAGAAGTGGTGGCCTCGGCGCACACAGTCGGCTGGTTCTCGTCCTTGGTGTTGTCCAGGGAGGTGGGCCCGCTCGTCGTCACCTCCTCCTCCTCCTCCACCTCGTCCTCGTCGGCCGGCACAGCAGCAGGGGGCATCGCGAGGCCGGAGGTGCAGGAGGACAACGAACGGGTGGGCAGCGGTGGCGACGGCTGCTCCACGGCCGGCGGCGCTGCCACCACCACCACCTCATCCTTGACCTCCGCCTTGACCTCGGGGACCACAGGGGGCAGGACGCCGTGGCTGCCGCTGCCACTGCTCATGCGGCGGCCACGCCGCTTCCGCTCCGGCCTGCGGAGGGGGCGAGATGCAGACCTCTGTGAAGCCCTCGGGGAAATTACACGGACACTCAAGTGACTTGTAAAAATTGGGGGATTGCACAAATTGAAGTCTGGAGTGCCTAGGCCACGCTTCGACCACTCTCGGTGCGTTTACGCAACTTTCGTAGAAAAATCAATCCGAAAGGGCTGCCCTCCTCTCTGCATCCTCCTTGTTGATTTCCTCTGGTGTTAGTGTGCGGCCCGCCGACCCTCGCACAGAATCAGTTAGCTGGCTGCCGTCAGGTTGTTGCAATTCGTTCGCTCAGTTGACACTAAGCCACGAAATGATTTATGCCTTCAGTTTTGTTAGTTTACAGACTGTATCAAGCTTAAGGAAGTCTATGAAGTCCAAGTAGCTCCACACAAGCGCACATGTGACTCTTCACTGACTGGCACGCCACTAGAAAAATCCAAGGCAAATTAAAGGCGGGAGAAGAGTCAGCGAAGTTAGAAATATAGGTACTAAGAGTCAGCGAAGACCACATTGAAAGAATACAAAGTGAAGTTCCTTGGTTTCGTAATGTGCATCACATTAGAGTTCAACGATCCTACCTGCTAGCTGTCACTCTTTCAGGCTGCCATGTGCTATCACCTATAGAACTGTGCAGTGGTACGGAACTGTGTTCCTTACTACTTGTCACTGTCTTTGGAAAGAGTCCAGATGAGATTTGTTCGAATCTACTATGATGGTTGTGGCGTGGGTCACACTCAGGCAATTCTCCACATGCGCCTGTCCTCTGTACTGCATTGGCAGGCAAGACACAAAGGCAACTGAACACAAACCTCCCACGGGGTTTATTCTCAAAACCACCCAAACACTCCAGTCTTCAACATCCTCAACAGGTGCCACGTTGCTTGGGCGGCTGGAGTCGTTCAACCCCGGTGCTACACGTGGACAATCGCTCGGCTGCCGCACGCCGGCGATGTCCGGATCCAGTCTCTTCCGTGATGGTGCATCTCTCGAGCTCACCGCTCCCGTGCGCCCAACTGAACCCCGCTGTCGTCAATGAAGAGCCACGCCATCTTTCTGGAGTGTCTCAGGTGCATAGTCTGCTATCCGCGTACCAAGTCGAGATCGTGGGTTTTCCGCAGTTCCCACACTGATCATTTGCCAGGAGAATATGTTACACATGACAGAATACTTTACCACATTGAATTAGGCACACTGAGTGGCAGAACAACCCTCCTCGATATGTGCCTTCTCCAACCGTCCCGACTTGCACGCTCCCGTCAACTATCATATCCCTGTACGATGTCGTTCCTCGCCACAGTTTCCCCCTGCTGTTAATAGTAAAACTTCTGTCTTTAGAGCACCTGACAGTTAAAGCCCTTCTCCGAGCTATAAAACGGACGTGTCGAAAGCCCGAGTGTATTCTTTGGTGTTGTTGAGTCTTGTGTTCGCTGTGTGGTGTTTTCTCCATTGTTAAAATTTTCTTTTATTTGTCTTTTTTCTCTGTTGTACATATCGATCTTCACTCTATTTCTTTAGTGCACCACGCCTAAGACATCATGCTGTTTATGGGCACTAATAATCAAAGAAAAACAGCAAATACAGTGATTATTTCCTTTGCATTCCCCTCGAAGGCAGAAATCTCCATTCCCACCTGCCCACTAAATTGGTGCCTGAAGGCTTGCCCCTTCTGTGAACAATTTTTGTACGGAGGCATGCAAGCACTGGACACGCTCACAGTATTGCAACATTAGCCAAACACAATGGCCAAGACATTTTCAACCTTCAACATTGCACAAGCGGGGGGACCAAGTTCCTGCCCGAATGCCAACACCTGGTTCCTCCAGGCTGGCGGTCTGAAGAAGAGAGAGAGAAGTGTGGAGCAGCCACTCACGGCGTGTTGGAAGTGGCCCGGCGCCCTTTCCTGTTGAGCCGGCAGTCGTCCTGACCACAGGCACACGTCACACGGTGGATGCTGCACACACGAGGAGGACAACCGGCTTTGGATCGGGGAAGGGAAGCAGGCACGATGTTTGCTCCCCCCAAGCAAGCTTGAAACAAGCTACCGGTGCACAAAGACATCACTTGTGGAGACACACTTATTGGCACAAAAGGAGAGAAGGGACAGACACGCACATACAACTGTGCCACTGTTTGTTCTAGCACCCACGTGGTGTGCACCAGCAAGTTATATCCCAGTCAGAGCGCCAGGTTGCCAAACTCGCACTTAACATACAAGCACTCTCATTTTCATCGGGACCCCACTGAACTTTTCCCAAGTCGACGCACCACATACGCTGCTGAAAGTTAGAATCGCAACAAAAAAGGCAACCTCCTTGGGGCATAATGTCATGGGACATTTGGATGACTTGACAGCTTGCCGTTAAAAGGACGAGAAAGAGAACCAGATAACTGGCCCAAAGGCAGGCCGGCTGGAGATGACCAAAAGAAGGATCTCCTTTCCAGCCTCTACATCTCCACTGTAAATACACTGAAAATATACCATTTAATTAATTGCATCCTACCATGTTAGGTTTACAGTTTTCAAAAAAATCACAGCCTATACTGCTCACTTTTTTCCCCTGGCTCACTGTGTTGCCACGGATAATTCACAGAGACGTTGCTGAACTGTAGTTAATACCGCGCAATTTACTTTTTCACGATGCTTGTGCACACGCCTGCTTTACGCCACAGACACAGGTGCACCCTTTCCCGGCAGCAGCGCCACGCAGCACTGACCAGCGTCGGTAGTCGAAGTCGAAGGGGATGGTGATCTCGGTGCCGGGCGCCATGTCCCGGCTGGCCACCAGGTAGAGCCGCAGCAGGCCCCCCTGCAGCGTGTGCAGCACACGGGCCGAGGGGCGGCACGAGCGGCGCACAAAGCGTGCTTCGTTGCCGTACGCCCGCCCGTCCACGCACACCCACTCCTTCTGGGACCCCTCCTCCTCCTCCCGCTCCTCCTCCTCCTCCTCCTTGATCCCTGTCCGACTGCCACCGGAGAGGCCCTTGTAGAACAGCACGTACGGGTACAACCTGGGACGATGCGTCACGGGGGCCAGAGAGGGGGGAAAAGAAAGGGGCGGGAAATTCAAAATAGGAGGAACTGGAGACTGGCAGTCGTGCGCTTCTACTCCAACCCCTTCAATGACAGTGGTAGCTGCTGCCAGTGAGTTCCAACAGGGCAAACGCGCCAGCAGCCCCTGTCAGAACCCCACAAGGCCACCTCATAGGCAGTGTGTGAATCAACATCTGGAGGGCACCACCTTTCAAATTGCACGACAGCCATCTACAGACAATACGGCCGAGAAGAGCTAGCTCGCCGATTCTTCCCTACTATTGCTGTTATTCCTTCTTTTCACTGAGGCCCACTTTCCCCTTTGAAAAGCCGTGATCTTGTGGCTCGAATGCCCATGTCCTACGTCCCTAAAAAGCGTGATGCACCGCTCCCTCGAAAGAGAAGGGACGCACTGACCTCTTCTGGAAGACGGGGTTCTGCAGGCGGAACTGGCCGGCCGACAGGACCTTGCCCCGCACCTCGAGCAGTGGCTGGTGGGCAGCCACTGGGCGGCTGGCCACCAGGCGGCGGCCACCCCTGCCCCCACCCGGGTGGGCCCCCCGGCCCTTGGGGGAGGAGGGGCACTCCTCCAGCCGCCAGGCACCCTCCCAGCCCGGACGGAGGACCTCCCGCAACAGCTCCTCCTGTGAAAGGGGGGGAATACAGCGGGAGCGTTCTGGGCACACGGTTAAGGAGCCCCCCTAACTTGCAATGACATTTCTAGCCCTGTGCAAACAGCGATTCCTGCTTCCAAAGCAAGTAGATGGCTTTGTAATTCGCTCATGGGGGAGGCAACAGGCATTGCTTATAGAGGATGCAACTTTCAATTTCCGAAAAAGGACCACGACATCGTTCGGCTTCTAAGTTTCTATTCCGTGCATTTGAAATCTAATTTGAAACTTTGAAATTTGAAACTTCGTATCTAAGCGACGCGACCGATGAATGGGACATTCGTGAAATTGGCTGCAGTTACTGATGGTTCTTTTCCCCCCCATTCCATCGGTGAATGGAATAAGCTACCAAGTAATATTGTTGACTGTACACCTGATGCTCTATTCCACACGTTTTTTGTCACACAGCAGTGACACTGCTCTGTACACCTGACGTGCTTTTGTGCCGATTTGTGTTCTACACCTCCTCTCGTTTTTTTCCCACATTACGAATTATATACTTGTGTATACCCCCTGCTGTAAGCCTATTGTTGTAGCAGGTAATGTGAATAAATAACTAAATAAATAAATAAATGGGTCTCCCTCTGAAAACCGTCGCAAAGACGCCTTACAGAGGAAAAAAAAGACGGCTCCAATTCACACTGTAAAGGTGGTTGGAAGCAAAGCTTAAACGACACTCCGCAACAATTGCCCATGCGCCATCGCTTGAATTCACACACGTGGCTCTACAAAGAGTGAACGGAGAGATTCTGCCAGCCGTTACTTGGAATTCGCGGGGGCGGCGTCCCGAACGCAGAAAGCGTCGGCCACGGCCGGCTAGAGCAGCGAGGCAGCCGCTGTAGCCCGGCCGTGACTCGGGAGAAAGAAATAGAGAGGAGCGTCTATTGAAGGGTGAGACAGCGGAACCTAGCCATCCAGATATGCTAGCTTGAAGCTACACCACTGCGTGGCACAAGCACAGACACCGAAACAATTTGGCATGTGAGCTTAGAGATTCCAATTTATGCGATTAAACTAGTTAGTTTAGTAAGTTTGAGAATTGCAAGGAAAGCTGAGGGAACTTTTATAGTCGCTATTTATCAGGACCAGTTTGCTACTTTTGCCTTTTGTAGTACCGTCTTAAAACACAACCGAATTGGTATTTGCCAATTTAGAAAACGGAGTCCCATTCGTGGCAAGCAGTGCGCAAAAGGTAGCGTTTCTCTAGCGCCAGATGTCTGTATGTGGTCTCTACGTTTTGTTTTCCCTGCCCTGCAAACCAATCCTTCATGTATCTTTGCTGTACGAACACCTAATTTCGCAGGGTATGGGGTTACCAGGAGGTGCTGTCGAACAAGTTAAGCTGTTTGAAAGAAGCGCGCAATAGACTCGAAGCTGCACCAAAACAGGCCCGAAACAACCGTTGCTAAAGCAGACAACAAAGCCGTACCGCCGATGCGCCCACCGGCAAGCAGGCACCTGGGTAAATTTGCCGTGCCATCTACAGTGTGCTCCTCTTGTGATTCATCCTAAAGGGCACCCTTTACTTGTGAGGCTCACATGATCCGTAGGCTCATTGGGGCCCACAAGGATTAGATCTGCAGACACATACTTGTCAAAAACATTCTGAGACCTGTGTAATCTCTTGGATGCAGGCCACAGATTCATCTTCAAGGCAGTTTTCCCCAGTACCTTCCATATAGGGCCCCTCTTCCATCTTGCCTCTTCTAAATAGTGACCTCAGCTAAGTCTATTGTAACTGTGTCCCTTGTATGAAATGTTGCGAACGCGGTGAACACAGGAAAACCAACCAAACCATTTTCAAATGTCTGCTGTAACGAGTTTTCATTGCAGTTACCAGGAGGCTGAAAGCAGTGCGAATGAGGCACTCTGACGATGGCTGCACAGCCGATGATGAGAAGTGCTAAGGGAGACCTACTCTAATTTCGCCTGCCACCTACTTGGCTCCCCACCCGTGACCCCAAGCAAAGCGGCGGGGCAGCGGCCAGTCTGCACCGGAGCTTGGCCCGAGGTCACAGGTTGCAAGGACTGCCGGCCATACGGTTGCCGTACATTGAGGTCAAATGCGACGGCAACCGCGGGGAACGGCATGACCAACATCGGCACAATAATCAGGACAACAATACCGTACGGCTAGTATAATGGCAGAGGCATCTTGTAGCCAATATATGCAAAGACAACTAACCATGCTCCAAACTGTCCTCAGTACTGGTATGCGTTCAATCAGGCCTAGGGGAATTTAAGCTCTTAAAGTCATAGGAATCACCATGGCCAGATATAACTTTCCCATTCCGATTCTTCTTTTGCCATCTGTACAACACTGGCTCCTGGCAACATGGGGCGTACCTGGTGATAAAAATAAACCAGAAATCTCAAAGCTCTGTATCAAGCAGATGCTTTGAATGGCAATACCATGGTGACCGTGCTCAATGAGACCATTTAAAATGGTGGGATTTGCAGGAGTGCACAGGACATCAACCCCCACCCTGCCCCAGGGTGGTCAGAGCCCACCTTCACAGCGTCTCGTCAACAAGAATGCTTACCCAAGTTCATCTACTCGATGTGGCTGGATTCATCTAAATGACAGTGCTACGAATGATGGTGGCATCAAAGCTTACAAACAGAGAAACAAGAGGAGAAAAAAACCCTCCCAGGTGTCCTTAGCTATCGCCTAAGCAGTGGAAAGATGCCCAGGCTTGCATACACTGTCTGGCCTCTCTGGGGCAGCCAAAGTCAAAACGGGGCTGTGCGCACGCCCTAACGAGAGACACAAGGAAAGCTCTTGTTCCAGCAGTTTTCCTTCAGGATGAGGATACCTGTGGGCATTCCATCAGCCAGGAGCACGGGTCTTGGGCCCACCGCCAATTAATGACTCCTTGGCACAAGGCTTGTATGCTTTCCAGCATGCTGCCAGGCCTCTTGTGGTCAAGTGGTATTTTTTTTTTGCATGTTTCCCGTCCAATTTCTGGGTAGACTTTTGGCCCCACTTCTGTAAAGACGTTCAAGGGCACCTCCGTATGAGGCATACCAAGGGACTCGTGTAACGAACCTGCCCCCACTTTTTTTCTTGAGAATTTGCTTTCTTGTTACCTCGAATAAAAAAATGCAGTGCAAATAGAAAAGGTAGTGCTCAATACATTTGCATCTTGGTGTAATGCTGATGCCATGATGATCACAGTTACCTGATATCAGCCACAGCACTCGGCAGAAACAGATAAAAAAGAATTCGAAGAAACTGCTGCACAGCCCTGGAACGATTCGTGGCTGCTATAAGTTCACCCACCAGGTGCCGCTACCCTCTCCTTTGCCATCGCAGCTACGAAGCCTCGCAGCCCTCATTCGTTTTCATTGCTACATTAGCTGGTCCCTCGCCCGCACTTACTGCAACGGGTCGTTTCACCTCCTATGTTCTTGCTCCGTGTTTCGACGCAACTTTTTCGAGGGCGTTCGAGGGCACCTCCGCATGGAACATACAAGGCTCTCTCTCGCCTCATAAAGAAAAGAAGCAGCACCCCCCCCTCCCCGAGTACTCACGTGCTGCTCCTGCAGGCTGGAGGCGAGCAGCTGCACCTCGGGGCTGTACTGGTTGGTGGGGGCGCGCTCGTAGCTCAGGGCAGCCCCGTCCCCGTCGGGCCCCGCCCAGTTGCACGAGCCCCCTCTCCTCCAGGGGTCCCCCACGGCCACCTCCTCCCCCTCGGCCGACGAGGGGGGCAGCTCCGTGGTCAGGACGCGGCCCCCGCCCCGACCAGAGGAGGACGACGACCGCTTCACCTGCCAGGAAAGCAGCTGACAAGTCCAGGCCGTCACATGAGCTCTGCACATGCCAGTGGCCAACATCACACACACCCTAATACATGTTTTGAAACACAAAACTTTAAAACGAAAGCAGTTACACATTTCTACATGCAGCAACCAGTTAACAAACTTGTTGCACAGTGACAAGAAGAGCAAAAGTGTAAATACGAATGGAAGAAACACTGGCATGACATAGTCTAGTTTCTTGCGACGTCATTTGTGCAACGTTTACATCTCTTATGAGATAATTGGTCGAACGAAAATTAGGAAATATGAAAAAATAGGAATATAAAATAATTATGGCAAATGGTAAACTGTAACGCCCTGCATTTCCAAAATAATGCAGATTTTGGAAACGTTCCACCTGTAGTTATAATAGCGTAAATGGAATAATTGGTGGGACAGGATTTAGAAAACCAAAATATTTGGCTGGAAAAAGCTCACACTCAAGCATGCAGCAGAAGAAGGCGACGCATTAGTGGATAATTCTCTGCATTTCTGCGGAATTTTTTTGCCGAGGACGGTACGTTCTGCTTGATGCAGGGCAAACAGGTCCTCACCCCACTACAAAGGCCAACAAGCGATGGCGTGTGTAATGATCTGCTGGTGATGTGTCCTGTCAACCTGCCCCACCACTCCGTGTCACCGCTACCGCAACCGCGTTCCATTTCGGGAAGAATGGACACTTCGATGTGCTTCTACACTGGTTCTCCCGACATCCGCTCAAGAGCGCGTGCACAGGACATGCCAACCACGCGACTGCCACCACGGTGAGTGGTGGTGTGCCAGAGCTGCGCCTGCGGTGCGCCAGCACAGCAACTTGCCACTACTTGGTGCGTTCATCCTTTAGTTTGACACAAAGGGGCCACGACACAGCAGAGACTCCACCCCACAAGACGCACTCACCATGCCTTTTAACTTGACTTTCTTCCGTTCAATCTTCTCCTTCATGGTCTTCTGCAAGGAGGGCACAGAGAGAAGCACCGTGTCAGTACACACGCCGGTAATTAAATGGAAAAGCAAACTGTTCATTGGCTACTACGAACCCCACAGTTCATTGGCCAACTTGGACTTCTCACAAATTTCACTGCCACAAATTTTCAGCGCCAACTCAAACGACGACACATATGTGGTTCAAACCGAAAGAATGGAGGATTTAATGAGAATTAAAGTTTTGATCCCAACTTGCCTCTTGGTTCAATTACCTCTCAATCTCATGGGGAACTTGCTTGGCACTGTACTGCCAGCAGGCATGCCCTCTCTGAGCTACTCAGCTTGCATATATTTCGTTTCTCTGTCGTAAAGTCGCCTTATTGCTTCCTAAGACTTCACGCACTTTCCACACACACACCTTATTGGATGACCAAACTTGTTTATGGAGGAAATGCACAACGAATTCAGCCTGCAATTTCGACTCTGGTGTAGGCTATTGATTCGTTGATTGATTGTGGTGTTCAACACACCAAAGCTACACCTAGGCTTTGAGGCATGCTGAAGTGGAAGGCTCCGGTGGATTAATTTTGACCACACAGGGATTTTCAACGTTTGCCGAAATCTCAACGCACAGGCGCTTCCCTTCTCGCCTCCATCACCAGAGCAGCCACCCGAATCAAATCCGCGTGTCCTTGGGCTCAGCGGCACGATGCCTTAGCCTCCAGGGGTCTCAAACTCGCATCAATGAGCGGGCCGCAGTCACAAAATTTAGTACCGCAAGGACCGGGACAGCGAATAAAGTTCAAACAAAAGGGGGGGGGGGGGTAACAAAATGTCAGGCTAACGCTGCCCGTTAACGAAACAAGTCTTTTCGCACATCTTGTAAATATGCCAGTCATTTCTGAATGGAATTTAGCGAGAAACGCATCGATTACTAAAATATGGACGCCGATTTTGAAATACAAATATTTCTTGTACGGTGATGCTTCAACACATGGTGACCGCATTATGTGCACTCTAGAAAAACAAATAAAAGTAAATTAACGAAGACACTTATGAGCGGGCCGGGATGCAGGACGCATGCGTCCCATGGACCGCGTGTTTGAGACCCCTGCCTTAGCCACTGAGCCACCATGGCAGGCGGCTATAGGTTCGAACCCAACTCAAAGTGCTTCGAAGACAGTTTCTCTTGCCCATCGCAGGAACAGCAGCAGCGCCAGTGACTCACCCTGGGGTTGGTGGTGGGCACCTGTATCTTGCGCAGGGGTGGCGGTGCCGGCGGCGCGTCGGGTGAGGTCTCCTGAGCGCCGCCTCTTGCGCCGGACCACCCGCGAGCCCACCCCGCTTGCTGGGGCTGCAGCTCTCGGCGTCCGTGGCGCCCCCTTTGTTGCGGCCGTGCGGCTGCGGAGCCTTCTCGTCCGTCACGGCATGCGCGGTCGCCGTGCCACTTTCTTCGGCTGCGGCTGCTGCTGCCGCCGACTCCAGTCGGCTCAGTAACCCTGCGTGGAAGCCAACGGCAGTCTTCTAAGTCGACAGGCCTTGCTCGGCCACGTTGTGAGAGACGCGGCTGGCCAGATGCGAGGAGGGAGCTACAGCCCTGCCAATGGTCCTTACGAACTGCTCGATCGCGATTTCACACATTATTCTTGTTAAAATGACGTCTAGATAACAAAAGGAATGCCAAGACATGCACAAACTGGGTTTCGATCAAAGCAGTGTTTACATCACAGCCAGCAATGACACAGTCAAATCCCGATGTAGCAAACTTCAAGGTAAGGAAACCCTAGATGTAACGAACCATGTATTTTTTTTAACTTCAAGTGTATATTATATACACCATGTATTTGCACCCTCTGTGTAACAACGTCCCGCTTGCCGAAATTTCAGTGTAACGAAGTTTCATGCACCAGGTACGAAACTTTCGTTGTAGAAGTAGATTTTGGGAGATGCAAGCGCCATCATGGGGTCTCAATAAAACGCAAACGGCGACTTGGGCCGGCCAACGCCGCGGATGCAGTGAGCCACGAAATCCGTGAGCAAGCTCCCTGCCTACAAGCTCCTTGCCTACAAGCTGCGTATGGCACCGCCACCATCACATACCGCCGCTTTGCCCTTGTTTCAAGTTCGCTCATGCTTATTGCGCTCAGTTGTTCCAGCTAGTGCGCATTTTTTTCCCGCCTGCGTCCGCGCAGTTGGACTTATGCGGCGGCCTCCACAGCTTCCCCGTCTGGCTCATTTGCTGTCGCGATACTCCACTGCAATACGTGGGACAAATGTGGGAAAGCCAACTTTACAGAGGCAGAGTCACTGAACAGTGCAGGCTTCGTTTGTGCACTAAGCCCCTCTGTAGCTGGCTTCGCGGCTTCCCACAAATGCATAGCTAAGAAGGCACCATTCCAGAAGCAATATTGGCAACCTTTGATGAAACCTATCGGAGCCCGTGTATCCTTGCTACGTTACGGTCCCTTGCTTCTACAAACGAGACCTTCTACAAACGGGACAGAAGAAGGGGCCCCGCAACGCCCCCTGCCCCCCACTCACGGGCCATCTGGTGCTTCTTGCGCTGTCTGCAGCGAGCGGGCGCGCTGCCGGTCCACCCGTCGGGGGCAGCAGCGCTCGCACAGGTACGTCTCGGGGATGCGGCTGCGGTCCAGCCCCATGCAGTCCACGTGCTGCCACACCAGGCACCGGTCGCAGCAGATCATGTACTCGTCGTCCTGGTTGAACCCGCTGGGGGAGAGGAGGAGGAGTCAGGGGGGGCACGCACCACCACCAGAAGAGGAGGGGGAGGGGCTCACCAGATGCAGCGGGTGACGCTCTCCTCGGCCGGCGTCACCCCGTCGTCGTCGCCGGGTGTCCCCGCCACCCCCTGCAGGTCCAGTGGCGGCACGGCCCCCTTCTTGTGGCCACCCGGCTCGGAGAGTGGGGGGAGGAAGCCCCCGTTGGTCAGGGGCGGATTGCTAGCCGCCTCGAGCAGGGCGGAACCCAGGCCGGGGGGAGGAGAGCCCAGGGTGCCGTTCAGCCGGGGCGGGGGGCCCCCCACTGCGGGCTGCTGCTGCAGGGGCGACACCCCCTCCGACCGGGCCGAGCCCCCTCCCCCGGGTGACGGGCCCCTGATGGGGGAGCGGGGGGGAGGGGGAGGTGGAGGGCTCTGGGGCGGTGTGGCCGGGGGCGGAGCCCCGTAGTTGTGGTCCTGGGCGGGAGGAGGAAGAGAGGCTCGGCTATTGGTACCGCACGAGTAGGCACGAGACAGAATGTGACCCATCCGAAGAGTTAATGGCTCTTTAAGCATGCAGGCCGAGACTACCCGAGTGGGAGACACTAAAAATTTAAACTTTCAGGGGTTTAAAGGGGCCATGAAGACAAAATACAAGTTTGTTTTATTCAGAAGATTCAGTGCGCTTGTTTGTTTGTCTCTTGCTTTCGTCCGTGTCTTTTTCACTTGCCTGGTTATTCAACAAGCATCACCAACTACAATCGAACCCCACAGTAACGAAACTGAAGGGGAAAGCCAAAAAAGTAGCTTTTGCGGCAATTTTGTTGCCGTGAGAATTTATTTATTATTTATTTACAAATACCTCAAAGACCCCAGTGGGCGGGGTTTTACATGAGGGGTGGATGAAAACAAAAGGTTAGAAGTATAGGTACAGGTTACAAGTAAGCAAGTTTACAAGGTTACAAAATATAAGTACGAACGGTTTCGGTACAAATGCTTAAAAAAGAGTGCACAATACAGAGTGAAAAACATGGCAAAATTAGTACAAATATTCTTCAATGGCCGCTTTGAAGCGCGCCGGATTCGTGAGAGCAATGATGTTTTCGGGGAGGCCGTTCCAGTCGATGGCTGTCAGCACGGAAAATGAATGAAGGTATGCAGATGTGCGTGCGTGGGGGGGGGGTAAACTGCTTTGGAATGGTTTATGCGATTCGATGGGTGGTGAGCGGTTTTTATGAACAAGCTGCCACATGATAACGTGTTGTAAAATTTGTGAAATAGGCAAAGTCTCGCAACTTTACGTCTAGTTTTAAGGGAGGGCAAGTCAGCTTTACATTTTAAATGTGTTACGCTAGAACGATAAGAATAATCAGAGAAGATGAACCTGGCTGCACGGTTCTGGACTGATTCGAGGATGGTACATAAGTTAGCTTGTGGTGAATCCCAGACAGCGCACGCAAATTCTAGTTTAGGCCGGACAAGTGTTTCGTAGGCTAGTAGTTTCACGGAGGGTGGAGCCAAGTTCAGGTTACGTCGTAGATAGCCGAGCGTACGATTCGCGTCATTTGTAATGCGGTTTATGTGGGATGACCATGAAATGTCACGGGAAATGAAGCATAAACAAGAAAATCACCCGCATACTTTTATTTCTGGAAGTAAGTTTTATTACCTTGCGGCCCTCACCTTGCAGCAACTTCGCAGCTCAGCTCTCGGACTACAACAAGTGGTTCATTGCCGGTCGAAGGCGTGCGCCTCTAGGAACGACCAAATTGTGTCAATCGCATTCAAAACATCCCTTGGGGTTGCCTCCTCTACACATTTTTCATGCCGGTGAACTTGCTCACTTATTTATCACCCGCATTCCTAGATGGCGCAACAATACCACCGAAGGACCACGTTCACACTCAGCTTGTGACTGGACTTGTAATATAACTGTTGTATTTTTGTCAACGTAGGTGGCACTGTTGCTGATATCAGTTGACCAATGTCAACTGGCAAAGTGCTCCACTAACTGCTTCGGCGTTGTGTTCATTCGCAACTTAAATTGTTTACTTCACCACTCTTACTGCTATAAAAAGAATGAACTGAATTTAAAAGCAAATAGCTTGTTCTGCAAGACTATAACCCCTGTGTAATTTCTGTTGGATGTTGCTGGTCTCAGCAAATATCAACTAGCTGCCCGTAATACATCATAAGTTCAGTGTGGAAAAACAGGTGGTGAGTCGCATGCCTATTCTGTTTTCCTTGTTATATAGCTTATGTGAGTGAAGGTTTCGTTTAGAGAGGTGCCCATGTTATTTACGAGGAAGTCTTTCAACTGAACCAAACATGCATCGTGCCTTCATGGCCCCTTCAATGCGTCGAAGCTACACACCTTGACTATGAGAGGCACCATAGTGGAGGGCCCCGATTAATTTCGACCATCTGGGGATCTTCAATGCGAGCCAAAATTTTGACACATCGGCATTTTTCACTAAGTACCATGAACGAAAATTTAGGTCTGCACAGGCCATTAAACAATATAGCAAGGATAATTCACAGGGACAGGAAACGAGTGCCGAGAATGGGAACAAATGCCGATGGCAGACATCCAAGCCGAAATTAACAGAACTGGCGTTACGCGGAATAAGAAATGAAGAAAATTGAAACACACTAGGTGGAAAACAGTGGCTCATGTAATGAAAAGGAGGTGCTCATCCTGCAGAGGCCATTGACAGATTAACGATCAAGATTTATACCAGAAAAATGTTCACCCCAACTGGTATTGAACACGAACCCCAACTGGTATTGAAACCTTGTGCCAGTTCACCAAGCTGCTGCAAGTGGGTGGGACAGCTTAATCTAACAGATCATAGGGCTGTCTGACAGACTGGGTCGCCCAACTGAGCCCTTCCTAGCCAGCATAATTTAAGGATTGTTTCGCATGTGGACTCCCACAACTTGCCGAGCACGGCACCCTGCTCAAGAAAGCGACGGAATTCCTTCCAGAGGCCGGAGAAGCACGACACTTGTCCCCGGGAGAAAGGAGAGTCAGGCCATTCCCACCCACCTGGTAGGGCAGACCGAAACAGTTTGCATATCCGTGGTGGTGGTGATGGTGATGGTGGTGCGAGCCGCTGCGGTGCGAGCTCTTGGTGGGGGCTGGTGCGGGGGGCACCGGAGGGGGCGAGGCCACCGCCTCCACGGACGACGCCTCCTCTTCGGCACCCATGGCCACCGGACCACCCTCCACCCTGCGGGAAGGGGGAGAAGGCGGGGAGGAGGAGGTTAGCTCCTCGCAGAATGGTGCCTCCTCCCCACAGGGCCGGACTCACCCAGCGAGGGTGTCGAGCAGGAACTCTGGCTGTGCTGTGGTCGGGGGGGCGCCGTTGCCGCCAGTGGCGGAGGGCGGCCCCCCCAGGGCGGTTCCCCCCAGGCGGCGGGGGGGCTGAGCGGGAAGGGCCAGGCTCATGCCGCCCTCCCCTGCGGGTGGGCCGTCCCCCGCAGCCACCCTGACGATGCTGCTGCCCGGGGGGGACGCACGTCCGGCCGTTCGCTCCGCTTGCCGCCGCGGGGCTGCTGCTGCCTCCGCTTCCGCCGCTGATCCGCCCCTCCGGTGGTGGGCAGCCGTGGGGGCCGCGCTGCCGCCATCTTGCCCCCGTTGCTGCCCCCCTGCCGCCCGCTACCCGGAACCTGCAGCACCCGAACGGAACGGGGACCACCCACCCCCCTTTTAGAGACGACAGCCTTTCTTGGGCTACTCAAACGCAGAAATTTTTGTCTGTGTCTGTCTGTGACTCGATTCAGCCAGCTGGCCAAAGTGAAAAAGAAACTGCGCACTAGTCTTATATACCCTCAGCCAAATCTAAACGTCTAAGTCCGGTTTTAATGTTCATAATCGTCAACATTGTTGAACAAGAACAAGACATTATGCAAATATAAGGCAGAAAGTCAATACACGAGTGATATTCGCAGTGTTCCTTTATTAAAAATTCATGGATGCTTGGTTTTTGCGATAGCAAATGAAATACTAATCAACTGCAAAAAACCATCGCCTGCTGTTGCCCGCGCTACCTGGCCGATATTAAAAAATCAAACCGCAACAGCAACGAAAGGTTCCGCTAGATAGGTTTCATGTTTCGCTTGGCACGCTCGTGGATTCTATAAATGTTGTAGTAGACTGCCTTGATTTACGCACGTCGCCACCGTACGGCAGCACTGGCATCGCGGCACCTGACGCGCGTAGAGCCTCGACACGCGGTTAACAATGCAAGCCAAGTTAGTCATGAGAGGAATGCACCACTGGAATTAGTTGTCTTCGGTAACAGCTTTCCAACAAAAATAACTTTATTGAATGTATCTCATGGCAGCCGATTGCTGTTAGAGAAAAGCTCTGATTCACGCTATGAAGGTGGTTGGAAAGCAAAGGTTTAAACGACCTCCACAACAATTGCCCATGCAACGTCACTTGAATTCACACACACAGCTCTACAAAGAGTGAAACGAGAATTCTGCCAGCCGTTACTTGGAATTCGCGGGGGCAGCGTCCCGAATGCAGAAGCGTCGGCCACCGCCAGGCTAGAGCGGCAGACGCCGTCGCTATAGCCTGGCCGTGAGTTAGGAAAAAGAAAACGGAGAGGAGCATCTTTCGAAGGGTGAGACAGTGGACCCTAGCCATCCTGATGTGCTAGCTCGGGGCTACACCAGCGACACAAGCGCAGACACCCAAACAATTCGGCATGTGAGCTTAGCGATTCCCATTTATGCGGATTGAAACTAGTTAGTTTAGCAAGTTTGAGAATTGTGAGAAAGCTGAGGGAACTTTTATAATCGCTATTTATCAGAACCGGTTGCTCCTTTCGCCTTTTGTAATACCTGTTAAAACAACCGACCGAATTGGTATTCACCAATTTAGAAAATGGAGTCCCATTCGTGGCAACCATAGCACAAAAGGTAGCGTTTCTCTAGCAGCCAGATGTCTGTACGTGGTCTCTACATTGTTTTCCCGCCCTGCAAATCAATCCTTAGCGCACCTTTGCCGTACGACCACTTAACTCTGTCGTGTGCAGGTTACCCCGGAGGTGCTGTCCAACAAGTTGATCAAAATGTGCGAAGAAAACGCGCTGGATGCAAAGCTGCGCCAAAACAGGCCCGAAACAACCGCCACTAAAGCAGACGACAAAGCCGTACTGCCAACGCGCCCGCCGGCAAGCAGGCACCTCCGTGCTGGGAACCCTGGGTAAACTTGCCGCGCCATCTATAGTGTGCTCCATGGAGCGGTACAAAACAAGCCATGTTGGCACCCTGCTCTCAGATCCCCAGGTGGCCAAAATTAATCAGGAGCCCTCCCCTATGGCGTACCTGATACCCCAAGTGTAGCTTCGGTGCATTAAACCCCACAATCCATCATCAAGCAGACATCGTGATCAAAAGCAATGTGAATGAATGGAAAGAGTAACTTGCTGAAGTTCTTCCCAACCCTGTAAACCAAAAAAGCTTCCTGGGCTCAAAAGGGGCAATGCATGTCTTTGGGTGCACTTCCAAGACCACATTAGCCCCAGGCTGTTACCCCAATATAGAGTTTTCTGGCTCAACCATGCAACTGCAGGGGTGGAAGCACGTTCGAGCCTTTTGGAGCAGCTCAGGGAGCAGGAATAATGCTGTTTTGGAGCAGCTTTGGAGCATTAAAACGGTAGTTTTGGAGCAACTTTGGAGCACCAAAAGGCAAATTTTAGAGCATTGCAAGTCTGTTTGGAAACAGGTTTCTAGAGCCAAACATCGTTTACTTTCCATTTTTTATCTTTGGTAAACGCAAGAAAGCAAAAATTCATGACTTGTCCTCGACATTCGAACGATACTGATAGACCACTCTTTCGACAAGGTAGGAAGGTATACGTCCCAGAATTAAAGCCTCACAGCTGACAGAGCAATCACCAAGGAAAAACTAAAGATAACTGATGCTTTAAATAGCTACACCTAACTAGACTTTGGACAAGTGAAAAATAACACCATTACAAGCATGAGAAACTACCAAGAGAAGACCAGAGCTAGGCAAAATGGTCTGCCTTGCACCTAGGAACTAAAGTTTACCCTCATTCTACACCTAATGAGAGACTATGAAAAAAAAAAAATGGGAGGAAGAAATTAAGAGGTAAAGAAACGAAGACGAAATGAGATAATTTAAGCTAAGGCCGACTAAACTCCAGAGAAATTAAAAATAATAAATGTTTCCATTCACAAAACAAACGAAAAAAGAAATCCAAGCGCATTATTCGCACTTTGACCAAGTAATTACATGCTTCTATCTCAGCAAAAAGAACTAGAACGACCATCCCTTCCAAAGAAATTTGAGAGAAAGTGAAAGTGCATCCAACCTTCGCTTGAAAATGCATCCAACCGATCATCAAACTTTCCAAGACACAAATCGCAAACGAAGAACGAACTAATGCGACGATTTTTCGCGCATTAAGTAAATGCATTTATGAACAATCTAAACGTAGACCGATACATTGTTTATGAGATAAAGGTCTGCTATTGTACTCCTCCTTCATGATCGATGTGCGCATTGAGCAGATTAGCGCAGTGTAGCACTTCCACCCCTGCAACTGCTTTGATTTCGGACCACACGCTTCAACACTGGCTGAACAGAACCTTCACAATGTGGGCACAGCAGCTGTTGTGCACGCTATGGTCACACAGTAGAACCTACCATCAGTGCCAAGTTCCATCAGTTCTCGACACAGTACATCAGATGTGCGAGACATTAAGGCTGAGAGCAGTGCTCTAAATTTTGCCACATTACATTTGACTTTATGAGAAAGTCTGAGGATGTATCGTCCACAGATCCTCCAAGCACCAAGCCACCGAATCAGCTGCAAAAAGATTTTGGCAAAACCCGTAACTGCTATTTGGCCCCCTTCCACCGTAGCCTGGACAAGTTGGAGCCAAAAAATAATTTCTGGTGTGCAACCGAAGAAGACATCAGATTCCTTTAGAACGCACCTTCTATTTCCTTACAAAACTAAAACTCAGGGGGAGCAAAAGACTAAACGCTACCTATAGGAAGCCATAACAAGCAATCAATGCACAACTGTAACCAAAGTAAATGCTCTTCAGCTGTGTCTTGCATTTCATCTGTGATAAACACGATCGCGAAGATCACTTAAAGTTGGCCGCCCCACCTAAATCGTGCCACTGAGGCAGCCACAAGAAAATGCCACAGAATCCAGCAGGGGGTATTTGCCCAGGAATGACAGAAACAACACCAGTTCACCACACCAGAAGTTTCCATTGCAACGAAAACAATACAAAATGATGAAAGCGGTTTCGAGAAGTCCAGGAAAGCAAAACTACCGTGGATTACGGATGGCAACACTTTAGAGTGCCACTGTGGGTACAAGGGTATTACAGTCGAGCTGAAAAGAGATAGGCACAAGCTGTCAGGTGCTGTGGCAGCTATGGACTGAATTTGGTTTTGAATGAAACAACCCAGCCGGCTCAAAAACTGCGCCGGTCGCTTAGCCATACTTAAACCCAAAAGGAAGCCAATACTCTGGCGGTGTACGTGGTTCCAATATGCCGTCTGCAAACAAATTTGATTACGATAGAGATGTGGCAGGATGCCAACCTGCCTCACCCCAAGCTTGGTCTAACCGTATTGTGGAGTAAGTTACAGCAAAAGAAAGACAGTGCTAGCCAGTCCTTAAAAAAAAATCACAAAACAAGAAAAGAAACTGACAAAAAGTGCTCCAACCTAGTTTAAGGGGGGACACTGCTCTTAAAACTATTTTAATTCTTACGTAAACTCTGAAACTTGCCAGTCTTGCTGCTTTTTCGCCACTGATTTCAAATACGCCATTATTTTTTGAGTCAGTCAGTTAGTGCCAAGATAATCAAAGATAATTTGCCATTTTTGGAGGAACAATGGACAGGACAGTGTTGGTCATAAAACTGTAATCCTTGTGTTTTCCCATACTATGAACCCTGGTGAGTGCAATAACGGAATCGGTTTCTTGATGCACCACTTGGAACTAATTTTACGGCTCATTAAACTTTGGGATTTTGAAATGGGCATTCGAAATGGTCCCTCGCCACTTTGCCTCCAAGGTTTAATGAGCTGTAAAATTAGTTCCAAGCAGTGCATCAAAAAACCGATTCGCTTATTGCATTCCCCAGGGGTCATAGCATTGGAAAACACAAGGATTACAGTTTTATGACCAACACTGTTCTGTCCATTGTTCCTCCAAAAACGGCAAATTATCTCTGATTACCTTGGCAACTGATTGACCGACTCAAAAAATAATGGCATATTTGAAATCAGTGGGGAAAAAGCAGCAAGACCGGCAAGTTTCAGAGTTTACTTTAAAATTAAAGGAAGCTGTTTTACGAGCAGTGTCCCACCTTAACCAGCAGGCCCCGCAGCACTGTGAGGCAAAATGCCTGTGCTCTCATCGCATAGACCTGAATTGTGGGAGGCAGACGTTTTAGTCTCATTCCACTTCCTCGTGCATTACCGCACCCCTCTCCTTCCAACCCCATCCATACGAGCTACATCGCACAGCGCATTGTGCGACCGTTCGCACAGGTGCAGCTTGACTGCCAGAGCAGGCCTTAACAATGGCCACAACAATGCCTCGCTGGAGCTGAGCACAGAAGAAACGATCAACCCTACAGGCAACCTCCCAGCGGATGTATTTGCTAGCCATTAAAGGGACGCTCCCAACCACCCACTATTTTTTTTTTGTTCTCAGACATCATAGCAACTGCATATGAAAACTGAAAACTGCGGTCATGATGCACTGTCACTATGAGAAGTGAAATTCTTAGCAGGTACCTACACTTACGCAAGTGCCCATAATTTTCGTAGGTCCCCCTACCCCAGTGTGGGGTTGATGGCTCTAAAAGGTGCTGTAATTCGCAGCATTATATTGCTTTCACTCCATCCCACACCCCATAACTACAATGAGTCCACCCATTTGTTGTGTGGGGTGTTGCACAGTAATCAAAAGGTGCTCTCAAATACTCCGACTAGACGCCACAGGTTTACACTGATGAAACCAGAGATCAAAAAGGTCTTGTGCGCCAGCTTTTCAAAATTCGAAATGCTTTTGCCATCTCGCTTTTGTAGCTGCCATGTGCAAGTGCAACACAAAGATTAATTTCAAAACTTTGAGTTATATTTCATTTGATAAAATGTCTGTGACGTTAGCAAGTTATAAACATGAAAAAAAAAAAAAAATTATCTTGGAACATCAGGAGGCCATAAACACCACCTTACAAGATTCCACTATAATCGCTTTGGAAGCTCCATGCGAATACAGCACTTTTTAAAGAACAGTGTGCTATCTCAAGGCACGGCATGCCAAATCTAGCTGGATTAGTGGCACTGTCTCCCTATTCACTTTTTTTTAACTTTCTACCTCACAAAGAGACATCCACAGAATCAACAAACACTTCATGCGGTCTACATTTCACCCCCCTAACAGCTTGAAAAATAACGCGCTTGAAATGTCAAATCCTCACACTGCCATAAACTAAATAACACTCGTTTAACCACTGGCTCACTCGCTACAACTCCCACCTGACAAACTGCATACGCGTTTGAGAAACAATAACAAACGAAGACTTCTTTCAGAGCTTCTTAAAAATCAAAGATTCCCTCACACAGCACAAGCAAACAAAAGGAAGCAAAGAAAAGCCCCCGAGGCCCATAAACCTAGGGAGCCTCAACACAAAAAGATCGAATGTTTCAAGTTTCAAAACTTCAAATGCCGCAATGACGCATCTGCTACCTGGACAGGACGTACTACAAGAGAAGCAAGAACTTAAGTGCAGTTTTAAAGGAGCCATGAAGAGAAAATACAACTTCGTGTAATTTGAAAGAACTAGGATTCAGTATCTCACTCCGCTCCATTACAGCCACAAAAGATGTTTTTTAACGAAAAAAAGCAAGAAGTATTTAAAAACTTTCAAATTTTGCCCCACAGTGACGTGTTACAAGCAAGAATGACGTCATACGGGCCAACAATAAAACAATTTTCGGTGCGTTAACTGCACATTAGCATTCAAGTGATGCGGTCAAATGGAACTAGAGGCCCCATTACAGACGTCCAGTCATGTGTCGTCGCGACAGGTCAGTTAGGCGGCCACCAATCGCACAAACAAGGTCCCGTGACGTCATAGAAAAGTTGCGGGAAATTGGCTAGGGGGTCGAGACTGCTTTACACGTTTTCTTTAATATCTCCGTTATTTGTTCGAAGATTGCGATGATATTGGTATCATTGTTATCGGGACTAAGTAGCCTTTCTAATAAACCCAACTTGTATTTTGTCTTCATGGCTCCTTAAAGGGGGCACACTAGTCTTATAAAGCTTTTTTTTTTTGCTTTTCAATGAATTTTGATGACTTCATGGGCTTGTTTGGTTCTTTTAGCCAATTTCAAATAGCCAATTAGTTTTGGTGTGAGACAATTAGTTTTCAAATTAATTAAGAATCTTCTTTGATTGTTCTTGAGAAGAATAGGGAAAAACTTTTCAAAAAATTACCAGCAAGGCCTGAATAGATATCAGAAGTTGTGGAGAATGAAATATGAGAAGCAGTTTTTTTTTGTTTGTTTTCAAATCATATACAAGTTTACATCAATTCTAACTTCCAGGTTTGAGGCACTCCTGCTAGCCAATAAAAAGATGCTAATTAAACAATAACAAACACAAAATGTAAAATCCGCTTCCTTTGTTGGATGTTATAAACATTCAGCTTCACAGTGCAAAAGAAATGATCTTCCTAGCTGCACTACTTGCTGGGATGTACCTCTCGAGAATTTGCTGTCACTGTCATACCACTTGCAGTGAAAAAGTAAGAAATTATTGAAAAATTATTTTTTTGTTGAAATCGGGCCTCTATGGCTTTTACAGTAAAGGTACCTGGTACTGTTCCAAGTACGGACATTTCGGAGGAAAAACTCTGCAAATCAAGAGAAAAGTGATACCTAAATGCTTTTTCGGGCAATTTTTCAGTCCCAAAGACCCATGTGCCCCCCCTTAAGCTGGGTGTAACTTCCTTCGTCAATTCTTATGCTGCACAAAGGAGGTAGCATGCTTAGAACTTCCTCTCGTGTTCTCAACTGTGAAATTATTGCCACAGCAGTACTGGCCCACACAGACAATGAACTCTACCAGAAAACAAAGCAGGTTCTCAAGAGTGAACACAAACCCCCCCCTTCTCTCTTTTGGGACCAGTGAAATAAATTTACAAAACATTTTATCAGTGCGAGATTCAGCATCTCTGTACAGGGCCATGTACAAAAGCAACACCTTTGCCCAGAAGGGGCCTCTCCCGCAGAATTTGACTGCACTCGACTTCAAAGGCACTGCTCAGGGGCACCACAGAGCTGCATTATTTAATCGGCTCCTCTTTAGGCGAGCCAAATTTCTGCAACATGTAGCAGGGTGAGAGAAACTTCATTAACTGATTTTATGAAGCATCTCAAACGTGAAGTGCTTATCACGTAGCTACGCAAGTTGAACTTCCTTTGCACTAAAATTTCTGCGCTTAGCGTTTGGAGTGAATGCTAACTCATGCTCAACAAGCCTTGTACGAGAAAGTCTGTTTTTAAGATGTTTTTTTTTTGTTTGAACAACAACAGCGCACTAACAGGCATGCCGCAGTCGAGGGCATCAATCAAGGCCAGGAATTTGTTTATTTGGAATTTGCTATTCTCAGAAACGTGGGTGCCACAACAAGGATTCTATGTTTCCAGGGCAAGAAGTGCACAGTGCATTCAATAGAGGCTGTAGCACTCCTGGATTACTCGATGTGCGGCAGAACGCAAAGCCCAGTACGCGTGCGCGACCGTCCTGTTGGCTACTCTGCATAAACGGTATTCTAATGCTACCGCAGCAAGCAAGTCCTTGTTTCTTTAGATGCTGCAAGTCTGAAGGTGGATCGTGCAAACGACCACGGGGCGGGGGGTCACTGAAGAAGCAGGCCAACCCACACGAGCAGTGCATTTTTTGACGCTAGACTCTTTCGAAGAAAAAAAAAAAAAAAAAAAAGAAAACCATACGTGGCATTGTTGGTGAAGCAGTTGTATGTTTTATGCTTGCACCTTTGCAACATTCAGGTAAGTTATTCAAAAGGGGAGGCCTACCATTCCAAACAGAAGCAGAAAAGCCTCTCACATTTCATCCAGACAAACGTTTTAACGCAGGCTCGCGGAATAGCGAATACTTCACTTGCGGATATGGGAGCCACATGTTTGACTTTTTTGCACTTTTGTTGACATTAGGCCGTACCGTGGAGTGTTTACAGATAGTGCTACATAGCTGATTGGCGCTCATGCAGTGTTTTGACTTTCTCCCGCTTGCAACTGTCTGTACACGGACTACAAGATTTGCTAAAGTTGAGCTGGTATTCAAGTACTTCTAGGTCATGTAAAAAAAAAAAACTCGGGCATGGTAGGGCACCCAAAAGCCAACAAACTGTTTCGGTAGGCATAGTTTCAAGCTTCTGCCAACACATGTGTCAGAGACGACAACTGCAGATCACCAAGCATGTTTATTGTTGCCTCATTTAGAACTAATAATTAGATGTGATGCAATGCTTGCAATGTATGTCCACTTCAGTCGCAACTATCATGCCCTTGCTTAGACAAATGTAGCAAAAATATTTCATTGCAGGGATCAGATGACTCATCAGCTGACAGCTACAGTAAAAGGTTGGACAAAGTGCAAGGCTCCACATGGTAAAATACTTGCAGGCCGTCGCATAGAGCAAGCAGCATCAAAAATTCGAAAGTTATGTAATAACAAATTGCCTTCAAGTACAAAACAAACAAAAGCACCTACAATTTGGAAAAACTTCGAACAGACTCCGAAATAGTGATGCACTTTCGTCTCAACTCAAGCGAGAATCTACTACAAAAAGGCGCGAATTCCTCAGCAGTTCCAGGGGATAGCCGGGACAGCATCCTCCGAAATCTACCTCCATCCAAACATGGAATGAAACCATAGGATAAACATTTCCGCACGCACCAGCAGCCTATCTCATTGAGGTGACAGGGAAAAAACCGATTCCTCTGTTGGACACAGCAGTGCAATTCAGCACACAAACGGCCGAATGCATTGCCCAAGAGTTGGTTTCCGATGCTGCCCAAAGCCCTTGAATTTAGTCTGCGGGCTCTTGTGCCCTCTGACATCAATATGTAAAACTTTGGAAATTCATATCAATGTTCACAATGACCTAGTGTGCTTATTTCAGAGACCTGTCACTTATGTACTGAAATTAAAAATAAAACCCTCGCTTGATAGACAGCTAGCACTTTATAGCAAAAACTGGATAAACCAAAATGTGTTTCTTTCTTATCTCAGTAAGGAATAAATATTTCTAAAAGAAGCAAACTAAACCGCTTGGAACATTTCTAAAACCTTTCGTATTGGTACATGGTGCCTTTTTAAGCCCGTGGGTCACGAAGAGGCAAGTCCCATTAGAATGTGATCAGGTGAGTACTTAAGCCTTTAAATCGTGCTCTTCCGAAGATATTGCGTCAAAACACTTGCATAAACTATCCCAAAAACTTTGTCGCATTGAAGATTGCAGGGGTGGCTTCAGCACTGCTGCTGTTACTGAATGAAAAGGAAGTTTATGTACCAGAGGTGCGACGTCGGCAAGTGAAAACAGTGCACTGCGATACAAGAGCACTGCGCTTGTTTAGCCAATAGTGTGGCTGTAATGTGGCCACGCCAGTAAATACGGCTTACTAAGGCACTGTTTGAAACCTTCAGCGCCAAACCGTTGTAATCGGTGCGAGTCGCGACACAGGCCTCGCAACGCCAGTCCCTTCCGACACGCACCTGGTGTTCGTCAGGCTCACTGTTCCATGCTGCAGTCGCATCAGAAGTATTTGCACTCTCCCCAGTCACACGTCCTTTGTGAACACTAACTGCCCCACATAAATGCACAGGAAAAGGGAAATAAATTGGAGCTGTAAACGTGGCCAACGGCTGCACAATGGAAAATGGGGGAGTTGGTTTTGACGAATCACGAAAAAAGGTGTGGTGAAAGTCAGTTCAGTTCAGTTTCACTTTATTAGGCAAACAAAATAGAGAACCTGCAGTTAAGTACATGGACAGCGACAGAGAATAGAAAATACACAGCACGAAGCACTACCGGCAACTGGGAACTTTACCGATCTGAGTAAAGTTCCCAGTCGCTGGTAGTGCGTCATCCCGTGTATGATCTATTGTGCGTCACTGTCCTTTTTCCCCATCAAACTGCTGCAGTGACAATAAGAAACCGTCCAGAGCGACCCCCAGCTGCTTTCAAATTGTGCCCCCAGAAGGCTTCCAGTGGCCACGAACCCAACCATTTGGAAGCACAACATAACAGGTTTGCACCAGCATTGCATTTGGTGTGACCGGGCTTCTGGGATGGGAACTTCACCACCTATGTGCTGGGTAAAGGATGAGGCAAAGCTAGTAAAACAGGCGGGGCAGAAGTTAGTGTAGCGAGAATACGAAAATATTAACCACTCGCTATTCTCTACCTTTTTTTTAAAAATAAGTTAGCGAATAGCGAAAAAACGAAGACAGGTGCCACTGGTTCATACTTGGGGCCATGGCGCTGCTTTCAGGGGAAACATGCGAGCTACGCACGAGTGGTTGGTTCGACGCCAGCATTCGCAGGGCCTCGAAAACGACAATATGTTTTCGTCCAACAAAGTGTGAATACTGATGGCGAGACTGATAAAGGGAGATTTTGCTTAGTGGTTTGGAGCGGCAAAGGACATGGGAGTTCGGGGAAGCACGAACGATTTGACCGAAACTGGCCAAACCGTTGTGGTAGCGTATTCGGTTGCTTCTATGCATCACCACTGCCTCACTTGCTTCTGGTTTATCATGATGCAGACGGCGGCTGCAGTTGCTGTTTGCGTCCAGTTTCATAACAGACTTCTCAGCAATTAAGGCATATTTCGGCAATGAAGCAATGCTAAAATGTTTGAAAAACCAACTTTGCTGGTTGCCATCTGTGTCCCTCCAAACGTGTTTCCCGAAACTAGGAAATGCCTCCGGGGCTACACGACCTCGACTAGTCGGCATTTATCTATGAGCGGTCAGCCAGGGGGCCCTAGAAGGTGACAGACAGCATCCTGATGCCGTGAAGGACAAGAAACGAGTGCCCAGCCGCGCGGCAAATACCACGAAACCGCGCGCGCGCGGCCGCCCGACCCAGTCGTCGGCTAGGCGTACGGGGGAAAAACAAATCGAAGCAGCAGCAGCAGGAGCAGCTGCCAACGTAACTCCTCTCCCTCGAGAAGCCTCTCTCAACGGCGGGCCGCCTGCCTGTCAATCCCCCACTCCCATTTCAGGCCACGCCGCTGTCGCGGTGGCCGCCGCTCAAGACTGGTGGCGCTGACGGCGCTCTCTCCTCCCACGAGAACAACCTTTCGCTCTCCTGCGGGATTCCTTTCGGCACTTGAAAGGGGAGGCTGAGAGGCTCGCGCTCTAGCTACCAGCACGCACCCTCCTTACGGCCACCAACGCCACTTGCCGGGGGGGAGGGCCAACACCGCGCGCAAAACGAAACCAGAAATTGGTAAGGTGACCAGGAGACAAACTAACAAATGCCATTCGCCTTATTTCAATACAAACACAGAACAAAGAGGAAAAAAAAAAAGCAGAGGAGTAACTCCCTCCTTCAGTTTCGTGCCCTCGCCCAAAAAGAAACGAGGCACGATGGGAACGCGCCGCGCTCAACGCTCCCGTCCCCTCTCCCCCCTTGTTGCGCGCAAAGCTGAAAGGACAGGAGAGGGGGTGTGCGAAAACGAAACCAAAAAGCGCAAGGGCGCCCGGAGGAAAGGGCCCCCCGAAGTGCCGCGACAAGAAATAAAGGGGAAGGAATGGCGGCGACGAGAAATCAAGACACACACACACAGCGCGCGACGAGAAACAACAAATGAAAAGCGTCGGCGGCGGCGGCCGCCTTTTGGAGCGCGTCCAATTCGCACCGCCACAATACGTAGGGAGGGGTGCGCCGCAGCCGCCGTTCCGGGCTGGTTTACTGGGGGATAAAAAAAAAAGCCCTGGCGCCGACACCGCCGGCAGGAGCCACTTTCTCTTTCTGCATCCTCAGCAAACGGGCCGCGCATTCGAGAGCCCGTAGGGGGGGAGAGGCGGCAGGCGCCCCGTTCGGGCGGACGCGCGCATTGCCGGGTGCAGCCGTCCACCCCTCCGCCGCGAGCGAGAATGATGGGGGAAAAAAAAAAGTGAAAGAAAACATGGCCGCTGCCCGATTGCGAAACTGCGCGGCTCTTGATCGCCCGTGGGCAGGGGGGGGGCGCCGCCACCACGGAGGAAGCCTTGTTGAACACCCAGCCGCCTACCTGAACCCCTTCCTCCCTCCCCGACATTAACGCCACAGTTCGCGGAACTAACTATACGTGTTGCGGAAACACCGACTGCCCCAGAAAGGCGCCGACGGGTTTGAGCCCAAGTGCGAACGGACATGAAGCAGCACAGGTTTAAACAGATGCAGCGAACACAGAGTGCGAGAGAGCCAAACACAATACGAACTGACATAACGAGGGCATGCAAGGCTGCTGCTAGATGCGCTCACACTTTCTTTTTGTTTTCGTCTGCTACGTCGCGCTATGCGCCCGCCGCGCCGCCATGTTGAAAACAAACGCAGCCGCGGATCGGCTTGGGCACTAAGCGAAAATCCCGTCAAGGCTCCATCGTAGCGTTTTCGGTGAACTTCTTCCAAGCAAAATAACACTGGGAACGAAGTCTCGGCGCTACAACATCGCTCGAACAAGCTAAAACTAGCACGAATGCGTACTAGTAGCTAGAAAAGAAAATGGTACGAGTCTACGAGGCCAGGGGAGAGATGGCGCCACGAGCAGGAGAAATTCCCTGGCTAGGGCTAAGCAGAAGACGACGACGACGACCATTCGCGCTGCTAGGCCTGGCACCAGCTCGGCGCTTCCGGGGAACTGTAGGCGCACCATGTCGTTCCCTAGGAATCTCCACGTCAAATATGGCGGCACCCTGGTACAGTCCCAGTGGCGAAGGAAGGGAGAAGGTCTGCCAAGGCGACCCCGTCCATTACGCAGCACGGCCAGCATCGAACAGGTAATGCGGCCACGGAGCGAAACGCGGGGACGAAACGAGTCTTCGGAAAGGCGAGTCGGAAGACGAAAACAACGCAGCGCCCGCTCGGCCGCAGCAGTCGCCGAATGGCACTCGTCGTACCAGCGGGAGACGTAAGCGCAGGAAAAGGGGGAGGGGGAGAAATAAAAGGCCACATGCGTGGCACAACTGTTTACTCTGCGCTCCAAGAAGAGAGAGCCCACGCCCGGCAAGATAACGGGGCCTGCGATCACCACAACCGAGGGCTCTTCGCACAGGGACGCAGTACACGACTACTGGCCGTCCCAGTCAGTCGTCCGGCCGACGAACAACTGAGACAACCAACCTCGCTGGCTACGAAACGCAAAATAGGTGCCTGCGGTGAGAAGCAGCGACCGACCCGTCTCCGAAGATAGTGCGTCTCCTTTTATCGTGTTCCTTTTTCTCTCCCCACCCTGAATTTCCACTGTCCCGTATGACCGAAACCAGACCGTCTACAGCCATAACACTTGCACGGAAAGGTTCCTCGGTACGTCTCGCTTCCACGTATAAAACTACGCTGCGTTCGGTAGACAACGGTTTGGCGGGTCCCTGCCTGCAAACCAACACTGAGCATTTGGAAATCGTAGGCGAACCGACAACGAAGCACGGGATTTCGGCTACATTTTAAGGTAGCCACAAGCTCCTGCACAGAGGCGCATACGTTACGCCGAGCAGAAATGCAGGCGATAAGCTTGCGCCTCTTCGCAAGATGCAAGCTTTGTGGGGCACTCGGTTCCTTAAGCCTAAGGCAATGAGCTCCCTCGATCGCTTGCTCGCGCGGCCATAACACAACACGTTCGCGATATTCCCAGGCCGTGCTGCAAATGGGGCTCGCGTGTAGCCCACTTTTCAGACGCGATACACCGAAACAGCATGCGAAACTGCTCACAACAGCAGGGCTCATGTAATACAAAGTTCATGAGCGCTTGCGTTGGCACTACGACAACCTAGGCGTCCTGCGCTGGCTGCAGCAGGCAAGACCAATAAAAAAAGAAAGATCCAAAACATAACACACACGCACACACCTTCCTTGGTTCACAAATATTCCGCCTAGGCACTGACGCAAATCTGACAGGACAGGAGTGTCTGTTGCTCCGAGCGAACGTCAAAGCTCGGAACACAGGCACGGTCGTCAAAATTTCACTCACCTAAGCTTAAAAGGCCCGTTTTTGAAGGTCAGGGCATGTCGTCGGCACGGATACTCGCAGAAAATATCACTTTCTCCGAGTCAAATCTTCTCCGAAGACTGTCGTCTGCCTACTACATCGGAGCCGCCAGCGACGGACCTGCTTTTGCTCGTCGAGCTCCTCTCACTGCCGCACCGTCAAGCTGAGTCGGATCGCAGGGCCGATACTGGAGAGAGCGTTCTTCACCAGCAAAATTTTGACGGGGTTCCAGTCAGACCGTGCTTGGTAGAACGCGCCAGTGCTAGGTGCACTGGGGAGACACACATTCAAATATTCGTACTAGACAAATGGCGGCCATTCGCTGTTTGACTGCGCGGGGCTCCCTTATCTAGCAGCAAGGACGCTGCGCCTCCTAATAGCTAGATCCATGAAGTTACTACCTTTCGAACAAATTGAAATTGCTGGTTCGCTATGTTTTTGATTTAATAAGAATAAAAAATGCTTTTGTTAGATAATAAGGGCTTCAATTTAATAATATTGTAGTTACCTTAGCGTTAAGTTGAGTTTCAGTTTCGTTTGCAACAAAACTATTCTATGTGTGTAGAGCAATGTTAGCAGTATGGAGTCTGCAGGCTTGAAAGGTAGTATTAACTCTATGAACCGGAAACTTTTGTATCAAATCGTAAATTAGTTTGTTTGTATTACTCTTCGGTGACAGACATCAATTATAACTTGTTTATACTACCTTTTTATGTTATCGTTTTTTAAGTTTCTAAAACAAACCAAGGAAAGGAAAATAAAATTGTTTTCATTTTTATTTGTGGGTACGCGTTGATATTATCATTGTTAATAAATTTTGTGGAACCCAAATGCCTCCATATAATCGTTTTTTTTTACTTCGAAGTGCGAATAATTTTTACAGGATCTCGCCAATCTTACAGAAAGTCTTACAGATAAAAAAGCCAACGATCGCGCTGAACAGATAAACCACCCCTAATCCTTGCAGCTTCATTGTTATTCATTTAATTAGAAAATGTTCGCACCATGGATAACCATGTATACAGTTGGTTTAGCCTTGTAGCGAAGTGTATTTTAAATCGTATCTTTTCACTTTGCTAAACAGCCTTGCTTGACAGGCTACATGTCGCTTCGATCGCTGCCTTATTCTAGCGCAATATTCCTGCGTCTACTGATGCTGCCAATTAGTGCGATACGGGTATTCGTTGAAACTCCGCCGGAAAGAGTACGTTGCCGTGTGCCATGCGCAGAGTTATTATTCTGACAGTGCCATGTATCGAAAAGCGAGGTGGGAATAACGGGAACAAGTGACCTTCAAGGTCACTTGATAGCGCGCATTTGCTGTGGTTGCCAGCCGCAGCGGTCGCCGAAACGAGCGAGCGCCGGGGACTGTCGGCCACCTTGGAGCGGCATATATCAGCTTGTCAAGTGGCGTCGTGTTTTGAGCATTTTGTGCCTTGCGTGCGTGTGGTGTGTGTGGATATGGTCGGCAACGAAACGGGAAGCGGAGCGGGCGTTTGCCTCGCGACCACGTTCGAACCTTTGTAAACTCGTGCTGTGGTGAAAACTGTCCGCTGTCCGAAAACGTAAGCAGTCGCCGCTCGTCGTGGCGCGCAGTGCGCTTACTGCAAATAGCCTCGCGTTGCTCGACCGCGGCTGATCGCGATCGCTCGTCTGTGGGTGGCGTCCTCCAGAGGCGAGTGTGCGCGCGGCGGATGTGCTTGTTTTTGCTCGTGCGCGCCGATCTTGCCATAAATACATCGGGAAACCTTCAGACGCACACGCTGTGCGCGCATAGCGCGCGCGACCCAGAAAGCGCCAGTGCCCGTGGCGCATGCGCTGTCAGGCGCATCTGCGCGAGACGTCGCTGGCGTACGAGCTCGGGGCGAGTGCGGCCGACTCATCGATGCAGCGACGCAGCGGGCGCCTCGAACAAAAAAAAAAAAAAATGCTAAGAGGAACGGAAGGAAGTCACTGGGATAAGGAGCGGCAGGGAAAAAAATAATGAGGGGGACGGGAGAGCCGCGCTGTGAGCCGATGCACTCATCTGGGTCGCAGGCAGCGTGGCCCTGACGAGGTAAAGACGACGACCAGTGGACGAGGCGCGGCGGTAGTAGCGAGAGCGCTGACAGCAGGCTGCGCGCTGCTGCGCCGCGAGCTAAGCCGGCTGAAATAAATACGGCCGCCGTTAAGCCTAGCGTGCGCGGCCCGCCCGGCAGCGGAGCAGCGCGAGTGTGAACCCGACGTGTTGCGTGCGCAGGCGACGCCAGACGACGACGTCGACGATGCGGCCCCGTCCCGAGCGGCGGGCGGCGAGCCGCTAACGCGGCGGCCCCTGCGAAGCGCGCTTCCACCGCGGGCCTAGGCGCAGCGGCGAAGCCGACCTTCGAGGCGGCGGCGGCACCATGCTCGAGCCGTCGTCGTCCGAGGACGAAGGCGGCAGCGACAACGAGCCGGTCGGAGGATGAGATCTCCGAGTCGACGACGACGGCCTCGACGGCCGTGGTCACCGGGCTCGTCGCTGGAGCTGCCGCGCAGCGTGAGCGCCACGCGCAGCCTGTCGCCCGGCGGCGGCGTCTCGGCGATGGGGGTGTCGGCGGCGATGGGCGGCGGGGTGGCCGACTCGCTGCAGGGCTCCTCGTCGTCGGGGGGCCAGTCGCGCTCCAACAGCCTGGCGCGGCCGTCCAGCCCGAGCCCGTCGCTGGTGAGCGAGAAGGACGAGGCCGACCGCGCCGAGCGCGAGGAAGAACAGCGCAAGAAGCGGCTGCAGCTGTACGTGTTCGTGCTGCGCTGCGTCGCCTACCCGTTCAACGCCAAGCAGCCGACGGACATGACCCGCCGCCAGACCAAGATCACCAAGCAGCAGCTCGAGACCATCCAGGCCAGGTTCCAGGTGGGCATCTTCGCGCACTGAGACTTTACGTGGGAAGCGCACCTGCATGTACGAACGTTTCCGAAAAGCTTGTGGCTGCGAAGATCCTAGAAGCGCAATTTTTTTTCTGTAATTACGTAAGAGAGTCGGTGGGTCATACGACGGTGCATTGTTGTGCGAGTTGTGTTGCAAAAAAAAGCGGACAGCTTGGGCATTGGCTGCTGGGACTGGCCACCGAATGACATCGCATGAAATGATTTAACCGGCCTTCGAGAAAGAAGCATGAACCTGTAGCTAAAGAAAGGAGATTGCCTGCTGGCAGCATTCGAAACCACTGTAGTGCGATTGTGCACGACTGCCACCTGACGTGCTCGTTAGCCCACCAGCTCAGCCGCCACACTCACATGACGGGCCCGGTGGTGTGCTGGCTTGTCTTGTTGTAGCCATTATGATTGAAGCCTAAATGTCACCTTTGTTGAGGGTCAAGCAGCTAAGCTAAGCAGTGGCTAATGAAAGCTAGTGCAGTAGCCCTAGTATCTGCACTGTGTAAGTCGATCAGTGCCGCAATCCACCCACATATGGATCGCAATTGCTATGGTAGTAATACTAACGGAATCACCCTGAAAATTTAATAATGTTTCTACGTCGGCTAACAGTTTTATCGGCAAAGATGTGCTGGTTTGTTTCAATTTCTTCATTCCAAGAGCTCTACCACAACAAATGGGGCAGTGCTAATTTGTTGAGTGTGAGTGCTTTACACAAACCACTAATTCTTTCAGGACAATGTAAGTGGAGACGTTTTTGAAATCAGCATTACCCACTTTCACTTCAGTCACGAACTGCACCAATTTAATTGCATCCACGATTTGCATCGTCAACCCGAATGCGAAGCTGTACACCGCGCACTTCAAGTTCTTACTTTCTCCCATCATTTCAGCGCTGCCGCTAACGGCTGCGATTGAAGGGCTGAATAGACACGGGAAAAATTATCATCCAGGTCTGTTTGACATAGGGCGCGTGCAGTAGAATGTCGTGTACTTCAAAGATCAAATATTTGAGCTAAATTGGAGCGAACTGGGAGCCCTGAGCAGTGTGTTTGCATTTGTGGCATTTTTGGGAAGCCTTGCTTCCGAGCCACCCTTGCACAGTTGTTGGCATTCGCCAGTCGCGAGGGGCAGAAACTGCGTGCAAAACTTCGTAGTCATGGCTGAACATAAAAAAAACTTGAAAATTCTTTTGAAGTCTGGCGTGATGCATGTATTTAAAAAAAGGGGGGGGGGGGGTTGCAGGAAGCGCGATGTAAGAAATGATTTATGTGCGCAGTTTTCCCAATATCCCAGCTTGGTAAAAAGTTGTTTCAAGACGCCAGCGTGACGCCTTCACAACTGTTTTATGTGTAACGGACCTGCTGCCATTCTGCAGAATATTCTTTCGGGAGAGACTGAGTGGCATTTTCTTGAGGAGACACACAGGTCTTTGGGACCAAAAAAATTGGTCAAAAAAGCATTTTCTTAGGCATCACTTTTTCTTAGTTTGCACAGCTTTTCCTCCGGAAAGTTGGTACTTGAACAGTACCAGGTACTCGTAAGAGCTGTACAGGCCCAATATACATGAAAAAAAAAATAGTTTTTCCATAATTTCCTTCTTTTCCACCATGAGCGATATTGCAGCAATAGGGGATTCTCGAGAGGCACATCCCAGCATGTAGAGCAGCTAGAAAGATAATTTCTTTTGCAGCGTAAAGCTGAGTGTTTAAACCGTCCAATAAGGGAAGCATATTTTGCATTTTGTGTTTCTGTACGTGTTTAATTAGCACTATTTTTAATTTGTTAGCAGTAGTAGTTCAAACCCAGAAGTTAGAATTGATGTAAACGTGTAGGTGATTGCAAAAAAAAAAAAAAAAAACTACTCACATTTTATTCTTCACAACTTCTGGTATCTATTCATATGCCTTGCTGGTAATTTTGTTGATTACTCAATGGAAAATTTCCATTGTTCTCAAGAACAATCAAGGTTCTTTTTAATTATCTCGAAAACTAAATGCCTTGCATTAAAACTAATTGGATATGTGAAATGAGCTACAAAAACTGTACAAGCACATAAAGTTTCATCAAGATTGGCCGGCAAGCAAAAATAAAGTCCCTAAGACCAGTGTGCCTCCTTAAACCAAATGTATTCCAATAGCAGCGCCAAACTTGCACATAGTGGCAAGTGGTAAAACACAGCCGCTTTTTGTAGTGTTTGGTTCCAAATCTGCCCGCTTAGCTTGTAAATCGCTGTCTTCATATTGCTGCTTTTTCATACGTGTATAGGGCTTTCAAAATGGTAATCTGGTGACAACACAGAAGTTTTTGGGAAGGAACCATGGTACTTGGCTGGGCGTTTTTGGAAATCAGTGTGGCAGAAGTTTATTTGCAAGTGCGCCTTATAATCGCCGTTTTGAGTACCACTGGGACAGGTGAAATTCACATGACTACCATATTGCACTGTGTAAGTTGTGGGATTCTATTTAGCAGCTGGAAACCCCCGGAAGATAAAGGCCGCGCGATAATGTGTCATATTTACATTCGCTGCATGTGTGTGTACCTCGGAAAAAGTAAGGAAGACGAAGGGAATAGCTGAGAGAGTGCGCTGAGTAGCGAAGTTTTCACTGCGGTAGCGCTGAGGAAAAAAGAGGAATCAGGAGCAAAGGTTCGGAATTATTTGCCACTTTGAGCTATGGCTGCTGCAACCAGTTTTTTTTTTTTTTTCTTGGTCGGGTTGTTAGCGCAAACTAGAAACATCACTTTTTCAGGTGTTAAACTACTTGACCTGGAAGTGGTAACGGTTGCGCCATGTTTCTGTGCTGCCTAGTTAAGCGGGTCCTCTCCGTGGTCTAGTGATAGATGGAAGCAAGTAGTTCCTTTGCCCTTGAAGAGGCAACGGTTTCCCACATCTGTGAAGGCTTTTTATTTTTTTGCCGTTTCAGGTTGAACTGCCAGGTTGAATTTGAACTGCCATTACAGGTATTTCTTCTCACTGCAGAATTGTAGGGTGCCTAAAAGATTCAGTGTGCGTGATCATTTTTCAAGCTGGTTTGGAATGTCAGAGTGGCACAGAGTTTGCAGCTCCAAGTAAGCACAGTTACAGTGGCAGCTTCGCGTATACTACATGATATCGAAGCAGCCAGCATGAACACAAAAGATTCTGAAAGTTGGATGAAAGGAACGTTTGCAAGGTTTGCTTCTAGTTTTTAAATGCGCATCATTTGTTGAGGTAATTATCTCGTTACCAGCGTGCTGGTGTATGTGGTGTAAGACAAATTACACCGTGATTATTTGCGAAAGAGCTCCATAATTGTGTTGGGTTTCATGTATTCTTTAGAACAGCTATTTGACAGTGACATTGTGCAGATGCTTAGGGGAATCCTTGTTTTTGCTTCTAATTTTTTTGGTGTCCATGAATGTCTGCAGAAGGAACATGGGATATATGGTTCCCGCAAATAGTTAGGCTGAGTTTTGTCCCATTTTTTACTGCATCGCACCTTCTAAAAGGAAGAATGGGTTGCCAGTGCATCTGTAGCCATTCTATGGCTGCGTGGCATTATGAAAAAAAAAAAAATGAACAAAGAAAAAAAGGGGCCCCAAACTGAGTTATTATAAGAAGTTACCCTACCAAACCATAGCATGCTAGTTGGTTAAGATTCAACCGTACCAAAATTTGGTATGTGATCGCTCAAACTAGGCCTGCGCTGCAATTTGCAGATTGTGAATATCTCAAACCAGGTTGGTGTGTTGGTCTACGTGTATGAAGTCTGTGATCTGGAGAGAGCACACTTACACTGCAATAACAAAAGAGGCATTCTGCCTCTTTAGGCAACATTTGGCTGCATTGTGTACGCATCGTATAATCCTTGCTGTCACTTCTCAACGCATTGATGGTTGCAAATGTACAAATTCTTGTTCTTCAGTTTGTGAGGAAAGGGACATTAATTTGGCGTAGCTGTGGGCAAAGCCTGCTTCATTCGCAGGCTTTTAGGATATGCTACACAACTTTTGAAAGAAACCTTCTCGTGTAAAGGAAAACAGTACCATGGGTGAGCATGTCAGAATTGGTAACAAGCTCAGCTATGATGGTTGGGCATTCGTTGCCGTGTCGGATACATGTAGCACTTTTTGACTCGGCTGCTCGCATACGTGTGTTGCTGCATGCTAATCTCAAACAGGCAGCTTAGCCGTGCATCAGTTATTGTCGAATATGTGCATTTTCCTCCCTAAAAGTTGGTCCTAGGGTTAAAATATGGGGGAGCTGGTAATTTTTATGCAGTGGTAGTCTAGGAAGAATCGAGCAGTCTTTTGAGGGACAGAAGTTAGAATTGCGAAACAGACATTATTGCTCTGAATGATTCCTTTAGAATATGGCTGCATAACATACCTGTCAGGTAGTTTTAATTTATTTGTTTGCTTCGTGAAGACCAGGGTCAGGGTGCCTACCAACCTGGAAAACAGGGAAAACTGGGAATTCCCAAGGATTTTGAATAGTCTGGAACAACTCAGGGAAAACTCCTGGAATTTGTGCTTCGATCAGGGAAAATTAGCTGCACTTTATAAAGGAAGTGAAATTCACGGTAGTGCTGGCTCAAGTAGCAGCAAGGCACAATGCTGAGCACGAGGACGCGGGTTCGATTCCCGGCCGCGGCGGCCGCTTTACTTATGGAGGCGAGAAGCAAAAACGCCCGTGTGTACGAGATTTCGGCGCACGTTAAAGATCCCCAGGTGGTCAAAATTAATATGGAGCCCTCCACTACGGCGCGCCTCATCGCCTGCGTTGCGTGGGCACTTTAAACCCTACAATCAATCAACAGCAAGTCAAAAGTGGACAGCCCTCTGGAGCCGCCTGATGGCACCATCTGAAGTCACTGGTTCCAGTGAGAACTCGCTTCATACAGCTTGCAAGGCCCCCCCACCCCTGTACGCTCCCCTTGTGTTCTGGCGTGTTTCCCACACTCCTGAGAGCCAAAAGAAAATGTTATGCGCCGTGATAGGTTGTTGTGGCAGCGTAAGGGAGTTTACAGGGGCAAAGGCAGTAGTCGCTTTCAATCCAATGCTGGAACGCGTGGCACCATCTACTGTGGTTTCTAGTTAGTTGACACACGTTGCGAATCTTTGAGTTGTGAATCTGGCGTAATAATAAAAACACATTTCTCTTCATTTTCAACTTCAAAAGTTAGCAGCTGTGTTCAAAATACGTCTTAAGTATCGAATATAGACATTTTACTCCGTTTGTAAGAGTTGCTTTTAACTGCAAGCTGGCACTATATTCCGCTGTGCGGAAAGACGGAGCATGTTTCGGCTCCGTAGCTTTCACTGTGCGCCAAAAGAATTTTATGGGGAGCCACCATAGCGGGGTGTAGTTGAGGTGTTTCTGATTTCTAATGTGAATTCCAAATAAACTCTTCCCGCTCATCCTGCGCAGTGCTTTGATGCTAGACGTATGGCGGTGTTTAAGGGCACCTAAGTGACGGTGCTTAGATGCAGGTGTCCCTCATCCAAACCAGAATAAACTCTTGAAGCAGTGAGATACAGCATTGAGTGCGAGCTGAGAACATGGCAGTACGGTTTTACCATTTTTTTCATTATTTCATTCACTGGGTATTTTACTACCATTGTGGTTTCCTTTTGAATGAGATAAAAGTTAGCATTCAAAATTCCTTTTGAATGAGATAAAAGTTAGCATTCAAAATTTATTATATCATATTTTATTTTATAAGGATTATTTTATTTTATTTTTTAAAGGGTGACAGCAACTGGTGAAGTAGTGTGAGCTTCTGTTGACGTAAAACAAAGTTCTGTGTCACTCAGGGAATTCATCAAAAGACTCTGGGAAAACCTGGAAAACTCAGGAAATTTGAAAATGTCAACTTGGTAGACACCCTGAGGGTGATTAGTGAAAAAGTTCAGGTATGCAAACCAGAATTTTCATGTCAAAAGTGATGACTTGAGATCAGCATGCACATGTTTTCGGAGTTTCATTACATATTATACGTTCAAAGGATGGCTTCAACCTATGTGGACTTTGTGCATATCTATGTAGTCTGTCGACTTCACTACACTTTTGCCTAGTTCAGACCCATTGGTTTAGAGGCTAGTGCTTATCTGGAGCGAAGGACCGAAAGGATGAAAGCACCGAAAGGACAAAGGAGTGAAAGCAGCGCAGATGGTGAAGACGCTAACTATCAAGTCCTTTACTGAGGTTTCGCAAATCATCTTGTATGGTGCGGAAATGTGGAAGGGCACACAGGGGTGACAAGTGAACATGGAGGGTATACTGTGTGGGAGGAGCTCAAAATTAGTGAACTGCATGATCTGTGCACCGGTGTACATAAGATTGAATTTATCCCTGGAGCCAGAGGGTGATGACATTCTGTGAAAAAAAAAAGCATAAAAAAGGCTTCTATTTGCTTGTTTTTTGAGATTCCCTTCTGCTTATACAAGAGCATCATTACAGTTGCATAGTGTTATCAGCGTATTGTCAACAGCACTTCCATAAAGCATAGTGCATGCCTTGGCCATCTGTCTTGTGCGACCATCTTTAGCACGCATGCATGCCAACATCGAGGCCCTTTCGAAATCTACCCCACCCTCAATCCGTGTGGTGTGTAGGTAACATGACTGGGACTGTCCTGGGGCTCTTCGGCTGTTTAGATACGTTACCGTGCCCACAAAGCCTGTCGCTTAAGCAGCGACCAGTGTGCCCTATGTATAATGTGACGATGATGATGATGGTTGGATTTTTATGGCGCAAGGCCAACTGGGGCAAAGAGCGTCAAATCAGTGGTGAAGGGGTGAAGATGGAAGCACTAAAATCGCTCGATAAGGCCAAGAGTAAAAACAGCTGAAGGCAATGATGGTGGCTGGTGTATAGGGCCAGTTTTGATTACACATGATAGGAAATGAGGTTTAAAAACTTAACATCTTGCAAATACTTAAAAACGCATTTGACAGGGACCATGGCATCGTCACCCAAAAACGACGACGGGTGAATAATGTGCTCAGAAGATTGGGGGGGAGACCTAGGTTGCGTCCGTGGCCCAAACTGACTTATATACTCGTGTGCTTAATGGCGACTGTTTTGTTTTTGGCTACTTTTTGGACCCTTTTATTTCACACAGCCAAGAGGACAAGGCCGATTGAGTGCCCGCCGCCTATGCTTTTTTTAAAAGCCGGCTCGAGACATGGACGATCTTTAGAACATCTGTTCCTTTTTTTTCTTTGTGCCTCCTCTCTTGGCTTTTCTCATCTTGGTGCAACCCCTGTCACAGGACTAGGGGCGTCTGGCTCTCCGCGTTGGCACTATTTCATTAATGCATCTGTCATTCCTAACTTTGCAAAGGCTAGCACTTGGTGAGCTTGCAGTGTGTCAAGAATCGTAAGGTAGGATCCTCTGGGCAGTTTTGTTTTGTATGTCCGGCATGTGTGCTGTGCACGACGAGCCATTTTAAGCTCACGGTTCACTAGTTTCAAGCCGAATATTTCCAGGCCCTCATGCAATCATAGAAGCAATGCCTACAGATCTTGCCGTGCTGCATTGCTGCTTTTGTCAACAGAGCTGCAAAAATCAAGCTAATTGTCTCAAAGTGGAACTTCTGCTGTGAGACGATTGCCTCATGGTGATGACTACCAAAAAAGTTCAATGGTCCCTTTTCCTCCCGTGAATCCTTATTTTGTAAAATTTGTTAACTGTGAAGTGTATTTTTAATAAACCAGTTGATCGATAGCTTGGTCCATTCTGCCGTATGTCCCCCTAATGCAGTGTCATGCTTCAGCAACAAAAGTGAAAGTTTGCTTCCAGTTTGATTGAAAATTGACCATCCCTAGTTTGCGCATCCATTTTTTCAGTTTTCCAAAACGCAACAGCCTTATAACCATTTCAACCACCATAATAATGTAGAAACGGGTTCTACTGGGAGGGAAATCTGTAGCCACTCCAATTTGGCCATTATTATTGACCAACCGCACGCCTACACAGTTGCCCTTTTTCACATTTTTGTAGTGTGAAAGTATGAAGCGTGCACAGTCATGCCCTCTGGTGCCTAGCCAGAATGCTCCTCTTTGGAGGGAAAGGCTGCAGCATTACTGAAAATGTTAGGTCACGTAGTTGCCTCTTTGTATGACTAACGACTTTCTTGAAATAATTGTTTGTGCAAAAAAAGCTTTCAAAGAAAATTCATGCTTTAGAATTTTTGTAAAAAACATGCACAGCTGTCTGCAGTTCAGGGCTTTTAATCCACCGACTTTGACCTTCAGGTTGACCTTCAAGGATGCCTTTTGAAATAAAATTTCGGAAAGAATAATAATCTGAGTATGTTGTAAGAGCATGAAGTGGCTGGTCAGAGTTAATTTACTTTTACAGAAGAGGCCTTTGGAGAAAAAAAAAAAAAGAAAGAAACAATAGAGACAGTTTTAATGCTACATGTTTAGGCAGAACTCATGACTTGAAAAGCGCTTTGTTGGGTTGTAGCTTGAGTAGCCTTGCACATGGTTGACTCATTGCCATTGTATGAGTTGGCTTCTCGAAAGGTTGTTGACTCTGCTTCATTTAATGATGCATTGTGGCAGGTTGATATGGTCGGCCAGTCATTCCCACTAAAAATTATGCAGTTAATTCAATCCCTAGTCAGAATGTCACTGGTGTGAAGATTTAAGCTGCCGCGATGAATATTTCCTTTTATGGGTTATAACCACCTGGAGAGCAAATTCACTCAACCTGACATTCAGATTGGGCGTCACAGGTGCTTTTAGTTTGCACAATGAAAGACCAAATTTAGGATTTTGTCTTAGATTTCACAGTATATACTCTAGTGACGGTATTTTTCATGTCCATGTGGGCCTTGACTTCTAATTGAATCAATCGTGATGTTTGGGGAGGGAGGGGGGGGGAAAGCACCTATTAAATGTTGAAAGTTTCACAATTCCAAAGTGAATATAAAACAGCTGATATCCCAGATTGATTGATTGATTGTAGGGTTTAACGCGCCGACGCAACGCAGGCGATGAGGCGCGCCGTAGTGGAGGGCTCCGGATTAATTTTGACCACCTGGGGATCTTTATCGTGCGCCGAAAATCTCGTACACACGGGCGTTTTTGCTTTTCGCCCTCATCAGAAAAGCGGCCGCCGCGGCCGGGAATCGAACCCGCGACCTCGTGCTCAGCAGCGCAACACCTTAGCCACTGAGCCACCGCGGCGGGTTGATATCCCAGCCACAGAACGACACAAAATGTTGCTTTGAATCATAAAGGAAGGTGAAATTACACTGAACTTGGTGTGTGTGTGTGTGTGTGTGTGTGTGTGTGTGTGTGTGTGTGAGAGAGAGAGAGAGAGAGAGAGAGAGAGAGAGAGGAGAGAGAGAGGAGAGAGAGAGAGAGAGAGAGAGAGAGAGAGAGCATTCGGTGGTGCAGTGGTTGGCCTAAAAATCCTAAATTCAACAAATCTAGTGCATAAATTCGCCATTAGCCATAAATGGGATTCAGTTTGGCCTTGCGGGTCTACATGGCGGAGTAAATGTCATTTGATAATGATATCAGTGACGATCAGGAAGCCTGCAGAATTGCAAGATAATAGTTTAAAACGTGTTCATAATCTCTTTAAAACAAAGCTATGTGGCACTCTGTCTTAGGCGATATTCACATCACGAGTCAAGACAAGTAACAAATTCATATCTGAGTAACAGAAAACATGACAGAACTTTGCAAAGGTGCTTTTTACTTTTTTCTTTTTGTAAATAAAGCAACATGCTGGGGAAAATGCTGGTTTATTGGCGGGTTTTAAATACAGTGCCGTACATCAAACTTCCTCATTTAGGGACGGACCGCTGCTGTTGAGGCTACTCATTTGGTTTGGAAGCTATGACAATGTGTTCCTGAAAGTCACTCAATGGCCGGGTGCCATTCGTGAAATGTCGTTCAGGTTTCTCCTTTAGTGCAACTAATGGCATTCACAGCTAACGTCGTCCACTCTAAACATCACTAGATATTAGATTGGCGGTGCGACAGGGGTCCCCCGTGAAAATGGAAAGAGCATTTCTAGTAAGAAATCGTAATTTCCGGCTTCATTTCTGACTAGATTCTAGCTGGAATCGACAGAATTCTAGAAGAATTCTTAGCCTAGCTAGAGACGATTATTTCCAGCTTGTGGGTTTTTTTCTTTTAGCTTGACTGAAAAATGCCAGCTGAAAGTAAATCTCAATCCAGCTAGACATGAACTAGAAACTGAGTTTCTAGCTAGAAATTCTGTCTATTTCTAGCTAGGATAGAGGAAATTTCTGGTTCAATAACCCAACTAGAAAAAACATCCATTTTCGCCTGGGGTATTATTCTGCTAGTGTTTGAAAGCTTGATTACGTCCTTTCTGTGTGTTTTTCTCATACAGTAAGTCTTGGGAGGGCCGGGTAAAACTCTTGGAATGAGGCAGGAATCTTGAAACCGAATTCTACATGCGAGGCTTGTTGGGCCTCTTTTCTGCCGCAGTACCAAAGAGACAGTCTACTAGTCTCCTTGCATACAAAGGTGGAGCATGCTTCTTCTGAATTCAAAATTGCAGTTTGGCCGGAGTGCTTCTTTTCTGCCAGGGGGCATTGTTTTCAAAACTAGACAGCTCCCGTTTCTCGGGGTGGACATTTTGTTGAAGCACCTCGTTTCTAAATTTATTTATTTTGAACCCACCCCCTGCTGCTGGAGTGACCGTTGGATATCTCGGAGAGAAATCTCACCTTAGTGGCACCTTGCAGTCCATTGAAGTCTTGGTTGACGCGTAAACCACAAAAGAAAAGGAACTTGTGTCGAGCCAGCTGTGAAGCAGCTAGTGTTTCTTAAGTTTTGAAGTGCGGGCCTAGGTTTGCTTGCTGCATCGAGTTTCAGTACAGGGCAGAGAAGACAGAATGGAGCTGGGTCAGGGAGACATAAGCCACTGCATATGCTTACAACAGAGTCACGGTCATCGCTAGCTGGCGCCTGTTGAAGGCAGTTGACTTACACTCATTGCGGTAAGGTCATTCACCTGGTAGCAACGCATAAAACCTCCCAGTGCAAAGCAGTGAAGGGAGCAAAAAACGTGACGCTGCTGCTTAACCTGTTTATTCCAATAATTGTTATCGTAGAAATAGAAGCGCGAGCATAAAAGTGGTGGAAGGACGCGCAGTCAATAACAAAGGATTGACGTTTGTTTCTTTTTAACTCCAAAGCGCCAAGACAGCATTGGAGCAGCAGGCGAGTCGAGTTGAGGCTGTGATTCAGTTTTAATGAATGCGCACACGCGAGCGTTTTAGTCTCGGGCCTGATTGAAGCTGATTACAAACCCAGCTGGTCAGAGCTGAGCAGCGATTGAAATAACAGTCGGAGTTGCTTCGTAAGCCGTTTCCTTTGTTTTTTGTCGCTTTGAGAGACAATCGTGCTGGGGTTTATTATCAGGAGCAGCTTCTAGGGAAATAAAAGTGCACTGTGCTCATTTTGTTGGGTGTGTGTGTGCTTCTGCCGCTGTTGTGGCGGTGGGGCGGGGGGGGGTGTTATGAGTTTTAATAGGCCACTCGCAAAAAGAACTTTAGGAGCCCTTGCTGGCTTTTGTGCCAAGACTAAAACTGGATGTCGTTTTGGTGTTTAAGGTAGGTGATCGTAAAATAAAACAAAGCCATTCTGTTGGAAGGGGTACTGGGACAGGAGGGTGATTAGTGCAGAGATTCCAGGCGTGCGTTGAAATAGGTCATTGGCGGGAAGACATGAGGTCAGTGGGCCCATGTAGAACACTTGGCATCGCAATCTTGTATGTAGCCTGCAAAAATACAAGGAGGTCTAGGCGTTCAGGTTCATTTCCGAGCATGCAATGATTCATGGGAGGGGAGGTGGAACGGGCCTCGTGGAACATTCAGTTTCTTTAATGGATGCACCTCGCTGCTTAAGTGTGGGACATGCAGATGTTCAAAAAAGTTTCACTGCCCTGGTTGGAACACGGTGTCTCGAGAGCTTGTCTATGACACTGGCGGGGTGTGGTGGAAGTTCAGCTTACTGGAAAAATATTGCAGAGTACTTCAATAAGGCAGAGATGTGGGGACTATTCGTGGCAGTCGTATGATTCTGCCGTCAGCAATCCGTGTTGCAAAAAATAAGAAATAAAATAAAGTTTCCTATGCCTTGAACACAGCATTATTCTGTAATTGAATTGGCAAGCTCTAGAAATGCATTCAAATGAGTAGGAGGGGGATTCGAAAGAGTTCGAGTTTTCATCGATTTAATTTGTTTTTGGGCCCTGAAGTCAGGTTTTTCTGCATTTTTTGAGTGGCCTTTCTATACGAAATGTCTCTTTTAAGCTTATTGCATGCAGCGCTTTGGTGAGGCAGCGGACCAGCAGTGCGGTTACCAACACTCCGCTAACCAATTTGTTATTGTGGATAAATAGGATTTGTGGTAAGGAAACGGCGTTAAATTGCCTGGGTGTAGTGTTGTCAAACGAGAGATGTGAAGGACATCTGTATACACTGGTGGTCAACCCAAGCAGAAAGGAATGTGGATGCCATCCTAAGAGGTCAGGGGTCAACTGGTAGGGTCTACTGTGGTTACCAATAACAAGAGGCTGCGATGGCTAGAGGTTTCTAAAAGTTGGTTGAAGGGGGTCGAACTTTGTCGCAAGTGTTGGTTCAACATCATTATGTTGGATCGCAGCTAGGCGTTGTTTGTGGAAGGATTATACAAGCAGCTAGGAGAGCAAAACATTTCCTCTGCGGCTCCTGCTTAATTAATAGGCTAACAGTCTCTCAAATTTCGGCTTGCAGTAGGCCCTTAGGGGAAACATTTGGAGTCCTCGTGGCAGTCCAAAAGCTTTCACGTGTGCCGTCTTTGCTATTAGGAACAGGCTTTTCATACTGAGGCACTTCGTCACATGAGTGACTGAGAGGGTGACAGATCTGGGGAAAATATTTTTTTTTTTAATGTGTATTAAGTTGGAGCACAAAATAAGTGTTGAATTTTGAAGTTTTATTTGAAGGGGGTTTTCAGTGACGGAAGCAGATGTACACCTGCCGTAACCCTTGGCCACTGCATTGTTTTTCTTCTGAAAAATTTTATAAACTTTTCAGAATGACGATTGTTCATTTCCAAAAGCAACAACCCAAACTTCTTTTAAAAATCTTTGGCAGGTTTTTATCTTGCGTTCCTAATACTGGAGCGTACTGCTTTTATGGCTCTTATATAGCTAGCTGTCACCAGCAGGTGTTTTTCGCAACTACAATAGCTGGGGCGGGGATCATGAAGTATGCAACTGCTTAATCCGGGCACCTAATTAGCCTGCAGAATTTAATAAATGCTAAGCTCCCTTTTGGCTACCTGAAACTTCAGTAATAGCTCGAGAGAATAGCAAATGAACTTCATGGCCTCTGGTGATTTTGTGCTTATTTTATACTTGGCTTACCTATCGACTCTGTAAACATTATTACTTGTATTTTGTTTAAATTTTCCTTTTCTTATTTTGCTTTCATTAAATGGTGCATGAATATTGCTTATTCCTTTTTTGTTTTTCGGTGACAAAGGGGTCCTTGATATCAGTGTGCGGAAATCAAACACCAGGTCTTGTAGCTGTCGTTCGACGTTCCCAGCTTTTTTATCATTCGTATGGCCTTGTGTTTTGCCGGATAAGTCCCTTCCAAGGACCTAAAAAGGCCACGAAGACAAAATAAAAATGCGGTTCGTTTAAAAAACTGCATCGATCTCATAACAAGGATACCAATTTTAACACAAACTTGTGACAACCGAGCTAGCTTGAAGGAAACCAGGCGAAGCGGTGATGGCCTATCAGCAGCTTTTTGATGAGGTCTCGATAATGTCACAAAATCTTCTTTATGCGATTGGAGGCTGGCCCCGACAGCTGCTGCTAAGAGCCACAACTATGTGATTTGAATAGGGCCTCTAGCTCTGTTTCATCATCTCACTTGGATGCTGACATGCAGTTGACACAGATAACTATGCTTTTAGTGTTCCCCTATTACGTCACTTCTGGCATCATGTAGCACGAAATTTGGGAGCCTTTTAATATTCCCAATTCTTTTTGTTCGATTATACAAAAGACTTTTGGGATGGAAGTGAGTTAGGGTGTGTTACCAAAGGATAGTCCTTTCAAGTTAAACAAGGCTGTATTTTGTATACATGGCCCCTTTAATTGCACTGAACAGTACCCACTTAAACTCGCAGTTACTGGCTTCAGTAGAATGCTGGTGGAGTTTCATGTTCATTGATTGATTGATTGATTGATTGATTGTAGGGTTTAACGCGCTGACGCAATGCAGGCAATGAGGCGCGCCGTAGTGGAGGGCTCCGGATTAATTTTGACCCCCTGGGGATTTCTTTAACGTGTGCCGAAATCTCGTACACACGGGCGTTCTTGCTTTTCGGCTCCACCAGAAAAGCGGCGGCCGCAGCCGGGAATCAAACCCGCGACCTCGTGCTCAGGAGCACAACGCCTTAGCCACTGAGCCGCCGCAACGGGTTCATGTTCATTTGTAATATTATGGCAGCTAGAGTACGAAGGAACAAAAAAAAAAAAAAAATAGCAGAGCCGGAAAAAGAAACAGCGCAGGAGTTCAGTCCCAGCAATTTTTTTTCTTTTAGAAAGTGCAGCGTATGCTATTTGGGTGTATGTTGTAGCACAAGTGATCTTTGTGTGCGTCAAGATCAGTAACACAAGAGGCTACAAAGTATGTGCCTGTGAGCACTCCAATGCCCGTGTTAGGAGCCATCAATCATATTAGCAAAGAAGGAACTGGCACTTCTGGATGTTAATCTGATGGGGCTTCCATTGCTTGGCCTAGTTGTTGGTGTCACTGTGCTGTGCTCATCGTGTCATATGTTTTTGTTTTCTTGGGCCAACGACACATACCTCGTGTTTGGGCTTTTGGATAGAACAGCATTTCCGAATCAGCGCCACCCTCCCTCTTCGCTCTTTGCTACATGTGCTTTTCGAAATTAAATATTTGTTTTTAGGCAGGCATATCGCTCTTCTTCCATTGGTTTCATTTCTTATTTCTTCAGGCCGCTTTGCATTGTGATGAGGATTCTGTGTTTTTGGTGCGTCAACCATTGGCGTGGGTTCCTCCTAGCTTTGCTCAGATTTTAAGTAAACTGCTAACAAACCCTGGGCTACCTGGGTATGTTGTTTCTAAGGCACGACATGACTGCTGCCTTTTTGTCGCTGATTTCTTCAAAACCTGTGCACTGTTTGACATGTGTTGTGTAGAACAAGGTCACCGTTTGGGGCGACCTCCTTTATGAAAGCAGGGGAGAAGTCTTGTTAAATTAGTTTTCTATTTAGGCCACATGACTAGCAGGGTCAATAAGTGTATTTTGATTTTTGATTCTATTATTCTTACACACATGAAAGGAACGCGGAAGTGAAGTAGAATGAAGATACAAGCTAGTTGGGGAATATCAACCGTTGGAACTTCAGCGCATATTGAGCAAAATTTCAAAAAAGAGAAATAACACCAGCACTTGTGTCACTTGAAAATTTTTAGAAGGCACATGCGTACCAGCCCAGGGCCCAGCTATTAGGTGCCTCAGCAGGGGTGGAACAACTGCGCCATTTGTGCCGTGGAGCGCCAAACCTGTTTGCCTGTGCCATCCTGCGCCAAAGTCGTTTATCAGCGCCGTCCTACATCGCAGTGCATGAATTAAGCCGCTAGATAGGGCCGCCATGAAGCCCAACACTTGAAAACTTGGCTGAAACATAGTGCTTTCCGTTTCATCAAGACGTTTATGGTTTCGGTTTCATCAAGGCTATGAACGGCTATCGAACTTGGCTTTGGCTTAGCCGTAAGGCCGCAGGCACTACGCGCCATCTGTTTGAATTTATTTGTGTCACATTTGCACGGTTGTGTTTGCCGGTGCCGGCCGCTGCGCCACAATCAATGGAAAATGACCAAAAGTGAGTGAAATGTTTTTGTTTCACATCACAAACAGATAGAAAAGAGAATAATATTTACTGGAAAGGTTGTAGTGTATTCGAGGTGAACTTCAACTTAGTCGACCATTTTTGATGAGCGTAGCTGCCTGCATGTATTGGACAAACAGGGCCTTGGACGCTTTGCCCTCACCTGTTAATTCGGTTCGCCTTTGTTGTGAGGTAAATACCTATTTTCGCCAGTGAGATTTGGGGTTAGCTTTGCTTTTGTGGAGGATGGCCTAGCATGAAGTATACCTTTTGAAACGCTCTTTTTACGTAGTCTACGGTGTAGGTTCGTCGACTCTTGCAACTCTGTCATAGGCGAAGACAAAGCTATAGGTTCTGCTTTGCACACACTGGAACCACTGTTCGATAGAAAAAATGCAAGCAAACACCTTTTTCAGTGGTATGACGCCGCAATGACGATTAGAGGCCCTCCCTTTGTATCACTAAATCGTTTGTCAGCAACCGATTTGCCTGTTTCGTTCCACTTTTTGCCCTACCCTTAGCTAAGTCTGCGTAAGGTAGTGCTATTATCCCGGCAACCATGAGAATTACCGTCGAAAATTTCTCACACACCAGTTGCCTCTCATTTCCTAAACACGCTACCCGGTGATTCTGTGGGATAAATATTCCCTAAAAAGTTGTGTTTGCAGCTGCCCCTGTAGCGCTGTAATATAGTACTTGGTTTTAAACGAGAAGGCTCAGCTTTGAGTCCAACATTGCGATGTTTTTTTTTTGTTAGCTTTCAGAATTCATCGTGACTTTGTGTATACTTTTTTTTACTCTGGTTTTTTACTTTATCAAGGGATCAATGCAAGGTTGAATTACATTTAATATAGGTTGTGTTCTGTGTCGTTGGGTTTGGTTAGATTAGGTTTGTTGTTGTTGTTGGACTGGATTTGCGTAGGTTATGACGCGTTCGGTTAGGTTATGTTATGTTAGGCTTCGTTGGGACGTAATATTACTCAGCAAATTTTGGGCCAGCTAGCTTTTATGCAAACTGCCGTGAGAATTTCCCGGAGGTAATTCTCACGGCTGCCATGAGATTAGACGCAGTCTTTGTACAAACACTGCCATCTACCGGACACGGAGTTAGGCCTGCTATTTAATCCCCTTCGACTCTGCTCATGTGGTTTACCCTTTGAACTCTGATAATGCTGCGCACTGACTGGGCCGAAGGTAGATAACTCCACTTATTGTAAATTTCCAGATATAGTCCAACAACTGCATTCCTGGTTAAGGGTAGGTTGTAGTGCATGGTAGAACGCCAAATATAGCACATACATAATTAAACTTAATTGGTAGGGGCTGGCACAAGCCTGTGGCCAAATGGTCTTTCTGGCTGCTCCAAGCATGCTCCAAAATTTCCATTGTGGCTGCTCCAAGCCTGCTCCAAAGGCAGTTTTGCCTGCTCCCAGGACTGCTCCCAAACCCATGTGCCCTGTTCCACCCCTGTGCCTGCCTCACATGCTCACTAGTCTTAGGTGCTAACACGCCATCATTCTTTATGGCGCTTGATCAAACAAGTACAAGCAGATACAAACACAAGTAAAGACAAATACAATTCTCGTTGCACCCAGAATCTGGACCAAAGCAACAAAATGGTGGTATACCTTATTTGCATGCACCGTCACATCGCTTGACACGGCTGACAGATACGGGCAAGGGCCTTTTTTTTTTTACTAGGAACAATCTGTGCAGTTTGCACTGGGTGAATTCGCACCAAGGTGGATGCCATTTAGCAACCTGTTTATATTAAATTCGAATATTTGAAATCATGGCTGATATTAAGTGTCCAAGCACCCCTTGGAAGATCACTTGCGCACGTCTGCGTTTCGTATGCCAAATTTTCGGTTATGTTTAACTATATGGACACCTTTTGAGTGCAGCATATCCGGGTTTGGTTGTCAACAGCGGTCACACGCAGCATGGCCGTCCTTCGATCCTCCCCTCCTGCTGTAGCATTGTCTGTTTTTGATTTTTCGAGGCAAATCAAATGCGACGTTTTCTAGGCCCTTGACATTGCATTGTGTTGAGACGTGTGCTCGAGCTGCAGTCATCGTCTGTAGGAAGAACAAAGGACGATTGTCTTTCGATGTTTTTTTTTAGACATACGTGCACGCAAAATGGATTGGGAAAAATGGGCGTTTTCAGAGCTGTAAAGTCTGCCCTTATTTATTATTACCTGTTATTATTACTTGTCCACCAGAGAAGAAGAAAAATAAGATTGAAGCTGACAGATCTGGCTTCAGTTTGATATTAATGCCTCAATTCTAATTCTGCTGCCTTCTAATACCCCTGATGCTGGTGGTTAGTGTATGGGGATTACTGATAATGTGTGTGCCTAGTTGCGTATTTTTTATTTAAGGATAAAAGGAAATACCGTATTTATTCGATTATAAGGCGGTCACGATTATATAAGGCAAGGATGCAGTTTGGAGAGTAAAAAAATTGATATATATATATATATACACACACACAAAGTAAAAGTACGCCCTTCGGAGACTTTATTTCAACGTTTCAACCTGTCTCAGGTCAAAACGTTGGAAATAAAGTCTCCGAAGAGCGTACTTCTACTTGTGCGTATTCCCTGCAGCAACTAAGGACATCTACTTCATGACTATATATATATATATATATATATATATATATATATATCGAGCTTCGAATATAAAGCGGGGTAGTATGACTTTGAGACTACGGATTTTGGAAGAAAAAAAAAACCTTGCCTTATATACGAATAAATACAGTATGGTATTTCTTGGTAAGGAAACGCTACCAAATGAAAAGGGGTCACTAACTTTAACAGTGGCAAGAACGATCTGGTTGGCTGGCTGAATGTATGTGCCGGCACGGTGTGGTAGTACCTGTTCTGGTAGAATCTAAATAGATTCTAAATAGAATCGGTTCAATAGCTGGCAGGACTGCGTGATACACAGTGTGCTACATTATCCACACCTTATGTTCCAGAGAGAGAGAGAGTATACATACATTATTTATGGATTTATGAGGGTTCAGAAGGATTTTTTTTTTGTAATAGGGGCTCACGTGCTGGAAGTTCGAATATAACTGCCATGGTTGTAGCTTGAAAAAAAAAAAAAAAACCGTAAAAACAAAAATTCAAGGTTCATTTGAAAAACCATGAGACACTTATCTTACGAAGTGAGCTACCTGCGATGTGTCGCTCATATATATAAGCCCATCTTTCAACAACGGGAATGTCTTTCCAATGTTTGCTTGCACAGGGGGCAGCTGGAAAAAAGCAGCAGCAGAAGGTATCTCCAGGAATTGCATATGGCTAAATGGCACTGTTTGTCATTTCCAAAGAAGGGAGGATATTGTGGCGTAAAGTTCGGATGTTCGTTCGGTATGACGATCGTTATTATTTCCGTGAGGAGCATCCATTTCAGTTCAAACCCCCAGCTGTATTGCTTTCGTACTGGAAATTGTGGGCAGAGGCTATGACAGTATCAGTCGTGTAAGACATACAAGTCATTTGTCAGGGCGTACCCTATATTCACTCGTTGCAGGGAACCCATCTCAAACTTCAAGTTTCAGCATTTCAAGCTTGTACCAAACAAAGCAGCCTCTGGTGGTTCCTATTTTTTTTTTCCGGCACTTGCGCAGAGGCATGTCCAGTCTGCAACTTTTCTGAACTTGCGTACTTTTTGGGGGGACTTCGAATTCTCGAGAAAATTTTACTGGTGGGTGTATTTTGAAGTTAATATTTGCGTAAACTGGATAATGCATAGCCCTAAGCGATGCACAGTGGAAAAAAAAATGACACCATCTTCCCGTAGGGGAACCCTGAGTAGTATGCTAAGCAGCCATGGGGTCGATTCAAGTGCCCATTAGTTTTCAGTTCGTCATTTCCGTTAGGTTGAGGTACGTAGCTACCGTTATATTTGCAGTTTGGTTTTCATGGCAACTACCACACTTTTCACTTACTGGAACTGCGAAATGAGAAATTTCGTTGAGCACATGGCTGTTTCGCGTACTACTCAGGGTTCCCCTGCGAGAAGATGGTGTAGTTTTATTAGATGCAACGGGGCTATGTCCCTCCCTTGTTGTTGTTGCGCCGTCCAACACCCCCCACTGCACATGCTCGGCTTGCTGAACGCACCGGTGGTGTCTTACCCTTTAATGGCTCCTGGAGCGGCAGAGTACCGGTGTCTTCCTGTGCCGGCCCGAGATGAGCCGAGCATGCGCAGTGGGGGTGTGGACGGCGCCACAACGACAAGGGAGGGACATAGCCCCGACCATGTGATGCTGGAGTGACAGTGTTGCCGGTGTCTTCCTGGGCTGGCATGCGATGAGCACGCTTCATGTTTGAAGCGCGGACAGACGAAACACAAGAAGAGGACAACACGAGCGCTTTCTATCAACTGTTTATTCAATACAAAAACACACACACATTTATACTGAATAGTTCATTCACAACACATGCGCTAAGAGCATGAAGATAACTTTTTTGTTATCATGCATTACCAGCCCCCATGACCCTCAATTGCTGCATCAAAAAAATTTGACTTCTTTTTGCAGTAGTGTTATCGATGGCTGGGCGACACGGGCGTCTCCTGCTTTTCGTATCTTGTAAGCTTCAACGATGAGGCGACGCATCTCGTCTTTGTGCGCATATTCTGCTGTCGCACTCCTGCAAGCTGGCTGGCACCCTTTGCAGGCTTTGCAATGTAGTGCAAGATTTGAGTTCGGCGTTCCTTTCGTGGAATTCTCATGCTCACACAGTCTCGCATTTAAGCAGCGACCGGTTTGACCGATGTAGTGCTTTCCGCAGTCCATCGGATCGTTGTACACAACACCCTTCGTGCACTCTACATATGGGTCTCGGTGCTTGACGAAGAAGGGTGTTGCAGGATGCCTCTGTGCATGCTTTTAATGGGTGGCTATTACCACTGTGGGGAGGATATTCTGATAGCATTCTGAGATCGTGCATCTGCCCAGTGTGCTTAAGAGTTGATCTGCGATACTCATTACTTTTCACAAGACCTAACTATGCTGAGGGGCAGGTGTGGACTGAAGCTTGTGCAACACCTTGTCGCATTGGAACTCGATGCATCAGAACGGAGCTTACTTTCCTTCCTTTCTGTCCTAATCATTTTGTTGCCGTTGTACCGCAGCATTCAGATCTAGCTCTGCATGAAGTCCAGGGCTTGAGGTAGGGGGGGGGGGGGGTGTCTTGTTGAATCACCTGCCAGCAGCCGCTTTTTGTGCGGGAACACGGCGCCGCGTTTATCCGCTGTCGCCCAAGCGACACAGCTGTCGCTAGGTGAGGTTCTTTTTTTTGTTCTCCTTTTCTCTTGTTAGTTTCTTTCTTTCTTGCGTATTGGAGCAGCTGGTGTGGCTCAAACGCATTTTCGAATGAACGTAACCAGTCAGCTGAGTCTGTGTGCAGCTGTGGGGAGCACAAAGGAGCGGCGGTGGCTCCAGCCTGCGAGGGGTGTGAGAGGAGGGGAGGTTGGGGAGAGGGAGCATTAGAAGGAGACGAGAAGTTGTAGCGTGTGTGCTTTTGAGGTGGCTCTGCGTTTGGCTTTGCGCGTCAAGCTCGCATTTACTGGTGGGGACTCGGTTGTATAGTTGCCAGTTGGGAGAGATAGTTGGAGACTAGCTGGGGGGGAGAGCAACTCGTCAACATCCCCCTTTCTCTGTTTGTCCCTTAGGAGGTGACAGCAATAGCTGCACAGGTGTGGAGTTGATGCCTTTGGCATATTGTCGATGTGTTCACCCCAAGGTTGTTTTGTTTGTTATTTTTCTTGTTAAAATTTGTTGCCCGTGTTAAATTTGCATGTAAAGGCGTCAGGCTGACTGTTGTTCTAGCTGCACAATACAGTTTGCTATTACTAGTGTTACGAGTTTTTGCGTGAGGAGTAGGCAGCCCACTTAGGGAAATTTAAGGGGCGACACTGGTCTTAAAACAACTTCTTTTAATTTTTAGGTAAACTCTGCGAAACTTGTCAGTCTTGGCTGGTTTTTTTCCCACTGATTTCAAATGTGCCATTATTTGTTTAGTGAGTCAGTTAGTTACCAAGATAATTAGAGATAATTAGTAATTTTTGGAGGAACAATAGACAAAACAGTGCTAGTCATAAAACTATAATCTTTGTATTTTTCAATACCATTAACACTGGTGAGCACAATAAGGGAATCAGTTTTTTTGATGCACCGCTTGGAGCTAATTTTATAGCTCATTAAATTTTGGTGTGTGAGATGGGAATTCGAAATGGTTCCTTGCCAACAGTGCCACCAAAGTTTAGTGAGCTGTAAAATTAGTTCCAAGCAGTGAATCAAAAAACTGATTCCCTTATTGCACTCACCAGTGTTCACGGTATTGAAAAATATAAAGATTATAGATTTATGACTAGCACTGTTTTGTCTATTGTTCCTCCAAAAATTACTAATTATCTCTAATTATCTTGGTAAGTGATTGACTGACTCAAAAAATAATGGCACATTTGAAATCAGTGGGAAAAAACCACCAAGGCTGACAAGTTTCGCAGAGTTTACCTAAAAATTAAAAAAAGTAATTAGAACAGCGGTGTCTCCCCTTAATGTAAGTTTATGTGCTATTGCTGCTATCTCCTGGACTATGGGTTTAAGAATGCCAAATTTTCGGTTGCGAATGGAAACAAATATTTTCAAGAGCAAAGTGCCTGAAGAAGGGCTTGCGTTCGGGCTAGTTGGTATTCCATAACGTTCGTCTTAAGCGCAGAAAAAAAAACAGGGACAGTAGACGAGGACAAGCGCTCATACTACTAGCGCTTGTCCTCGTCTACTGTGTCCCTGTTTTTTTTTCTGCGCTTAAGATGAACGTTAAGCAAAGTGCCGTAAGGTACATGCATAAGGAGCTTCTAAATTTAGTTCTGGAAAAAACGTAACTTGACAAGTCGGTACACGTTTCACACATTTGTGTGTTGACACACCCATTTAAGAAATGGCACAAGAAGAAGTTATTTGAAAATACGTGGCGAAGCTGTGTAAAAAAAAAAAAAAAAGAAATGCACCGTTGGTGGAATCAGTACAGCTACGTACCTACCTGCTCATGTACATACACGAGCGGTGGATTACGCTTTGTGCTCCTTCTCCTGAGGTGACAGTTGTCTTCGCTAGCATACTGGTGATCCCCTGCTTTGTGAAAGCTTCGTGCAGCTCTGTGGTGTCACGTGGTGCAGCGGTCTAAAGGTATCCACTGTGTGGCAAAGCCAAAGTATCAGTTAAGGGGGGACGCTGGTCTTAAGACAATTTCTTTTAATTTTCAAGTAAACTTTGTGAAACTTGCCAGTCTCGCTGCTTTTCCCCCACCAATTTTAAATATGCCATTATTTTTTCAGTCAGTCAATTAGTTCCCGAGATAATAGGAGATAATTAGCCATTTTTGGAGGAGCAATAGACAAAACAGTGTTGGACATAAAACTGTAATCCCTATATTTTCCAATACTGCAAACCCTGGTGAATTCAATGAATGAAGCAGTTTTTTAAGGTGCCGCTTGGAACTAATTTTACAGCTCATTAAACTTTGGTGGCACCAGTGGCAAGGAACCATTTTCATGCCCATTTCAAACACCGAAGTTACCAGAACTGTTTGGAAACAAATGATATGACTGTTAGCCACTAAGACGACTCTAACGTTTCACTGAGTTTTATTTACTTGCCGTATTTGGTTAGTTCACAGGGAAATTGAAGATGTTACACAATTACTGTCTGCTGTTGATACATGGCCATTTTACTGAGGGGGTATGGATACAGAAAATGGCTGTAATTGTTGGTTACCATAATTATCTGGAAACAAATTGTGTGCAATTACTGTGTTTTTGCACATATAACCCGCCCATGTATATAATCCGCACCCCCACTTTCAGCCCTCCGAAAAAGAAAAAAAAGATCTTCGCGCATTTCTTGCACACTTGATACAGGAAAGGCTGCACCAAAGCAACACATCACATACTATGTAGACAAAAAAGTGTATATTTAGCAAGTAGAATACACTGACTGCAAGGCGAAAGTCACAATTCACTAATAAAATTAAGTTGTGAGAGTGCGCTCACCTGTGCGTTTTTTTTTCTTGTCCTTGTATGTTTTGTGCAATCGGTGCCATGGAAGGCTTAGTCAGTGTTACTGCCTAGCAGCTTCACAGCAGAATGCGCATTGCCGTGAAGCTGCACTAAAGAAAAAACCCCGTGTATTATCCGCACCTTTACTGTGCCGCTGAAATTTTCGCATTTTTGGTGCAGGTTATACGCGCGAAAATACAGTAGCTGCTAAAACGACTTTAACATCATGCACCACAGCTTCACTGGTCATCCCTCTTCACAGAGTGGAAGGGCTCTGAATATTTTTCTAGCTGATTTGTGTGAAGTTTGCGGCAAAATCTGTGCGACCCTCACTCTCAACTTCCAGTCTTTCAAAGGAGCCAAAGTTGTGTTTTGCTTTTGTGGTAGTTTTAACTGGCTTGTGTGGCTGCTCCTGGCTGATCGGTACGTTGCTCGTACTGGTATTAATTGGTGTAATGGTAGGCATTCCTTTCTGGTACGCAGATGGCTTCAACTCTCTTGATAGGTGTTAAAAAAAAAGAGTGCACTCCCAAATTTGTTTAAGGAAGGTACATTGAACTGGGAGTGGTTATTTTAGCACACTTACAAAACCGGTTCTGTTTGTCAGTGGTATATCCAGGAATGTAGCCTGAACAAATTTTAGGAATTTCCTAAAATTGTTGAGATTTTCTGTTTCGCTCTGCACCTTATTCTTCCACGCAAAGGTCACTGCACATCTGTCTGGTTGCAATAATCCTGCCCATTTTATTTGTTTATATTTATTTATGAATACCACGACGGTATTCAACGAGGGGTTTCGTGCCACCGGCTCGATTGGGCGCAGGCGTTCCTGAAGGGGGAGACACAGATAGCGGCGGACGAGGCTTCCAGAACGCGGTGCACAGCTACCAGGAGGTGTTCCTGCGGAGCGAGCGGGTGCAGCGCATGGTGGCGAGCGGGGCGTGCTCGGCGCACGACTTCCGCGAGGTGTTCCGGGCCAACGTGGACAAGCGCGTGCGCAGCCTGCCCGAGATGGACGGCCTCTCCAAGGAGACGGTCCTGGGCTCCTGGATGACCAAGTTTGACGCCATCTTCCGCGGCGACGAGGACACCCGCAGCCGGACGGCCCAGCAGCAGCAGCAGGGCCGGGGGGCCCTGCTGCCCCACGGCCTGGCCTCCGAGCTGCTGCTCTCCAAGGAGCAGCTCTACGAGATGTTCCAGGGGGTGCTCAACATCAAGAAGTTCGAGCACCAGCTGCTCTACAACGCCCTGCAGGTGGGGCAGGGGGGGGTGCCGCAGGGCTCGGCGCTGTGTCCCGCGCTGTTCTTCCTTTTCCCTCTTCCTCACTCTCCTGCGGGCAAAAGGAAAAAGTCTCACCAAATCTTTCAGTAACTGGAAGAAGGCTTGTTAGTAAGCTGTGGGGAATTGCCACGCTTGCTAGTAAGTGCATGTGTTCTAGTGCCCAAGTGAGCCAGTGTGCGTGTTGTAGTGCCCATGATGCTGGGTTGCATTCTAGGAGCTTTGGTACAAGGAAAAAGGGAATACGTTCCTTCCCACTTCTGCCTCATAGCCACCTTGTTTGGCAATGTTAGAAGCATTGTAATTCTGTTTTCTGCCCCACCTTTTCCCACCTTTCATAGCCCCCAATCTCCCAACTACTTCTGGCGCTCTCGCAATGCTAGAGCAGCTACACTACAAAGTGTATACTGTTGTAACAGTGGCATAGATATAGTTCACATTGTTACAGCTGTACAAAATGTACTCACTGTAATTATGCAATTGGGAAGGGGAAGCTGTGCTGTAAAAGTGTTTCCAGGGGGCTCGTGTTTGTAAGTCATAATGGTGTGGCCCCCCCCAGCGTAAAGCGCTTTGTGCACTCACAGAGTGGAAGTGCTTTGCTTGCTGACGGCCGTGTTCCTTGTTGGCAATGCATTGCAGCTGGACTCGGCGGATGAGCAGGCAGCTGCCATCCGGAGAGAGCTCGACGGCCGGGTGCAAAAAGTGAACGAGATGGAGAAGGTTTGTCCCCTCCTTCTGGATTCTTTCCTGTGTGCATGCGTGTGTGTTGCTGTTGTTGTTGTTGTTGTTCTTGTTGTTGTTGTCCTCTAGGCGTTGCCATTGTTATAGTAGTCTGGTGCAGGTTATCGGAGCTTCGCAGTGTCCTCGACACCGAGGTTATCTTCTCTTAATTCCCTTAGCCTCAATCAGGAGCTCGGTCGGTATTTAGGCCACTTAGAGGGAGGGGGAGCGACTGGCTGGCTGGCTGGCTGGCTGCCCACGTTGGTTGACTGAAGCGCCCTGTCTGTCTCTCCTTGCCCCCTTTTCTTCCCCAATTAACCGAGCAGAACCGCAAGCTCATGCCCAAGTTTGTGCTGAAGGAGATGGAGAGCTTGCACGTTGAGGAGCTGCGATCGTCCATCAACCAGCTCATGCTCAACCTGGAGAGCCTGCCGGTCTCCAAGGGCTCCGCAGAGAGCAAGTACGGCCTCCAGAAGCTCAAGCGCTACAACCACAGGTCTGTGTGCTTCTGTCCTTGCTGTCCTTCTTCCCTTCCCTCTTCCACAGTAGTATTAGCTATCATCATCATCACCGCCTATCTACGCCCACTGCAGGACTAAGGCCTCTCCCACGGATCTCCAATTATCCCAGTCCTGGGCTAACTGCGACCAACTTATCCCCGCAAACTTCTTGATTTTATCTGCCCATCTAACTTTCTGCCGCCCCCTGCCACACTTGCCTTCTATAGGGATCCACTCTGTTACCGTTAATGACCAACGGTTATCTTGCCTTTGCATCACATGCCCTGCCCACGTCCATTTCTTCTTAATTTCTACTAGTATGTCCTTAACACGCATTTGTTTCCTGACCCACTCCGCTCTCTTCTTGTCCCTTAATGTTACACCTATCATCTTCCGCTCCATTGCTCGCTGAGTCGTCCTCAATTTAAGTTGAACCCTATTAGTGAGCCCCCAAGTTTCTGCCCCATACGTAAGTACTGGTAAGATGCAGCTGTCATACACTTTCTTCTTCAGGGACAATGATATCTGCTTTCTTGTTCAGGGACAATGGTATCTACGGCCATCTAAAGATGATGCCCCAGGCCGATTAAGTAGCCCGCCCCCCCCCAAAAAAGGGCAGTGGATGGATGGATGGATGGTAAAACGTTTATTGAGTTTAAAGGGAAGGGGTAGAAGGGTGTGGTTGGCCTCCTAAGTACAGGAGGCCTCTTGTCTGGGCTGCCTCCAGGGCGCGCCGGACCAGGGCGCAACCTGGCGCTCCGGTGCGGAGCTGGTCAGCTCGGACTAAAAATGGTCAAGGACTTTTCTTCAGTTTTTTTTTTTTTTTTGCAATACAATTGAAACCCTTAATTAAGTGGCAATGTACGGTTCATTGCGGGTGTGACTACATAATATGATAATTGCACATTTATTCCCGCAACAAATATCATGACTTGAGTTCTGCAGACAGGGAAATTTTTTTTTTACCAAACCACACCCCGCAGTAAGAAAAAAGTTTGAAGATCGAATTGAATATTCAATCGCGAAATGGAAGGAATCTTTTTATGGGAAAAAAATCCACAACATGTTCAAATTTCTTAATTATTGTAAGCTTCAAGTTACTCGTAGTTCAAATACAGTGTAGACCGCTTATAACGTATGTCGCGGGAGCCGCGAAAATCCGCACTATAAGCGGTTACCGCAACTATAACCAAACGTGCTGCGAATTCAACCAAATTCGCCACGTACCTCTCAAGTCATCCTAAATTTTTTATCACTCAAACGCACAGCGCCTAAAAACGAAGGAAGGGTCTTTATTTCGTATTATTTTTAACCTCCGCCGCTGCTGCGGGTCTCACACATTGCAAAAGCGCGGTCTTACAAACGGCGGAGTGCAGGCTTTAACTTCCGTTTGTGTTTGTGTTTTGAAAGACCATGGCTGCGTTTTTTGCGTCTATGAAGATGCCGCAGGACATGATAAGAAAGGGCCAGCGGGATTTTTTTTTTTACCCCACCTTGCGTTCACGATGCCGAAGGCGCGGCTGCTTATCAGCGCAACGTACTGGTGGTGGAAATCTTCGCGCGGCTCGCTTGTTTGGGGAGAGTGGTGGCTTATCTGCACAACGTTCTAAAGCGTGAACCGCATGGAGCGATTTCTCACAAAAACGTGCAGCGCACGCCGCAGGCGCGGCGACGGCCGGCGCGGGATACAACTGACGTAATGTGTGCGGCGCGGTAAGAGGGCAGCAACATGGCGTCGGCACTGGCCGTGAAGCGATGCAGGCAGCTCCAGCGACCACATCCAACGCTCGCTGAAATGCCGCACGAGGCGCAAGCGAAGATGCTCATGCCAGAAAGGAGCTGATATGTGACCAGCAAAGTGGAATATAAACTGCCATCCATGCTGCTTGTGAAAGCGCCCATCAAAAATACCGCGGCGGTAAGTCTAAACTAAAGTCCCTTCATCTGATCGAGGGACTTTAGCCTAAACACCTCTGGCGCGGCTAGCCGGCTCGGAGCGCTTCGAATCTCCCGCCATTAGGTGCGCGTCTTTTCCATTGGTGCAAGTCGTCAGGCTCCTCCCACTGCCACGCGAAGAAGCCACCGCGAGCGCGGAATCGTAGACGCGAGCATGAAAAAAAACGCACGCGCAACGCCGACGTGCACAATTCGTGTGCGAAAACGGGCCATGCGGTTCACGATTAATAGAAACAACTTGCCACGCGCGGACGGGGAGCCGGTCGCTATCTTCCGAGGTGCATCAAGCAAGGGCAGCTGTGGTTATCATGTACGCGCGAGCTAAAGGGTGCCTATTTTTTGCTTCTGTGTCGAAGTTAGAGGAGAGCAAGGGTGCGCGCTGCGTCAGATGGCCGATTTCATCATTTCTTTTTTTCTTTTGCTACCCTAAAACGATGCCCCAGCTGCGCCGGTCGATGAGCAGACCCGCCGAAAAACCGCACTATAAACGGTATTGTGCTTCGGCCAACCGCATCTTAAGCGGTATGCTTATGCATTGAGTTCTATGGGAGGCAAACCGGTGGTCGCAAAAACCCGCGTTATATCCGGTCCCGCACTATAAGCGGTTACGTTATAAATGGGTAATTCGTATTAGGTAATTCGAACCTCCGTTAGGTTCGAATTACCTAATACGAATTACCAATTACCCGTTCGAACCACTGTATTAGGTAATTCGAACCTCCGTAATAGAATTTTTCGATCCGTCATTATTGTACTAAAGTTTGGAACGTTGAAAAAATCCCGGGCCATCTCTACTAACGTGAAACCCACGGAGGGGCAAAGCATGCAGTGTGCGCCGGTGTTTCCCACAGCGAAATGGCTGCTAATGGGCACTGAGAGACAGGAGGCTATTTTGTTTCAACTATGTACATACGTACATTTGTTTGTACAAGCAGCAATTGCGTAGCTAATCCCAGTCGATATGCATAACGTATTTGTTGGGTTCCTCTCCCTCGTCCTAATGCTTCTAGTGTTGATGGGGCTGCTGCTCTTCCAAGTCATAGATCGTGCCGAGTTCTGGTAGAGGTATGCAGCTTTTCTGTAAGTCTCGTGTCTTTGAAGCACGAAGCGTTCTAGTGTGAGGCGTTGGAAAACCAGTGTCCCGGAGTGTTCTTTTAGTACGCGTTACATTCTAGTGCGAGGCGCCGGAAAACGAGTGTCCCGGTGTTTTAGTACCGTGACCACATGATACTACAACAACATGAGACGCCTACAGCCCGACCCCCTAAGGTGGTTCACCCCTAATATTGGCGTGCAATCATGGCCCTTCTACGATGTTTGAGCCCACAAACCAGCTTAATTCTAAAGCGTCCTGTTTTTCAGAGTTGCTCCTGCTAGTTTACAATTTACAACAGGGGCATGTTGCCTGTCGACAGATTTTGCAGAAATTTACTATTAGTGGAAATGCGAAGGTTAGTGTTGTTATTTCACCTTTGGCAAGCAGGGTACCATGATATACCCACTTACAGCAGCACTCGTTCAAGTGTTCGGGGGACATGGTTGTTGCACGCAGTTAGCGGTTTGACCCATTTTGTGGAGACTCTCGTCGAGTTTTTTGGCGCGACCGTACGCATTGTCCGCTTCTTCTCGGCATTATGAATTGTTCTAACAAATTTTTCCTTTTCTCTTTTATCTCGCTGCTTCCGGGACCTTCGGCAACACATCAGTCGGCAAAGGTAATGCCTGGATTTTCTGTTTTCGGCCCTCTGGCTCCTCCGTTTGCACTATGGGGCCTGGAAATTTTCTCACTCATTTTCAGCCTAGTAGCAACACAGGCATTGTACTGCCTGAAAATATACATGCGTGTAAGGGACAGACAACTGATTTTTGTGCAGTGCATGTCTGCTAGATCAGGTGAAAGCCAGCGTTTTATATACTGGGGTAACCACGAGGAGTTTTTAAACGAACTGGCAGAAATAATTTTAATTTGGCACTAAACGAAGTCTGCGAGGTGGCACCATTGAGTGTCTAAACATTACCCTACCATTCATATGCAGATGGCTCCGGGGGTTTCAATGCGTGATTGAAAAACAGCGTAAAGGAATAGAAGACTGCATTTTATTTGTTGTTTTATCTTTTAACAAAAATAAAACAGTTTTTTTAATCTCGCTTGCAGTTAAGAGTACTATGTTGCTGCACTGCTCACTGTCAGGGTTTCTGGCATTTCTTTTGGCAGCATACTCAAAAGGCTCGTAGATCTAAAAATTCTGCTTTCAAATGCTCTGGGCCTTTCAGGGAAAGCATATCAGTTCAAAATATTTTAAGTGATAGCCCTTCATTTGACGTAAAAAGCATATACTACACCACAAACATCGGTTATCTGTTCCTGTAAGAGCTAGCTACGAGCAGTTGTTTGTTTTTTAACCCAGCTCAGTTTTTTCTTTAAATCTCTTTCTGCAGCAACAGGTGACTGTTGGTTTGAACAAGCTCGATGTTTAATAATGGCAGAGTTGTTGGGAAAGATAAATTGTGACCTTGCTTCAACAGGTGCTGCTGAAACGCATGTCTGGCTACTAACCTCTTTTCTCTTGCCTTAGCCCCGTTTTATCGCTTTCCCGTGTTTAGTAAATCTAACGGCCACTTGTTTCGGCGTTTGTCCGATGCTTTTGATGCTTTTCACCGGAATACATCTCGCGCACAGCCTAACAGTTAACCTGTGTACCTTGGTTTGTTGTTTGCATTCTTTTCCAAGTACGTAACTGCTTGCACTGGTGAATGCTGTAGTGTTTAGAACACCCCTGCCCAGTACCCTCCCCAAATAACCCACATGATGTCCCTCGCGTAAACACATAAAGGTGGCGCGTGTTTTTTAAATGTATTTAATTAGCTCATTTCGAGTGACGCTGTTAATTTTTTTTGCAAAGTAGCTTCACACCCTTGCATCCTTATTAATGTAAATTGGGGAATATACACTTTATGTTTGGATTTTAGGGATTAGTATACCTTGACTCTGCCTTTTTTTTTTCTTCTTTTTTTGTATAATAGGTGTAGTAGCTTAGATGGCTCGCTTACTGAGAAGCCCAAAATTTCACTCGTGGACTCTTAGAAGACACTGGCTGTTTAGTGGTGTCTGCTTGATCTGTACACAAAAGTTGTGTAATATGCACATGACAGTGTGTTCCATGTCGCATGGTCCGTTTATAGTTGCAGCTAGTTCACTCTGCTGTACATGAGCTAGAGCGAATTTTGTGCGGCACTGAGTATACTTGTCTAGCTTTAGGCAAGCTACAATGCAGACTCGGAGCAAGGCGCAAAAGCCGACGTATTGATGCTGAAATGTATCAGTGACACTTAGGGTACACACATGAGCCTAAGTCTGCGCGCAAGGGAAAACATCCAGTGCAATATATACTACATATTTTTTTCCACTCCTTCCCGAAATATGCAATTTTCTGTACACTTGAATTGCCAATGTCTTGCAATATCTCTGTGCACATGCGAATTTGAGCCAAAAGGGATCATTTAATGGGCAATGCGCTTGTCGTGTATTCGTGGGTGACACTTAAGGGGGGTACACTACTCTTAAAACAGCTTCCCGTAACTGTTTAAGTAAACCTGTGAAACTTGTCAGTTTTGCTGCTTTCCCCCACTTATTTCAAATATGGCATTATTTTTTGAGTCAGTCAATTAGTTACCAAGATAATTAGAGATAATTAGCCATTTTTGGAGGAACAGTAGACAAAACAGTGTTGGCCATAAAACTAATCTTTATATTTTCCAATACTATGAACCCTGGTGAGTGCAATAAGAAAATCGTCTTTTTGATGCACCGCTTGGAACTAATTTTACAGCTCATTGAATCTTGATGGCACTGGTGGCAAGGAACCATTTCGAACAGCCATTTCAAACACCAAAGTTTAATGAGCTGTAAAATTAGTTCCAAGTGGTGCATCAAAAAGCCGATTCTCCTATTGTACTCACCAGGGTTCATAGTATTGGAAAATATAGTGATTACAGTTTTATGACCAACACTGTTTTGTCTATTGTTCCTCCGAAAAAGGGCCAATTATCTCTAATTAACTTGGTAACTGATTGACTTACTCAAAAAACAATAAAATAATGGCATATTTGAAATCAGTAGGAAAAAAGCAGCAAGACTGACAAGTTTCACAGAGTTTACTTCAAAATTAAAAGAAATTGTTTTAAGAGCCATGTGGACCTTTAGGTGCCTTAGATTTAGGGACCTTTAGAGACCTTTAGGTTTAAGAGCCTTAAGGTGTACCTTTTTTTTTTAACCTGCGATACTAGTCAAATTCACAGAAGCCGCATTTTTAGAACTACAGCTGCTTTGCAAGAGGTTGTACCTGTGTTGGGAGGCATATAAGTTGCCGATTCCCAATCATGGCCAAGCTTTAACTACTCAATCGCTACTCTGAGATGTGCTTCTTTGGGTTTTGTGGTAAGGTAGGGGTAGAACTGTTCACCTTTGAGCTGGTCAGCTCGACCAAAAGCACATCACACGTGGGACTCATCTCCGTGTCGTCCGTCTACGTATACTACTAATATAATACCGTGACACTTGTTTGACATTTGCCCGAACTTTCCATTGCTTGCACAGAGCTTCGGTTTCTGCTTGGCCTTTCGTCTTCAGTCTGCCTTTCTTGCCTTGCGTGCACCTCAGTGCATTTAGCCGAAAAAAAATGTCATGTTTGCTGATGCAAGATTTGCCATAGCTAGCGCAGGTGTTTTGTTTTTTTTTTTGTTTTCTTCCTGTATAGTTTTCTTTTTTCTGCAGTGCTAGTGTGCAGGCTTGACAGAAACCTTGTACAGTAAAGGCAGCTGCAGATTATTACTTTTTTGGTTTCTCATCAATGGGAACGTGCCTGAAGGAAACGGGCTTTTTGTTCACTGCCTGTTCCTACCCTTTGTGGTCCTTTGTATGTCAAATTTAGTATAAATACCAGACTTCCTCATTTTTAAAAATTATTTTAATATTGTCCTTCATTTTCAAGTTCTGGAACAGATGACTGCCATACACGGAGTAATTTTTTTTTTTTCCTCATAAAGGTTCACTGATGGTTATGCCATGGGATTTCAGAAATGTATACCATGTTCTTTTGCTTTGAGCGGAAGATGCATTTTCTTTGGGGGGGGGCAATCCCTTTTTAAGTGACGACACGCACAACTTTGTTCGTGCATTTTCAACGCCAAAGTTGTTATGCTTTTGTCTCTTTCTCGTCCTCCCTGAGAAATTTAGTTTTTTTTCTTTTTCTTTTTTTCCCACCAGGGACAGGCAGTTCAGTGGTTAAAGGGACACTAAAGGGTGGGAACAAGTTGGCCTGTATCAGTAGATTAAGGTGCCATGAATCTAAATACACCATTCTCGCAACTAGCAGTTGTTTAATAAGGCAGAAAGCACCGCGAACGTGAAAACAGGCGACGACGCCCCGTACGTACTTGGGTACTACGGTTGTGATGCCGCAAGAGTTGTGAACGGCGAGAGCTCATTGGAGAAGCATCTATAAATGTTTTCCTCAAGCAAACAGTTCCTAAGTGGTTGAGCACGTGAAATAAATGTAGATCAAAACTTTCCGTGAGCTGATCTAATTTTAAAAGCACAGACTATAGCTCGCTAGCAGGCTCGCAGGCTTTCTTCCCTCACGCTTCAGAGACAGCCATCATGCTGTCAATTTCGTTTTGGAAAGCATTGGTGCGCAGATTAGTGAAGTCAATAAACCGATTATGTTGAATGCCCGAGCTTCTGCAAGCAATATCCCTGACAGGAAGCGGCAAAAGGAACAAAATGCTCTGCAGGTGTTTAGGTGACCCGCCTGAGCTTCTAATCGGTTTTCCGCGCTCGGACGTTGCTATCGGTATGAAGTGCGCCCGCACCCTGTTTGAACACTATGGCTCATGAACGGTTAGGGTACCTAGTGCCGGGGGTCACCTGAACGACCCGAACTTGTGCTTTTCCGTTCGCTGCGAGCCGCTGTTGATAAATAATCTGTAAATCGTGTGCGCGTAGCTCGACCCTTGTTATTTTTGGGCCGAATCGAGCTTCGGCCACGAAAACTACTCAGGACGGGTGCGGGAAACGAGTGTGCACTTCACGCCAGGTTGGCGTGTTGCATGAGAGAAGAGAATATGAGATGGACGTGATCGCCAGACGAGGTGAGATGAAAGCTCCCGCTTGAGCGACGCTTAGCCGGGTAGTCGCGCTGGCACGATATTCTTTACTCGCGGTCGGCATGATGGCTTCTGGGTGTCTGGTGTAGGCAGGTGCAGCGGCCACTGGAGCGGTGAAAAGCATCTCTCGTTCCGTAAGTGACAAATAATATAAGTAAAAGCCAGCTTCATAGGTCAGAAAAACGTGCTGATGGGTCATCATGGCTTGGTGATGTAAAAGCTACCATTGCCAGCGTGCGAGCTCCTAGCGACAACCGTTTACGCCCTAGACCGCACCGGTGCCTCGCTCCTACTCTGTGATGCGATCTCTACGCCACGAAAAAATGAAAGGGAAGTGGGAGAGAGAAAGGCCAGCTTTTTTTACGGATTTCTCAGGAAATGACACATAGTTGCTCGTAGAACAAAGGCTGAGCGTCATTCATACAGAACGTCATGATCTTTCAAGCTGACAATCAACATTTACATTCAGCCTTTAGTGTCCCTTTAGGATCCTGTGGCTTGGCCGAATGGAGTTTTTCTTAAGTTGTTAGCTGCGCAATTTTCATAGCTTTAATTCTCAATGCTCTGTGACAAAACCGGAACTGTAAGGGAATTGAAAAGTCTCGGTAAATGCTGTTTTTTGCACCGTCGCTTCTACAACACAGTCGACCCCCTCAATCCAACCTCAATTACTTTAACTTCTGGCATGATTTGGCCAGTTTGAAGTGCACATACGTTGTCGCGAGATAAAGAAATAAACACAGCCGTTGGCACGAATGGAGAAGCATGTGGGTTACCTGAAGTGACCTCCGTCCGATAGTTGTGTATTACGCACTGACGCATTAGGAAATTCTTACGTTGAGCTTTTACAAAATCCAGCAAGGGAAACAAACATCGCACTTCTTCCACCTTGTGCTAAGCCCCTCAATTTACATTTCGTCACCGAGTGGGCAGTCTTTGCAACATGCCCGGGGAGTTGCGCAATCAACTAGTAACAAGCTAGTATTTCTGAAACAATAAAAGTGGCTTCTCTTTTTTGTTCTTGATCGCAATTTAAGAGCCAACCACTGCAGGGTGAGCTTTGCAACGCTTTGCTGTAATCAAGCTTGCAGGAGAGGCGAGACAGCAGTTTCAGCAGTACATTAATTGAGTCTTGGCGGAAAATACACTGTCAGAAAAGGGGAGGCATATTGGGCAGTAGTCAGCAAATTGCGTGGACGTTGGTGCATTTGGCTTGTGCTCAGGTAGTGAAACTCCGAAGCGGTTTCACAGTCGTGGGACGAGATGTGTCATGAGCAGTCCTGTCCCGCGGAGAACCCTTAAATTGCCTCTGTGCGTTTGAGCTGTTCACACCAATTTTGGCCTCTGGCCATTGTGTAAACAAGGGGGTTTATTGCAACTTAGAGTAGGAGAAGCCATTATCCCTCGAGTGTGGCAGTCTTTGTATTTATTTATTTATTTTTGGCCATGCACTTGCACATTGTTTTCTGGCAGTGCATTCTCTCCCCCCTTTTTTCTTCTTCTTTTGGTCTCTCTCTCTCTTTTTCTTTTTTTTACCTTACGCGTGCGCCTTGCCAGTGCAGCGTGCGCACGCTTTCAGTGGTACTGCAGCGTGTTATACAATAGTACTGTACACAGTCTGATACAGTTTCTCTTTTTCTCTCTCTTTCTTGCTTTCTCCACCACGGTTGTCTTCTCTTTTTTCTCTTTTTCTTTCTCCCCCTCTCCCTCCTCCCATCAATTATCGGTCGACTTCCTGCTCCTCCCCCTCTTCTCAACCCTCAAAACACACACCAACAACAACAACAACAACAGTCGTCGAAGGTCTTCAGTCCTGAGGCAGGTAGAATCTTTCTGAGAGCTCTCTCCTTCTCCCCCCCACTTCTCCCCCATCAACCCCCCCTTTCCCTCCTTCATTCCCCCTCCCCCCGAGGGCCTCTCTCTCTCTCAGTTGCATGGCCACGTATATGCAAAGACGTGCTGCGTTCCCACCTTGCAGACGAAACACGTGTGCCGCCCAGACACTCTCTCTCTCTCTGTGTGGTGTCCCGTTCGTATGTGTGCAAGCCTGGCTCGACTGTGCTCCCCGAGCGAGACACCGGTGCTCTTTGCCACGCCTGCGTCGTCGTCCTAGCCACAGAGACAAGCGGGGGACACGTTACCCACACCGCACACGTTTGCCAAGCACACGTCACACGTTCGCAGTTTGCGCGTACCCATCGTTTTTGTCTCTTGCCGTCAGATTGTGCCCCACCCAGGCAGAAAGGGAGAACAAAAAAAATAGAATGCGCTTATTCCTACTGCCCGTGACGTACGTGCCCTATCCAAACCTATGTCAAACTTCTACACTAGTCAGTTTCCCTTTGGGGGCAAATTTGATGCTTAGTGCAATTTAGGGGCATGACCTGGGGAGGTTTGTGATACCTTGGTCAATAACTGTCGGTGGAAGGTGAGATTGACAACAGTAAAACCTCGTGTTACAAGAGACACTCAAGGGACTCGAGAAACGTGTCTCTTGTACTCAAGGTCTCTTGTATGCAATGTTGCTAACATGGCGGACCTATGAACACCAACCAAACCGCTTTCACTCAAATGTCTCTTATAACCAAGTGTCTCTTGTAACAGTGTCTCTTGTAACGAGGCTTTACTGTAGTGCAAGATTTGGGGAGGCAGATTTAAGCGCCCAGATCGCACATCTTGAAGGACTTCACAGAGTCGCCGCGTTGTTAGGTTTGTAGGACCTCTCATTCTACACACCATAGCACGAAGCCTGCCTGTGATGTGATCCTTTGGCTGCTGCATCGTAGCTGCCTGAGAGCACGGTGGGCTTGAGGAGAGCTAACCGCTTATGTTGTGGACGACTTTGAGAGTCCAGTTTTCACGCACACCAGCTAGAGAAAACGGAAGTCATCACACGTGACGAAAAAGTTGGCTTTTCTAGCATGGCTTACATTTATTGTGACCTGTAAACTCATTTTTGTCGAGTACGGTGATGGGGGTTATTGAGCTTGTTGATGCTGTCTCAAAAGAGGTGAGAACTTGGGCATAGGAGGTGTACGAGAAATATTTAACAGTACCAGTGTAGTTAGCGGCTTCATGTCAGTGCATGCGGTTAAAGGAGGAAGGTTTGTCGAGTACACGAAAAAGTTCGATCATATTCGCCATGATTACGTTGACGCAAATTAACAAATGTGGTGCTGAAACTTGTCGTAATTCGTTAAAGGCAGTTATTGGGGGGAAAAGTTTAGCCTTGGCACAATGGAAACACTTTCTGTAGTAGCCTGAAACAAGAACTGACTCACAAGATTTTACTTCCCATAGTTTCAAGACAGTATCAGGAGCCTAAACTTTTATTTTTGTGGCTCCAGCTGTCATGCTTTTAACCTGTTTTTTCCTAAACCATTCTATCGTTTTTCTAACATGTTTTTTTTAGGCTGTTCACTTTTTTTTTAGTCACCAAGAACAACACAGTTAGGGACTGGCATTTTACTTTTATCAACAGTGCAGCTGTTGTGGAAAAAAGAAGGATGCGTACAGGAATAGACAACTGTAACACAATGATGATTTGTATACAGACCACTATAAGAAAAAAAAAAGCTTCAGGATCAAAGGAAGCTTTGGGCTTTGGCTGCAGTTGTTTTACCCTACTTTAGTGATGTATTGACCAAAACTAATGGCAGCTCCCCTTGAGTAGGGTAGCTTCTGAAAGCAAATGTGCAACTTGACGTGCCAAACGCAGCCATCGACATGTCTAGAAGGCATCGATGCGTTCACGTACTAGTTAGCACAGCCATTACTTAAGTACGTTCCATAGCTATCTGGATGATGCCCCGAGTTGTAGTCAACTCAGGCGGTGGTTATTTTTAATCTGCCCTGCCAGGGCTAGCGTTTTACGTACCCGTACCACTTCTCACGCCCACCTTGCTGCGTTTTTGTTGTTCCCCCTCCCCCCTCCCCCCTGCGGGCATGCCTGCTGATGCCTGCTGCTTGCAGCGTGACGCAAGTGGAAGTGATGCGCGACTGCTTGGCCAAGTACCTGCAGGCGCCGCTGTGGATGGTCGTCTACGACGCTGTGCTGCTTGCATGTGCCGCGACGTACGCATGTGCACTCTCCTTTTTTCTCTTTTTGGTTGTTTGTGCCCGCCAAGGATATAGTTTTGCCCTGCTCCCTGTTGTTTTGTTCCCCCTCCCCCACGTTTCTGCAAGCCAGTGCGTTCCCCGTTTCATTTGCGGTACACTCGTTGCCGCATTTCACGGCTCTCCTCAGCGTGTGCAGTTTCGGCGTGGCTATCCTGGGGCGATTCGCTCCCTCAAACTCTTTTTCAGCGAGCACACCAGCATAGCTGTTCATCTCTAAGGAGGGAGAAGTATGCTGTATTGGGTGTCTCATACAATATTCCGTATGTATCGGTGTTCTTTTTTGGCTGCACCTAATCTCACGGCAGCCATGAGAATTACCTCGGGGAAATTCTCTCAGCAGTTTCCATAAAAACTGGCTGGTGTAAAATTTTCTGAATAATATTACGTCTCAACGTAACCTAACGAAACATAACCTCACCGGACCTAATGTAACCTAACCGAATGCGTCATAACCTACCCAAATCCAGGCAAACCGCAACAACCTGATCTTACCCAGTCCAACGACACAAAACACAACCTATATTAAACGTATCTCGACCCATTCTAGAAGTCCTGTGCGTCAATCTCTTGATAGAGTAGAAACCAGAATAAAACAAAAAGCATTAACAAGATCACAATGACTGAAAAATCCTGAAAGCTAAAAAAAAAACCGAACATCGCAATGTCTGACTCGAAACCTAAGCCTTCTCGTTTAAAACCAAGTACTATACCACAGCACTACAGGGGCAGCTGCAAACACGGCTTTTTAGGGGGTATTTATCCCATAGAATCTCCGGGTAGAATTCTTAGCCAATCAGAGGCAACTGCCGCGAGAAATTTCTGACAGTAATTCTCGCAGTTGCCGTGATAATGACACTACTACCTTCTTTTTTTTTCTTCAGTATGCTTTGTAATGTTCTGCAGAGAAGCTGGCTTCAATTGTGAAAGCAAATGTTGTGTGGACATGATTTAAATGCTGCACATCTTTATTTTGTCCCCTTCTCCCAAGGGAACACCGCTACTTATAGGGAAGTGGCTAAAATGTGAGCACATTGGGGACTAAATTCGATGTATAGACAGCTAGGGGCTCCCTGAATATATACTTGTAGTATGGAGGGGAGAAGTCTTACTCTAGCTTCAGTTTTCAAGCAAGTTTCTTTTTCTTCTTTCCATGCCAAATGTGGATGCGACCAAAAAACGGCTTGCCCAAATGGCTGCACACACTGAGGAGACCGATGCATTGCATGTTGCCTACCTGTTGTTTGCCTAGTGCTACTCCCGCTGGTTTTGTTAATGGGCTAGCGTTTTTTGCCTTTGTGGCTTAGTAGAAAAGCCGCGGTTCTGCCGTAGTTAGTGCATTGTGGGATGAGTAGCGACGCTGCTACGATGCTTGTGTTCTCTCTAAACAAAAGCGGAGATGTTACGTTCTTACCTACTGTTTTGCTTTACTTTCATCTTTCATGATTTGGTCTTAATTTCTTTGAGGAGAAGCTTTTTCTCGTTAGATTTGCTTTTTGGCCACAGGGAAAGCAAGACTGCAGGCTGCTTTTGTATATTATACGGGCTTACATACGTATGTCTGCCACACCTGCCACTTGGTGAAAGCTGACGTGTGTTGTTAGGGTTTTGTATTCCTACAAGCCTGCTGTTCTGTCCTGAACCCTTGTACTAGTGAGCAGTAGATTAAGACCCCTACCTGTTAGTGTGCAACACATTTAGTGTTGCTTCCAAGTCACATTGCCGCCCTAATTGGCCAAGTCTTCGCACCCTTTTGCACTACCAGCTTTGACCAGCTAGTGAAGCAGTTGCGGACCGATTGGGCTTCAGGCACCACTCGTTAGGCCTTCAGAACCTAATGGCACCAGAGCTATGAACAGTGATATGAAAAAGAAAAAGACAGACGAGGGTGTATGTATATTGTCCATCTTTTTGCTCCTCATTCTATAGTTTGAGCAACAAATGTGAATTATCAGCACCAAGGAAAAGCTTTGCTGGGCCAATCAAGCTCGAAACAAGTGTTGGCCTTAGTTTTAAAGGGGTCACCTCGAGAAGGGTTGTATTGCCAGTCATTCTTACCGGTGCGATCAACGTTCGAAACAGTGGAAGTGAGCTTTTTATAAAAAGAACAGTGTTGAAAAACTACAGCAGCCGATGCAAGGGGCTCTCTGAGCTTCCCACTCGTGCCAAGCATTTGTGTAACAAGGAGTGGCGGCCGACAGGCCTGCATTTGCAGAGCACGGGCGTGGAACTTTGGAAGTTGACAGATCAGGCTCCACTTCTGCCCGCATTTAAAAAACAAAAACAGGCGTGCTCAGAAACCCGGAACATTTTTGCCGCCTTATCTTCGAGGGGGCCCTCGGTTCAGTTCGAAAGGCCAGTGCCTTCACCAAGTGGCATGCGTGAGCTGGCAGTGAGCGTGCTGGAGAGGATGGGGCGTTTTGCACTTTGCCCCCGTGGCCTGTGCCGCCGCTGCTGCCACTGCCGCTGCTTCTGCTGCTGCATTTGGCCCGGGCAGGGAGAGGAGGCCTTTCGGGGTGTCTCGTGTCGGCGGCAGCGCGCACGCGCAGGTGTTGGCCAACTGTGTGCTCCCCGGGCGGGGCGTGCCGCGCTCTTCTCTCCTCCCTTCGCAGGAGCCAGGCCTCTCTCTCGAAGGAAGGTCTCACAGAGGACACAGAGACGACCTTGTCGAAGCTGGACATAGTGCTGTCCTTTACGTTGGAGGTGGGTGAGCGGGCATCGCCTTCTCTAACTGCCTCCCTTGTCCTCGCATTCACTGAGGCGTTTTTTAAGTTTGTAGCGGGAAGAGGAAGCCGCTCGGGAAGCAAGTGGCAACCTAAATGCAAAAGGAGGAACGAGATGCGGATTGCAAACAAGGCACCGTGGCAGCACGTGACGTGCTTGCTAATGTGCACAAAGAGTTGCATGTGCGCTTTCAGTCTCGTGTCTCTCAGCTAAAAAAAACACTTGTAATGTGCTAGCTTAGCAGCAAGGCCAGGGTAGGCGTTACTTGACGTATTTTCAAGTGCCAAGTTGCAGTGGGGTGGGCGACAATGCCAGTCGCCCGCTTAGGAAAACCTTTGAACTCAACGTGCAAATATTATTGGCAGGGTGTCTGCCTACCTGGAAAACAGGGAAAACTCATGGAAGTTGTGCTTCTATCAGGGAAAATTAGCTGTACTTTAGAAAGGAAGCGAAATTCACGGTAATGCTGGCTGAAGTCACAGCAAGGCAAAAGTGGACAGCCCTCCGGTCACTGGTTCCAGTGAGAACTGGCTTCATACAGCTTGCAAGTCACCCCCACCTCCTCCCGACCCCCTGTACGCTTGTACGCTCCCCTTGTGTTCTGGCGTGTGTTCTGACTCCGGAAAGCTGGAAGAAAATGTTGTGCGCCGCGACAGCTTGTTGTGGCAGAGTAAGGAGTAGCTTTCAATCCTATGCTTGAATACCTGACACCATCTACTGTGGTTTCTAGTTAGTTGATGCACGTTGCGAATCTTTGAGTTGTGAATCTGGCGTAATATAAAAAACACATTTCTCTTAATTTTCAGCTTTAAAAGTTCGCAGCTGTGTTCAAAATACGTCTTCAGTATCGAATAGAGACATTGTACCCCGTTTTAAGAGTTGCTTTTAACTACAACCTGGCACTATATTCCGCTGCGTAGAAAGACAGAGCATGTTTCGGCTTCGTAGATTTTGCTGTGTGCCAAAAGAATTTTATGTGGAGCCACCATAGCGGGGTGTAGTTGAGGTGTTCCTGATTTCCAATGTGAATCCCGAATAAACTCTTCCCGCTCATCCTGCACAGCGCTTTGATGCTAGAAGTATGGTGGCGTTTAAGGGCACCTAATGTGACGGTGCTTAGATGCAGGTGTCCCTCATCCAAACCCAGAATAAACTCTTGAAGCAGTGAAATACAGCACTGAGGTATTGAGTGCGAGCTGAGAACATGGCAGTACGGTTTTACGATTTTTTTTTTTCGGTATTTCATTCACTGTGAATTTTACTACCACTCTGTTATGTTTTCTTTTTGAATGAGATTAAAGTTACTGGTTAGCATTCAAACTTTATCATGTCATTTTTTTGTTTTATAAGGTGCTCTTTAGAGGGTGACAGCAACTGGTGAAGGGGTGTCAGCCCGTGTTGACGTAAAACAGAGTTCTGTGTCACTCAGGGAATTTATCAAAAAGACGGGGAAGACCTGAAAAACTCGGGGAGTTAGAAAATGCCAACTTGGTAGACACCCTGTATCGAGGTGTGTTTGTTACTGTCGCGTTATGTTACGTATGTGGGAAGCTATCACAGCGCAGCTAGTCTGGCCGTAGGATACTAGTTGGACGGGAGTGCTCCGAGTCTCGTGTCCCGAGAAACCCGCGGCCTCTTTTGTGCACGGCCGCAGGTGGTGGTGATGGAGGTGAAGGGGCTCAAGTCGCTGGCTCCGAACCGCATCGTCTACTGCACCATGGAGGTGGAGGGCGGGGAGAAGCTGCAGACGGACCACGCTGAGGCCTCCAAGCCCATGTGGGACACCCAGGGGGACTTCACCACCGCCCAGCCGCTGCCCCTGGTCAAGGTGAAGCTGTACACCGAGAGCCCCGGCCTGCTCAGCCTCGACGACAAGGAGCTGGGCAAGGTGCTGCTGCACCCGAGCCCCCTCAGCTCCCGGGCGCCTGAGTGGTACCGCATGCTGGTGCCCAAGAACGCCCAGGACCAGGACCTGCGCATCAAGATCGCCCTGCGCATGGACAAGCCCCAGAACATGAAGCACTGCGGGTATGTATATGCTCCGCTTCTTCCTTTTTCTCTCCTCTCTCTCTGTCGCTTGCTCGCTCTGACGAACAGCAGGGGCCACAGGGCGGGGCCTTGGGGAACCCCCGCACTTTGTTGATGTAGCCATTTTGCACGTGGACTGTCAGTAATACAGAGGAAATTGCAATTGCCTTGTCATAGGCCCATTTGGTTCACTAACCCACACGTTGGTCAACTGTTGACAATTTTGCTGAGGATGCAACACGCTCGTGATGGTGCCGTGCACTCGTAGTTGTTCATTTCGTATAGTAAAAAAAGAAAGTCAACAACGGATTCAATTGAGTTTTTTTCAAGATCTCGAGACTTCGTGCGAGGCTAGTGTACGCAGTCACTATGCGCACAAGCGCTGCCACGTCGTGTGATTTTTAAGTGCTATGCTCTTCTGTAAGCCCCAATTCCGGTAGAGCAGTCCGTCACATAGCGAACGGCGGCTTGGCGGTTAGACGCGCGCGCTGCCTACGTACTGCTGGCCAACAAGTGGGAGACTGGCGCTTAGAACCTGATTGCTCTGACATGGCACAGACACTCGGTAGAAGGATTGGCCAGGAATCGCTGACAACATGGGCTAAGACCCGCAGCAACGGAGACTTGACAACTGAAGTTGTTACTCGCTTGCGACCGGTCGCCGCTTTAAGCCAGCACAGTACAACACAAACAATGGTTCTGTCGCACATGAGTGTTTTTTTTTTTTGTTTTGTGGTGTGGCCACGGCATGTTTTCGGTGAACTAACGACCGATGTTAAAGTTCAGTAGCTCGCTGCAATTGAAAATTTCAAACCAGCCCATCATTGAAAATTCGTGTAAGCGAAAGCAAGCTGACAAATGGTTCGTTGTGGCGAGGACTTTGTTGAAAGGACTTCTATGGCTGGCTGACGGGGAATTGGAAATATTTCGTTGAAGCGAATTTCGTTGAAGGGGTTCGTTGTAGTGCGCTTGGTTACTGTAACGACATTTAACTGTATGTGCCAATTTTGCTGAGGATGCACAGTGTGGGTGCCTATCCTCATTGTTCAGTTTGTATATATATAAAAAAAGAAATAACAATGGATTCTTGAGTTTTTTCTAAATTGGTCGAAAGTAGCGAGGCTGTGTGTACCAGTCATTATAGCCAGAAAGCGCGCCAGGTTCGTGGGTGGTTTTTTTCGTCATTTTATGAAATTGTACTCTGGTTGTAGCCTTAGCCTCGTACATGTGCAGCTGAAAGGCTGGGGGAGGAGGCAACACACCATTCATCCTCTCTTGTAACCTTAACGGTCTGGGGGTTTCTGGGTGCACGAGCGTTGTGAGCTCCCCAGTGAGGGGGTCCTATCGTTGAGTGCCATCCTCCCGTAACCATCATCTTTGTGTTTCAAGGTTTATGCCAAAACCATTCTTCCCTGTCAGCATTGTGTGGCTGCATGTTTTTTTTTTCCCACCTCCCTTTCCAGCTACCTGTATGCCCAAGGCAAACAAGTGTGGAAAAAGTGGAAGAAGCGATACTTTGTGCTGGTGCAAGTGAGTGCCCCATTTCAACTTCCCCCACCTTCCTCTTATGTGGTTGTACCTAGCATGCACACATAGCAGTGACTGCGTGCAAGGGCACTTAAAAATGTAACATGTGGTAAATAGCACAAATAGCAACTGCGCCAGCGCTGAAGAGCAGGGCAGGTGCTGAATTATGAGTTAAACCTATGAAGCAACTCAGCCAAAAACTTACCTTTGAGAAGTGCTTCAGTGGGAAGGTGCTCAAAAGTACCATATTTACTCGCGTAATCCTCGCACTTTTTTTCCTTGGAAAATCAGTATGAAGTTAGGGGGTTGCAATAATTGTGCAGGGAAAAACTTTTTCGAGGGGTAAAAAGGAACTTAAATAAGATTTAAAGAGGCGTTCTATATAAACAGGCCATTTCCAAGCAGGGCTTACCTTCGTAAGAAGAGTACAAGGTTGACATAAGCACGAAGCACAAAACTTTTTTTGTTATGGCCAGCTGCCGCCCAACTTCACCATCCCACGTCTGGTTGCAAGTGGGAACAGTCCCAGTCCGAGTCAGTGCTGCTAACATCGCTGGTCGTTGCCTCATCGTCACCTCCGGATTCCACGTCGGCTTCAGACGGCTCGCCTCCATCCCACACCAGGTGGTCTTCAGTCGCATGCCGGGCATTATTCAATAACGTTTCCGACGACATCTGCGCCGGTCATTCCCCACGTTTCCGATATCCAGCTGCACAGAAACTCCACCTACGGTCTCCTGATCTTGCCGTCCGGCATCAGAGCGTGTTGGCCTGTGGCCATCCACTACAGCCTTCAAACATTACCTTTGAACGGCTTGTTCAAAGACACATCCAACGGCTGCAGCATGGACGTTACAGCCAGCTCAGTGCGCAGCCCCTCTAACTTTGCTCGAACCAGCTCCACGAGATGGCCCCGAAAGCTATCTATAATGAGGGGCGACGGAAAAAGAGGTGCTCCCAGTCGCCGTCTCCACACAGTCTTATCCAGTCGACCATTAGGTCAGCGCTCATCCACTTTTTTTCTTGCACGTGTATGTGGACACTGGGGGGAAACTTTCCTTTGCACTGGGTCTTCCGTTTAAAGATGACACACAGTGGCAGCTTCCGCCCGTCTGCCGTCACGGCCTGCGTCACCAAGCACCGCTGCTGTTCCACTCCAGTCGTTCGTACTTGTACAGTGCGCGTACCTCTCGGCTTTCCAGTTGCGTGGCCTGGCATGCCAGAATTAAGGGGCATTTGGTTCACGTTTCCAGTCTGCGACAGCAAAAAGTTATTTTGCTGCCGAATCCTGATCACGAAGCGGTGGAAGTCCACGATTTTGTCCTTGTAGGCTTCGGGGAGGTGCTGCCAGAGCATTCCGCAGCCTCAAAGAAAGGCCATTGCGCCGCATGAAACGCCTGGCCCGCCCGTTAGTGGGCCAAAAATTTTGTGCCAGGACGCCCTCCTTTGTGGCAATTAGGCGCACCTGGTTGTGTAATAGTTCCATCAATACAGCACATTCGTCTGTGCGTAGCGCTTTCACGTACTCCAAGAGCTGCGTTTAATTCGGGGAAACTTGCCCGTCTTTGGACCACGCAAGGCCTGGCGCATCTTGTTGGTCGCTTTCAGTTCCTCGTGCTGGCCGTCTCCAGTGGCACACGCTGAACTTCTTGACAGCAAAGTGCCAACTTGCGCGTGGTTGCCATGCTGTATGGTGTATTCGATAGTTTTCAGCTTGAAAGCGGCTGAATGATTAGCGTATCACTCCTTAGCGAAGTGGCACCGAAACCAGCACTGAAAGAAGTGATGAAGAACCTCTCGAAATGGCGGAATGTGAGCTCTCGACACCTGATTAGACTGACTGATGCTCCTCCAACAAAGGCAATGAGACTACCGCGGGCTGTGCGAACACTGCTAGTAGCGCGCACGCGAGACAGTGAGAGTAGTGTTTGAAAGATGGTGTTAGGCTACCATGCGCCAGGCGCGCCTGGATACACCGCACTGTCCTCCGAATAGAGTGGCAGCAAGCGTGTTTATTATGCATGTTTCGCAAGCAGCTGACTTTCACTGTTGCAATTTTGGAGGTTCGAGAATTGTGCGAGGAAACAAAAAATCCAAGTTTTGGCAGCTCACACTAGGGGTGTGAGCATTACGCAAGTGCGAGCGTTATACGAGAAAATACGGTATGACCGCATCCAGGTCTTACAAAATGTGAGGTACCAAATAATGAGCTACAGGGTAGCCAGTGTTTTTGTCATTTCGAAAATTTTCCTGCTTTTATTTTTGTCATAGGCTTGGTTCGTACAAACAACACGCCTATCCCCAAGTGCTCAGTATGCGCTAGAATGCAATTGTACTTCAGAGTCAACGGTGGGGATGTGTATCTCTAATCACAAGCTGGTTATGAAGGCACCCTAAAGCAGGCTCGCTTTGGTTGTTACGTGCCTTGAAATAGCCAAGAAATGTACCCTAAGCTAGTAAATTAAGAATTAAGGACATTTTTTACTATTGTTATTGTGTGGCAGTGATGTGCTTTCTTACAAATAATGGCCTCCTGTCCATGTAAATCATCAGCATTATCGGGGGAACTTCTAGATGTTTTTTTTTTTTTTGGATCGTGCAGTACGTACATGTGTATGTGTCTGCATATATTTATACATATTCCCACACTAATAGTTATGCGAAGACGGCTAGTTGGTGCCATTGCCAAGCGGATCTCTCTGTTCTTCTGTTCTCTCTGTTCTCATCTTCCTCCTGCTGCTTCTGCGCGCAGCTTTGCCTATTAAAGAAGCTCCTTCATCACAGAGGTGCCTCTTTAGTGTAACACAATATAATAGAGCGCGCACTTGAATGCGGAAGCCTGAAGCGGAAAGACAACACAAGTCTTCTCCTCCGTGACACCCTTTCACTCTTGTTGATGCTATCAGTGTTGTGCAAGCCTGTGGTGTGATAACAGAGTATGACAAAGCACTGGGGCTGACCGTGTATCTGCCCTCTGCCCTTGCCTCCTTCTTCTTCCCCCGTGCCAATTGCAGGTGTCGCAGTACACGTTTGCCATGTGCAGCTTCAGGGAAAAGACCTCGGTGCCCACCGAACTGCTGCAACTGGACGGATACACGGTCGACTACACTGAGGCCCTCACAGGTCGGTCTTTCCCACCGCTCTTCTTTTTTCACAGTGAGTTGAGGCTGTATTACTCTAGGTGTCCACACATTTTAGAGCGCAGCTCTTAATTAAGCGCCCGGTCCTGTGGTTTCACGTCGTCCCTTGGCGTCGACCTCATTGTAATCGAGAGAACTAAGAGGACATTGAAGATAGAGCAAGCGGGAAAGCGGAGGAGGAAAGTGTGGCTAAAGTGTGAGGGGGAGGACAGTGTGCTGAGGCCACGCGAGACATGTTCCGTTGCGGCAATGCACTATGAGATAACACCAGACTAAAACGCGCACCGTCATGCGTTTGCTGATGACGCGATCTCTTCCTGATGACGCGACCACTTCCTGAGACGCAGCAGCTATGCGCTGTTGCTGAGAAGGCTGCAGTTGCGCTGCGCTCGAATTTCGCATTATGGAGTATTGTAATGGCTAGCCAATTTCTTCAATGGTCTTGCCTCAAAGCCTCCATGGATTTATGTCTCTCTGAGGCCTTCCAAAATCACGCAGTCAAGGCCGATCAGTTAACGGATAACGCACTGGTGGGAGCCATAGAAGGAACCTGTCGGCAAGTGAACGAAGCAGGGGTGTTCAGTGAGTAAACTTTCGGCAACGTTTTGATGATTGAAAATGGGAGCTGTGCTTGTTATTTGAGGGCCAGAAAAATTCTTATTACCTACTTACTTTTTGCCCTCTGTGAAACTTGCATTGGAAATCAAACAGCATTTTCCCATGACCCTTCTAAGGCTGCTGAGTTGCTATGGTCTCACAATACTCGTTTTAAGGCTGCGGTTGCTAATTATCTGTGGCACTTATGAATTGAAACTAAACAGGATCATAGAGTTATCCCTTAGTAGTGAAATGTGGTGTAGTAGTTTGCTTTGAAATGCGTGAATGAGACCATAAGTCTGCAGTTTTCTGACATTGGAGTGCTGCTGCAGAAGCACTCGCCAATTCTTACCATCTATCGTGGCTTTGGAAAGGGTTCATAACAGCCGGATTATAGCCGCATGAACTTTGCCTGAAAAAATTTTTGAATTCGTATCATCCAGGAAATCGTATCAGCCGTGATCGTACCATAAAGATTCCACAGTATATGTGCAACCGTGAGTATAGCACCAGGTGGGAGACAGACCTTCAGAGGCTCAATAATAACAATAATAATAAAAAAAAAAAAAAACGAATTTGGTGGCCACGATGTAAAGTATAGTTTTGATTAACCGAGGAAAGCTGGGTGCATGTTGTTCTATTCCGTGCTTGCAGCCACCCAAAAATCACTGCACAGGGTCACGATTTCCCCAGCGTGCTTACTGGGAGGCACACAATGGGCATGGAGGAGGGCTACCAAGTCCCCTGTGCACTGGGGCATTCTGGATGGGCGGTGCAGGTTGCTGTGGCGGTGTAGGTCTCGCTTTTCCCCACAGCTCAGAAGCTGCGTGATTGGGCTCTCCTCAATTTGGAGTACAAGAAGAAGTGAAAAATACCCTGTTATACTTGTAAAAATAATTTCTGTGCATAACAAACATTTAAATATGCCGGGCAGGAAAAAGAAGGATTGTTACTGGCACTTATCCGACACTTGTAATAATCTTAGAGGGGCAATAAAAACATAATGCAAGGTTGTTCATTCAAAATGTTGCCTCATTAGAGTTGCACTGATGCCGCTTTTGAAACTTTGCTCAAGCAAGGCATATAACAAGGAAAACAGAGAATAGGCTTGCAACTAGGGGTGTGCGAATATTCGATTATCGAATTCGAATCGAATATTTCTTGCCCGAATAATTCGATTCGACTTTCGAATACCCAGCTTTCGGACTTTCGAATAATTCGACGTGACGAATATTCCGAACGCTGCCAAAGTTGCAGCTAGATTAGTGTGGCCCTTACTGACCCTAACGTCGAAAGGTGTTGGTCAAACAATTGCCAGCGACCCGTTTTCGGCCAGGAAAGGTTTGGACATATTCCTCCTTTTCGCCCGCAGATACTTCATTGCCGACATGTAATTAAATAGTTCCTCGATTGTTTTGCGTCACTGTCATACACAGAAACAAGGAGCGACAACAGCAGTCCTTTAGCGTGCAGAAAACGTTCCTCACATACGGGTTTTTGTAATAATGAGGTGCGTTGCCGTTTTCCACGTCATTGGAAACAAATATGATGCGTTCCACTCGGGACAAAACAAATTACTACGACGACGCCATTTTGTGATGGCGATGACACGGACTCTTCCCCCCTGATAGTCGGCCGTAAAAATATCATTTTTCTTTTGTTAATTAATTTTATCACACGACTGTGCAGCCGCAAAATAGCGTATAAATTATGGTCTTGTTAAATTTCTGTAATTTTGGGCCTTGCTGTAACGCACTATCATCACCCGTTCTAGAACCCTTTCTTGACTCCTATCCATAGCCAATCTGACGGTCGTCGCCGTCGTCAACCATGGTTATAGTGCCTAGAATATATTCTAGGCACTATACCATGGTCGTCGCACGCCCATGATTATCCTCCTGTGGTAACGTCCGCCGTGCCGTGCCATTCAGCATGAATAGCCACGGTGAAAAAAGAAGCGTAATTTGGAAGTTTTTTGAGAAGGCAAGTCCGTCCTCTGCCATCTGCAAGAAAATGCGGCTCCGGGCTCGAGACGCCGGCAAGCACGACAAGCCCGCTCTTGAATTACTTGAAGAGCAAACAACCACGTTCACTACTTGGAGATTTTGGAGAATTTGTAATACTTTTAACATGACAGTTTGTTGATTTCTTTAATTCTTTTAGTGTATTTACTATTTAGAGCTCAAGGACATGAGCATGTGGTTTGTTAGTGTCCAACCTATTTGTTCTTCCAAATAAAAGCTTTGGTATTCGATATTTCGATATTTTGGTCCACTATTCGAACCTATTCGATTCGAATTCGATTCGAGATAAAATTTCACTATTCGCACACCCCTACTTGCAACCCACCAGTTACTTTTTCACACTGAACTTGAGATGTAGTATTATGGGCAGCTCGTTCCGATAGGCTGAGGCTAGCAACATCCGACAGAAATAACAGTCCTAACGCTCGTTACCAGCGGATCTGGCAACAACAGACTTTCGGTTACAACAGACCATTTCTGTTGGTTTGTCTGGTACCCATGCTTTTAAAATGGAGTCCACTCCGCTCACAACGGACCCGGCTAGAGCAGACTATCGGCTACAACAGACTAAATTTTAGGCAGAAATTGTTTCGACTGAACGTTTATAGCGGACTTCCCCGGGGCCGGCGCCCGATGTGCTTTTTCGTTTATTTTGGCAAGAAAAATATTATGTCTGGCAACATTGCTGGCAGCCGGGTCGTTGGCGCAGCCAAGCCAAGCCAGTGGCTTTTTTAAAGACGATAGTCTTTCTTGGGCTACTTAAACCCAGAAATTTTGGTCTGTCTGTATGTCTGTCTGTCCGTCTGTCTGTCTGTGACTCTATTCAGCCACCCGGCCAAAGCAAAACAATGCCTGCGCAATAGTCTTATATAGTCACAGCTAAATCTACCCATCTATGTCCGGTGTAATGTTCATACTTGTCAACATTGTTGAAGAAGAACAAGACATTACGCAAATATGAGACAACAAATCAATACAGAAGTGATATTTGCAGTGTTCCTTTATAAAAAATCAAACATGCTTGCCTTTTGCGAAATTAAATACTTCATCAACTGCAGAAAAATAATTCACTCCGCCGTCGCCTGCTGTCGCCCGCGCCACTATAGCTTCTGGCGCCATTTTAAGAAATCAACCGGCAACAGTTACGCAAGGTTCCACTAGATAGGTTTCACGTTCTGCTTGCAACGCACGTGGAGTAGGGAAACGCGGTTCTATGAACGTTGAAGTAGGGCGCCTTGATTAACGCTCGTCTTCGCCGTACGGCAGCGTTCGCATCGAGACACCCGATTTGGAGCAGTGGAACGCGGGAAATTTAAAACAATTTAAGCAAACCTTTGGCGTCTTTACCTTGGGAGGAGCGTGACGCAAGAGGAACAAGATGAGAGGTGAGCGGGAAAGCGAAGGGAGGCATTTACTTCGCAAAAGCCGATAAAGACTATCGTCTTTTGACGGCATTTGCAACGAAAGGAGCAGATACGCGGCCAATTTTTTTTTTGTGCGACCAGTGGCATGAGCGGCAGGGTAGCTGATTTCACTGTCGGATAAATTAGGCGTAATTAGCGCTGTTGAACACGAGGAAAAACAGGCTGACATCGCCAGAAGTACAGGCCTGTCTAAGCACAGTGTCCGCTGTACCGTCAAGAACAAGGCCGCTGCCGATAAACGCGACTCCGGTGAGATTGAAAACAGGGCAATCGAATACTCGAAGTGGTGCACTCGGAGGCGAGTCTGCCCTCGTCAGTTTTTTTATGTAATAAAAAAACTCGGGTTCAGTGAAGTTCGGCTTTTATTATTCCCACGCATGCATCGTTCCCGTTCCGTTCGTCGAAAAAGGTAAGAAATGCCTCAAGTAGGGGTTGTTCCCCATCCATTGTGTGCAATCTGCCGGTAACCGTGCGCAGTCCAACTGGTCTAACTTTCGATTTTACAGCTGACCGTCATCAGATTATTTCATTACATCTGTTTCAATGACCAGAATAAAATCGCTAAAAATGTGGAATCTGCCTTGAGGGAACGTCAGGCAGCGATCCGATTTGTTTGACGAACGGTTTCGGGAAAACCTGCCTCGTCGTGAGGGGATTTAAAAGAGCCTAGCTAATGCTGATGGGCACGACTGATGTTTTATAGCTGGTTTATAATTGCGCCTAGTTATATTCTTGCGTTATTTGCTCAGCTCATCTTGCGGCTATACACGCTTGACCACATGCGCTAGGGCCTTTTCGAAGTGCCGGTGCTAAGTTTTGGAACGGTGTTTACGCGATTCTTTGCCCTCGCGCGAACACTGTGCAGAGGTGCTGCAGGCGTGTAGAAAGAACAAAGTGTATGTACTATGCATGCAATATCAGTCAAAGTACCCACTGTAGGGCTCATAGCCCCCCCCCCCCCCCCCCCCCCCCGTCGGATACTGCATACTTCGGCTACAGCGGATGTTTTTTTCCGGATTCAGAGGGTCCGTTGTAACGGGCGTAGACTGTACACAGGTGTCATTATGTTGCAGAACAAGCTAGTTGCACTTAAATTTAGTGCATTTTTTTATAGCAGTGAGAGTGGCAAGGTAAACAACTGAAGTTACGAGCAAACATGTAAACATTGAAGCAGTTAGTGCGGCACTTTGCCAGCCGACACAGCTGCCAGGTGCGTTGGGCTTAACTCACATGACGCTGGTCACCTGGCATAACTGGCACAACCACTTCCGGGACTGGTTGACAACAACGCGGCTGGTATGCAAGTCCTGTCAGAAGCAGAATGCGAACAGTGGTGCTTCGGCGGTATTGCTGTGCCATCTGGGAAGGCGGACGATAACCAACGTAATGAAATGCACACAGTGGAAGAAGCCCTTGTCAACATACTAACGTTCGTTGTAGGCACCTGTGCTGAATATGTCTGTGCTGACATCACGAAACACACAATGCTAAACAGGAGAGCTTAAATCTTCACCTAGAATTTTTTAATTTCTCAGTGAATAAAGCATCATTGGCTGCTGGACAAGTGCTGAGGGCACTGTAAAAGCACCAAGTCTTTTGAATAAAACAAACTTTTATTTTGACATTGTGGCCCCTTTAAGCATTGCGGAAATGGCCTTTACGGTGGGCAGGTGCATCCTAGAGGGGACAGCAGAGCCTGTGGGCTGCTTACAGCAGCCTTTCAGTAGAAATAGCTGTAGGTGATCGAGTGTTGTTCTGTGTGGTGTCCGAGGATGTAACAGTGGCCCCTCCCTCCCTCCTCACGTTAATGCAGAGCTGGAAGGGGGGCGGTTCTTCTTCAATGCGGTCAAGGAGGGCGACAGCGTGGGCTTTGCCAGCGAGGACGAGAACGAGTGCCACCTGTGGGTGATGGCCATGTACCGGGCCACGGGACAGTCCCACAAGCCCACGCCCCTCGTCCAGCCCCTGGCCAGCAAGAACTCCACCATCTCGCGCATGCAGGGCGGCAAGTACCAAACCCCGCACTTGGAGGGGGGAGATGGACAGGCTCCTCGTCTCCTGCCATGCAGTGTCGTGTACTGACATGACGACTATGGCGCTATTTATTAGCCTGCACTGGGGGGGCACGGGGTCTCTGCCTTTCCACTTGACTCTACTCCTAACTGCTACTACAGCCTGTCTTGTTTTTAAGTGCAGAGCACTTTAGGGGCTCGCCTTGTCGTCGTAGCTCGCTGTAACGGTCGATGTCAAACGACTGCCGGAAACAGGCGGTGCTGCAAGACAGTGGACCCAATTAGAGCCCGGCGTACCCGCCGTAGGGCGTCCCGCAGAGGCTTTCGAAAGCCAAGCAGTTTAAGTAGTCATAACCGTTCGAAACTTGTGAACTGCTGGCGCTTGTCATACACCTCCCCATTGTTTAGTGCAAAGAAAACTGCAGGTACATTTCAGGCAAAATATACGCAATTAACCGGCAGCGCCCGTGTTCATTTAGTTAAGAACGCTCGTTGGGTTGGCCTTCTAATGTGGGCCTTACTTTCGGATTTCAGCATGTACACTCTAAGTATAGATTTACTTACACCCTCAATCCACTGCATTACTTAGTTTACATGAACCTAGGCCAACCCCTAGAGCTGCAAAGTCAGTATAAGAAAATCTTAAATTAAATGTAAATGCAACAAAAAGAGGCATCTCGCTTCAAGAAGAAAAACTTGTTAGAAACAAGACCAGAAATACTGGGCGTGTGTGGAGTTTAAAATTAGGTTACAGGAGACTTTAGGGGTGTATACCACATGTTGAAACAGAATTTGGGGCAGGTAAAATTTTCGTCTTTAAGCAAGCAGTAAAGACAACCTACAACGTGAAAAAGCTGGCCTTTGGTTATCCTTACAACTGAGTTTCAGCCCCTAAAAGTGTTTCTTTCTTGTGCGTGGCGAGTTGCTGTGCTGTATGGCTTATTCAATAGCTTTCAGCTTGAAAGCGGCTGTATAACTGGCGTACCACCCCATGGCAAAGCAGCACCGAAACCAGCAAAGAACAAAGTGATGAAGAAACTTCTCGAAATGGTGGAATGCAAGCTCTTGAGAGCAAGGGGACAACCATGGGCTGTGCAAACACCGCTTAGTAGCGTGCATGTGAAACCAACCCTACGACAGTGTGAGCAGTGTTTGAGAGATGTCACTACGCTGGCATGCGCCTTGTGCACCTGGATACACCGTGCTGTCCACCAAACGGAGTGGCAGCAAGCGCGTTTATCAGATGACTTTCGCCGTTGCAATTCCGGGGGTGCGAAAATTATGCGAAGAAACACAAATCCAAGCTTTGGCGGCTCGCATTAAGGGTGCGAGCATTACGCAAGTGCGAGGATTATGCGAGCAAATATGGTAATACTTTGTGCACTGCATGTATGAGAGACGCAAAAGGACACGCTAACTTTTTTAGTGTGCAATTGGCCTATGGCGCCTACAATGCTGTTCTGTTCGCTGTCTTTCCGTCGCGTTTGGAACGGTCATTGTGGTTAGATGCAAGCAACCCTGACGTGTGCGCGGGTCGACAAATTTCATTTGCAACACTCCCAAGTGCAGTTACCTGAGTCCCTGTCACCGCGTCTCTTTCGTGCCTGACTAACCCGCTTTGCCCCCTTTCCCCTCTGCCCCCTGACCCCTGCAGACACGGAGCGTGCCCGAAAGCACGGCATGGACGAATTCATCTCGGCGGACCCAAACCGCTTCGACCACCACATGCTGTTCCGCATGCTACAGACACTAACCCTCGACTACCGGCTGGCCGACCCCTACTGCTCCCTGGTCGGCCTCCCTTCTCTCTCTCTCTCTTGGCCTTAACACCGTCTCTTGTTTAGTCTCCGTTTCTGACCTGGCTGATTGCATGCTACTGACTAGCTACTAATTGCACACTGCTGACTAGCTACTAACCCAGCCATCAATCTAGTATTCGTGATGGCTAGCACAAACGAAACGCGAGACAAGAAATCTGGGGACAGCACAGTCCCTGTATCATCCTGGCCCTTCTCGTCTTGTGTTTCGTTTGCGCAGAGCATCGTGAGCACGTTCCAACTCGCCCCATTTGCTGCCCTATACTGCTAACCCGTTGCTCTGACACGGAGCAAGAACATACATAGGAGCTGAGACGGCTTATTGCTGTGGGCGCGAGTGAGCAACCAGATAATGTCACGGTGAAACAGACGCGGGCTACAAAGCTTGGTTGCTGTGACGGGAAAGGAGAGGGTAGCAGCACCGGATGGGCGAAATAATAGCGGCCTCAATTCGTTTCAGGGCTGTGCAGTGAAATGCCAATTGCAGCTGCCACACAGTTTATTTCCCCGCGATAGGTGCTGAGTGCTTCTGAGTGCTCGGGTGCTTGTGATGTCATCTGGTGCCCTACGAAGGGATGTCTCTGCTCCTGTCTCGTTCTTACACCGAGCTCCCTGACATCAGTGAAGTCAGCATTGAGTGCGGTTGCCAGAACAGTGTCCCTCTGGTCGTAACGTACGAGGCAGGGAGGTTGAGGCGAGGATGGTAATGCAGGACTAATTGTGAGATACCACAGATGAGAGCTTGCTTCTGGGCTAGTTGGTACATTACTTTGTGCCGTGCTAAATTGACATTGGCAAAGGACGAAGGAAGGCGGAACACAAAATGCGCACATACAAAAGCGCAGCTATCAACTGGCCGCCATTTTCTGACCCTATCGCGTGTGGCCAGCCCTGAGTGAGGCCGCGAGAAAAAGAGGTGACCACAACAGCTATCAAGAATTAAATACAGATAGGGTTTTGTGTGGTGGTTTTGAATGTTTGTCTTTCTATGTTTATGTTTCCAATGTTTTCCGATAGGGTCGGCAAATAAAGGCCAGTTGATAGTTGCGCTTTCGTATGTGTGCAGTTTGTGTTCCGCCGTCCTTCGTCTCCATCAATGTCAATTTACCGCAATGTTTTATAAGAAACCCGCAGATGACTGTGGGCATAGGGCAGGCATCAAGCATGATCGCCTCTCATGGTGGCAATGCCTTCTGTTTGGGTTAGTTGTACGAGTGCAGGGCTTGGCGTTGAGTCATCACTGTGAGCGAGAGAGCCCTCCCCCTTCTCCCACGTGCAGGGTTGGTTCAGCCCGGGACAGGTCTTCGTGCTGGACGAGTACGCGGCGCGCTACTGTGTGCGCAGCTGCTTTCGGCACCTGTGCTACCTGCAGGACCTGCTGAACCGTGCCGAGCGGGGCCTCATGATCGACCCCACGCTCATTCACTACAGCTTCGCCTTCTGCTCCTCCCACGTGCACGGGAACAGGTGCGTCTCCACTCTCTCTCGATGGGCGCCCCTGCGCTCGTTCCTTTGTTGCGCATTCTCGTCGCGGCATCGCTCTTCTTTGAATGAGCGCCGCCCGAACCTTGTGTTGACGACAACACCGCTGACGCAAAGGCGTGGGTGCATTGGTGACTCAGCGTGGCGCTTTCTGGTCACAAAAAAAAAAAGCATACACTGAAATTATTCCTGGCGCCTCAGAACGCTCGCTAATACGCGGCGAATGAAACGCGAACATGAAAAAATGAATCAGAACACGCAAAGTTGAAAAATCCTGTTCGTTGAGGTCTAATAATGGCGCGCTATTGGTATATTTGGAAAGGCACATTTCCGGACTTTGTTTTTGTAACCAAGCCACGCGTCGTTTTGACTTGTATGGAAAGAAATTGCGCTATTTATGCGTTCTGATTCATATTTTCGTGTTCGCGTTTTCATTTGCCTCGTATTGTACATGCGTGGCAGAGAATTTCCGTCACGGGAGTATTTCGCGGCCCGCTGCTGTCATCCAACGCAGCCAGGCCAGCGCCGTTTGTTGAAAAGTCCAGCCAGGCATCGGTGCATGGGGCAGTCTTTCTTCTTCTCTCCCCGGGAACCCCACTTGCCCCGTGGGAGCGTGTGGCCAGTGGTGTTGTTTTGTGAGCCCACCGCACTCCGTGCTGCCTGGGTGTTTCGAAACCCCGCCCCCTGAACTAGGGCCGCCCGTTTTTTGCTCCGCCACCACCGGCCTCCTCTCTCTCTCTCTCACGTTTTTGTGTGGCCCTCCTGTCTCTTTTGCAAAAAAAAAAAAAACTTCTTGTGCCACGCATTGCACTCCTTTTCGACCCCCCTCCCATCCCATCTGGACCTCCTGGAGGAGGGCTTCCCCCGTTTTTGTCCCCAGTGCTTGCGTCGTGCCATCTGATCTTGATTCCGTGGAGCTCTGTACTTTTTTGGCCCTCGAGGAAAACCCCTTCTTGCAGTCTTTGGCAGGCTGGTGGGCAGGGAGAGGATTGGTGCAGTTTTTCTGCCATTTTTGCCTGGTAACAACAACATACAGCTAGGATGGTGGCACCATTTTTATGTTGGATTCTGGGCCTACAGTGAAACTTTCTTGCAATTGTAATAGCAATGTCAGGAAAATGTGTCACTCAGGAGACCATGCAGTTGTGTGGGAAGGCTATCTGAGCACTCATTCACTTTGGCGAAAGCATTGTAGAGAGCTGCTTTTTGTAAAGGTCCATTGACTGGCCCTCTATAGTTGTTCAGTGGCCCGAAACACCACCATCAGGGTGTTAGAAGCTGACGAAAGTTTCACTGTAGGACCTCTGGTCCAGAACGAAGTCTCGGGTGAGAAAGAAAAAGATGAGAAAGACGACAAGAAAACTGTTCAGCACTCTCACGCAGTCAGAACTGTCGCATTTATTCCCCGAGTGTTGCTGCTGAACGGTGTCGCGCTAGCTGTCATCAGCGAACCTCTTGCGTCGTGAAACGAACGCTTCTTTTCTTTCCTCCGGTGAGTGTTCCTAGTGCGCTAGAACGGTGTTGCTGCTGCAAGTAGTGCGCAGAAAAAAAGAAAAGAAAAAAAAAAGCAGCGCAGGCTGCCTTGCTAGCTTAGTGTTTTTCCTTTCCCCGTTTTTCTTGTTTTTTTTTTCTCTTCCTTCCTATAGCTGCATTTGCTGCCCCCCTTTTTGTAGGAGTTTGCTTCTCTGCGTGTGTGCCTCTCCTTCTTTCTCAATAGGTTAGAGCTGCCCTCCGTTTCTTGGTCGCCTGTGCCCTGTATTAGAGCCCCGCTGTTAGTTTGCGCAGGGTTTTTCGCGCCGCTTTACAAACTAGTGCCAGCTCTCAGCGGCAGTAGCACTTCCCTGTGAGTTCCGGCGTACCTCTCAGCACCGTTTGTCCCGTAAGTCCCGTAAAAATATGCCAAAATTTAGTTGCCCCAGCTTCAAACTTTAAACCAAGGTCATTCATGTTTTGTAGAATTTTTTCATCCGTTACGTTAGGTATGGTTTGTTCTAGATAGTCGAGAATATTGTTGTACAGTAAAAAGAAAAAATTGAGACAAATACGCCTGTTGCTATGCCCTGCAAACTTGGAAGATGTAAGGCCTCATTTAGACATGTGCGTATATGCGGTGAAAGTTAAATGACTTAGTGGAGATAAGAGTGTCAAAAAAGCAGCTCATTGGGCAATGACTTAAGCGACCTAACTTCGCTTAGTTCATGTGTACTCGTAAGAGTCAGCAGACTCGTATTTTCAGTGAGCTTTGAAAGCACTGTACCTAATTATAGCATGAAGAACAGAATGCAAATTGCAGCTTCTGTGCTTGGCACCTTGCAGCTTATACAGTTTTTAGGTTTCTCTAAAAGTATTTCCAGGCAGTGTTGTGAAGTTAACAAAGTGTTCACAGGTCAAGTTCAGGCAGTAGTGGTCACATTTTTATATCAGTGGCACCGCAGAGGGTGTATGTTGCTTGTAATGATAGCTGTATGCTGTGCGCCGCTTCTTTATTCTGAAATAGTGGTTCCATTGAGAGTGTGCTCTGCAGAACTTGAGTAGGCTGAAGAAATGATAGAAGTGGGACTTCATTCAGTGAGGGTCTTTTGGGGCACCGACTCCATTTACTGTATAGTCTAGCAGACAGCTTTGGGGCAGTCCTATGACAGTCTAAGAAATTGAACAGGAGAGAGCTTGCTGCGAGGCAAAACAGTAGCTGCACTAGGCCTCTTTGAATCTCTGGTGGGAACGAGGGATTCAGTGGCAAAGAAATGGTTGGTTACAGCCTGTATTCCTTGTGCATTGGGCGTGAGCTCGTCAGGTTTCTATGTTTTTTTTGTGTGAACTGGGAAGTCTCACTGATTGGTTCTCTTGACACAAGTAATGCGATCTCAACAAAAAGGTGTCGTTATGTGCAATTGTGTCATCCCTATGTAAACAAAGAAAGCCTACCAGTACCCCCTATCCTCTACGATTCTTTAACTGGTGTGTACATATTAGTACATTATTTCCACAGGTTTTCTTTGGCCTTCCCATATTCTGTGCTTACTGTGGGGCACCCACGAGAAAAAAAAAAAAGCAAACAGGAAGATCCCACTCTGGTGGAACTTGTAAATCAGCACTACTGTATTTTTGGCGAGAAAAATTGCACTGACGGGCGGCGTTTTACAGAATGCATGCCACACAGCTATCTAATGGCCTTCGATGTATCCGGGGCCTGACCTTTGAACTCTGACTGAACTCTGCCGTAATTTTGCAGCAAAATTCAGATAGCTCCACATATAGTAGTCTTGCTAGTATAGCAAAATGGACCGCTGACGAGGGTGCACAAACGTCCCAACAAGACTCCGACACTGTACTAAATGCCCCAAAGCACAGTTTGCAACACAAATTCGAGGACACATGCAACTCTTATATGTGGGGAGCAGTGGATGCCATACACTCTGTTCATGCATTCTCGGAGCAAGTTAGTCTAGTGAGCAGATCCAGGCAGACACTCCTAGAGAAAGGTGTGGATGCCGCTAGCATTTGAGGCGGTCGTCCGGTCGTTCCGTAAGATCGGCAGCAGATATGCACTGCTGCTCTAAATTCCGGCTGCCTCGATGGCAACCGTGACAGTGTGAGAAGAGAAGAAGGCCAAGTGCTGCTGACTGTCGTGCCTTGCAGCGTAGTGCAGCGTAGTGCAGTGTAGTAGAGGTGGCAGAGGGAGGAGTGTGTGCATGCCGTGGTGCTCGCTCAGTACTTGTAAGTTTGTGCCGAGGTGACGACGACACTGATGTTGGCTTCACGTTGTTGCCGGTGCTTTAAAGTATCGCCCCACCGGCCGGCCTGGTCGTTACAGACGTGAGGTACGTTCTCCACCACCGTGTGTGGCCTCCTCTTCCTCCTTCTCCCCCTCTCTCTCTCTGCCTGCCTGGCATGCCTGCCGCTGCCTCTGCCGCTGCCTCTGCCGCACCCCCTCCCCCGCCCTTCCCGTCGCCTCCATGGCAGGGCCCGGGCGATGGGGGCTGTGCACCCACCATTGGAAAGTCAAAGTCGCACAACCTTGTCCAGCATTGACGTGTCGCTCTTGTGTAAACAGTGGAAATGCAAGTGGTTTTGCGGAGATATTTAAAAGGGGGGGAAGCAAATGCACGAGGAAATGAAGCAGCAGCTATTGAGATGCGGCTGCCGGCTAAACATAAAGCAGAACCTCCAATTGTAAGTAAAAGCGACACCGTTAGACGTGCGACGGGATAGGTAAGACCAGCACTACAAAAACCAGCGAAGCCAAGGTTCCGTGCAGCTACACTGACTTTCAAGCAGCCTAACAGTCGTACCCGAGGCAATCGTTTGGTCAGTGGCTTACCCTAGTCTTAGTCATTAACAAGTGATCCTTAACTGGTGCTCTAATGGGTGCAAAAGCTCGATGACTGCACTTGCATCGAAAAAAAAAAAAAAACAAGATATTCTGGAGTCTGGCCTTGCGAAGTGTAATTGGTTGAAGCGATGTTCGTGTTGGGCAAATTGCAAGACCGGAAGGGGTGGCCACAGGTTGCGTGTGTAGTCCTCATTCATTACAACAATTATTAATTAATTACACTACAGGGCTCAGTCGACCCCGAGCGTTCGCACAGGGGCTGGTAACGGGAAGCTACGGGGAAGGGGTTTTGGGCGGCGGGGGTCTCCTCAAGGCAGCGTTCTCTCTCCCTTGCTGTTGCATGTGATATCCCTCCGCCCAATGCGCACGAGAGCTGCATTTGAGTGCCTGGCCATCTCTCCCTCGAAGCGCATCAGCCTCCCCTCCCCGTTGCCTTGCGTCCCCTGCCTCAGCAGCTGCCATCTTGGCCTGGTTCACTTTCTGTTACCGTCTCGAGGACCGTCGCGTAAGCGGGGGAGCTTGTTAAAAAAAAAAAAGACATGTTTCACGTTGATCTCACACTGACTGATGTGTACACGTCGAGCTGATGTCAGCTCCTGCTGGGTTCTGGCGAGGAGTTTAGCCAGGAGTGCCTACTTAGTGGTGTGTTCACGTTTGCTTCGGTGCATCCGTCGACCACAGCTTGCTGGCCATTATTCAGTCTGCTCGAAAAAAGAGAACGTGCAAAGTGTGCCCCAATTTGCGTTTTCAGGCTTTGTAGCTGGGGGGTGTGGGTGGTGTCCAAAGGTCCCTGTTTCCTAATGGCTGCGGGTTGCCGCGATTTATTTCCGGTATGTGTAACAGCTACGCTTGTTTTCTGTGGTGGCCAGCAACTGTGTTGCAATGCAAAACGGCGAGGGCACGGCCAGCCACTTGAAGACCACCGTTCACAACACCGCCCTTGGCTACACAGAAGCCGGCCATGCACCGACACTGTATAGTGGCATCTGATTTCTTTTCGTAGAAGGCACATTGCTTCGCCACTGAGAGTGCATCGCCAGCAGAGTAGAGTCACGCTGGTTTCCAAGTAGTGTTTGGCACTGTAGTAATTGTGAGAGATTGTGTGCCTGACCGTGCCTAGTGTTTGATCTTTTTCTCAGGCAATTACTTTAGAGATGTCGCCGAGCTTTTGGGGGAAGTGTTGGGCATAAAACTGGAAAGCTACACCACTCTCTTAGTGAATGCAGCGCTGCTAAAGGAGCATAATTTTTTTTAACCATGCTCGTTAAAAAAGGACCTTAACAAACCTTTTGACTTTTTTGTTTAAGTGTAAAAAGTGGTTACTACCCTCGCCCCTGCTCAGGTACGCAATTTGGCTGGAAGCTATGTTGGTATTTTTTTTTTCTTGCACATTTGTGTAATATGCTTCTGCAGGGATGAAAATTTCGCTACTACAGGGTTCGTGCCGGTCCTTAAAAACCTTGCAAACCCTTGAATTTCAAAACCTTGTCTTCAAGACCTTGAAAGTAGTGGGATTGTTACAGACCCTTGGAAATCCTTCAGTCTCAATTTTAATAAACACAGAAGCACTATCAAGCTACGCAAGGGGTGTGGGTGGTGGGTGGTGTACATTTGTTGCTTGGTTGATCATTTGGAGAAACTGAAAGTTAGCATTTTGTTGTGCACTAAAAGGGCCTATCCGTCCAACTCTTAGCAAGCAATTTTGAGAAATGGACGAAAAAGGAATTGTCACTGGAACCATTGTTTTGGTTAGGGTACTTGTTGAAGATGAGCCCGATAGCTCCAGCAGTGTCCCCATTTTTCGACGATTCCTTATTATTTCCAAATTTCAAACTTTTATCGTCCCCCGAACATCGGTCTTATCTAGATTTTTTTTTTTTTGAGCACATGGTGTGGTACTTGAAAACCCTCAAATTTTTGTCATGTCAACCATCATGAACCCTGTACTAACACACGAAACAGATTATCTTTCAAAAGAGTGGTCAATCCCGGACGCGTATGGTGCATTTGAGGACAGTAACGAAGCACCATTGATGCCCACTTCCTACAGCGCAAACATGGCAAGCCAGCAGACTTCGGTATTCTCAACCAAGAGGTTTCTGTTTACGATGTTATTCAGCCCTCGTGTGCTATTGGTGTCTAAAAAAAAAAAAAGAAAACTCTGCTTGAAGAGTGCATTCTTGGTGTGGGATAGGTTTGCATTAGGTTGTAACCGCCAACCAGTAAAAATAACGCTTTCCCCCTTTGTGTCGGGTTAGGTGTGACGTGACAGTGGAAGAGGTTAACGTTTAGGTTACCGCTTGTTGTGGAGAGGGGGGTGGGGGAGCTGGTTTGGAAGTTATATTGTCTTGCAGTAGCAATGTGACGGCTGTTACTGAGCCATGTCCGAATGTACTGTGTCATGTTTTTTTATGCCTATACTGTCAGTCACGGTGGCTCTCTGGGACGGATGAAAAATCAAAAAGAAAAACTGGTGTGACCCTTAGAGAGATAGCATTGACACGATTTTGGAGCTCTCAAACCTGTTGGTATGGCAGACATTGCATTGTGTAAGCTACCCGGGTAATTTCAAATTTGTCAGCAGATAGGCGTTTGTGTAGTTTCTGCGTAAGTTTAGTCGGCCGCCCGACATGTTTTAGTATGTCAGTGACTCTGACGCTTCATGGTAGCGTGACGTGAAATCCATGAGAAAATAAAAAACACAAGTGGGAGCTGCGAATCAGGTGCTCACATAGGAAAAATTAATATTTCTTTGTAAAAAATAATCTCAAATATGCGATTACTGTCATTTTGCGTAATAGTATTGCTTTTGTAATTTAGTTTATAAGATATGACCACCCTTAAGATAACATATTTAGTTTATAAGATATGTGCGAGAAGAGCCACGCCACAGGAATAATTTTCAACGAAACACAGCTCCCCAGGAGAGGGGTCATACTTGGCTGTTTGGTGTGAGAAGCATACCCAATGTCTTACGATACAAGTAATGCCAGGTCCGAGGTTGCGAGACAGCAGGGCAGGTTTTGTGACTTTGAGTTATCAGCTTTGCAACCATGTGCAGCAAGCGCTAGTGTTATGGAACTGGGAGTGTCAGATAGCAGGAAGGATGGGGAGCACTCCGGTTGTCGTTGCCCAGTGTGGGTTAGAGATAAGAGCAAAAGAGAAACGGTGCAACTTGCTACGATTGAGCCCGCGTCCCTTGGTGCGTGTTGAATCCTCAGGCAGCCGTCGTTGCCTCTTGAGCCCAGCGTTGTTAACCCCGAAGACTTCAAGTAAGTGCTTCCTCGCACGTTGCGCGCACACATGCGGACACACACTTGCGCACTCTAGTAGACCATTTCTAGCCACGGCCTTGGAAGGGGGTAACACATCTCACGGGACTCACTGGCGTGCACCAACACATTCTAGGGGACGTTGCGTGTGTCGCAGCAATGTTTAGTTGCAGCATTCCTGCCTGACGGGTTTCACCGCTGTCTGCGAGGTTTAGAACCGGCTTTGGAGTTGTCCACTGTGGGAGATTGGGAACTGATCAAGGTGCCGTTTGCTCGGAAAGACATGTTGAAAGGGCAGCATGCCCGAGAGCGGCAACTAAGCATGTCAATTAATGGTTTCGCACATCGGGCCTGCACCCTTTACGAGCCAAGATGCTTGCCAGTTTGTCAGGGACGCATTCGATCTTGTTGCCTAGCAGTGTATACAGCCATCGTACACCGATTCTCTGTGTTGTTCGCTCTGGGAGTTGCACAATTCATGCTGTTGGCGGCTAGTGCCGGTGTTGGGGCTAACGTTGGAAAGGAGGGGGCTTCATTTGTGATCGCCATTCTCAGGGCTGGTGTTTCAAGGGGCCCCGAAACAGGTTTTCCCGAGACCATTAGACGCCTTCAGTAAATTCTTGCCATCAACTTTTGTTGTCGGGAAAAAAAAGAAAATGGAAAAGGACAGTGTGGTATTGAGTAAGACCCTGTTGGGGTTGTTGGTTTTTCAGTAGAACCCCGATTATGCAACTCTATCAAAGTGTCGTAAAATGCGGGTGTCATGAAATCCGAACAACAACTACGTACCCCTATAAATACAGTTTCACGCAATGGATTTGCAATAAACTTCAGTATAAACTACAAACTAATGCTTTTAGGACTCGGAAACCCAAATCACTGAGAAAAGTAAATTTGAAAAGAATATTAATGCAGTGCAGGGGCCAACCACGTTATATAGAAGCAAACCTTGTACCGCAGTCCACTTCCGCGATTCCCACCACCAGTGCGAGTCATGGCACACACGATCGCAACAAACACATGTGGAAGCCTAAGCCTGTCAAGCATAACCTTACTGGCGATTCACTGCGGTAGTCGGAGAGATGAACACCTGCACACTGCCCCTGTGGCTGCTGTGCAACAAGAGGAGACGCCGGCAAGGAGAGGGCGAAAGCAACTGTGCAGAGGAGCGGGTGGCTGGTGGAGGGGAGGAGGTGGAGGTCCCGCTGCTGAGCACCCTTGTTTGTTTGACTGTAAACAAACAACCGACGAAGGGGCACAGACCCTTGTCAAGCCCAATCCTTTGAGGCTTTTTGTCTGTGCTCTGGACATCTGTAACACGTCTGATGTCGAATAAAGAAAGAAAGAAAGACGAAAGGTGAGATGGAGAAGAAAGCTATGCCGGAGGACCAATTGTGGGGGCTTAAAATCGCGGAACAGGCCGACATCACTTTCATTTCGTCCGCCACTCGGCCGCGCACTTCACGGGGGTCGTCGGTTAATCAGCGGTCAGATAACCGAAGTTTCTAATGCATTGTTTCTACAGGGACTTCACCAGGACTCAACCAGTGCATTGTAAAATTCGGGTTGTCGTATAACCGGGGTTCCACTGTACCTGGCAAAAGTTTACAGCGCAGAACAGCAAGGACACAAAGGAAGCAGCGCTCGTGCTGTTCCGTTCTCCCTTTTTGGCATTGTTGTTCTGCGCTGTAAACTTTTGTTGTTTTCAGTAAACCAGCTTAGCAAGTAGAGGGCCAAGTGTCTTACAGGCCCTTTGTGGCAGTTTCAAATGAAGGGCAGGACGGGGGCAGTATCTATGAATAATGCAGCCCCAGTTTCAAAACCTGTTTCAGGGCCCCTTTAGCACTATCTACGGTATTTAAGAGTATTAAGCAATGAAATGCAGTGAGCCAGAGATTCGTTGCAGGGGCCAAATTTCCTTTGCAAAAGGGAGATAACCCTTGAACATGCTAATTTGTATGCTTCACTAACAACCATCTAAAAAAGAAATTGTCAACTTTGTGCCAGTAATTACGAACCAAAAAGCCAGCCTGCTTGGGGATGCTTGAGCATGCGTCAACCCTGATTGCCACAGCAGCCTAGTCTTGGACAAAGATAGATAATAAACTTGGCAGAAGTTTACACCAAGAGTGACTTTCTCTTTGGGGACGTTCAGTCTTGTTTGGGGATAGCTGCCGCAAGCTTGAATTGTATCGCAGGTCTTCAAAAGGCTGCACACACACACACAGCTGGGTAGGCCACACATAGGTCAGTGTGGCCCCACAAAGGACGGAAGAGTTGCATGCGCAAGTGGGTGACTGGCTTGCTGGGATCTATTTTGTTGAAAGCAGGAATTGGAGGGAGAGAGCGGAATCCACTGAACTGCATGAGGGAAGCTCACCAGTCATGGCGGACCATAGTGCACCTACTTGGTACCAGCATCTAGTGTGGTTGTACGAGTATCGTGGTATACTCGACGAGTTGTATTCTGAAGGTGGTTTGTTGTAAAAACGGAAAGAAATTCCGGGATAACTGGCAAATAGAGCTTTGCGTGAACATTCCTAGTTTGGGACGGGGTCACTGCAAAAGGGCCTACAGCAAGCTCTTTTGGCCAAAGGTGTGTTCAACTAACACAGAGGCACAGATGGCATGCAACTGGCAAGTGGCCTTGTGGTGTTTCAGTGGAGTATTTAAAAAAAAACAAAAGAATGAGTCGGTGGTCTGTGCAATGGGATGGGTCAGTTTTCCGAGAATGCACCCAGTGCCTTGCTGCGAGCTGTTGCTGTGGTTGAGCTGGATAGTTTTGTTGTTTTCTTTTACTCTCATCATTTATTGCAACACGTAAGCATTGTTTTCTGGTGTCGCAAGTGGTCAACGCATCAGGACGTCAACAGCAAAGTGAATCTGGGTGGTTTAGAGCAGTGCTTAGGATGTTCTGTAGGGGAATTGGTAGGGGAGTTCAACCTACTATATGGGTCGGATAAGGCCTGTTCCAGCTCTGAGAACTGCGGATTGGACTCTTCTGCGTAGTTTTACAACTGACATAGGCAAAAAATGGAATAGGGGAAGAAAAAAAAAGAGAACACAACTTGGTGTTTTAGGTACAGCACTGCTCGTACAGTTTAGATTTGAATCAATTCAATATCAGTCATCACCAATGCTAATTCAATATCCTCTGCTTATTTCGCATTCAGTGTTTAAGGCAGAACTGGGGACCAGCATTTGGTTAGAGGTATTTTTTTTTTCTTTTTGTGACAAGATGGTACAGAGGTCCTTCGCGTGATTGTTGCGCAAACGTGTTTTTCCATTTAGCGGAAATCACTTAAGAGGCACGAATTGAGTGACAGCCTCTGCTTAGCCACCATTTCACGTGCCGTGTACATAAGTGATATTGACCACATGTGGCTGTAAGGTAGCTAAGCTAAGCTGGAGTTTTGTTGCCCTTTCAGTTGTGCATCGATGCTTATTGTGTACCGCCCATCTTTTTCTAAGTGTTGTGCTTCTATGGTATCACTGGAGGCATGAGGGGGCACTCTCTGGCACCATGGGGACGAGGGGGCGGCGTATACGTACATGGCATGCTGCATGTGTGGGCAACGGGCATTTTCCCGACGCCAAGGGAGAGGGGGGAAAAAAATGGGGGAAATGCCAACTCGTTACGGCGTCGGAGAATGTTCGTGTTGGTAACTTGAAAATTTGCCTCGTGCTTTTTTGTTTCCTCGCTTTTTCTTTCATTGCTTTCTTTTTTTTATTTCTCTGCTTGCAAAGTCTTTAAAAGGGTTGCCTCTCGGCCTTGCATTTTTTTGTGTGTAACAGTGCGACAGCGTCCGTCTGTGCTTAAAAAATAGTGTGTGTCATTATCCGAGGGAAAAAATTTGCACCAAAGTTGCTGGCCTAAACATTCGTCAAGACACATTGACGTTTTCACTACGATATGTGTCTGGCACGTCTGTTAGGAGTGTGTGATTATTGACACTTTCTGCTTGGCTTTTTCTTTATGATTTTTATTCAAGTTAAAATACGTGTCAGTTTTTTGCACAAATCAGATTAGTTTTAAACTTGTTTCTGGTTGCTGGGCAGTGAGAGATGTTGCACCATTGTCCAGTGTTCTTCTAAGATTGTGTTTGTTTTTAGGTGCTGCTTTCAATTGTAGTACTTTTGCTAGTATAGAAAAGCTATAATGATCGCTTTGAAATATCTACCCACCCATGGTTGTTTATAGATGGTGTTGCAGTGCTGTTATGTGCACCTTAAAAACTGACCCTGATCAATTGGCTTACAAGTGCAAGTTCAAGCACTGCACAAGGCTTGCATTTTGTGATGGTCGGCGACTACGCTTACCGGAATAGGCAACTGAACATTCCACTTTTTCTTGAAATTGGCTGAAACCAGCTTACAGCTAGGGAGCCAGCTCCGTAGGCAAAAATTGTTTTAGTTCCATTTCAGGATTTTCAAGTGGGTCGCCGACTGTTATGATGTGGTAGCTTAATCCATGCAAAGCTTGAGTTTGAGTGAGCTGTCCATTTGCACATGAGACAAAAAAATACCTTGAGAAACTAGACAAGACCAGTGCCGTGTTGCACCAACGCAGAATGACGTTGAAATTAGTTGCGGAAACTTTCACGACAGCAGCAACAACCAGCGGCAGGATCAAAGAAAGCGCCACTTTAACACTGATCTCCCACGTGGCATCAAAGCATGCCGAGCTGTAGTGTGTTTGTATTTGCTGCGCAATGCTCCCATTCTGGGTGCATAGTGGGATTACCTGCACCATTTGTTAAAGATGGGACGCATTGTTCCACCCACAAATTTGAAGCCTCTTTGTTTTTCTTGTTTGTTTGTACTCACTTGGAATGCCGGTTTTGTGTGTCAAGCGATAAATCTCCTAGCCAATAACAATCACTGTTCAGAAGTTCTGCAGCATTTAAGGCTGTTCTTACTTCCTTCGTTCTTGGTTTGTTTTTATTCGTGTTGTTCTAAGCAACAACTCCGGTTGCGGCTTTTTCCCTTTTTCTCTGCACCAGCTATTGACCTGATCTAGATTTTCAAAGCAGTATCAAACGCCGGAAGAATTTCAATTCATAATTTGATGTCATGGTCATCTCAATGTTGGCAGACAAGTACAGGGAGTTATGGGGGAAGGGCAGGATGAAAGGCATGAAACATTTGCAAGGTGTTAACATTGAAAAGCAAAAGACCTTGTTGTTGGGGGGGGGTATGGAAGGCAGGGAAGCTGATTTGAGCACCAAAAACTAAAAAGTGCTGCTCTTATGTGGAGCCACCTTTCTGTTTTTCTTCATTTTGGTGCCGCTGGAGTTCTCTTTGCCCTCGCCACAAAACAGGGCTAGTGCTGTGTACCTAAAGGGGGACACTGCTCTTAAAACAAGTTTGTTTAATTTTTAAGTGAACTTAGTGAAACTTGCCAGTCTTGCTGCTTCTTTTCCACTGATTTCAAATGTTGCATTAACTTTTGGGTCAGGCAGTTAGTTACCAAGATAATTAGAGATATTTAGTTATTTTTTCAACAACAATAGACAAAACAGTGTTAGCCATAAAGCTGTAATCTTTATATGTTTCAATACTAGGAAGCTTGGTAAGTGGGATAAGAGAATTAGTTTTTGATGCACCGCTTGGAATTAATTTTACAGCTCATTAAACTTTGGTGGCACCAGTGGCAAGGAACCATTTCGAATTCCCATTTCAAACACCAAAGTTTAATAAGCTGCAAAGTTAGTTCCAAGCGGTGCACCAAAAAACTGATTCTCTTATCCCACTCACAGGGGTTAGTAATATTGGAAAATATAATGATTACAATTTTACGGCTGACACTGTTTGGTCTATTGTTGCTCCGAAAATGACTACAAATTATCTCTAATTATCTCGGGAACTACTAATTGAGTGACTAAAAAAATAATGCCATATTTGAAATCAGCGGGGGAGAAGCAGCAAGACTTGCAAGTTGCACGGAGTTTACTTTAAAATTACAAGAAATTGTTTTAAGAGCCACAACTCCCTGTAAGGCAGTGAGGAGAACGAGGAATTGAGAAGGGAAGAGAGTGGTGCACTGTGAGTGTGGTGGTGCCCGTGGACTAACCGGTCTTCCCCCATGCCCACCATTGCCGCCACCTTCCAGGCCCGATGGCATCGGCACCGTCACCGTTGAGGAGAAGGACATGTTTGCGCAGGTGCGCGAGCGCCTGCGCATTCTGCTCGAGCACCAGATCACACACTTCCGGTGAGTGCTCATCTTGGAGAGGTCGGTCCCCTCCTCTCCACCTTCTATTTCTTGCTGCTCTGGTAATAGCTGGGGGGACGCTTGTGCAAAGAAACAGGGACGCGACACTCTAATCTGCACGCTGGCACTCTTCAGGTGCCATTGAAGTGGAGAGCAGAATGCCAGCACTTCACACAGAAGTGGGCCTTTGGGTGGCAATGATTTGCCGCAGACGTTGAAGGCAAAAATAAAAAAGACACTTTTCAGATGCAAGATGCGTGAATTTTGGATCTGGCATTCAAAGAGTAGCTAGCGGTACAGCTGAATTATTAAGACAATAGGTAAGAGTGTTCGTAGTTTACTGGATTGACATGGGATGCCAATCGTTGCAGTGTGTAGTTTGCTGAATGGAAGGCTTGATGGGCAGTACTTTATCTGGGATGTTCAATGCTCAGATCTCTCCTGCAACACAGACCTTTTCAAATGGTATTTGTAGCTTTACACATGCTAACTTTTTTTGGTTGTTTAGGGCCTAAACAAGTGCCATGAAGGCAACCAAAGCTTGCCTTAACTTAACCTTAAGCTGATCTAACCTAACTTAACATTAACCCAACCCAGAGAGTGTGAGCTTTTCTAACCTAACCTAACCTAAAGAGTGCAAGCTTTCTGCCGCTCAGGTGTGTTTGACATACTGGAGATTTTGTGGAGCTGAACTTGAATTCACCACGATAGAGAAAGGACTAAGTTGTAGGCGAAAGTAGGATTGGTGCTTTTATCTTTCACCCAGAGAATTGCAGTTTGGTGCAACTGTTCACCATTGGCATTGCCTGGGAAAGGTTCTGCCTACGTTAAGGGGGGGACATGGCTTTAAAAACAATCTCATTTAATTTTTAATTAAACAGTGAAACTTTCCGGTCTTGCTGCTTTGTTTCCACTGATTTCAAATATATATAATAGAGATTAAATATTAGATATATTAGAATAGAGAGAGATATATATAATAGAGAATAGGGAAATATAATAGAGATTACAGTGCTATGGCCAACACTGTTTTGTCTCTTGTTCCACCAAAAATAGCTAATGATCTCTGATTATCTCCAGAACTAATTGAGTGACTCAGAAAATAGTGGCACATTTGAAGTCAGTGGGGGAAAAGCAGCAATGCTGGCAAGTTTCACGGAGTTTACTTAAAAATTAAACAAAGTTGTTTTAAGAGCCATGTCTCCCCTTAATGATAACTTGTCGTTTTAACTGTTATAAATGATCACTTTCCCTTGCTGGTAACTTTCCTAAGAGCACCTTTTAAAGTCAGTTGCTTTGTAATGGTGGCAAAACGGGATCAACAACTGACTCCATCTGTATCACAGCCAATGACACAAACATGTAGCTGAATCTTTAAACGGCATTTGCGGGGGGATATTTGTTTCAGCTCGTTGTGACACCAGATGCCACGTAGCTGGGGGTTCTCACGAGCCTGCGTATAGTATGCGGCTTGCTGAAGCTTACCCCGTCCCCTCGTTCTCGCGTGCATGCTTCTAGAAGACATCACAACGACACACGGCACCCAGTACGTAATATGGAGCGACAGGCGCAGTAACAGTTGAGCACCCAGCTTGGTACAGCATAGCACTTAGGAGGGGGCAATAAAAGCGCTTCTGTGGATGTCTCACTCTAAACCCTGGCTTGACAGCAGCATCTTAGCACACTTGGGGGCAAAAGGTGTCTTCACTGCGATTGTCCTTGCTTGTATGTTTTGTTTGAAGTTGCATTTGTCTGAGGATGTGGCTGAGTGTTAAGCAAGGCTCCGTCCTTGCCCCCCTCTTTTTCCCTTCTCTCCCCACAGGTACTGCTTTCCATTTGGGAGGCCAGAAGGGGCCCTCAAAGCTACTCTGTCCCTGCTAGAGAGGGTGAGAGCCACCAGATCATTAATTTCTTGACACGCATTTAAGAAGTGAAATAGTACCAGCTCTTCTTGGGCTTGGGAGCTTGAGAGTAGTTTTACAAGCACTGTTTTGACTTGTATAAATTATGGGGTGGGTCATGTTGACCTTTAAAGGTTCAACGTTGAAACGTGAAGGGCCTAGGTAGCACTAAACCGCATCACGGACCAGCGGTGTCACGTCACTGCAGTCGCTCATGAGGGAGCCACAAAGTGTGCGCGTCATTTCTCTTTTTTTTAGGCTTTGAAATTAAACTCGATCTACAAATGAGAAATAAAAGCGCTTGGCAAGTTTAATTCAGCTTTTTTGTTTTAGCCCGCTGGTTGTACAATAAACCACATCTGGCAGCGGCAAATGACAGAAGAAGATAGCAAGCGTGGTATCATTTCCAAAGTTGCTGTCAGCATATCGGTGCTAAAAAGATAACCCCCGCAAACATGATCGCACAACTGCGTAACATAGCACACAGAACAGCTCGAAAACGGTACTCTCGGTGCAAAAGCGCCATTCAGTTGGACATTTAAACGCTTTCCCATTTACAATTCGAAAGAAGGGCTGCTGTGGGGTCTGTGCATTGTCCCCCCCTGGTGTCTGTGCAGGTGTTGATGAAGGACGTGATGACTCCGGCACCTCCCGAAGAGGTGCGCGCCATCATTAAAAAGTGCCTGGAGAATGCGGCCCTCGTCAACTACACCCGCATCTCCGAGCAGGCCCGCCTCCAAGGTGCGCAACACTCCCTCCCCCACTGGCTGCTGCGGTCTGAGCGCCACCCTCACGGGCGGCAGTGTTCGGCCTCTCAAGTGCATTCTGCCTCTTTTCACCTCCAGCTTGCATGAATGAGGAAGAATGGTTGGGTGGGATTGTGCTAACAATCTGTTGTGTGCCCTGTGCTTGTATGAGCGTGTAATGCACACAGTGACACCATCAGGTCGGTGTGGGGGGTGTAATGCGACTGTGCTGGTGAGGCCCTCGCTAAAGGTGTCTTAAAGTCCCTTTTCAATCGGTCTTGTGCTGCGCAATCCACTCTGCTCCCATTGTGTGGACATGAAACTGCATTCTGCGGGGAGGTGACCAATGAGGTGTATTTGTCCAGAAGTTGGTAGGTAGCCACGCTGTAGTCCCAAATAATTTAAACATGATGCCACACGATATGTTACGTGTTTTTTTCTTTGAAATTTTGTAGCATTGCAGACCTCCTCCTCCTCCGCCTTCTTCTTCTTCTTCTTCTTCTTCTTCTCTTCTTCTCTTCTCTTCTCTCTCTCTCCTCTCTCCTCCTCTTCTTCTCCTCCTTCTTTTCTCTCCCTTCCTCTCTTCTTCTCTCTCCTTCTCTCCTCTCTCCTCCTCTCATTCTCATTTTTATGAGCTTTTTTTCTCCCTCGTCTACTGTCTTAAGCATTAAAGGAACTGTGAAGACAAAACGCAAACTTGTTCAGTTTGAAAGAACTGACCTTTGGTAACTCAGCACCTCATCCAGTGTGAAAGCGTTTTCCTTAATGACCCAAAAGCCCAATAGTTTTTAAAAAGCCGGCCACCTTTGCAGTTGAGATGCGAAGACTGAAAGAACAACAGCAGAGCTGGTGGTCTCCAGTAGCTTTAACTTGGCTTTTATTATAGGTCTGCCCATTTGATTGGTAGATCGGACACTGAAATCCACGAGTGCGCACCGGCTCTCTCAACTAGGAGAACACCTGCACGTCAGAGCTTGTGTCAGCACTAGGCGCAGGCAATCCCCCCACCGAAACATCTGCGCGTGACGCGCACTACATGCTCATCGAACCCAAAGAAAATGCTGATTGCCCCGAACGCGATTATATCGCAATCTGATAGACACCGGTTTCATAACTCGAGAGACCCAGGCTCGATTTTAACCAAGGAAAGCATTTTTTTCTTGAGGTGCACGCCTGCTCAAGGGCTACTTGCCTGCTTGCACGCTGGGCCTAACATTTCCCCCTCTCCACTCTGCTGCGCCAACTTCTGAGCGACACCAGGCACCGATGAAACTCACGTTTAGACAGCTCTGCTGTTGAAAACTTTCAAATTTCACACTACAGCGACTAAATATGGGGCGGAGTGACGCGTACAAGCCAGCACTAAAAATGTAGCTATTTGTGTGTCAATTGCACGTTAGCGGCGTTGAAGTGCTACGATCAGTTGGAACTAGAGTCCCCACTACAGTCGCCCAGCCATGTTTCCTGGCAGTGGGTTTCGTGGGCAGCCATAAATCCCAAAGTAAAAAAAATCTCCGGAAAGTTGGTTGGGAGTTACCACTGCGTGCTATGTTTTCTTTATTTCTCTGAAGTTTGCGGCAAAACTGGTATCATTGCTGTTTGGACAAATCCATCTTTTTAATGAACAAAGCTTTTGTTTTGTCTTCATGGCCCTGTTATAGTACTTGGGTGTTTGTAATGAGCGGTTGGAATGTTGGCTGGCCACCGGGGCTACAAATGTCGTCCCTTGGAAACTTGCTTGGTTTTCTCACCATATTTTTTTTTTAATTTTATTTTACAAATTGGATTTCTTTTGTGTTAGAAAGGCAGAAACTGAAACGATGAGTATGTTATTTTGTTCCGTACAGTTACATCCAGGAAGCACCGTGACTACACAAGTTTTCAGCATCTAGTGGGAAAACGGTAGTTTTCCTGAATGTTATGGGGCCAAACAATGCAGATTGAGTAACATGAACTCTGAGATTTAAAAACACCTAATTTCGTTCCTGCAGTACCTTACAGATCATTCAAAAGCGTCTGCAGCTTATCTTGGAGCTGCTGCTTCTACTCTTTGCTGCTGCTTGGTAGCTTTCTTTCTTTTTTTGCTCAAATCTTATTGCTTTTTCTCTGTAGCTGTCAAATGTACTTTTCTTTCTGAATGTTGGCTAAAAAGCCAACATTTGAACTTGTGCACCAATTTTAATGAAAAATTTGATTGTCCACATTAGATGTGAACAAGTTCAAAACTTGGCCGTTATTGTTATTCTAATACAATTGCAAATGAAGCTATGCATAACCACAATAAGCAGTTGAGTAAGGTGCAGCTTAGAAACGCTATCATTTCAAAAATACAATACGTGTGCACATTTTTTCTTTGTCAATATCCCCGAGACACTTATCGTTCAAAATGAGGGTACCTAGTTGCAAGTTTGTGCCCTTTTTGTAGAAGTGTTATTCGTTGAAAACCCGCTTTGATTTCCCATTTCCTTTGTAGTTCGAAGAGTGATTTTTTTCCTTTTAATAAAAAAAGGCTGAAATCGAGACAATAAGCACCTTACCTTGCTCTTTACAAAATTTAATCTGAGCAAGCACCTTGAAAACAGTCGTGGGCTGTGCAGGAAGAACACGATAGTTTCTCTAAACGCAAAGTCTGCTAAGCAGTGCACATTGGGAAAAATCAGTTCAGTGTCAGTTTTCAGCCAGTGTTTATTTGACGCCACTCTCGACAATGGGCTCAGGTGTGTCGGAAAACGGGAAAAACAAACTTTCTGACAAGGGCAATCAGTTCTTGGAGCTTTTTTTCCTCACTAAGGACGTGCCTTGAAACCTGTTTTTGTGAGCGGTTTTAATAACACGCACACACTACTGTCACGGAAGAAAGGTTACTTTTTCTTTTTTTGTGGAAATGTTCATCTATTAGCTGAGGAACCGAACCCTATTAGGTGAGGAACCCAACCCAACAAGAATTTGCGAACGTGATCTGAAGTGAGAAATTGCTACATTTGTCCCGCACTCTCCTTTAACGCATGAGGTGGACTTATGCTCTACAGAACATGCGTGGGCATGCTGGGTGCAAGGACAGTGCAGTGATGCACATAATCAGATGGGGTGATTCTGAGTTTTCATGGTTACTGGGAGTACTTGGAAGTTGAAGCAAAAGATTTTTTTAATATTAGAAATTTACCATCCATCTGGGGTTGCGCTTGCATCACACAGCAAGCACCCCCCTTTGAAGACATTGTCTAGTTGATAAACGCGTATAGTTTTGGACAATAGCATCTTGCTGTGTGGACTTGGTGCGCACTTTTAGAGGAGTGCTACTGGCCCTCAATCGTGAGAGGGTGGAGTGTGCTGAGAAAAGTGCGAGTTAAAAAATGTAGCGCTTGTTTGTTTTCTGTTCTTTTTTGTTTTTTTGTTTCATGTGTGTCTGGCTCTCAGGACACGACCAGGGTGCTACCGAACTCCAAGGTGTGCACTCGCTGAAGCTCTCTCTTCTCTCTCTCTCTCTCTCTCTTTTTTTTTTTTTCTTTAATTGCCGTCTCGTCTGTTCGTGTGGAGGCCTGTGTGTCAGACGTGTTTTGTGGTGTCCCTGCATGGGGTTCACTTTCTTTTTCTCGCGTTTTGTGCACTCCGAAGCCGTCCGACTGCCATAATACACCTACCCACTTCCCTACACTTCCAAAAATCCTCATTTTGTTGGCTTGGGTTCCTCTCCTGGTGTTGGTGTGACTTTTGACAGCAGCGTCCTTTTTTTGCTGCTCTGCACCTACCGTGTTTTTTTCCGCCTCCTGTCTTCACCCTTTTTCTTTTAGTGCGGACGCACTTACGTAGGGCACCTATACAGTGCAGGGCTCTGTAACATGATTTAAAATGGCGTAGTTAAGAGTGCAACTGGCATAGTAGCCGATTAATGTTACATCTGAACAACAATCTCCCCAAAATCTTCATTTCGTACATAAGATGAGTGTGTGTGTGTGTGACTGAACTGCCATGGATGTCGTCACCCACTGTGGTCACTTTTCTCCCGTCTGTGGTTGTTCACACCCGTCGTGCACGCCTTCTTCGAGCCTCGGAGCTTTGTCCGAACGTGGTGGTACCCGCCTTGTCTCTGCCTGGACGTTTGTTGGTTGTGCCTTCAGCCGTGCCTGTTCCAATGCACCACCCGTAATACTTTGTGGGAGTGCCGTACATGTGCAGGTTGTCTCCATTTACTGTCCCCGGTCCCTTCTCTTTCCACGGCTCAGAGATGGCCTCCACACCTCTGACTCGGAGGAGGAAATTTCAAGGGGGTAAAAAAGCGGGCACTACAATGCAATTGTGGTTTATGTAGGCAACAGTTGGTGCATGGTATTAGGCCACTTCTTCCTATTTGGGTAGCAGGAAAATCTCGTTTGTTGTCTGCAGGAGTGTTATCACTTCATCCAGTTGCCTGCATGCAGCGATGGTGTGCGGCCTCTGTGCTGATGAGGCGTTGACAGAACAGTTGTGTAGATAGTTAGGCAGTGAGCCTCATCTGGCTTCCATGGTGGAAAAAAGGGGTTGTAGCAGCAGCTGAGGTGCCTACCGAATCCGAGTCAGTGGTGTGGCAATACTGTACTTGTACTAGCTGTGCCCTTGAAGTTTTGGCCAGTTTTTACCCTTGCCTTGCAAGCTAAGCTGTTCTTGCTGAATTAATTGTGCGGGCCAAAAAGCATGGCGTTAGCACTTACTCGTCGCTCAGTCTGTCGGAAACGTTGCAGCGTAAACTTTGAGCTGTGGTTCTTGAAAAATGGTCGGTTGGTCGAGAGACATCTGTCGACCACAGCAAGCTCATCGGACCTTGAGCAGCGAACCACCGGTTGAGGTGATTGTGAGGCGCCTCGCTCGCGACCTTGTTGGCACCTTGCTTTGCTAGTTGCTGGTCAAGTCCGTACTAACTGCCCGGTTTGCTCCGTTAAATCTGAGGGACGCATATTAGGGGCATGCAAGCACTTTAAGGCCTTTCCCGGGGATGTGGCATGGTGTGCGGCACGATTAAAAGTGTGTGACGTTTTGCTTCTGTCATGTGGCAAACATGCGTTTTTTCCCTTTTCTCTCCTCCTTCTGCCCCTTCCTTAACCTGACAGACCAGGAATACCGTAAGTCTTCTTCCTCGCACAGCGGGCTAGCCCTTCTTGCCGCTCTTTCTTATTCGCGAGATCCTGTCATTGTGTCGCTGTTTAGTGGGGTCAGCCTTAGTAGCCCTCAATGAAGGCCAGGCCATGCAGACAAGGGTCTTCCCACGAATGAGGGGTGAGATCACTTTTTAAGGAGTAGTTTGTCTAGTGAGGAAAGCGCACTGACACTTAGCAAAAGGGAGCGTATCCATGTTCGACGGAAGTCCGTTGGGCCAGGTGGTGGGTTCATAGCAAAGTTGCGGTCACGGTCCAAGTCGATTGAAAAAAAGTTGACGTTTTGGATCCCATACGGAATCCCTGATCACAATAGGTGAGGCGAGACATTGTCGCGGTTTTCATGCTTTCAAAATGTGAAAGCATGGAAGCCGTGACTTCGAAATTGTGAAAGCATGAAAACCCGCGCGACGTCTCGCTACGTCTCTTGTGATCAGGGATCCGTATGGAATCCAAAACGGCAACTTTTTTCAATCGACTTGGTCGTGACCTGAACTTTGCCATGAAAAGATGAGCGACGTGTGGCGTATAGCCAACTGGCTGTATTTAATGACCAGCTTATAGTGTCAAACTTGTGACCAAAAGAAAACTGTCAATGTCTTTTTCAGCACAAATAACCAGAAGGTGTCTTCACTTTGCAAGACCTTGGTAAACAAGCAACTAACTTGGCCACCTGTATGTTAGTCATAATGACCATAGAGCCCCGAAGGGGATTCAATGGCAGCAAACTCTTCCTGCTTTTTCAATTGCTGTGGGCAGCGGAGCTGTGTAGAACAAGGGAGACAACAAGCAGATGGGCATGTCACAGGTGGTGCAGAGGGACTCATTTAGTTAAGCCCACCCTGGCAGGGCTCCCAGCTGTCATTCCTCAATGCCCTGTAGCAAAATTGTCACTGTCGCAAATGGGATTTCACACTTGAGTTCCCTCGACCGCGTTTCGACAAACACGTGGGACGGCTATGGGTGCCCAGGAAGCCCAAGATCAGAGGTTAAATTAAACCACGGATATCCCACTTTTATGGTTCGTGTTGTCTGGAAACGTGAGATTTGGGGGAGGGCGGCCTGGTGGACAAGTGCCAGCCTGTTTTGGGCTGGGGGAACTTGGCAATGCGCCATGGGATGGCACGCTGCGTGGCAGTCCAGGAAAAGTGTTGGCACTTTGTGGCAGCGGAGGCCAGGGCAACAAACCCAGCTAAGCTACTGCTGCAGCTCGCAACACTGATTGGGGCAACAAGTAGCAGCCTTCGCTTCAGCGTGGGGTATATAGGCAGAGGGGGCAAGGGGAGGGAAAAGTGAATGTGGTATTGCTGTCCTCTGTTGGTGTTGAAGGGAGTGGAGGAAGCCACTTATCTCCCACTCTCAGCAAAGCAAAGCTGTGCGCCTCAAAAGGCCCACCTGCGTTGGGTGTACCCAAGCTGCTGACACCCGCAAAGCTTCGCCCCCAGTTGTCATTGTCACGGAGAAATGTCCTCTAGCTTCTAAGTCAAGAGCTTTGTTGTATATTGAAATTAATGGCAACAGCTACTTCATTATATCGGGGCCAATATACACGTTTCCAATGGAGATTAGGTTTATTTATCCTTTGTGACTTCGTTATATCAGCGATTTCGTTATATTGAAGTTTTTGTTATCAGGGTTTTACTGAGTTGCTATTGCTTGAGCCGCACAACAGCACCTTTTTGCCTCCTAGCACAGCAGTTGTTCGGTTGCAGACTTGTCATTTGCACCAGTGTCTCATCAAAGCTGTCTTAACGAATGTAGAGTGCATACCAAACCAACCTGTAACTTCAGATGGTATGTCGTAGTGATCAGGCTTGGCAGATTTTCACTCTGCAGTGTTTGCGAGGGTTTTGAAGTCCTGTGGCCAGGGCTCTTCGTAATTTGAAAGCATTGCTGGCTGCGGAGATGTGAGGAGTGGAAGGGGCGTAGGGGCTGACTTGTAGCCGGTGCGCTCTGCCGCAGACTCTGGTCTCGAGGAGCAGCTACCGTCGAACCGTAAGCTGAAGGAGCTGATCCACCTGGCCGAACTCTGCGTGGACCTGCTTCAGCAGAACAACGAGCACTACTCCGAGGTGAGCTTCTTTGCAGTGGCGCCGGGAGTGGAAGAAGGGGATTGGCCGAGGGGATTGTTTTTAAAGTCCAGATATAGCGAAAGAGCGGTTATAGCCAAGTAATTTCCTATTCCGACTGATTTCGTTATAACTGGGCTATGCTGTACTAGTTTAAGGGGGAGCGCAGGGAGCTCAACGAAAAAATATCCAGCGTACTTGTGGAAAATTCCCAAATCTGGCTTGTAGATTGACATTTGGGCCTCCCCCAGCCCACCTTCAGATCCAGCAAGTGTTCTGGATCGTGTAATGCCTTCCTAGATGTGAGGCGTGTATATACACGTATGTGACCAAGAAGGCTAAGGCTGATGTTCTTGGGGGCTAGCTTTGGAGGCGCACATCTCCAGTGAGACGGATTCAGGTTGCGGGTGAAGACATTGTGCAGTAGCTACGCACTGTTGCCCTGCACCTGACGACCACCTGGCCATACATTAGGGTTGCAGCCATTGCTTCTTCGAAGATGCGACGTTTGAGTTAACTAGCAGCATCCATATTGTGCCATGCCATGCATGGGCAAGCGAATACCCCACAGGGGACTGCAGTTATGTAAGGGTATTACAATTAAGGTAGCTTAGGGCCAATGAGGGGTGTACTAAAATGGGGCCTGATGACTTCTGTGTAGCCCCCTCTCTGCTTATACCCTATCGGGTACTCTGCATTGCAGGTGCCATGTATGAACCGTCTCCTTAGGGTGGCTGCTGTTGCCAGCTTTCAATTGCTGCGGGGACCAATTCTTTTAAAAAAACAAAAAAAAGCAGAGCGGCAAAACATGCCTTTCTGAGTCTCCAGCGACCGGGTAAATCTTATTGGGTCCACTTGTTTGAATGTAATGGAGGGCATTACACCCCTTCCTACATCCCCCCCCCTGAAATAAGAATCCTTCCTCGGGGAGGGGGTTTTTGGCTGGAGTTTTCTGCCTTGCGCAAGGGAATGCTTGGTGATGCGGAATGCATTTGGGGAGCTCTCCCCGCCCAGTCTACCTCACTGCACTGTGGCAACTGCCAAGCGCATTCACGTGCGACGGGGGAGCGGCTCTTCTTTATTCTTCTTCTTTCTCTTCTTCTGCCCCTCTCTGCATTGTGGCGGGGTCCCACTAGTGGCTCCTGCCAAGTGGCCCGGAGTGAATGCAGGTTGCCTGCCTTGGACAGTGGCACGCCAGGGGCCGATCGGCCCCCTCTCGCTGCGCTGCATCCGATTAAGGGCTGGCACGTGCCTCTGAGCCGCATTCGTCTCTCTCTCTCTCTCTCTCGCTGCGCTGCATCGCTGGCCTGCAAAACCCCGACTCAGAGGGCCCAGTTGTCAAGCTTTAATTGGGTGGTGCTTCGAGTTTTGAAAAGTGCGCTGGAATCAGAAAGTGGGGGGAGCTCACTAGTGGGGGGAGACTGAAGGTTGTGGTGCCTCTGGTCAAGAATGAGACGCAACTCCAGAAGGGCTTTGAGTGAAAGCCTGTGTTCAGGGAATGAAAGCTATTTGTGGCTGCAACGCACTAGGAGGCCTGCTGTTGCAACTGTAAAATGCGGTGATGATGCTGAAGAAACAAAATAAAAACCTCACAAATGGGAGAGAAAAATAAAAAACAGGTGAATGCACCCTGGCCGTAATATACAACTTGGTACCAAAGCAAACCAAGAGTCCTCTTCCCAGATTGAATTTTTACATTGTCCCGCAAAAACAGTCACCCAGCTTACCGTTTGGGACACTTCGTTGCACACTGTAAAAGCCAAACAGTAATTGCAACTAGCGTAATCCTTAAGGTTGTGCTAGTCGTGCGGCACTCGTCAACTGTTTGCCTATCGACAAGCAATTGCGTGGCCAGCATGCCTTGGATGTCCCCATGGCCTGAAATTCACTTCACAAGGGTGCGACGAGGTGGGCTCTATCTGAGCCGGGGTTTTGCAACGACGAATTTCTCTTTTGGTACTGCTGTCTGCTGAGCATCTTTCTAGCCATCTCGCTTCTTTCTCGTCTTCTCCTTTCTTTTCTTTTTCCGCTCTTTCTGCGGGCCGCTGGGAACAAAAACAAGAGGGAGAAAAAAAAAAAAAAAACCAGGGAGAAAAAGCCCCAAGGCATGCGACTGTCTGATACCAAACCGAATGCATCCTGATTTTCATACAGCATCCTAACTGGGCAAGAAGCGAGCGCCCTTGAAGTTAAAATTTTGTCTGCATTTTGAGCCCTCGTCTTCTGAAACTGCTTTTCTTTTTTATCGTTTTTTTTCTGTTATTTTTTCTTTCGGTGCAGTTCTGTTTTGAAATGATACACTTCTTTGCAGTGAGTGCGTCAGCACATCACACTTGCGTTAGCCCGCAGAGAAACACTTCTGGTAATTTAAAGTACATCTGTGCTTCAAGTGTAAGACAAACTTGTGGAGGCGTCTCTGCAAAGGGACCAGAATGTGCTTGCTGCTTGAAAACTACAGCCTCCTGGTATCAAATGAGCATTCAGTACACATTTTTGAAATAACTTGGTTTTTGGAAGGAAGTTGTTTGGGGCCTGTTCAATTTGAAGCTGAAAGTGTAAGTTTGCGGCATTCCATTTCCCGAACGACGCAGAATCGGTTAGGTTCGGTTATCTCGCATTTTGTTGACAGGCGCGCAGTTTTCTGGAGCGCTGGGAAAATTACCCTTACATAGCTCTTTCCTTTTTTTAGCTCTTTCTTTGCGTTGTGAGACCAAAATTCACCAGGCTTGCATCCAGTTTGGTATGTGACATTTCAAATATTCGCAAGTCTTTACCACTACAGTGCACACAAGTGAACTTTGTGAACTACAGTGCACACAAGTTCCGACGTAGCTGTGCAGTCGGCTTAACTGAGCGGTAGCTTAGTGCGCAGCACCGCCTATCTCAAATTCCGTGCATGAGCGAAACTAGGGCGCTCTGGTGGCGCTGCTGCCACTGCTTTGCGGCCGGCTTTAACGTGCTCGTTTGGACAAACTGAAACCGTAAGTACTACTACACGCCTTTTCGAGCTCTGTTCTGAAGGGGCCTGTGTTTCACCCAACGGGCACGCGAATTTACCTTTGTGAACTTTTGCTTTATCTTGTACAGTTCTCTCGGAATTCCGAGAAGCCGTGAGGTGAATGTAGTTATTATCTATCTATTTACAAATACTGCTGGCCAGAGGCCAAAGCAGGAGGGGCAAGATAATACAGTTATCATACACAACATTTCAATACAACATCAACGAAAGAAGGAAGAAAAGGAAAAGCGAAAGTGGAACATTTTTATACAAAAACAAACACAAAAGGAAGAGTGGGGAGGGAATGCGGAACAGTTGCAATAGTTAGAAAAACGATTTCAAATTTTGGCATGAATAAGCTCATGAGAGTGTGAACTGCTTGCAGGCAAACTGTTCCACTCTCAATGGTACGAGAAAAAAGACATTTTAAACAATTATACAGCAAAATAAGGGTTAAAAAAGTGCGTGGGAATGCTAAGTCTGACGTGTTCTTAGTGGTGTGAGGTAGGGGTCGGGGTTCAGAGCAAACTTGCGGCTTAAAAAGGAGGTACAAAAATTTTAGGCACAAGAATCTGCGTCGTGACTGCAAATATTGGGATACCATTTGAAAGCATAACGTTAGTGACAGAACTACCAGGCCTGTAGAGAGAATAAATGAAATGGACTTCCTCCGCTGAATTTTTCCAATGCATCAATGTTAGTTTAGTATAAGTCCTAGGGCAACATCCGAGGCAACACATGCATATTCTAATTTTGGGAGTATCAACGATTGGTAAGCTAAGTGCTTAACTTTTGTAGGAGCATCCTTAAGATTGTGCCTTAGCATGTGCATAATTTGTGGGAAGCTGTGGAGGAAACTTGTTTAATGTGGGAATGCCAGCTTAAATTATTTGTTAGAGTGACACCAAGATACTTGTATTCCTGAACTTCATGAAGAGGTTGGTTAGAGAGCGTGCATTCAGTTAGTACTGGCTTTTTCTTGTTAGTGACACGAAGCAGAACTGATTTATCCAAGTTTAGCTTCATCCTCCGTTGCTTGCACCATAGACATATATTGTTTAGAGCGGACTAGAGAGACCTGCTTGGTCATCAGGATTCGCTATTGAGTTAAACAGAATATAATCATCCGCAAAAAGACAAACATTAACAGGTGCGTTTACACAATTTACAATATATCAAAAACAGCAGGGGACTGAGTACACTCCCCTGTGGAACACCTGAAGTAACTGGCAGAAGAATTGAATTTTGATCATTAATTCTGACAAACTGGGAGCGATCAGACAAGTAGCTAGAAATCCAGGCCAATAGAAAATTGGGAAGGCCAATAAGCTTTAATTTAGCCATTAGTTTATCATGGTGGGTGCAGTCAGAAGCTTTGCAGGATTCTAGGAATATGACGTTGACTTGGCCGCCTTTATCAATGACAGATGCAAGAGAATGAATGACTGTAGTACATAACTGAGTTGTTGAGAAGCCTTTTCGAAAACCATGCTGGTACGGAGATAAAATGTTATGCTCATGTGGGTGTTTTGATATGAATGTGGTGACATGTGTTCTAACATTTTGCTGCAAGATCGTTATGCCCTTTTTCACAACAGCTATTGTGCTGTGTGCAAGACGGTTAGATTTTGTACGGATATTGCATGCAGAGATCATCGCCATACAGCTCTGTGGTACGAAGCATTATGAAAACAAAAAAGAATGGTTGCGAAAACATGGTGTTTTTATCCGAACTTTTTTTTTTCTTTTTCACACTGTTGAAAAAAAAAAAAGAAGAAAAAAAACAAGCCCGTACAAGGGGCGTGAAGGCAGACAGTGTCGCAACTTTTATTACTTCAATGTCTTTTGGGAGCTGCACATAGCACATTTTTTTCCTTCACTCTTTTTCTTGAACTCACACTGGAACTTTTGCACATCAATGGTGTCAGTGTTTGTTGGATTGTGAGCCCCATAATGTTCTTCATAGTGTGAGAATGCAGGCTGCACAGAGGCACTTATTGTATAAATATACCTACGTCCCTTTTTCTCCTACTCTGCTGTTCACGTTCGGTGTCGTTTCTTGACTGGTTCGTACTGACCCACGTGTCCCCAATGAACAACCTCAACAGGAGGCATGTGCTTTCGCCATGTTTCAAAATGGCACGATCATTTTGACTAACCTCGGCACTCACTATTTCCGCACTTTGGTGTATCGAGTTCCTCAAATATCTGTGGTTGTGGTTTTTGCTCTTTTTAGCAGTTGTGTGGTAGTCACAGCTGACCACACAGTCCTTTTTGAACTTTTTACTAGTTAAGAAAGCAATAGCTTGTCTCATCAGCAGGCAAGATTGTCAGTCTTTTATGTTCTTGGGCTTTGTGGCAGTGACGTGCGTAGAGAGATGCAGATTGCAAATGTGGGTTGGTGGCCTAAACAATCTGTCAGGATTTTCACGTTTTGTTCTTCCGCAGTTCCAACAGTCACCTACTTATTAAATTAGTTGTCCAGAGGTTTTGAGCACCTGTAAAATTCACAGAAGAAGTTTGAAGGCAGGAGCGTGCAAGATGGCACTTTCAGCTGCTAGCGTTTGATATGGCAGAGTTTTGAAAAAGAACATTTTACCAAACACTTGAATGGATCGGAAAACTTAGGCATGGCCAAAACTGCTAGTCAACCAGGGGCGGTATTCTCGAGTTTTGTTTCTTTTGCGTCCCTTTCAAAAGTGTTCCTTTTGGCGAGTCCTGATTGGCCAAAAGGAAACAACCGGAAGTGACGTAACGCAAGCGCAACAAACCTACTGCCAGCGTCCATTGCTTAACCGGAAGTACGTCACGAGGGACTCAAAAGGGACGTTTTCAAAAGGGACAGTTACGAGAATACCGCCCCAGGAGTCATAGCATTGCAGCAGAAGGGTGAAATGCTTGTTGCTGGTGTTTGCAGCTGCAAAGCTCAGGTACAAAGCAATTAAGTTCCCCACACAGCAGCCGCCAATGAAGTGATCTGTCAGGGGTGGAAGAGCTGATCGTTTAGCCGTTTTTCTGTGGTTTATGTCATGTCGTTGTTGAAGCAGCTGCGCACATGTACGCACCTGTGACCGCACCGGTGTGTGTCGAGGATGTGTGATGCGTTAACGTCTATCGTTTGCCCCCTGTGTACGGTCGCACCGGTCTCGTGGGCGTGTTGTGCGCACAAACACCGAACAAGGTAGGTGTCTCCCTCCTGCCCCTCCTCCTCCCCACGATCGTCTGCTGCCACCGGCATGCGTCGGCCTCTTGGCTTGCCCCCATCATTTGTCTGCTGCCCGCTGACCGCACCTCCTGCATGGACGCACCCTCGTCGGTGCTCGCGTGATCGCCAATTCCACTCCGAAGCCCCTCCACTCCCCATCCCCCGTCATCTTGCCTCCCGGACTCTGCGTCATCTGCATTGTCGTCTGCACCGCTCTCGGGGAGGGAGGGGACGGTCGTGTGTCGTGTGGTGGCTTTTGTGTGTGCCCCGCGTCTTGCTGCCTTGTGGACCAGTGTCTCTGTTCTCGTGTAACGCTCTCTCTCTCTCTTTCTCTCTCTCCCAACCCTCTCCCCCTCTCTCTCTCTGCCTCCCCTACCGTGGTGTGGGGGAAAACGGCCCTACTCCTCCTCCTCCTCCTCCTCGTATCTTCCCTTCTGCCTTCCTGTGTCTTGACCTGCAGGGCTTTCGGGCGGTGAGTGAGGGAAAAACCTTGCTGGGTAGGGGAGGGGGACAATTCGCTGCATGTTTCTCTCGCCATCTGTCTGTCCCCCTTGACTTTCGTTCTTGCCGTCCCGGCTTGTTTGAGATTGAACAAGTGTCCACCCTAAACGAGAGCTTTCTTTGCACTCAGTTTGTCAATTCTGCAAAAATGTACCTCCTGTGTTCTAAGTTTGCGTCTGCTTTGAACCATGTCATAATAATAGTAGTACACAGGGGAGGGTGTGGCTTTCCCCACTTTACTTTTGGCATCCACTTCATCGCAGAGCCTGCATTAGTCTCTCATAGGAAACAACGGGGATGGATGCTTTTTAAACAGATGCAAGCTCAGGATTCTCCGAAGAAAAAGTTGACGTCCACGGGAACGGGCAGCTTTTTCCCGGTTCAGGAATTCCAACCCGCCACCACCACCATGCAAGGCCAGTCACTCTTAGGGCTCTAGAGCTAACGAGGAGGCTTGGCCTTCTGTAAATCGGTAGCCATAGCTTGTCCAAGGCACCAATGAAAGGTTTCACAAGGTTTCGCACTAGCTATTTCTGTTGTTGTGCTTGCAAAAAATTGCCTGTCCGGACCAAGTGTAAAGTGAACTAGAGGAGCTGCAGCAAAGCTGGGCGCTTGTTGTTGATTGTGACATTAAAATTTATTAAAGTGAAGCTTTCGTGGTCTCACCAGTGGCAGTTCCGTTACCTAGAACACACTGCAGAGAAGCCAACTTAACAGAATCAGGTGGCACAGGATGATGATGATGATAACAAGAAAATATGCTTCGCATGGTCAGAATTGAAAACCTGGGTCTCTCACGTTATGAAGCCGATTTCTATTGGATTGCGCTATCCCAACATGGTTGATGACGGGTAAAGGACGGTCGGTTTCCCCGTGAGGGATCTGTTTGCTGTCGTCTGAGTTTGGGCTTTGACTCGCAGGCAGTTTGCACTTTGATCGTAAACGCTTTGACTGATTGCTGCAGCTGTGACTTTGGCAGTTTGCCAATTGATTTTCGTACGCGAGAAAGCTTCGCGTTTCAACCATTGTTGCCGTTAGACGAAGGGAATTTGAAATGTAGGATAATAAACTTTGTAATTGACTGTCCTCAACTTTGTCAAGATTTGTTTCGAAACAAATTAGTTCGAGCTAGTGGGAGAGGCCTTCATCCTGCAGTGGTCTTAAATAGGCTGATGATGATGGCGTTGTTTTGAAGCCTTGCACCACGTGTTGTTATCACATTTTTCCTGAATTCCTCTCGAGTGCTGTTTTCAGCAGCGATTTTCAGTGATCAGTAAGGCTGCTTTGTGTTTGGATGCCTGGTGGGTAGAGTGACATCTGATTTTCATTGCTCCGTGAGCTAGTAAACAAGTGCGCCATTCTGGTGCACTGACCTGATCACGCTAGCTAGATCCCATATTATACGGAACTCCTCCGCTTTGTTCTTTGGGTGGACACTTGTTCTTTCTCGACGGTCGATGCTCTCTCCCCTTAGGTTGTACTACAAGCTTTTTGTATAGGGGAGAAAAGAGGCGCAAGCATGTCAACAGTTGTCCTTAACTGCCCAAGGCAGATTCCCTTAGAGGCAGGGCTAAACGGGCAGGCGTTTTGTGGATGGCCTCGCAGCTCTGTCATTTCTAGTGCCCGCCGGTAGCCTGCCTTGGCCATCAGCTTATCGGCAAGTCAAGGAGGGAATGAGGGAAGCGAGCCTTGGTTCAATTCAGCAGTTAGTGCCACAAAGTGTAATTGCAATTGTGCAAGCTTAAAAACTGTGGGGGAGATTTTTTGCGCATTGTATTGTTGCCATTGTATGATGACATTAAAACTGGTAGTAAATGGCCGTGCAAAAATGCCTGCCTGCGGCCCCTTCCCCATTGCCTTTGGGTATGACTCCACCCCGCCACCACAGTAGGAGCACATAGAACCAACTCCCGACGGCCCGCTCTCTGGGACCAGGAAAACAGCTCATCCAGTCACGGATGTCGGGGACTTTGGCTATAAGCGTTGTACTTGCCTTGGCTTTGTGCGCATGATCTAGCCAGGGTCCCCTGGGGTTGCTACGGTTTATAGCAGTGCAGCTGTGTGTGTTTCCTGAGCAACCTAGGAGCAGAATGGCATGCAGGACTCTGGCTGAAGGGCTGATTTGAGTTTCATACTAATGTCCCGTTCTTACAACGTCGCTTCTTTTTTGCTCCTGTTGACAAAATCAACAACAAGGGCAACATCTTTGTTTCTTGTTAGTCCTGTACGAAGCTTTTAAAAATCCCCGTCGAATACACTTCTTAATTATAAAGCATTGCTGTTATATTGATGAAACAACTTCGAATATTCTTTTTTGTTAGAACCTCAAATAACGTTTGAGCTTGATTTTGCCAAGTGAAAACGAAACACTTTGCTGGTACATGACGGCACACTTGTTGAAGCACGACTCACGTAGACACTAGAGTCAGATTTCCGTCTAGTATGTATATTAGTATGAAACTCAATGAGCCAGCCGGCCTGACAAAAGGTGCATTTGAAGCATCAAATAGTTCTGCGATTCCGATCTTCAGCTGTTAGTCCCGAAAGGGAAAATACGTTAGAATACAGCAGAGGTGCTTGCTATCATGTTCCTCCCAATCATTAATCACTGGACCAGTGATGTTCCATACCGGGAAGAAAAATTTCACATTTCTATGTTGAGAAGTTTCCTATTTTTAGCATTTTTCCTCACAGGTTTCTCAAAAATTCCCTTCCAATTTTCCTGCATTTTTTTTGTGCAGCTTGTAGATCTTTACGTGGATTCCTTTTTCGATTTTCGGGGTTAGCCAGCACCACCTATGTCTACTTTACGTAGCCCTCTGGATGCAGACGCCGTTCAGAGAATCAGAGTTTAAGCTGCGAAGGAAATTTCACTGCATCTGCCACTCAGCAGCATTTGACTTCGCACTTCACGTTTTGTACCAAACAGCATGCTTACTTTGCACGCTAAAGCTGTTTGTTAAAACTGCCCGTATGAAAAAGAACCAGACATTCTTGGGTAATTTAAGGTAATTTTAGCTCAGCGCCGGGACTGCTGGCGCCATCTCTTGTTGACGGCACGCGGACAAAGGCACACATGCGAACAGGCTTCAGCCTTTGAGCCTCTGCTGTTTCACACTTTACGAGCTCTTTTTTTTTGTGGAGTATTCGTTCCTCTATGCTATGGTGTAGTAGACTGCTATCTATGCTCCCTCCTGTTCTATGACCTTATTGGAAGCGGTATTGAATGCTTGTGATTTGTGCGAACACGACTCTGGATATTTGAACATAGATCCAACGAAGTGTTAAGGGAATTTTTAAAAGAGAATGAAGTAATAAGTGATGTGAGGACCAGTTTACTGACATTATTTTTTCTCTTTATTCCACGACTCCTAAAATTCCCGGCATCTATTAAAGACTCCCTTTTTCCCTTTTGGCCAAAACTACAGCGGAAAATTCCCCGAAAAGGGGGAAATTCCCCGCATGGAACATCACTGACTGGACACTGCAATTGCCCCGAAGCCCTTTTTCTTGACGAATTTGCAGTCTTGCAAGAGGCCCTGTGAACTGGCTTTCCTCTTTGAAGCTACAGTGTCGAAATGCTGGGCTGCTTTCGGGTGCACTGGGGGTTATTTTACAATGGGCGACGAAGTGTTGCTCCTCCACTGTAGTGTGTGACAAACGCGAATTTCATAACCAGGGTTCGTGCAGTCTCTGTAAACTTTGAAAATCACCCTTGACACTGGGGCCTTGGAAGTTCTGGAATTGTGAGATGCTTGAAAATCCGTGAATTTTTCTTTAAAAGAAAAGCAATATGAGGCTATGTAAGGACCAAGTGAATGTTTGCTGCCAGTTGATCTTCTTTGGTGAATAAATTATTGCACTTTGTAACTCACTAAAAGTGCTTATCCGTGCAGCTTTACAAAAAATTATGAGAAATCATCAAAAAATAGAAACGATGCTTATCGTTTTTAGGGGGCGTGTCTGAATTCAAGTCCCCTGTTGGAACGTTGACTGCAGCAACATTGGGATTTCTTGATGATTTCTCATCATTTCACGCCTCTATGTTCTATTGAACATCAATCCTATTAAGAATAAGAGTTTTTGTGTCAACAACTTGATGGAACATTCCGACTTTGAGACTTGGTGGGCAGAGGTGCCAGAGGTCCGCTTGGTCCTCTTGAGGATGGAAGTCACAATCTCGCAGATCCTAGTTACAAAGAGCGTTAAAATTACACTGTGGCACAAACAGCTGAGGCAAAACACAGAAATGCCCATGTACAAGAAGAGCCTTGTCTTCGAGGCCCAGGTGCAGTTTTGGTTTTTATGAAAGCATGACTTGAGCTGATCTGAAGGACCTTATTCCTTCCTCACCAAAGCCCGTTGCAGGGCTTTCAACATAGCTTAGCAATATTGCTCAGAATAGTGCAAAGGCCATCCATCATTTTCTATATAATATACGTATAAAATTCTCAACAGTGGATCACATTGGAGAAATTCACTGAGTATAGTAAGCCTCTTTTCATGGCATTTATTGCTAAAGAGCCTTCGATTCAGGAGACACCGCTGCAGTGGTGGCAGCATTGAGAGAACTGGCAGTGGAGGAGACATGTGAGGACTTCTGGAGGACATATACAAGGAATGTAGGGGCGCAATAACGCTTGATAGGAGATTAGGGAGTTTGCTATTGGGAAGGGTGTCAGACAAGGGGACACCATCTCACTGAAATTATTTACAGCATGCCTAGACAAGGTATGGTACGGGATTTCAGGAGTACGACTAAGGTGGAGAATATTTGAGTCACTTGAGATTGGCGGATATTGTATTGTTCAAGGATACCGGGAAAGACCTTCACTTGGAAAGCTTAGTGTTGGAGTTAAGATGAATGTCGAATAACTTCAAAGTAATGCTAATACTTGATAGCAAGAGATACGCATAATGATAATTCGGCCTTACGTAACCCTTCGGCAGGTTGTTGGTGCTGATCGAAACCACGAAAATGGGCCAGATGTGGAATTGCAATGGGCTGTAGAGCTTTCATGGAGTGCTCTGAATTTAGAAATGATAGTGTACCTCTGTCACTAAAGAGAAAGGCATTCAACTGGTGCGTACGGCACTTCCAGTGGTGACATATGGGGCAGAAATTTGGAAGCTTCTTGAGTGAAAGCCTATGTCGTCTCAACCAGCCGTGGAAACAGGGGTGCTGGGAGTAACACTTAGAAAGCAAGCACCTTGGATGACGAAGCAGAATTGGGTGGAAAACATCCTAGCTGAAATTAACAAAGGGCTGGCCATGCAGTTAGACGAAATGACGATTGGTGGACTACCAGGGTAATGGAGTGGCTACCACGAGACGAAATAAAGGAATTTGGAGGAAAAGAATGGACTCTGGCAACGCAGAATAGGAGCGGCTGGAGGTCAGTGGGAGAGGCCTTCGCGCTGCAGTGAGCATAAAATAGGCTGATGGTCATAGCTGCGTAATTCTATGCACGCGCTTATACTTTTGCTGAGCTAACAGTAGCACCCTTGTGAGGCATTTGCAAAGGGCTGATAATGTGCACGTCCAGGCAGAAGTGAATGAAGCACAAGAACGGCTTGCCGAGATGGCCTGGCGTCTTATTCTTGCACATTCGGGATTACATCCTCCTCATGCACTGTGATGGATGTTTGTCGGCTAAGTTGGCCGTTGGACAGGTTTTGACTCCAGAACCTCTTGTGCGCGCTTTCTTTCTTGAAAATATTGCTTGAGCAGTGCGAAAACTTTTTTTTTACAACTAGATATGAGGTATTTTAACAACTAGATACGAGAGTTCCTGTTGGAGTGCATGTATTTGTGTACACTGAGATTGCAAGCACGTTGTTGATGTGCTGACATAATTCACCCAAAGTAACTGACGTTGCAATCCTGTTGTTCAGATAGCCAAAGGTAAAGCCAGTGTAAATGATGTCTTGCAGGCCACAAGTCTGTGCAGGATGAGCTTGTACTTTCACATGCAAAAGGGCTTGAGAGGGTTTTCTTGGGTTTCCCTCGATGCATCGGAACATGTTTTGAAATTTCCATAGCACAAGCTGTGTTGCACCTGCACTGCCAGTTTTACTTGTGGAATCGGTACACTGCTATTTGCAATGTTTCTGGTGAACCCACTGCACCTACGCACTCGAACGGTGATCGGCACAAACCGTATGTTGCTTTCATCGGCCACAGTTCGGGTCTGGGCCTGTACCGTGCGAGTGAATTAGCATCGTCAGTCTTGGTAAAACTTAGTGCGCGATTAAACATGAACGACAGAAAGACAACAAAACTCGCTTGTGCTTGTTGTCCTTCTGTCGTACTTGTTTAATTGCGCTCTCTAAGTTTTACCAAATATGCACCAACTTTTCCAGTGTTCTTTCTACTGAAGTGTACGTCTTCAGTCGCTTCTTGTGTGCGGCGAAACAGCGGCCGAGGTAGACGACAAGTCCTCCGGCTGCCGCTAGGGGGTGTTTTGTCTGTGTGTCTGCGTGCCCTGTCTGTGCATCCCCGTCTCGAATGGTGTCTGTGTGCTTTGCCTTCTCCTCCCCCTTCCCCTGCCTCTGGTCGTGTGCACGAGTGGCTTTTGTCTCCGCGTGTTGTCGTGCCCCCCCTCGTGACACCTCCACTGACTGTGCGTCTTCTCTCTCTCTCTCTCTCTCTCTCTCTCTTCCCCCACATGGTGTGGCCTGCCCTCCTCCTCACCACCCTCGATGTGTGCCTTCTTGTGCATTTGTGTGCTGGTGGTGCTGGTGGCGTGTGATGACACCCGCTTCTTTGTCGCCGCCCTCTGTCCCCCTCTCGCCTCTTCTCCACTGCCGTCGCCTTCTCCGGCGCCTGCTCCTTCGTTTTGGCCACTCCCCCCGGCCAGGATCGGGTAAGTTAACCCCTCCGCCGCGCACAGCCGAGCTGGCGCGGGCAAAGCCCGTGGTCGGGACAACTCGAAAGGCACGGCGCGGCGACAGTGCCTGCATTGTTGTGTTGGTTGGTTTACGCATTAAGAGGTGGCTGTAATTGCAGCTGCCTGTTTCGATCCTCCGATTCAACAATCCAACTACAGAAAAGGAACACAGGTGCTGAGGAAAACATCCCTACGGACAGATCTACGAGCACAAAAGTTGTGGAGGGACCAGTCTTATTGTGACGAGGCCCCTTTGGCAAATTGTTTTACTGGGGCTCTGTTATATAGGTAAAATAACTTCTAGGTGGAACTGAATTATAGAACTTCTTTCACTCACATGCCCAGCTGGTTTTACTGGCATCTTCAGCTGGAACCGGTCCCCATTCAGCTTTTACTATTTCTGCTTTTAACTGGCACTGGTGGTCCATCTGTGCCAATTGCATCGAAGCGTGCTGATGCCCGTGAAAATGTTCCTTACGGTACATTTGTTTTTGGCCTGGCAACTGGACCAAAGTGCTTATTCGGTTGGCACCCCCTGTGCCCTGCTTTTCATCTAAACAGAAGGATTTTCGTTGCGTTACTGCAGCGCTTGTGCAGTGTCGGCACGCTTTCTGTTATTGTGTGCTGGAGGTAAGCAAGTGCAACACTTTTTTTTTTTTTTTTTTTTGCTGCACACGCAATCTCAGGAATGCTGCACCGCTTGTAACCTGGCCTTGTTATTGGCTGCGATTTTTTGTCGTCGGCCTAGGTCAGGTACCCCAAGGCCACAGAGACGAAATACAAGGCCTGATTCGCTAAAGGGCTGCATTGTTTTATTAGCAGTGACGCCAATTTGATCGCAGACTTCAAGCAAATAATCTAGACATTAGGGAAACATGCGAATCAGTGGCGGCTCCCCAGACACTTTGCGGCGACTTCTTACGACGGCACGGAATCTCGTTTGTGCGATTGGCGGCTGCTTGCCTAAGCCACTGCCAAGAAGCACGACTGGGTGATTGCAGCGGCACCTCCAGTTCCACTTGATTGCATCCCTCAAATACTAACATGCTTAACTCATGCTAACTAACACTTAACTTAAATACTAACACTTAACTCATGACTATGCTTTTTTGCTGGCCCGTATGACGCCTCTCCTGCCCATACTGCGTCACTGCTACGCGAGATTTGAAGCAGTTTCAAAATTCCTTGCATTTCTTTGGTTACAAAAAAACAGCATCTGTTGCAGCTGTAATGGAACTGAGTGAGTTACCAAAGGCTATCGTAGTTCTTTCAAATTGAACAAAGTCGTATTTTGTCTTCACGGCCCTCTAGAGGGTCACTGAAGCAAGCGTGAACAATGTTCATTTACCTTACCAGATTGAAGTTTGGAACACGTAAACCATGTTCAGTATGTATTTGGCCCTGGTCGATTCTCACACATTTTTAATTAAAGGAGAAAAGTGTGCTCAAAAATGCTGCTTGCTGGTAAGTACAGAGTGCTAAATCTAGTGTATTCTTGGCATATTTGACCTGTAAAGCCTGTGCGGGGACAAACAAGAAGTCAATACCACTAAAGGAGCGAGAATGAAAACACATTGAAAACCAGTGTGGCGTCAAGGCAGTATTAGGTGGGGCAACCACAAGTGACACATGGTATTTTGTCATCTGCCACCGATTGGTGGTCAAGTAAGGCTCTGGGCGTTCACTAGACAGTCATATTATGGATATAACGATAAACTACACCAAGGAGCCACAAATTTGAACATACTCTCTTCACTGTCCCCTGAAAAATTAACTGCAGCAAAAATTCTGACCTTCTAAAAATGCTGTTGTGGCAGACTCAGTGAAAAAGTACTGGAATTTGCAAAATATGATGCTTGAGAAATTAATTGTCGAGATTCTACTGTATATTACACAAGTGCATTTGTGGCAATAAACACGCTTTGCAGGAACTGGCGTAGTGATAAGTGCTTCTGCCAACTGAAGCAACTCAAGGGCGCAAGATAAAAAGACTGGCTCCCCCTCGATACTGTTTCACTAACTAGCTAGTCACATTTCTGTCGTTGAAGTTTGCATTTATGCAGTTGCATTCAGTCTCATAAACGAACAGCCTTTTCTGGTACTATAATGTCATCAGGCAAACAACACAACATGTAGCTAAGCTGCATCGTTGGTACATGCCTTTCGGAAAAATGCATGTTGTCTGGGGAATTAAGGAAATGTTGGTTACGAAACCGGTAGTTCTCATTTGTAACACCAATCTCAAGCCCAGCATGGTTTTAACACGTGTCCAACAGAGCTGAGTTTGCCTGTCGCAGAGCGGGGAGGGAAGGTGTGATGAGACGAGGTGTGTATCACCTTGTGCGTGCAGGCGTTTGCGTGGTTCAGCGACCTCCTGGTGGAGCACGCCGAGATCTTCTGGTCGCTGTTTGCGGTCGACATGGACTCGGTGCTCGCGGAGCAACCGCCCGACACCTGGGACAGCTTCCCTCTGCTGCAAGTGCTCAACGACTACCTGCGCATCGACGGTGGGTGCCCCCTTCCCCTCTTCCTGCACTGGTGTAGTGCTGTTCTTCCTTGCACTAGTGTGGCTTCTCTTTGTGTTAGTGCAGCTCTTCTTTGCACTGGTGTGGCTTCAGCTTCCACTAGTTTAGCCCCTCCTTGCACAAGCGCAGCTCTTTCTTGCACTAGTGCGGCTTCTGCGTGCACAAGTGCAGCTCTTTTTCGTGCTAGTGCCTTCTCCGACTGCGAGGGCAGCTTCTCCTTGCGCAAGTGTAACTTCGCCTCCCTTTTCATGGATTTTTTTTCTGAGAAAGCTGTTTGCCTAAGCATGAGCAATTAAGCTTCACAGGGTTGGAGATGGCTGCAGCTTTACCTTCCCCACTCGCAACTAGGTTCTCTTTGACAGCTGCTGTTTGGAGGCTGTGCTGTTTGGCCAGAAACAGTAGCACAGGTGAACCCAGCAGTTTATGCTGTCTGATGTTACCAACTTCCTGATTTAACGAGCAAATTGAGGTTCTCTCCCGCAACTCTGGGTTTAGTAGTGACGTCGTTAAATATGGTTCAACTGTATTTGCTTCAGGGCTGCGTATGGTAGAGACGGGGAAAATGACAGCACGTTGCCACCTTTCGTTTGTTGCCTCTATCCTCGCCAAGTCAGTTATGTTGCAGATTAGCCAAGCTAGCTTTGTTTGTGTTGTGAGGAGTGTGAACAGAGAATGAAATGCAGAGTTTCTTGAAAGTGAGCAGGCGTGTTAAGTGAATGCATCCATTGTGCACCTGGACAGGTTTGCGTTACACATTCTTTTACATTTGATGCTCGCTCTTGTGGGATACAAACAGGTATGTGTGGAAGGACCAGCAAAAATTGAGCTGGCTGGTTCATCAGGTATAAACTGGACTTATTTTTGTCACTCTTTGTCACCCAGTTGAAGGAGCTCATCGTGTGTATGATGTGTGTTGTGAACCAGGTTGGTTAATCCTGGATCAATGTCCTTGCTGCTATTCCGAATTGTGGTCAGGACTGCCCATATCGCTCGGTAAAACGGAATAGGCGAGAGGCAGTGTAAAGATTGCGATAGCACTGCACAGCCGCTACTTGCAAGAAGGCGGTGTCTCCTCTTTCCAGGAACTTGCTTTTGTTCTTTCATATAGCAGCTGTGGGGCAGCTGATTGACCAGTTACGGCAACTGCGTGATGCAAATGAAGTCCTGCAGCTGTGACTTCTGTACTGATGGCTTAGCGTATGGTTGAACATGTTTTCCTACACGTTTTCTATCCTCATCTTCTTCACTGCTGTAGTTCTGGCTAAGGGTTCCGACTGACGTTGGGTACCCAAGTACAGTCTTTGGATTGGTAGACGTCCCTCTGAGGTTTTTAGTGAAGACTCCATTTCCATCTTGTTTGTTTGATAGTACTTGGTAATACTCTATCGTCTTGTAGCACGTATGGCAGAAAAACTGGACCAAATGTTTGTGTAGCGTAGAGGGGCTCTTTCTTCTCTTGCGCGCAGCGGCTGTGACACTCAAGCGTGACCCCTCGTTCCCCTTTCCCCCCTTTGCAGAGAACCTGTGTGGTGGGCGGTTCCACCAGCACCTGCGGGACACGTTTGCGCCCCAGGTGGTCCGCTACGTGGACCTCATGGAGTCCTCCATTGCCCAGTCCCTGCACAAGGGCTTTGAGAAGGAGCACTGGGAGATCAAGGGGTGAGCTGCACACCACCATTTCAACGAGCGCACTGCCGCCCGCATGCTCAGTGGGGGTTTTTGCATGGGGAGTGCATTCGACAACTCTGGGCGTTCCACAAGGGCACGTCCTGGGCCCGCTCGCCTTCAATTCTTCCAGACCTCCGCCTGCGACTCAGAGTTTACTTGGTTGTAAAGCGTGTCTCCTTCTAGCTTCGTGCAAGGTTTCAGAGTATAGGCACAAAGGACTGTGAAGAAAAAGCCGCGAAGACCAGGTCCGCAGATGCATCGCTTCTTGCCCAGGTGTACGCGCTTCTTTGCGCCACGTGCACTCTAATGTTGCTGTTTCACATGACGCCAAAGTGATTACTACGTGCATGGCCCAATAGCAAGGATGCCACTTTTATTGCAAACTTCACGAAGTTAAGCGAGATTTGAGGCAGCTTGCCAGCCACTTTCTTGCCGGGTCCTTATGACGTCACAGGGTGATTGGCAGCCACCCACTGAGGCCACCACCAAGACACATACATGGCTGTAAGGTTGTAGTGGGGCCTCCAGTTGCATTTGAACGTATCACATGAAGGCTAACATGCAATTGACACACTCATAACTCTGTTTTCAGTACATACCCTCTGATGTCGCTGCTGACATCATGTAGCACGAGATGTTTCTGAGTATTTTGTATCTTTCTTTCATTAAAAAAAAAAAAAACGTTTTTCAAAGCTGGTTGGCTGAGGTACCGAAGGCTAGTCGTTCTGAATTAAACTAAGTTGTGTTCTGTCTTCGTGCTCCCTTTAAAGGGACACGAATAACTTCGTGTCCCTTCACACGAAGTAGCTGAATAACTTCATGTTAACTGAAAGATCACACATTCTGAGAAATAAATAATCAAAACTGGCATTTTCCTCCCCCATTTGTCTTCTATTTTGGTGTTACATCAAAGAGCGCATGACAAGGCGACCAGAGTGAGCCTGGGACTATACTCAGTCATCACCATCTTCCTAAAGTCCTGTTCTGATTGGTTCTTGCTTTCATCACGGCCGAATTGCCTAGCTTAGCAACAAGACCTTTACTTGTACTTATACGTATGGAAAGTCCATACTCTTGTGCTAACAGACATCATCCATGATTCCTCAAAAGCCCATAGTAACAGTATTGGGATTGTTCATACTTCTTTTACAGCAGACTGAAATCGAGATCACCATCATGGTCTCCTTGTAACGAGGTTACACTGTACCTCGGAAGCGCATTATAAATATGGCCAGCAGCTGTTGAAGAAGAACAATTCCAATTCTTCCCACTGTTCAAAAGATGTGACAAGACGGAAAGAAACGAGGCTGTCCAGCCAGCTGACAGCTGTCAAGTTCACAGTGAATGGTGGCGGTAAAGCAGCTGGCCCTAAGGGAGTTTGCCGAGATAAGGGCCAAGTGGGCTGTTAAGCGACTTCCGCGGGGTTATTTCTCAGCCCCCAAGCTCATCACTTGGGAGCAGCACTAGGCCTGATAAGCAGCGCGGCTGACCGAGTTTCCAGAAATAAAGGCCTAACCGCAGACACCGCTCTCCTTATCTCTCCCAGCTGTCGCTCTGAACAAGCCGCGCTTGAGGGCCATCGGGACAGGATGCCGGCGTCTTGTTTTGTCCTTATCTTTTCGCTGCCAGTTCCGCGTTGTTGCAGGAGCCCTGACCTAGTATTCAAATTATGCCTAGCCCTATCTTAGAACTGCCTGCATGGAGAGAAACAGGGTGGAGGGGGGAAAAAAAATGAGAACGAGGACTTGTACTTCACCACGTTGCCTTGCTATCCCGCAAGAAAAATGTTGTTGCCCTAGGAAATTCAAAGTTTAGGAAGACGAGTTGTCAACTCGTATTTTCATGTGGGGCCCCATTGGGCCCTTGAGCCATCATTTCCCAACCCAACATCGTCAGAAGAAGTTCATGTTTGTCTGTTCAGAAGCATCTCGTTGTGTTAGGGAAATGTGCAGTCAGGTTTTGTATGTTTTAAATGTACTTCAGGGGGTATTGGATGTGTTACGACAAGTCAGTATGCATTCAAAAACGCCAAGCACTCGTCAATAAGTTTTCACTTTGTCCTTGGAGAATTTCAGAGTGCATGAAAATGTGCACTTCATATGAAGACTACTGTCCATCTGTTATAGTACATAGTTAGTGCCAGCAAAAGAAGTGCAATGAAGGTTGCTGGATATACAAAAAATGTTTATTGAATACAAGTACTGTGTCTTTTGTATAAATGATGCGAGTAAAATTATCATTAAAGGAATTTATAAATTACACCTTTTAGGATTTATGTAAATGATAAGGGCTTTTCTGTTGCAAAAGCTAACTTTTGGGCTATGGAATAGAGCAGAAAAGAATAAATCTAGTGAGTGCATCCAAAGATTTTGCAGGTAGCAGCTTGCCTCTATTGCAAAAAAAAAAAAATTCTGGGTCATAAGAAGCAACTTAAAAGCAGTATTAGGAAAACAATTGTGTCAGTGTTTTCAGGACACAAGAACTGTAAAAGCATACTAGAGGAACTCAAACTTCCAACTTAAACGTGCTATTAGCACACTTTCACATGCTAAGGATTACAGCAAGAAAAGCAAAAAAAAGCGTTTCAACACATCACATGACAAATTATGCAGTGGATTGAATTTGGTTGCTAGAAAAGTACATTACTGTTTTCTTCCACATGAATTATCACGTATGTGTTGAGATAAGAATGATTTTGTTCAGTTTGTTTTGTGTTTCTGTTGCTTATCTTTCAAAAGTTTCTTTTTTCTTGCTTTGATATTTCTGCTTTTTTCTTTCTTTCTGGCGATTATTTACGTCTGGTGACATTTTACTTTTCAGCTCATCGTCTAACCAAATGTGAGTTTTCCACAGAATTTATGCTACAATATTACTACAGACATACTGCATTGCAACACTTCCTTTTTTTCTTTCTTCCTACTGTTTCCTTTGATCTCATCTTATTTTTCATTTTTTTAATACTTAGAGAATCACCCTCTACAGTTGTTAAAGCTTTTGTGGAGGAAAAAAACATTGACAATCATACCTTTTAATCAGCTGTCCATTAGATGAGTTAGAATACGTAAAGTTGAAAGGAAAAGCACCAACAAAAAAAATGTTTTGCAGTTAAGCGTGCATCGTGCAGTTGAACCCCAACTTTAACTGAGTCATTGGAACTCACAAATTATTTTATGAGAACCTCATAAAATTGGGAGAGAAATAAGCCCATGGAAGAGTGCAGGGGGACAGTCCAAATGTGTTTGGTAATTTCGGGAAATTTCTGAAATCGAGGTTTCATAAAATTATGGTTTGTAGGGTTATTAACCTGTGCAGGCACAAAAATTTCTGGTTTCCTTAGATCAATAGACTGTTATATTTTCAGAATAACAAACATTTCAATTTACAGCAGATCCTTTGATAAACAGAACATATAAAAAAAGCCAGAAGGCGCACATGTGGGAACAGCTTAAAGGCATTCCCCCAGGGCTTTCTTCTGTGACATGTCTTGTGCGTTAATAGACGTTCGAGTACTCCAGGAAGTGTTCACTTAAAGGGGCCACAATGAGAAAATACAGTTTCGGTTCATTAGAGAGGCAGGCAACTGATTTGTGTGGCGTATATGCTCTAAATCCCAAATGAAAGGGCATCACAAACACGTTAAACCGGAACGGCTTTGCTGATAGCACCCTAGAAAGCTTGAAACCGGAATTTTCAGATATCTACCAGCCTTTTAAGTATGCTGCAAAAACGAATGCTGGCGACCATGACGATGAGCCGCGTGAAACATGCTCTTATCTTATGTGAAATAAAAAGCGGTATTTAAGAACATGTCCACAGCTAGAACAATAATAAAGTGCAGGGTTTTTGATTCCTTTATGCTGTTCTTGAATTATGCTTTGCAAGCTTTTTGTGTTGTTTTTTTCGCGTGGTAGAGGTGCCGCGATTGCCAGCAGCCAAGTCAAGTTCCCTAAAGTGAAATGCGGCTGTTAGTTGTACGTGATTCCAGTTTTACGCCAGTGTTTAAGATATCACCTCTGCAAAACATGAGCGAGCGGGAAAAAGTGTCAGATTAAAACTATCTCTGCCAATTTATTTCGAAATTTTTGGTAACCCCACCACATAAAACACTAGCTTTCACATGAGCTATAGAGGACATGCACTTCACAAAAATCAGGTGGCTGTGCCTTGAAGAAGGGGGGCTTTGTCCCAATAACAGTGATACCAATTTTATTGCAAATTTTATACAACTATAATTGGGCTATTTGGGCTGTCCGTATTACGTCCCTCCTGCCCATAATATGCCACCGCAGTGCGAAACTTGAAAGTTTAGCCATATTTTTCGCATTTCTTTCAACTAATGGACCGTCTTTCGTGGCTGGCTTGGGGCTATGTGAGTTATCGCAGACTAGCTCCTTCAAATTGAATAAAGTTGTATTCTGTCATTATGGCCCCTTTAAATCGTTTTTTGTACTTAGCTCACTGAGCCACTCGTGTCTTTTATTTTCACTGTCACTTTTGGATCTCTCCGTACTTGGGGGAAGATTGGGTTGCGTTGTTGTTTGGCAGCAGCAGTTTAACGACCAAAACAGGCACATAAATTGACCATGTGGGAATCAGCTTGCATTTGGACGAACACGAGAAGAACAGGAGTACATAACACACCTCTGACCATCAAGTGATTTTTGGTCCTTGTAATAAGCGATTGCGGAGGTTAGGCAGACATACAAACTGAGGATGGTTGGTAGATATTCCCGACCGCGGTTAAGGTTTTGTTGTTTTTTATGTGTCAGCAACTCAAGAAAACTATATGGTCTGTGAGGACTACAGATGGATGAAATTTTCCTGAAGACCAAATTAGAGCACGAGAGTGCCTTCAGAAAGCTTTTGCCGGACCAGCTTACCTAGTTGCCACGTTTTTTTTTTTTTTTTTTTTTTTTCCCTCGATTTTTATACAAACTTGCATTGTGGTGACAGTTATCTAGTAAGTGAGTCTATAATTATATAAGCTATATGGTATATAAGCATAAGTATACTAGTGTATATTCTATAAGCTGTAATGAAAGTCATTCCTTGCACTTCATATCCTGGAGTTTGACTTGAAGACTGGGTGGTTCGCATAAGTTCATGCAACGTTCCTTACAAGGCACTTGGTATCAATACCTAGCTACAGACGGGTAAATACGGTAGGCATATTTGCTGCTTTAACTAAGCATGTCAAGGGCATCGCGCAGTTTTCAGCTAGATTTCATTGTGCTGCCTTCATACCGAGCAAAAAGTTGACGGTGAGTTTTTAACTCGCAATCTCATGGGGAGCATTGGTTTTTGAGCTGCTATTTGTCAATCTGACATCATCCAAAGAACAGTTTTGTTTGTTTGTTTGTTTGTTTTGTTACGTACAGTTACAGTTAAACCTGTACAGTTAAACCTCGTTATAACGAAATTGAAGGGGCGCCGCGATTTGCTCGTTATAGCCAATATTTCGTTATAGCCATAGCCGACATTTACTGCAAATAATATGCATTGTAGTTACCTAAAACAAAAAGCGGGCAAAATAGCATCTTGAGAAGTCAAGAACCTACTTTATTGCAGTTCAAAACACTTATTTCAAGCAGACTTGGCTACGAAGAAGTCCGTAATTGGACGTTGATGCACTTTCCTGATGCGAGCGATGGCTCCCTCAGCTGCGGCCGCTATGTTCACGCCATCTTCGCCGCCCTCGTGCGCGCCGAAGTAGCGGCACAGCACGTCCACCACATCTAGTGTCTCCGACGCCGTCCTTAGCGCTTCCTTTCATGCCACGTGCAACAGCGCTGACAATGGACTCTCGGTTGCTCACGATGGTGGACAGCGTACTCGTCCACACATCAGGTCTTGCCACCTTACCACGGAGTGCACCTTTCCTTCCTTCGCGCCCGATGCGACGGCTTTTTTCATAGCCGTCTTCTGTTCAAGCGTGATAGCCTTTAGCTTTCGCTTCCTGCCTGTCGCACTCACGTTGTTCGAATCCCGCTGGCAGTATGATAAAAGATAAGGCTGAAGACTGCCAAAACCCACGTACACACAACTACGCAGCGACGTCGGCGATACGAACAGGGGAGTGGAGGGGAGGAAGGCGACGCAACCGTACGCGCCGTGTGCATTGGGGCTCTTCTCGGACTCACCGCGGATAGTCCGCGGGTAGTCCGAGGATTCCCCGAAGCCATAGGGATACATGGAAAAATCGAACGTCGAACTGCTTCTCGGGAAGCCCGCGGCGAGTCCGAGACTGTAAGTTGAAGAGCCCCATTGCCTGCATGCCTTGTGCAGCGAGAGGAGGGTGGGACTTCACGGGCGCAGTGTCCGCATGGCGCGCCATCCAGCTTCGCGGGCGTTTCGAACTGCTAATACAGCTGCCGCGTCCGCACTGTTTCAAATCCGCGTTGCGCCCTGCCCTGTTGTAAAATTAGCTCAAAATTTGATTTCTCAACGAAATTTGTTCGTTATATCCCATAACGGGGAAATTTTACCTTGTTGAAATGAGGTTTTAAATATATTAGTTTCTATGGGGACTTTCAAGGGGAATTACCATTTGTTCGTTATATCCATTATTTCGTTATAGCCCGTCTCGTTATAACGAGGTTTAACTGTATTACTAAAGTGCACTTTACTCTAAAGCTTTTTTGTTTTGTTTTGTTTTAATACATACACAAGCAGGACATCCAGAATAAAGGATTTATTAAAGTGCTAGATTTATGATTATTTTTGTGTTGCTGCGTGTTTCTTCATTTTTGTTCTTTGGGTTGTTTTGCCTAACGCTAATGTTTACGCCATTTTTGCAAGCACTTTTTGTGTGTGCACTTTATTGTTTTTTTTTTTTTGCATTTGCTCTTGTTGAATTTGCAGTTGGCTCAGTCAGTCTAAGTGCACGACCTGTTCTTAATGAAAGGGAAGAGCCTTGTAATATTCCTGTTGACTGCTGCCAAGGGGCAGGTGCAGTTGCGGGTTAATTCTGACTGTCCCCATTTTGTGTTTTCTTTACTTTGTAGAGATAAGTGTGGCTCTGACAGCCAGTCGTCCTCTCAGACGCAATTGTAAGTACTTCACGCTTGACAATGCGAGCAAAATACCCGGCGTTTCACATACTAGTGCATCAATTCAGTCCGTGTACACGCAGAATAACTTGCAGCTCTTAATGCCATGGCAATCCGGATGTTGTAAATTCCTTAATAAAAGAGCTGAAGTTTATAATGGGAGTGGTGCTGGCTTTTCACAATATGGTAAAAAAAATAGTCCTTTTATATGTCACTCAGAATTCTCTTTGGATTTTGCAATTAAAAAGTACGAGATGCGTGTTCGTACGTTACATATGGAGGAGGTTTTGCAATGGCAAAGTCTGCAGTTCCTCTTTAAACGTTTGTTTGTTTGTTTGTTTGTTTGTTTATTTATTTATTTATTTATTTATTTATTTATTTATTTTACCCTCGGGGCATGCAAGCATTGTAGAGGGGAGGGGCTCACATAAAAGAGCAAAAAAGATGTCAAAAGCACGCGACAAGTGTTCAACGATTGTACACACAAAAATATACAATAATTTCAAAAAAAAAAAAGAAACGCAGGTAAAGCAAATGCACTAAACGCAGCCATAAACGCAATCACACTCGGAGAAAAAGAAAAGCAAACGGGAAATGCACTCGTTGTACAAGGCAAGCCATTGAGCCGAAACCGTTGCTTGTGGGGTGTGTGCAGTCTCTGCTGTATACGTGTGCATTCCAAGCTACGTGCATATCATGCGCTGCTTAGCTAAAAGATGCTCTGATGTGTCTCCAACACTCTGGCAACCTGAGAAAAGGAGGAGCTGTGTTTGTGGAATCATTCCTACGCATGACACAGGCATCGTACCCCCTTTTGCGTGATGTGCTTCCATTGTAGCTGTGTCTCTGATAGAGGGAAAATACAATATAACACCCTTGGGTGCATGACATTTTTTAACACAATATCCTGGATGACCTAAGTCTGGAGCCTGGAAGTCTCATACTCTACAAACCATACTGCGTGGATTTTTTATACAAAGCTTGAAGCAAAATGTTCTTTTCATTTATATCTCAGCGCCTTAAAGTTTTTGCTCTTCCTGAAAATGGCAGCATTGTGAAACTTTTGCTTCTGGAAGCAGTATAACTGAAAAGGTTTCGTGACGAAGCTTAAAGTTTCGAAGTCTCACTTTTGGTTAACCTTCTACCATTTGGTTTGGCAGTTAACCCTTTGAGGGTCGAACTTTTTCGCCAAATGCGACCCCCCCCAGGGTCGATTTTTGTTATTGCTGATTTAAATTCTTTGGACGAATCTATTTCGAGAAAAAATTATCCTAATTTTTTTAGGGTGACCATGGAGTGACAAAAAAATCGTTTGTGTTGTTACATACGAGTGGTTTATTCATGCGCAACACAAGAAAAATTCTAAATAAAAACTAGAGAGTAAAAAGCCGGCACCTTTTCAGCGAATCGAAATCAGATAAACATCAGTTTCGCAGGCGCAAAAAGCGGGAAGCGCCTGGAGGACGATAGTCACGATACTGAAACCAGCGGATGCGTGCGGGCGCGCGGCTGGATGCACGAGCGATAGACAGCGCACTGCTCCTATAAAATACAAAAAAAAAAACGAGAAAAGAGCCTCATCAGTTTCGCAGGCGTCCTTGGTCTGTGGCAGGCGCAAGAAGCGAGAGGTTCCCAGTGGGCGTAAGGGGCCTTAGGTGGGCGATACCCAGCGTGCCCCCTCATTACCGGATGCACAAGCGATAGCCGGCGCGCCGCTGAAGTAAATCGTAAAAAAATAAAAAAAAGAGTCATCGGTGCAAGAAAATATTTTGGCGTATTTCCGCAGTGTGGCAGCACATGCCAAGCAAGAGAAATTGGCGAAAAAGGTGCGCTTTTTAAACATACAAGCAAGGACGTACATATACGTTATTGACCATTTTGAAGGTGTTTGCAGAGGACGTATATGTACGTCCGTGACCCTGAAAGGGTTAACTCATCGTCCTTGACATCAGTTGATGTGGTGTGATTGGAATTTTCTGACATTGCAAGTGAATTTGTGATGCTTTATAAGCACTGCTCTGCACTTGATTGCAGAGGCCGCATTGCTGCTGTACTGTTTTCGTTTGTGGTGAAGCCAGTCTATTCTAACATTAGCCCAGTCGTGTAAGGCAATCTTTTATTGTTGAGTTTGGGGATTTCAATCGGTTGTTGTTAGAAAAGGGACTTTCAAGCTGTTGCGCTCTCTTAAAGTGGGCTAGTACACCTCTCGCAACACCTACTGCTGCGTTCTGACCCAGTCGTGGTGTCATCATCCTCCGCGGTATCATCGTAGCTCCCTTCTTTTTTGTGACGGTCTCCCTCTCTCTCCCTCCCTGTCCTTGCTGCAGCAACGGGTGCCCGTCGTCTGAGGAGCTGTTCTGGAAGCTGGACGCCCTGCAGTGTTTCATCCGAGACTTGCACTGGCCTGATGAGGTGTTTGCCAAGCACCTCGAGCAGCGGCTCAAGCTCATGGCCTGCGACATGGTCGAGTCTTGTGTCACTAGGTGAGCCTGGCTCAGTCTCCTTTTCTCTCCCCCATGGCTTTTGTAAAGCAGGCCAAAACGAACACTTTGCTTTGCAAGCTTAAGCTTAGGAATTGCCATCCCAATCTCCAGGAAGCAGCGGAATGTATGGGTGTCTGCACCACGCTTTCGCCCTGTCCGGTCCGGAAACTCCCTGTGGAGAGTGCTTCACTGCAAGCATGTGTGCATTGAGGGAAAGCCAGTTTTATGGGGGTGGATGTGATTGGAGTGCACCTAAACCAACTGCGTATTCGGTGACAGCATTTCACTGGGAAAACCCATCCGTGCTGTTGTTGTTGGTAGGCAGAGTACCACAGTGCTTTCCCAGCTTGAGGAATAGCTGAGGGGCTGAATGCAGGGGCCAAAAAATAAATTTTGGAAGTGCATTTTGACGACACTGGGATATGATCCCTCGACTCGGTGATCTCTGGCGGCGTGCCTCAAGGTGGGTGCCTTTGGATGTGAGCTTGGTCAGAGTTCCTTACCTCCAGCTTTCGCCATGAATTGGCTGGCATTTTTGCCGTAGCACGTTCGCTTCCTAGGAATGTCTCTGAAGTCTTTTGTGGGGCTGCTGGCAATGTATTTTTACACTAGGCAAGTAGGCTGTGTCAAGGTCTTGATGGGACACCAAACACTGAATAGCTTTCTCGCATATAGCTGAAAAACTCACTCTTCAGGGCTTTTTCAGCTTTTTTTGTCTGCAAATAACGGTTTGTCTGGGAGTAAATCATTGAAGCCAACTGTTTATTTATCCTCGCCGTTGTGCGCCTGCACGTGCAGGACGCTGCAGGCGTTCCAGCAATTGCAGAGGAAGAGCAAGTGGAACACGACCGACTACATTGTGCCCTCGGAGATGTGCGCCATGATCAACGTGGTACTGGAGGCACGCATCCAGTCGCTCAAGCTGTGCACCGTCGACGGGGCCGACGTGGTGAGCCGCTTTCAGAGCACCCCCCTGTTGCCAGCGTTGTCCGTGTCGCATTGTTGCAGTGTGCAGCTCTTCTCCTGGGAGTGCCCTTGCCGGCAGAAATTTTTGCTTGTGTGTGCCACGAACACCAGTAATGATGCGTGCTCAGAAGTGTACAGCTGAGTGAATGTGGAGTTATGGCGACGAATTAACCGGACTCTTGTTGAGTGCGACTTGGAGCACTGTTTCGGGAAAGACACAGTGCTAGTTAGATTGGGGTAATGTTATCCATCGGCATTAGTTTTGAAAGTGTGCTCTTTTTCAAGTTTACTTAATCGGCTGAAAGTGGACGATCGCGGTGGTGAAGCCAGATTTTCGTTGATACCTGTGCGTCCCCATTTAAGCTCAGAAACATGAAGAAGTGGCCAGGAAGGGGTGTTTATCTTCTTTCGAGCTCGAAGAAGATGGTCAGACAGTGTAGACTGGGGTGATGACCCTTTCAGAAGCAAACATTCTAGAATGAAGTCAGTGCCATGAATGCACAATGTTCTCATCGAAACTTGGTTCAAGCACAGAGCATAGTTTGGTTGGCTTCTCAGAGCAGGCACTATTCAAACAAACACTACTCGGAGTAGTACCCAGCTGGTTTAGCGAGCTCACAAAATAAATGTGTGGAAACACTGGGGGAGGGCTTGTGAAAAGCGCGCTGTCATTGTTCTGCGCTTGTTTATTTTTGGAGTGAGGTGCACTAAGTCAAGAATTCAGCATTCTCATCGGGCATTTTCTCACTGGTTAAACCCTAATGTACAAAATCTGCGAAGCTTAAAGGTTGGATGGGGCTGTCAAAATGGCATGGGGAGCGACCGGAAATGGAATGAATTAAAATTGCAACTCAATAGAGAAGAGCAGAACGTTCAAAAATAAGGAGTGTGCTGGTGTCATATCATCCATTTGGACAAAACAAGGGTTGCACATGTAATTGAAAAGTTTGAATGCTTCCAAATAGTATTTGCTGTTTGGCTCATTCACAGCACAGCTTATTGTTTCAAGTATTTGAAAGAAGCACTGGCACGAAGTTGACGTGTTACATTTTCTTCACGACTGTGGAAGCCTACAAGCCCGGTAATCATAGAATGGCACGTTAGATGGTTTAAATGCAGTGTAAATAATCATTTACAGCCTCCTTTATCCGTGTAAATTTCGGTTTCGATGAAACAAACCCCGGGGGCGGTTGCATGACAGGAGCACACTCTCGACATCACTGTTCTCATCACATTATGGCCGGTCTGGACTTGCGCGCTTAAGGGGGGACGCGGCTTTCAACTTCGGAAAAATGACCAAAACATCGTTTTTTTGAAACCCGCATATTCGGCTTCTATGTTTCCTATTCTGTGCGTCTGCAAAGTTTTTACGCTGAAAAGCGTTGCAAAGTGGCATAAAAAAATACTTTTGTCAGGCGGCGGGTGACAAACTATCAGCGAAAAAAGGGCAAAAAAAACGGCAATTTTCGGAGCGCTCTATTCCGAAACCCGGTGCCACCGGGCGCGGCCATTTTGATAGGGGTTAGATCGGCCGAGCGATCTTTTTTCCGGTTGCTCGTCTTTTTTATCTTCTTTTTTTCACAAACGAAACAAAGGGCCAAACAGAAAAGAAACGACGCACAAACAAAAGCTAGAAATAAATGCTGAAGCGCAATTGGTCCTCCGGTGGGGCGCAGAACGTCGACCCTCCTGATTGGATGTCGCGGGCGCAACGCAAGATCCCGGCCGCCTGAGCTGCGTAGCGAGCGGATTGAGTTCATTTTCGCCGCTTCGCTCGGCCGAGTTTCTGTTCAATCTGTGGTATTCAACACGGACGTTATCGCGATGGGAATGCCAGAGATAACGAGCCAGATTACGGGAAGTTGTGTGGCTCGAAAGGGGGGAATCATCGAACGCTTCGTGGTGCGCGTGACTCTCCCGTCGCCAGACCCCGGAGGGTGACGCGGGTGCGCGCTTGCGATAGCGGTTCGTGAAGTGAACTTTTAGTCGGTTTTGCGATGTTTACACGCTTAGTTATTTGCTGTGTTTTAAACTGGGGGGGGTCGCTAGCCTTGAGAAAAGAAACGGTCGACGCGCCCAACGCTGCGGCGCGCACGGCATAGCCGACGCGCATTGGAGCATCACATGACGGGAAAAACCCGGTTTACGATTGAACGCCAGTAGTTGTAATTAATGCCTGCGACGTTAGTTTTAATCTTAAAAGCGACCTGACCAGCCATATCAGGTATAATCAAAGTAAGGGGGTAAGCGTGCGCTGCGATGCGCGCGAGCCATATCGCCTTTCTTGCGCAACGTTTCCCGTGCACTTGTAATTTTCATGCAAACAGGTTTGAGTTAGTAATATAGGAATAAAAAATGCTCTCTGCTTTTAAAAATGTACGTTACTGTGGCAGCATTTAACAGTGATTTTATTAGGGAAATTATTGATACCATTGTTTAGGGCATACTGGCTGTGCTGCGAGAAATATTGGATGCCTTGAATGTCAAAAGTAGAAAAAAAAAAAATATGCTCTTGCATTGAAGTTGGGAGTTATGCAGAATACTCTACCAAGCTTCAAAGTAGCTCTTTTTCAACCTTGTGGTATGCAAACTTTTGGCAATGAACACCTGCACTATGAGTACTAAGTTGCTGTGCCAGGCAAGATAAAACATGAAAAAAAAGCCAAAAATGTTCAAATTTAAGTTTAAAAAAAAAGCTTAACTTGTTGCTATGGTAAAAAAACTGCAAAAGGAGGTTGTCCAGTGCGATACAGCCAACCAACTAACCTACTTTGCATTGAAAGCCCATTGAAACCCATCTCCCCTTCCCTTTGGTTTGCAAAGGGGGGTATGTACTCTTCACGGAGGAGCTGAAAATGATGTTTTCTGGAAAGAGAAAGGCTGAAAAGGCACTCCAATTTCAAGGCAAGGCCTTCCAGAAGGGCCCCTGTTCAAAAAGGGCATGAAAGGCTACAACCGTGACGACTTTTGATATGTGAAACCTATGTTGCAACTTCGGAAGCCGTTTTCAAAACATTTTTTTTTTCCACCTGTGTCGCTTGTCCTAGGGATTTCTTCGTGACTGCTGGGTCTATTTTGATTCCGTTTCTTGCATTACATTCCTTGATGAAAATGTTCAGGTCGTGACACTTTTTGTTTTCCAGATTTGGGTTTTTTTGATTTTTTTTAAATTTAAATAATCGTTCACAGTTGACATGCCTGTTGCCATTAACCTCTAAAAAAATGAAAACTAAAAAACATTTTGTTGTAAAAAAAAAATTTCTAAAATGTCACGACCTCGTCCATTCATTTGAGATGCAAAGCACTTCGAACAAGTTTTTTATCGTGTGTTATAAGCCGCTCAAGGGTCGGTACAAGCGGAACAGAAAGAAAAAAAATTTTATACATAAAAAAGTTATCAAAATATTAACTTCAAATTTTTATGGTGTTATCACAGAAGCATTTCCAGTTGCTGTGCCAATTTTCATAAAAAACCACAAAGAAAAAAAAAGTTGATTTTGAAAGCCACGTCCCCCTTAAGCGAGCGAGTGCATCCAGACCTGTCGAACTCGCATGTGTCGGGGCAGCATGGCATCAGTCCGAAAACTGTGACGTGATACACAAGGTGGAGCAGCATGTGCCAACATTGGCTACGTCATTGGCTACGTCATTGGCTACGTCATTGGCTGTCATTGGCTACGTCACGGTAGCCCTGACGTTGACAGTTTGGGGCGAGCCACTAAACGCATCATGCTGATGCCAGTGCCGATATTCACAGATGCAGGGTGTCCGTTCTGAGCTTCTGGTGCGTGCAAAGAATAAAATTGATTTAAAAATGTGTTACATAAAACCGTTAGTGTTGAAACTTCCTGGGAGATATCTCCATATGCATAGGAAGCTTTTTGCACAGTTTTATCAGCTTCAAAATTTCGCGTGAGTAGTCCTTGAAGTTTTTCAAACATTCGTAATTTGCATGTACTAGAGCAATGGAAGATAGCGGTGCTGCACTACGATCAAACGTTCAAGTTTCCTGCAAGGGGTGCTCCCTTGAGTTGGCTTTTTGCAAAGCACCGAAGCTGTGCAGGAAAGCCTAACGCATGTAAGCTTGTGCAAAACTTGCGTGTGCCAACTCTGGTGTATGTTAGCTGGAGCAGAACACTACTTATGTAAAGCTTATAAACTGAAAATAAGTTCCTTGTCGATATAACAGCATGAGTAAGGAATAAAAGTGATTAGTTGTGGGCAGTGCTTGCAGTAAGGTTGTGTCAGGCACTTTTCAATCACTGGAGAGATTAGTCAAATGTACTAGTGTATGTTGAGGAAGCTATATTTTTTCTTGTGGCAACGTATGCCACATTTTGTTTTGTTCCTGTGGTTTGCCGTTTTGTCAAATCTATTAGTTTAATTTTTTTTTTGTTCCTGTTTCTTACCATGTGCTACTTTTGAGTTGATGAAAAACAGCATTTTGAGTTGATGAAATAACCCACAAAATTTTTCAATGTTATTGTCACTGTGTATTCTTTACTTTCTCTGGTTGTTGATGTTTATTTTCAGTCATGTATTATTACTGCTTCCGCTGTAGTTCTGTGTTTTCTACATTCCTCACAATGCTGTGCTGTAAGTGTTAGATTTCTGTAGTACGCTGTTATGTGTAATTGTTGTTTGGTTATAATTTGCTGTTTGTTTGATTATTTTTTTACAGTAACCCCCCCCCCCCATAAACAATGCCCAATGGGCGAATTAACAAATAAATACATGAACACCCAGACCGCCTAAGTTACCGTCTTCTTTTCTTGTAGCGACGTTTTAGCAGATCTGTGCATGCTAAATAGAAAATATCGGTATTAAAAAATATTTGATTCAGCTTTCAGTCAGTTCTAGCTACTTTATTCGATTGGCAGTCTAACATTTGACATTTGCACAGCAGCTCTAGAAAACACTCTCTCTTCATTTCTCGATTGTTGTCTCCTTGATAGACTAGTCCCAGATACTTTTAAGTAGTTTTTGGACAGTCTGTCACCATCGGAATACTCGGGCACAAAAGAAAAAGTACGGAACTTTGTTCCCGAGCCCTTCAGATCAGTTCGGAAACTGTCAATGGAAAAACCCTTTGCAGTGCGTTCACACTCGTTCAGTTTGCCTGCATATGGGGACAAGCATGTTCAGCATGGCAGAGCTGTGACCCCTGTTCATGTTCCCGGTTGTGGGTCAGTCGGTGCATTGCCTCGACATTTTCAAAGTTTGGGCTGCGTGGCTGCGTAAATTCTGCCAGCAGTTGTCGCTCACTCGCCCGAAATTCATGCCCTTTCACCCTTATTCTTCCTACCAGCACCAGTACCACAGCAAAATCGATGGCCTCGTAGATGGGACGCTGCAGGAGATGCAGACGGGACTCATTGCCAAGGTGAGCGCGGGGGCCTGTCTTCATCTTGTCCCCCCCGTCCCCTGCGATCCCCTGCTTTGTGCCAACTGCATGCTGGAGGTTTTCATTTTTTTTTTTAACAAAAAAAAAAAAACGTCTTTCATCGCTGGAACGCAGCTGAAGGAGTTACCAAACACTATTTCTTCCAAATTAAACAGTATGGCATTTTGTCTTGATAGCACATTTGAAAATTGGGAGAAATAAGACACTTGTTGTAGTACTAAACATTCAACCTATTTTTCATCAATCTAACACACTAGGGAGAATATTTTTGCTCCGAGGTTTGAAATATAATAGAGGAAGGCGTTACCCTTAGTGCAAACCACGCATGCACACGCTTGCGCAATGTACATTGCCATGATATGAGACAGTAGCCAACTCGCCGGAGGTCTGGAAGACGGTACACCGACGGATGTGCGTGTTGTGGTTTTCGCACTCGCTTTACACCGAAGCTGCACCAGTGCGCTGGCAAAAGGGCACTGAGCTTAGTGTGCAGTTGCTAAGGTAGCATTGTTGCGACTCTTTTTTTGAACGGATGGGGAGTTCACAGTTAGGTCATCGTGTATTTACACTGCTTGAGTAAACACCGCTGAAATTTGTGCATGTAGCAATGCATAATGATGCCTCCAATCAGTGATTTGATGTATTTTCTGCGAGGTCACGCGAATAGAAATTTTTGCTTTCGAAGGGAATACAAAATGAGTGTTGGTTTTGTTTGAATAGTTTTTCACCATTTGTTAGCGGTAAAAGTGCAGTGCATCTGAGTGCTGTTCTAACTCGTTGCAAAGGATTTGTTTTGCATGCGTTCTAAGCAGGGCACTTTTTGCTTTCATCAAGGCATGATATAGTGTATTTGAAGTGACCAAAACAACAATCGATTCGCATTTTTTAACTTTGATATACTTCAGAAGTATTGGCAGCTTTCTAGTTGAGCTATTCGATTTCAAACGCAATCCGATATCCTGTTGTTTGTCCCAACATTTAAAACTTACAGATATTTTCATGCCCCTAGTTTTTTCTTTTGTCTTTGTTTTGTAAGTGCGAAGGTTGCGGCAGGGAAAGTTCACTGCGGTGGTGTGTGTGTGCCTTCCCGACAGCTGACCAGCATGCTGGAAGTGACCCTGGGCAAACTTTCCCGGTATGACGAAGGCAGTCTGCTCGCACCCATCCTCTCACTCACGGTGAGTCCGCCCACCCGCCGGGTGGCGACTCGAACAAACCTCTGTTCATCAGCAAGCGCAATACCGGGCTAATGCTTATGCGTAAGACGCCTTGCAGCCCAGTGGGTTCAGTGTTTGGTGGCGACATTGGAGGCACTTTTGTCTCGGGCACTAATTTTGGGTTCAAAAATTCACCCCCTGTGATGTTTGTTGCAGCCTTGATGATGTGGGCAGGCGGCCGGTGAAAGTTTATATAGTGTCAGCATTGTTCCTGTTACCTTACAAGGCAAATGAGCACGGCATGTTTCAAGCAGATGCAGCATCATTTGTTTGCGCGAGTAAATGACAGTGCCGAATATACGCTGGCATTTGTTTGCGCAGGAGGGGAAGCTGTAACTGTGTGTTTTTGTTGTGTTGCACTCGCAACACTGGGGTGAATTACGCTACCACCATCTTTATGGCCCTTTGGAGAGTTGCGCTTTGTTTCTCTTGAGTTTTTGTGAATGTCCACACAGCCGTACACAAACCTGTGTGGCGTCTTCCTGCTGCGTTTGCCAGCTTGTGCAGCAAAGTGTTCCCACTGGATCGCTTGAATAAGCTCCAACCTCTCCACAGGTGGTGCTTATTACCCCAACTTACTGTGGATGGCCAAATTGTTGGTGGGAACTCAGTCTCTGCTTTTTGCTTTTTCACGCAGTGTCAATTAACGGCACCCATTGCGCAGTTGTGCAGCCTGTGGCGCATTGCTGTTGCAGACTCGCATTTAGGAGGCAGTATTCTCCATCTCCCACTTGGAGGCTCACTAAGAAGGTTCAGCTTGAATTGAGGACGACTCAGCGAGCAATGGAGCAGAAGATGATTGGTGTAACATTACGGGACAAGAAGGGAGCGGAGTGGGTCAGGGAGCAAACGTGTGTTAAGGACATATTAGTAGAAATTAAGAAGAAATGGGCAGGGCATGTAATGCGAAGGCAAGATAACCACTGGTCATTGAGGGTAACAGAGTGGATCCCTAGAGAAGGCAAGCGTTGCAGGGGCGGCAAAAGGTTATAGATGGGCAGATGAGATCAAGAAGTTTGCGGGGATAAATTGGTCGCAGTTGGCACAGGACCGGGGTAATTGGAGAATAATGGGAGAGGCCCCTGCCCTGCAGTGGGTGTAGACAGGCTGATGACGATGATTCTCCATCTCTGGCCCTTGCTCGTGTGGGTATGCCCCACTCGAACTCGGCCAGCCAGCGTCCGATGCATGCTGTGTTGTTCTGGGAGGGGGATGCCTGAGACCCGGTTACCTCCTCTCTCCCCCCATCCCCAGTACCGCCAGGGCATGTCCAGCTCGGGCAAGGAGGTGGGCCAGCAGTACGTCAACTCGGTGCGCAACAGCATGGAGCAGCTGAGGCAGAAAGTCAGCGACGAGCTCTGGGTGCTGGCCCTCTTTGAGGTGCGTCTCTCTCTCTCTCTCTTTGGCAGCGCGTTTTTTTGTGCTTATATAGTCACCTGCCTTACCAGCACTGAATTTTGTGTGTGTTCCAAAGCCTGAAGCGAGCTCCCGTCTTCCTGGGAAAGCCCCCCCCCCAATGTTTGTGGAGTTGTGCCAGCTTTGTAACAGCTAAGAGAAGGGGGGAGAGCAGAAGGGAATTCGGCCGAGTGTGCGGAGATTTATTTGTGTCATTTGTAGTCAAGGGAAGCCTAATTAAGCTTGTAAAGCGAGCACTTTGTTTTAAGGCCCTCTTATAAGCTTTGCGTGGGTGATGGTGCAAGTGGCAGCGTAAATATTGCTGCACAGTAGTATTAACTTTTCAACAGTGGGAAGAACTGGTAATTTGTGGTACTATTCACCGTAGTGAAGGCCCTCAATGCCTGACTGCTTCTCAAACAGACTGCTTGACCGGTGGCATTGCAAACAATGAGTGTCCTTCGTAGTGTAGTAAGAAAACTAGGGATGGGCGAATATAGATTTTGAGGTTCGAAGCGAATTCGAAGCGAATAGTGATTTGGTCGAATAATTTCGAATCGAATAGTTCGAATAGTACACATTGCAAATCACAAAGACAAATGAGCAACTTGTGACCTGACTAATGTACACAATTTTTTCTAATAATTAGAACTCACGTAGGCACAGCATTGTGTAAAACTATTACCAGTTGAACATTTATTGCAAAATCTTACACACAGCTTTCCTTTGCTGTATTCACAAGTTTTCATGAAGAAATGCCTGTTGCGCCACATGCTCTAGGTGCAGCAGTTTCCGCCGGCTGCTCATTCACAAGTTTAAGCGCCGCCTAGAAACTCGCAGAGTTAAGCGCCGCCTAGAAGCTCCGCTAAAAAAGAAGTATTGTAGCCACTAGTATCCTCGGCCGTAGCCAAGCAAAGCGCAAGTGGCTGGCCGCCATTTTGAATAGGCTCGCTTAGTGCGGCGTACTGCCGCGCTGAGCGAGCCTATTCAAAATGGCGGCCTGTACAAGTCTGCTGGCTTGGTGCCGCTATGTTCGGAGCGGTGTCGTTTCAGTGCCCCCTTTTTTTTCTAACCTAAAGTGTGCTGGCAGCCGAGAGCTTCGTCGAACCTCTAGGCAAGGCAGCAATTAACTCGGCAGTGCCGGCACTGATAATAGAAATGTCCGCGTTGGTGGGTCTTGAGCCAAACCTGGGGTAACTCTCGGAAAGCTTGACTGAAAAGTAGGGATGGGCGAATATAGATTTTGAGGTTCGAAGCGAATTCGAAGCGAATAGTGATTTGGTCGAATAATTTCGAATCGAATAGTTCGAATAGTACACATTGCAAATCACAAAGACAAATGAGCAACTTGTGACCTGACTAATGTACACAATTTTTTCTAATAATTAGAACTCACGTAGGCACAGCATTGTGTAAAACTATTACCAGTTGAACATTTATTGCAAAATCTTACGCACAGCTTTCCTTTGCTGTATTCACAAGTTTTCATGAAGAAATGCCTGTTGCGCCACATGCTCTAGGTGCAGCAGTTTCCGCCGGCTGCTCATTCATAGAGTTCCTGTATATAGCTCCCGCAGGGAGCTAAGAGTTGCGCGACCGACCGCCATCTTGTTATCCGGATTGCTGCGGGAAAGCCGCCCGTCGCGGGTGAAGGAGCCTCGCCGCCACGCTTCCGACGGCGGCCGACGCGCGGTGGGAGCGCTTCGGTCGGCGGCGCCTCACGCTTCTGCTGCTGCTGTTCCTGGGCGGGGCGTAGTGCCGCCCGCGTCGGCGGCTGCGGCGCAGCCGTAGTGGGAGCTTCTCTGCGCGGCATGGATAACCGGAGTGTCGCAATCACGGCGGCGCGTGGAAAAGGGTCGCGCAACTCTTAGCTCCCTGCGGGAGCTATATACAGGAACTTACTCATTCACAAGTTTAAGCGCCGCCTAGGAGCTCCGCTAAAAAAAGAAGTATTGTAGCCACTAGTATCCTCGGCCGTAGCCAAGCAAAGCGCAAGTGGCTGGCCGCCATTTTGAATAGGCTCGCTTAGTGCGGCGTACCATAGGCGTACGCCGCACTGTGCGAGCCTATTCAAAATGGCGGCATGCCTATTCAAAATGGCGGCCTGTACAAGTCTGCTGGCTTGGTGCCGCTATGTTCGGAGCGGTGTCGTTTCAGTGCCGCCTTTTTTTTTAACCTAAAGTGTGCTGGCGGCCGAGAGCTTCGTCGAACCTCTAGGCAAGGCAGCAACTCGGCAGTGCCGGCACTGATAATAGAAATGTCCGCGTTGGTGGGTCTTGAGCCAAGCCTGGGGTAACTCTCGGAAAGCTTGACCGAAAAGCTTGGCTTTTAGCTGCCTATTCGGGAGCATCGAATAATTCGAAAATATCGAATACCTGCATTCGGATCGAAGCGAATAACGAATAGAGAGCTATTCGATCGAATATTCGACAATACCGAATATTCGCCCATCCCTAAAGAAAACTCTTTGATGTGTCATGATTGGGGGGCAGCTGTGCATGACACAACAGCGCAAGACAAAGGAGGCACAAGCGCTACTTGTTAGATGTTTTTCTTGTGTTGGCATCTTGTCTGCCACTCCTCTCCCATCACACTGCACCAGCTAGCATCGATTCTTGTTTGCATTGCAACTCTTTTTCTGTCCTTTAAAGCACATCGCACAGATTCCACAATTGGATCTACACAACTACGTAGCAGTTGTGGAGGCTAACAGTCCAGCTGATCAAAGTGGCAGATGTATCACCGTTCTCTCCCTGACGCTTTCTGATTTTACCCAGTGCATCCTTCCTTGCCGTTTTCTCTCCCAAGCAGCTTTCCCCTCAGTTGCTCACAGCGGGTGCCTCTTTCTGGCAGAACCCTATTTCACCTGATGCCGAGTTCATTGCTGGAAGCTGCTCTTGGGTGTAAAGGGGTACAAAATGAATGGTAAAGTCTTGGCTGCTCGTGCAGTCAAGAACAGGCTGCGGTGTCTTCGTGGTCTAGCACCCGCTGATCCGTTCCCTCCCCTCCTTCCCTGCTGCCCAGCAATGGTATGCGGCCCAGATGAGCCTGCTGTGCTCCTGGCTGTCGGAGCGGCTGGACCACGGGCTGCACTCGATCCAGCTCTCGGCGCTGCTCCACATTGCACGGGTCAGCCCTCCTCCTCCTCCTCCTCTTGCGCTGCTCTCTTGTGTTGCTCTCACTGCTGTTTCTGCAGGACACGCACTCATCCCCTCTTCCTCCAATCACGTGTGCAGAAGCTGTACTCGGACTTTGAGCTGCAGGGCATCGAGGAAGAGAAGCTCAACTCCAAGGTGTACCAGACGGTGTGCAGTCGGCTGCAGCTGGAAGAGGCCGCCGCCTCCGTCTCGGACGCCAACAGTCGCGAGAAGGACGACTCCGAGTGAGTGGTTAGGGCCCAGGGTGCAGCTCCCTCCTTCCCTCGCCCTTTACCCTGCTTCTACTACTGCTGCTACTGCTTTATTGTAGACTCCGATGCATACTTTCTGTCTGCTGAGGAATTGTATGCCAATAATGTACAGTAAAATCTCGTTAAACCATTACTGACGGGGACGGGAAGAAAGTACGTACTAGCCGGCACTACAGTTTATCAGAATGCATTAGGTTAACTCTTTCGGGACCGCCCGAAAAAGTGATGAAAAAGTGAGGTCTCGCTACAAATGTTTTATTACATAAAGCAAAGGCACCATCCTACCTTAGCATATACCAAAATGCAGCTAATTATATGTTCTTTGACATACAATACCAAGTTTTACTTCAACACTGACTATAGAACCATGAAAAAATCTGAAATTAAGAACTTTGTAAAAAAACTGCAGAAAAAGATAGAAAAAAGCGTAAATATAAAAATATTAAAAAAGAATAAAATTATTTCAGGATATACAAAATTTAACACAATGCTTTGTTTCTTCATCGCGAAAGTTTGATGCGGCTAGGTGTAACTGGTTTTTTGTTTTGTGCGTGATCTCTTTGGCACTAGGGCCATGGCTACGTCGTCGCCCAGGTACACGCCGGGCTTTCGTCTCGGCGAAAACTTGTTCCCTTTCGGAGATGGTGGCAGGAGATCACCACCATAGGTAGTTAACACCCTAGTGAACAAATATAAACCAGCCAGAACATATTTCAAGCGCACATACTTACTCCAGAGACAATTGAAACCGAAACCAACACCCACCTTTGAGCGCGATTTGATGTTCCAGGCTGATCAACACCTGAATCCTCACTCCAGCTGAAAGCCGATTGCTAAAGCCGCATTCCGACTCTTCACTGCCACTCTCATCGTTAAAATCCACAGTAGAAGGCGAAGATATGCGAGACGAGATGAGGCGGATTTCTTATCGCGCTCGCGCGAGTATGACGCCGTGTTTGTTTACATTCGAAACCACTGCCCGTCAGAATAAAATATCTGATGCGTTGCTGCCTGGCGATAAAAAAAGAAACTTCACAAAAGAGAAAACTATAGTTTTCAAACTATCTCCTAGATGTCGCTAGGTGTTCCATCGAAAATTTGTATTCTGCAGGCTCGTGAAACCATCGATCATATGTGATCGATGGCCTATGGAGCGGTCCCGAAAGAGTTAAGGGGAAACCGGCTCAGGGATTTGGCTTAACTACGTATAAAAAGAAGCTATGGCTTATGCGGGTACGGTTTAGTGAGATTCCACTGCATACTCTTCATCTTCGCTGCATTACCAAAATCTCATGTCCCCCCCCTCCCCCCCTCCCCCAACGCACACACACACACCCCCAGACCCTTCGTTTGTTTTGTTCCACAACCGCCGCTGATGTGTGCGCGCGTTGCCGTTAGAGCAGAATGTGCTGGTGTGGTTGCTAAAGGTTATGCGAATATTTGCTCTGGGGCTGATGCTCGTCGCTGCGTTTCGTTTGGCATTTTAGCATTGCTGGTTCCTCCATTTTTCCACCTGTTGCAGCACTTTGCTTTCTCATTTAACTCTTTCCATACCATGTGCAAACAGCAGCGATGTCCAACTGTTGATATGCTCATACAAACATTTAGAAACCACCAGCGCCATAGGCGGTGATTTTTTAAAACCCGCCGCGTAAAGCGAAACTGCGCAGTAGTTGCGGATCAAGATGGCCACAGGCTCCAAGTTTGACGCTTGTTCCTAACCACCACAAATTGCGTGATTCCGCTGCATTTTCGTTAAAGTCTCTTGATGTTCTCAGCAGTAGTGAGTCTGTGGATGATGTGGCATTGTCGGAATCTAGTTCTGAGAAGGGTTATCAACAGAACCAGCCTTGAACATCAACGGCCAGTTACAGTAGGTTTTGGTTTCTTTCTTTAATTAACTTCGTTTGACGTTCTCCAGAGCCAATTTTGGGGGCTTTACATGTGTCACGAATGTTCTTTATCTTATCTGTGGGGTGGGAAAATCATTTTAACAGGACTTCTTGTTTACTTTGCATAATGGCATGCACCACTGAGAGGCTACGAGTCATTTTTTGTGGCTGAAAAACCGCTAGAGCTAAGGCTTTAAATTTTACGCAGAATTTCTATAATACGTGCAAGAAGATTGCATATACATTCCATAATGTCTCTAATTTATTTCTCTTTTGAGTTATAAGCATATCCTTAACATTCTTTTTCTGAAGCGTATCAAGACATTTTGTATTTGACAAATATTTTGAATTTCCGCTCTCTACTTCATCTCCAAAGTTATGCCATTAAAAAAACCCATTTATTTAGCTTTATTTTCATATAAAGTGCATTTCTTGCAAGTTTTTTTATAAAAAATATTACTTGAACCAGTACAAAAATTTTTAAGCATTTGGAAAGCATGTATTTTTTTGGTAGCTAGTGAACCCATGGGGCTTAAACCATAATTCTTGCCACAGATATTGCTAATACATGTAAGAAGACATATATTCAAAACAGATTTCTAAATTTTTTTTATTTGGAAATATACGCGTATGTAGTGTGTTTTTCTGGAGTTTTGCAAGAATTTCTTGGCAAAAAACATTTCACATTTAGACCTCTTACTTCATTTTGAAAACTGCATTATTACAAAGTGCATCTATTGAGCTTCATTTCTGTGTGCCTTGTAGTTTTTTGAGCCCCATCATTCTAGCATTTAAAAAAATTACTGAACCCAAACAAAAAGCTTTTTTCGTTTGATTTGACAAGACTGGAAGTAATTTCTTGTAGCTGACAAGCTGCTCAAGTTTGGACTTCATTGTTTACTAAGGGCTAATGCATGTGAGGAAACTTGTATATTCCAAAAAAAATATTTTTTTCCACATATAAACATTTACGTTTTTTCTTTGCTTTGGCTTTTGCCTTTGACAAAATTGTCTTTGACGAATTTAATTTTTTACTCTGACGCTTCCAGTAATCTCTGAAGCCGTGTCGTTAAAAAACCCATTTACTTAGCTTCATTTTTGTGTGCATTGTGTATTTCTCAGTGAAACCGTTTCCACACTAAAAAATCTTTACTCAAACCTACACACAAAAAAAAAACTTTTCCCATGGTTTGGAATGAGTCATGCTGCGTCACATGTCATGCCTAAGTTTTTTGTCTCTGTTCTGTCATTATTTTTAGTTTGCTTGCTTGTTAAAGGGGCCATGAAACAAATACACGTTTGTTTTTTTCGAAAGATTTCGTGTTCTATACTGCCCCCAGCACTTGTCCGGAAGCAAACGATGCTTTATTGACTCACAAGTTAATCAAATTAAGCTAAAATTTTGATTCTCGCACCAAAACGTGTGTTTGAATGACGTTTGCGATGACATCATAAGAACAAGCCTTTCAGCTAAACTTGGTGTGGAGCGATGTCTTGCTTACTGCTAGTCAACGTAAAAGGCGCCACCACACCGCGGCAAGCCGTTTTCTGCCTTTGGTTTGTTTGCGACCGTATTTAAACCTGGCTTCTTTTTGTTCATGGAGAAAATAATCCTTTCGTGAAACATGGTGCTTGCTCGACAAATATGGTCAAGTAAGACACCGTCGCTTGCGTCAATCGGCCAGTGTCGCCTGAAACAACCCCAAAGCTCCGCAGTGCTGTGCAGCTAAAGCAAGCATAGTGCGCGGAGTACCAACAGCAGTACACATCGGTACTTCTATGTTTAAGTCTACTTTCGTAACTTCCACTGTTTGTCCCCACCATTCTTACTGATATAGAAATAATGTGCCCTAAATTAAGCGCAAATAGCTCGTTGTGCAAGCTTGTAAGCTCTGCCTAATTTGTGTTTGCTTTTGCCGGCCTCTGCCAATCGCAGAGCTGGCTGGTATGACCTCATAAGTTCTGTTGCGGGAAATGAGCTGCTGGGTCGCATAGCCATTCCCTTTTTTTCCTAATTATGCCGCTTATTTGAGCGAAGCTTACATTAAAAGTGGTGTCAGCGTGATTCTAACGAGGCAATCTTTTGAATGAACCAGACGTGTGGTTTGTCCTGCATGGCCCCGTTAAAGTGCATTACCTTCCTTCATGCTGCTAGTTGCTAGAGGTAAACCTCGACATGATGAAGTTGCTGAAATCGGCCCTTTACTTATATTGAGAATCCACAAACAGTGCCAATTCACTTGCCAGTTGTGCGCACTCATTCACAGCAGCCCGGCAAGTACTTGCCTTAACCTACCTGCATTTGAGGTGCAGTGGTACTGAGTTAAAAACTTACTAAGACTGTACAACTTAAGGGGGCGAAACTGTCGCATTGTCTGTGACAGCTTTCAAGAACTCTTGAGGGTTGCAGAAAGTGGAAAAAAAAATTTTTTCAGCACTTTGCGCCATTCTGTGCAGCAAATGCTGAAACCCTTTCTGGGCTTTTAACTAACAGTGCGCAAATATAAGCTGCGGCCGCCATGCTTGTGCTTCTGTCGCAGCCGGAAGGCATTAGCGACTGTCATGTGGAGAAATGTGGGGCAGTAAGGGGAGCTGGCAGTGTGCTGCTGCGTGCCTGCTCGTTTGTTGTTGTTGTTGTTGTTGTGTGAGCGTGTCTGCCCCTGTGGTTGCTTCCAGAACGACGAAAAGGGGCAAGTCTCTGCGCTATAAAAGTGCCATGTCTGTAAGTAGCGCCTTTGTGTGGCCGTGGTTTGGGTGCCTTGGTGGTGGCAGTGGCTTTCTTCCTCCTGCTGGTGTTGGTATGGTGGTGGTGGCAGCAAAAGTTGCTGTAGTGCCTGCAGTGTTGTGCTTTGCGATTATTGGTGCCGCAATGGAGAGTGGCATGGAGAGTACTTTGCTTGGCAGAAGAAAAGGGAGCACGCAGGGGTGAGAGCTTGGAGGCGGAAGGGGAAGCGAAATGAACGGCATGAGGCGGGGATGGAAGAAAGGAACAAAGCGACAGCACGGCTTTGAAGGACGCTGATAAGCAGAGAACAAGTGGTAAGAGCTGTAAAGGCCAGAAAAAAATTAACTACGCGAGAGGGGGGAGGAGCGTCATTGAAGGAAAAAACTTCTATCGAGTGGGTAGGAAAGCGAGAGTTTGGTCATTGCTTTAGGGTATCGCCGACTCGGTACAAGCTTATTGCCGGTCGGCCGGCCACCTGGACTTTGACTTCTTGTAGTCGCCGCTTGCTCGAGTCTGTCCAGCAAGTGGTTAGGCCCCGCCGTGGACTGTTTACCTTTGCACATCAAGCAGCGTCCAACGGGGGTCAAGAAATAAAGGTCGAGATGAGGCAGCGGGAAAGGTGGGAAGAACGCCGGGTTATCTTCCCCAGCGTCCATCGTAGCAAGCGTACTGCGTGCACCCAAGCATTGTATAGTCAGGGTTTTAATGCATTGTTTCGATGGGGAGTTCATCGGGACCGTGACGTTCCAGCCTAAGAAGGAAGTTGTCAAACCGGGGGACGTATAATCAGGGTTCCACTGTGTCACAAAGAAAAGGGGGCTGGGGGTGAGTGTAAAACAAGAAAGTTCATGGAAGAACTGCGAGTGCCATAATTTTGGTTTGTGCTCGAGGTGGAGCCTTTTTTTGTGTGTGTGTGACAGCTACACAAGCCCCTTATTAACATAAAAGTAGACTGCCTTCCGGTGGGCACATTGAAACATCGTTGTTAAAGAACTTTGAAGTGGTAGTTTCTCTTTTGCACTCATGCTTGGTGCACCTGCATGTGCGGGTTATGGGATTTGGTGGATAGATCGGCTTGTGCAGACGCATCTCCCAGCAATGTTTTATTAGTGATCACTTTTTAGCAGTTAGGCAGTGGCGAGGGAGACAGGTTAGTGCAGATAAGCAGTCATAGGTAACGTCTGGAAAATGATGGGCTGATCACGTGTTCTGCACACACGTTCAGTTTGTATGCTGGCCAGTCTTTTTGCGAGATGTCCCACGAGAGACACGCATGGGGTACGGGCAGTGCGTTCAGTGGGGCTTCGCATTTATTTGCGTGGGTGCTCTTGGGCAGCTTGTTTGAGAGTCGCGTGTGCCGCGCAGGGACTACCCGGAGATGGGGACTGAGAGCGAGGCGTCGCCACGCCGCAAGATCGTTGCCTCGCTGGCGGGCGAGAGCGCCGAGGGGTACGTGCGGAGCATCCAGAACGTCACCCAGTCGGTCACGGAGCACGTGTCGTCGCTCAAGCGGCACGTGGGCGGCATCGCCAGCAAGTTCGGCTTCTTCAACCTGTGAACGCACCACGGGCCCCGCCGCCCCCCGTGGCTCGCACCGCCGCCACGGCACCACCACCACCACCACCGACCACCACACTCACACTCGCGTCAAACCAGGCACTCTGCTGGGAGAGGGGAAGGTGCACTCCCGTTGGACGGCGTTGGCCGACGCGCAGAGGAGCACACACCCCCCGCATGGAAGGAACCAAAGGCTCGCACGTCGGCGCTGGCTGCCTCACGGCGCCACCGTCCCGTAGCGCGCAAACATGGCCACCGCAGCGGACGGCACCGCCGTCCGACCGTCAGCACCGGCGGGGAAACGCGTCGGCGATAACGTCTTCCAGAGCGGACACAAAACGGAGCTCTCAGCTGACCGGAGGAGTCGGAGGCCTCCCCCGCCAGCACTTGTCACGGGCGCCGTTGTGGCGACCCGTGTCGCACGTTTGTGCAACCGCGTAGAGTCGCCCAACACAGGAGGAGTCGGAGGTTAGCTGCACCGCGCGATGATCCGCGAGCGTTGATTAGGCTTAGGAACGGGCAGTTGTTCACTAGGCGGGAAGGGCGCACCTGCCGCCGAGCCTGCAGAGGCCAGGGCACGAAACCTATGCAACAAGGCAGGGGGCTTATTGACTCAGCTTAGGGGCCACGACGCTTACCACGGGCCTCTGCACTCGGCTGGCGTGCCACTGCTCACCATGCAGTCGGCAAGCGCCATCTCGTGCGCAGCAGTCGCGGCACTCCAGGACCGTAAAAGGGGCACTAGTCGGGCAGAGGTCGATCGGGCCTCTTCCCTTAGCGGAGCTTGTCGTAGCAGCACAGCGGTAGCACTGTCAGAGACTCCGTTCTGTCGGGGTGAGCGAGATTCCTAGAGGCGGGCGGCAGTGAGCACTCAAGGGCGGCCCTGTGCGGAGCATTCCGACATCTTGGGCAGTCGTACCCCGGAAGAGAGGTGCCCCCTCCCCCCCCTGTTCTCTGCTCGTACAACACGGGACTTTGCTGCTGTAATCTCGTTTGGTGTGCGTGGACTTTGTTGGAGCAGAACGGACGGGGTTGTAGAAAGGGGGAGGGGAGGGGAAAGACGAAACCCAAACAACGAACGTTCTTCTCTGTCTCGCTCTTCCTTTTTTTCCCACCCCCTTTGCGTTTTCCCTCTCTCGTTGAGTTTGGTAGAACTGTCTGGTGCATTTTGAAATGAGCACAGGCGGGCATAGTGCGCCATAGTGTGGTGTGTCGCGCGTGTACCTCTGAGGCAAGTCGGCAGCACCATCGTTTCGAGATCTGCGACTGGGGCCGGTGAGGCTGCAATAACTCCGAACAACCAATCTCGTGCGAAAAACAGTTGTCCTAGAATGCTGAGAGTCATTTGCTGTGCAACTTGAACTACCACTTTAATGTGTTGCAGTTGCATCATTACTGATCACGGAAGGAATATGTTTAATTATAGCATATCGGAAGAAGAAGAAGATAAATTCACAATATGGTGGCTACCAAACTGTTTCTAAACTCGTTTAGTCACAGAGGCTGTTCTTTGCAGGAATGTGGTAAGCTGACCATGTGACTGCATAGAGTTACCATAGTGTGGCTTCAGCAAAGAACATTTGGGGGGGGGGGGGTTACTTTCAGGCCAAAGCTGAAACTATTCTTAAGTCAAACCACTGCAGTTCCTACTTGTGCACGGTTGTGACATCTTTTCTTACGAGGCTTTGGTTCGCCTTAGCTCGAGGCACTCTGGGAATCAGCATTGGAGCTTTTTCAGTGCCTTGTCTCGGCCAGTTCCACGAGCAGGCCCACGGCATGAAAATAAAGGGATAAAAATCTAGGTAGGAATCTAAATAATGCAGCCAGCTCTGCCCATTTTGTTGTCAAATCAGAGGACAACACAAAATAGACATTCCAGATCTCGGAATGATGGTGATGTACGCGCCTGTTTCAGGGGTCCACATATGACTGGTTAAGTTTTCGTTTTCTTTCTTACTTACGCGAAACATCTCTTAGTGACGTCAGCTCTCCTTAATAACCAGACTGAAGCGCTGTGCTGTTGTTGTGTTACCCTTTTTGTGTTACCATTGTTCAGCTGTGCACGGGCACCTTCATAGAGGCCCCCTGCACCCTAGTCAATTCGGTGCGAGTTTTGCGTTGTTCCGCTCGGTCACTGTGCGAACGTGTTTGCGTTCCTGATGTTCAACCAGGAGCCACTGGAGTGAGCTGCGATTCAGGTAGAGGCAACAAGACGGCTTGTGCTCTCGCGTTTTGCTACGCTTGGATGTTCTGCTAAGTGGTTGCATCCTTTTGCCTAGTCGGATTTTTCTTTTTTTTAACAGTTGTTATAAGCGATAAGCTTTGCATTACCAAGTTTGCGCAAAAGTGCATCACGCGGCACAAGCCAAGTTGGCAGGTTAATTGATTGCCGTCAAGCTGGGCTGTCCAGAGCTGCGCTTACGATCGCGCGGATTAGGCTTGAGAAGCAGTTTTTATCTTTACGACCCTGCCTGCAGCATTTTGGCAGTCCAAAAAAATGCGGCTCGTAAAGGATTTAGTCGCACGTTTGCAAAGTGTTTCTCGCTTGAGCGCAGCAACGTGTTTTGGTGCGTATTTCGTGCTTTTCTCGTGCAGCAGTGAGAGCCACTCCAAAACGCAACGCGTTTTGCACGGTGGCCGAGCAGTTTGCCACCCATGTCTAGTCGGCCGCCTTGTGCAGCATGTGGTGACCTCTGTTTTGCAGGTCGTGATGTTTTCTGCGTCTTTTGATTGTCGTTTTTATTTACTTTTCGTCTCCCCCGAAGCACACGTTATATTCTCATGTATACATTGGTGGGCGTAAGGCAGCCCGCAAAGCAGGCACGGCCCTCCTCTTTGCAGGGGCGGCGAGCAGACTGCTTTTGTACTCTAGCCTAGACGCATGCTGCGGCAAATGCGTGGATGCACGCCCACCCACGGACACCGGGCGCGGCCACATGCTGCCGTTGGCGTCGCGTTTCGGCGGGTAACGCCGCCTTCGATTCGTTGCGTGCCGCGCAGTAAAAAGAGGTGCACGCCGATTCCAATTACGTTTTCGCCGCTTTTGTGTTGGAGCCAATGGGAGCCGATTCCGTTGCATCCCGTGGCTCGTTTGAACAACGCAGGTACGATGAACAAAATTTCTCCTAGTTTTTAAACAAAAACACAAACAGGCGTCGCTAGGAGGAGGCTAAACGAGGGAGGCGTGCACCTCGGAACAAAAAAAAGAGAAATCTTGTGCATATCGTGCGTACGGTGACCAACCTCTCGAGCGGAACCTGTCCCGCCGGAGGGCAAGGGGCGCCAGTTCCTGGTGGGTGTTTCCCCACCCCCCTCGGACATGAAAGGCGTGCCACCGCATTGTTGATGTAGTGTGTAGCGTAACCTAGACTCACCTGAATAACACTTGTACAGAGTATATTGCATTATACCGTGTCTGTTTCCAGCTCTTTGTTTGTTCCACTGCACGCAACTATTGCCCGATTGGGGCAGGGTGAGCTCGTCTAGCAGCAGTGGGTCCCGCGGCTCTTTGGGGCCCGCTGCACGTCTCATTTCTCCTCCGGCCCCGAGAGGCTCCGCAAATAACTACAGAGAGTATATATATAGTTTTATTTCTCTCAGGGCCTCTGAGCTGTTACCACGTCGACCTAAAGAAATCTTCGCCGAACCCCGCCGTGGTTCTCCAGAGCCTCGCGGCGTTATCCCCAGTGTTCCTTTTTGTTTTGTTCAAATTCTGAGGGTAATAGCACGCATAAGCATGCGCAGTTCCTCTCGTCGAGGACCACACCCTAAGCGCCGGACACTCGGTGTTTCGTAAAGGCGTCAATAGTCGGGTTCTTGATTTTCTTTTTTTGGAAGGGGAGGGGGGCTTAAAATCAGTCAGTGAAGTTCTTTGAAGCATCAGATTATCCCAGAACATCCAAATAATTGGCTTCCTAAATATAATAACACTCATTCAATTCAAATGGTCCTTTGCTGTTTGCATGTCTGTGCCTGGTGTAACTCTAGAGCGCCATGCTGCCTGCACTGGACATGATTTGGAGCGCAACACCCAAAGCTCCGTAACTTACTGCTTCCACAAAAAGATTACGGGCATGCTGGCTTACCCAGCTAATTTTGGAGCCGTTGCTTTAGTAGACGCGTTTTGTCAAGTCTAGATTCGTGCTAGAGCAATTTCTCTAATAAGAAAAATAAGCATTCACAAGTTTCTGGTGGTCACCTCTGTCAAAAGCGTCTCTTTGTTTCCGTAAAAGTAGATGTGGCTGTCGTTTTGAAACGGTCAGGTCAGTGCAGTTGAATTTGAAGCTGAACTAGAGCGCAAGCATACACTGAGCCACACTGCCTGAAACATTTTTGGGTGTGCATCACCACTCTAAAGCGTGACTGGGAAAGCCAGCGACGGTCTGGGGAGCCAGGGCGGCCGCTTTCTCTGCTTGTTCCTCGAATCTCCCCCACCCGCGAGCGCGATCCTAAACGCTCCTGCGAAGCCAGGCTGCGGCGATGTTGTTGTACATAGGTTGCTTGTTTTGATATGACTCGCATCGTGGGGCGCCTCTTCGGAGGCTCCGTGCTCTCTGCCTTAGACCATGCCGCCGCAAAAGGCGCCGCCTTCGGTGGGCGGTGCACCGTTCTCGTGTTCTCTCTCTCAGTTGTTGCTTCGGATTGAAAAACTAACAAAAAAAAAAGGAGGATCTTGGAGGCGATGGGCGCAAAACTGCGGCAAACCGGGCGAAACTAACAAGTTGTTAAGATGGGAAAGAGACACAGTGTCCCACTAAGTACGTGAAAGCTGGAATGTGTTATGCAAGCAGGATGCGGAAACAAAAATGGCGAGATTGTAATGCAGGTTGTTACCATTTTTGTGGCACGCACTGTTTCGAATGTCAGCACGGGCCTGATGGCATTACTGCATATGGTGCTGTGGAAAGTTATCCCATCTGCGTGCTGGAGAAAATAGCACGACAGACGTAATGTGATAGTGAAGGTGTCACGATATGTGGCATGCACTTAGGAGCTTTGCACTGTCCATGCAGGAATGGCGCCTCAGTTCAAGTGCAAGTTAAACAACCGTGCGAGCACACGTGCAGTTCCTTTCTTTCCGCATGGCTTTCTACACTTCTGGCACTTGTGTTAGTGTAGTGCACTGTAATGTACAGGTGCCGTCAAAAGTAATTGGAACACAGTCTCGTAAATTTGCAGGATTTTCATCTTCCGGACATGGTCTGGCTGCATTGGTGCGCGTTTAAAGGAGTCCTCCGTAATAGGAAAAGCTTCCTGTGAACTGGTAGTGGCTGTCCTAAAGCCAGTAAGACAAACATCTTGTAATACATATTCACAAATCCTTGTTCCAGTTACTTATGACGGCACCAGTACCTATTGTCATTGCTCTGTTTTCACGGGGAAACAGCTTTGCAGCAAGTGTTGATTCCAGAGTACTCAAACTCATTCCCACAACTTGCACCAATCTTGCAATTTCGATGCTAGCTTTGAATTGCGAATAATCGGCACATTAAGTTTACCTGCTAAAGCACCATATAGGAGCAATTAAGTGTTAATTGCAGTATTCGAAACACAGCGACGTGAAGTCTCTTCACTTGTAACGTTTGAGGGGAAGGGAATGTAAGGAGATTTGCTGAATTGCCAACACATCAAACAGGTAGTACCACTCTAATGGGTATACAGAGGAGTTTGTGTGTGTTTTGTGGACTGCGCCAGCATTGCCCCAACCATATCAGGCAGACATGATGGAGGCCTCCAAACCGGTGTGCGCCCTGCGTTCGGAGCCCGGTTTGCTGCATTTTGCGTCCCCTGGTTCCGGTTCCGCGGCTATGGACAGAGGGAGCCTGGCCGTGTTTCCGACTGCTTGAGCGCGCAGTGTGTCTCGCGACAGCTCATGTAACTTTCTAGGGGTGTGTGCACTATAAAGGTCTCAAGTCACCGAATGGCCTCCGTGTCAGTTCCTCCGGCATGCACCGTTGCTCGTGCATCAGTCGCATGCCTGGGTGGTGCAGTGGCTGTAACGCACTGTGCTGCTGATCCCGAAAATGCGGGTTTGATCTTGCCAGCGGCGGCCATTATTGGCCTTAACCACAGGAAATACCGTGAAGTGTCCTTTACAAATACAGAGGCTTCTACCATGGCACATTGCTTTGCAGTAACTGAACAAAACCGGATATGGTGTAACCAACCGAACAGACAAGTCTTTGCACGCGAATGACTCAAAGTTGAAATCAAGACTTCCAAGACAGCTCCCTCGTAGCCTAGAGACATCATATCATCGCCTATGACTGAACTCGGCTTAGACCAACCGTTACCGTTTTCGCATTGGACTGACGACCAACCCGTACTGTGACAACTGTTCTTCTGTAGAAACCGTTGAACATATTTCATTAGAATGTGTGGCCTACTTGGCACCAAGATCCCGAACGCCTAGATCAAGGGCCAGTAACTCTGGAGACTATCCTGGGACCATGGACTTGCCCTAAAGTAGTGTCAGGCTCTAAAAAGTTTTTCTTATTTGGAGGACATTGGTCACATTTTAAAATTGTGAATTCTGTGGCACAGTCTGAAAAATAGTCCATCAAGCATGTCAAGCCACGCCAGTGTTTTGTTTTGTTTATCTTTCTTCCCACTGCTTTCTAGGGCCTGTTTTCCCTACATGCCCGACCACCAGCAAAGAAGCATGTAGGCGATTGCAAACGCTGGCAAAACTCTCTTTTTCAATAAAGAGCCTTCTCTCTATCTCTTGTGGAGGGAAAGAATGAAAACGCCCGTGTGCCTAGATTTTGGTGCATGTTAAAGAGGCCAGGGAGGCAAAGTACAAAATTGGTTGATTAAAAAGATTGCTTTGTTCCTATAACGGTACCATTTTTATCAAAAACTTAAAATAAATAATGGCAATGGCAATATTAGGGAAAACAGATGCAGCAGTAGCGACTCGCTTTCTGGCAATTTCTCCACGTCGTCGCAGAATCTTGTTTGGGCACTTTGTGACAGCCACCGCCAGGAAGCGCAACTATTGTAGTGGGGCGTCTAGTTTTGTTTGGTTGCATTACTAGAATGCTAACCTGTGGTTAGCACAGCAACACCTGTGTTTGTAGTGCTGGTTTATATGACATCACTACTGTAGCCCATGTGCCACATCACTGTAGCAAGGTATTTGAAAGTTTTGTAGCGTAAGCTACACTGGCCGAGGTTGAGCAGTTTCGCGTGGACCTTGAAGGGCTGTGCTGCGCAAGCACGAGGAGCATTAAATTGGATTGGATTGGAAATCCAATCCAATTAGAGTATGGGTGTGTAGAGAATTTGGTCTGCACATTTGCCAGTCTGCACATTCCAGAGGAGTGGCATCATAGCCGCGGCAGACACACTGGCGCCGGCACGTGCCCAGCTGTGCGCCTCTGTTGCGCAGTCGCCAAGTCTGACGCTGCGCCGGAGCCGCTTGATAGCCGTTTTGCGTGGCTTCTGGAGAGCCGGGCTGTGCATGCACGAGGAGCAGTGACTGGACTGGATTTGATTGGATTGGAAATTGTTTTAGCAGAACTAAGCATGATAATCAGCTAATCCTAGACAACCAGGAAACCTAAGAATAACCAGCCGAACCTTAGCTCACGCTACGTATATCCTGGCATAGCCAAGCTAAGCCTCTGCTAATTTTTGCAGTAACTCGAATTTTCTCACTTAAAAAAACGTCTTTTGTGGTTGGGATGGAGCGAGTGAGTTGTCACTGGCCAGTTCTCTCAAATTGAGCACAGCTGTGTTTTGTCTTCATGGACCCTTAAAAGATGCCCAGTGGTTAAAAGATACCCAGTTTTAGCACATAAGGCCCCCAAGTTCTACAGCGGTCCTGTGCCTTAAAACTTTCCATTTTCTCTTTGGCCGTATACCTAACTACGGTCATACTATAAACCTACATTGGTGCACTTAGCCCTCTCAGTATGATATGCCACACAGATGGTAAATTAAACAGGGTGGCCTCATCTTATCACTGAGAGGTGGTGTCTAATAGTTGCTGGAAGTGTGGCAAGCCAGGCCACTCTGCACAGCAGCAGAGCTCTCCAGAGTATCTCACAAATAATTCCGGTGTACGGCCAATATGCTAACGCAGAAACTCTGAAAAACAACTTGCATCAATTTAGCTGCAAAACTTGAAAACAATACTCGCAGAGCAAAATCAAAGCAGCACTTGGCAGCGTTGATTACTAATGCTTAGGGGTCATGGAGTATTTGTTAATGAAGATTGAAAGGTTGCACAACGCAGCTAATACAATTCTATGGTGTTTGTAAACAAGTATAGTCGGAAGCTAGGCTTCCCTGTGAAAATAAATGGCCATTGAAGTAGCTAGATACACTGCGAGGTTGACTAAAAGGTACAAAAATGTGTACCACAACATTACTTTATTTTGTCGTAACGGCAGCGACAACGGTGGTCACTATTTGTGTACAGTGATGGATTCGGCAGCAACTTCATTCTTGCTTGTAGTCTAAAGCTTTGACATGCTACATGCTTTGAAGTTTGCCATGACCTCACTCAGAAAGGACCGCTTCAACTCTTTGTCGATCTCTTCTGCTCATGATTTGCGGTGAATCACTTTCTTACCGCAGGCGTTCACATACATTGCAGCTAAATCCAAATTCGTGGTTTAAGGATTGCACTTGTGTCTTTTCGCTGCCTACCGTACTTTCGCGCATATAACCCGCACTAAAAATGCGAAAATTCCGGGGTGAAGTAGAGGTGCGGATTATATGGCAAAGTATTTTCTTTGGAGCAGCTTCACCGCAATGCGCGTTGGGCCGTGATGCCCCTACAGTAGTAATAGCAACTAAGCCACTGTTCTCATTGACAGTGCTTAATTTGCACACACAGCTCCGCAATAATACCAATCAGAAAAAAATGTATGCGGCAAGTCATTAGTTACACAGTCAGCTAGGTAAGTTCTTTTGCATGAACAAGTGTGTAATGTTGCTTGAGTAGTTGGTCCATCCTTTTATGTATAAAACATGCGGGCATATATATTTTATTATTCGTCGAAGGAAAGTAGGGGTGCGGGTTATACGTGCAAAAATACGGTACTTTGCTTCACAAACTGCATGCCCCGCTGCCGTAGTAGGGCTTCTTGGGTGACGACCATTCCTTGAGCGTGTTGAGCTCCCTTTTCCCCAGCATTTCCCACACAATTTGCAGCGCATGCCATTCCATAGCGCGAGCCTCTGCAGTCACAGTGTGTGGCTTTTGTTGACTGGTGGACACAAAAAAATGAACTCCCCTTGGCATAACGACGACGACAATTGAAACGCGAAGCTTTCTTGCGTGCGAAAATCAGGTAGCGAAGTGCGAAAGCCAAAGCAAGAATGAATGTAGTGGTGATCGCTGAGGGTAGCACTTAATCGTTCAGTTGAATGAAGACACGTTATTAGAAAGACTGTCTTTATTGAATCAAGAAATTTTCGTCATTTCCACTTGCACAGTATGGTGTGTCTGAATGGCGCAATGGGATGAATGTCAGCTTCATAACACGAGGGACCCAGGTTCGATTCGAACCATGGGAAGCATCAGGTGCTTGTGTAAAGTTGTCTTTCCTATAGGGGGGGGGGAAGGGCCCTTATTCATTGCCTGTGGATGTCTAAGCAGGTGTGACCACGTAATTTTCTTGCTGAAACTTTTGAGGACGCATTAGCATTCCACAGAGCCCTCAAGTCTGCTTACAGGTTTTCAATGTGAAAGCATTATTGCTTCTGCTGGCATGCACTGCCTCCTGTGCTTCAGAACTGTTGGCGTACTTCTCTTGTCTACCGTGGTTAGCGGAATGCAGAGTCCTGTTGACGGGGGGCAGCTGTTGGCCAAGCACAGAAAAAGAAGTTGCTGTGGGCAAGAGTGAAATTTTGGGCATTCAAATACTCGCGCTATTTGAACGTGGGCTGTAGAACCATTTAAATTAAGCTGTGTGTGGCGATTCCGTCTGCCACAACTGGCACACACTTATTGATGCTATGGGGTTTCACCGTGACTTTGCGCATCTCTACGTGTGCCTTTCAGAGTAACTGCAGTAGCTGAAATGCGTATTAGAATTGACAAGCCAACGGTCGGTGACCACACTTGCAGACGCTGCACAGCCATCCTTTCGCTAATCCCTCGGTGACCGTCACATGCACTGTGACACACAGCACAAGAAGCGGGCTTTGCAAAACGCTGGCAGGTCAAGGGATTCCCTCCGTGGCCACAACTTGCACTCTAAGCTTGTGCTGCATGTTCCAAAAAAGCAGCAAGCGGTGCAAAATTCTACGCACAATTTCTTGGTCTTCACCACCCCTAAGACAGAGGTTTTGTTCCACTGTGATAAGGTTGTTCGGCACGCTGAGTGAACAGAGCATGCGCACCACAGTCCGGGTCGAGTCCTTGCAGGACAGAGACATCTGACATTGGCTTTCACCCACAGCACCGCTCTACTGGAGACTGTGTGCTCAGAGATGACTGTGCAAGGCATGCCCGAGAACGCCCGTGAGTTGTGCCACCCCCGCTCTCAGTCCGCAGAGAGGGTGCTAGAACACAGCCGCGCCCAAAAAGTGGCCGCACGTTTCCTCACTGCCGCCACGTCTGAGAACGCGGCACTGTGGCGGCAGCTGCTCCTCAACATTTGCGGGTACGTCGGCATCCACGAAGAGTGTGTGGAGCCTGGGCGCGGCGCGAGACACGCAGCGGAGGATGCCCGGGTCAGCGCTGATGAACCTCAGGGTGCGCAGACACAGCCTCTGCAGCCTTGGGGCGCTCGGGGTGCAGGTGCCGCGGAACGCGTCCCCCGTCAGTGGTGTCATGGCCAGATACAGCTGCTCAAGGCACACTGCCTCACCCAGAATCACCTGCAGGGAAACAGACGTGCCAACGCCCGCATCGTACAGCTGTTAGACCAGAGTGAGGGTGTTCGCGGCACCGGCTGCCTGAATAACTGTTAGATTTTCCTGTTTGGACAGACACAAAGGTGAACAAGTGAATGTACAGAGCGGTGCACTCGAACTTCGGGATGTCATCACCATTTTAAAGCCAATAGTCTTTCCCGGGCTAGTTAAACGCAGAAATTTTTGTGTCTGTCTGTCTGTGACTTGACTCAGCCACGCGGCGAAAGTGTGCAATAGTCTTACATACCCACAGCCAAATCTAAACGTCGGAAGTCCGGTGCCAATCTTCGTACTTGTGAACATTGTTGAACAAGAACAAAACAATACGCAAATGTGAGGCAGAAAATCAATACATGAGTGATATTTGCAGTGTTCCTTTATTAAAAAATCCATGGATGCCTGGTTTTTGCAATATCGAATGAAATACCAGAACTGCAGCAAGAATACTAGAACTGCAGAACTGCACAAATTGTTGCCTGCTGTTGCCCACACCACTATAGCTCCTGGTGGAATTTTAAGAAATCAAACAACAACAGTAACGAAAGGTTCCACTAGATAGGTTCCACATTCCACTTGAAATGCTCGTGGAGCAGGGGAGAATGTGGTTCTATAAATGTTACAGCAGGGTGCCTCAATTCATGCGCGTCTCCACCGTACGGCAGCACTGGCATCGAGGCACCCGAGATCAGTGGAACGCAGTAAATTTAAATTGGCTTGAGCGATCCTCTAGCTCGTTATCTTGGGAGGAATGAGACGGGAGAGGAACAGCATGACAGGTGAGCGGGAAAAAGAAGGGAGGCATTTACTTGGCAGGGGCGGCAATCGACTGCAGTCTCTTGTCGTCATTTGCAACGAAAGGAGCAGATATGCGGCCATTTCTTTGACACAAGCTCACGTGTGCATGTTCTCCTGGGAGAACATGCATGCATTTTTCATGCACTGTCAGACACCCTTGTGGGTTGCTTCACCCAAACGCACCACTCGCTAGCTGTCAGCGTAAACTAGGCTTAGTCTACGAGGGAAAGTCTACTCGACTCGCAAATGTCACGTGGGCAGTAACGCCACACGACACGTTGCAAACCGCACAGGGCAAGCCCAAAACACAGGCCCCATATCGAAGTAAAATCGTGCACTACGGCGAGAGTAAGAAACCCAACACAATAGGGAACAGATGGATGGGAAAGTCTGATGACCTGTAGAATGTGCACCGGGCCTTGTCGGGCCGTTAACAGGTTATTGAGTTTCATTAAATAGCGAAGCAGGTTTGCTGGAATGCCTTGGCACAAGGAAGTGGGGGGATGGAGACACCTGTTTTTCAGCACGGGCCGCTGTGGCTCCTTTTGCATACCCTAAGTGCGTCGTCCTCGACGGGGCACCCCTCGATGTCGAGCACCCGTAGCCGTGCCACCAGCGGGGTGCCGAGCCTCAGCAGCGCGGGGCCATCCACGCGGCGGCAGCCTTCCAGCCCCAGGGCCTTCAGCGAGGTAGCCCCCTCGGCCAGCAGCGACATGGACCACGCGTCTGCCTGCACGCAGTCCGCCAGGTCCAGCAGCTCCAGCCGCGACAGCAGCTGCAGAAGAAGAACCTAGATGTTCATGCTTGCTTTAAAGGTGGCCACATGTGCCCTGCTCCAAATCGGTTCTGTCAGTGCAGCCTATGAAACTATGTATCATCAGAAAAATTTGTCATCATAACACTGCTTTAAAAGATCAACTCTTCACTCCAACCCATTACATGTCATCTGGAATCAACCACTGCAGCAAAGACGGCATGCCACATTGTCACATTGACATGTATAATGAATCTTTTATTCGAGCCTCGAAAGTATTTTCAATAAATAAATAAATAAACAGAATTCACAGGCACAGGCTGGGCACAGCAGCATGGCAAGCGGCAACCCTCCTAGCCCCCGTCTAGCACATTTGTTGACTGCTCCGAAATGTCCGGCCTCAAGATTAAATTCCCACTGAGGACCGCCTACCGTCGAACACTATGTGCTGCCCATCACTGCCCATCATTCCCCACGTGTACTGGCACTAATTAGGCCTCACTGCGGCGTAATTCCAGGTGCCACACAGCATCGACAGGCGTAATGAATATGATCTCAGGAGTGCAGAGTCGCAGCAGTGCATGGAGACAATGGTGTCTTTGCTTGTTGAAAACAGCAATCTTAAACTTCTCGCGAGGCTACATCTCGACAACCGCGTACATGGAATATTATTAGACATAAAATGAGACCCCGAAAACGCAAGCTCCGGAATGCCTGGCAATAAAGTCACACATGAGATGGCTAGGGATCTAGTCTACCGAGCCCCACAGCCCCCAGCAGACACACCTGCCAGATGAAGCAGTGAGACAGAGACCCACTCACTACAGATAAAAAAATCTTATACCACTATACAACTAGCCGGAAAAAGTATCCAGAGGCCCATGAAAATCTGAATAGATCCCAGGCGATCGCTTGGCGAACAAATACAGACAGGAACTTTCCCTAACCCACTTCTGCATAGGTATTACTACCCATGGACAGTCAGCGGCTTTTGCAAAACGTGCGGCCAAAGGGCACATCTCAACCACATAATATGGGTGTGCACAGAAAAACAAAGCAACACACAAAGAATAAGCATCTTTAATGAGGAGCAATGGGAGACTGCGACTGCTCAGCTGATCCAAGATGTCAAGGACTCCTAGCTGACGACTGAAAAGGAGGACAGGGCAGTCCCACCACTTCCCCTCCTAGATCCCTTCAAGACAAGGTTGTTTCTCTCTCGATGAGCCACGTGCAAGAGGCTCTACTGGGTTTCCCTGGTCAAGATTTATTGTTACCTCCGGTCAATTGAATGAGACACACACACACACTCACTCTCACTCTCTCTCTCTCTCTCATAACACGGAACCTTGTATTGCCAAATACTGAATAAATGAAATGACTTCCTCACTTCTCCAGAACAGTTGTCTTAAACACAGCATAGTTGCTATAATGAACAGAGTCCCTAGAATCAGCCCACACAACATCCCCAGGCATTCTGCAACAATGGATGCTTTTTACAGCTCTGAGTTGATGCACAAGCTATACTCGTGAGCTGTGTAGCACTGCGCAGTGGAGGGGCAGGGATTAGTTTAGACTAGCTTGGACCATTTTAAAAGTGTAGCCGAATCCGGAGACACTAAAGTATTTGCTTTCCCTCCCTCCTCACAAAACCTCTCACCCAACTGGCAATTGAACGCATGGCCCCGTTGCCACAAGCTGAGTGCCTTCTGCGATTGGCGGTAATCCCTCCTCACGTTTCTCGGTGACCGAAGTTCTCGCCAAAATTTCATTTTTCCTCCTCGAAGAAAAACAAAAGTCGAGCGCCTCGCAAGGCGGAAACATGAAGAGCGTTAAAATGAGGAAACTTGGGGAAACATTTTGAAAGCAGCGATAAGAAGGTGACCGCGAGCAAGGTCATGCAGACACATTGCAAGTGCAAAAGAAGACGAAGAAGAGATTGCCTCCTTGTGCACGCTATCATCTACCCGGCGCATGCAACGAACGCGACTCCAGGCGGATTGTTTTTCCGCGAATAATATGCCTCAGGGAACGCGGGCGCCAAATAGGGTAACGGCTGCTGCCGAGATTTGTGTAACTGGGCAAAGGAGCCGAGATAAGAACGCAGCGGGAAACCGTCACCGGAGTGGCGGCAAGAAAAAGATATACCGTTCACGATAGCTGCTTCCTGCAGCGTGCATGGTCTATGCAGAAATAACGTGTCGCAACATTTTCTTTTCCTTTTTTCGATGCATCTGCGACCGCATGTCACTGTGACGTCAATCTTGACATTTAAGGCGAGTTGTTTTTGAGCTGCGCGCACTGGCACGTGGTGTGGAAACAGCAAGTGGGGTCTACTTACGCGTGCTTGCAGATTTGAATACCAAGTATGAATTGCAAGCTAGATGCTAGGGTACGAGTTCCTGTTTTTGTCACCACTTTTGATAAACTACACCATGGGAGACACCGAGAAGACTGCTTTTTCTTTTTAAGAAAAACTGTGATAAGTGTGTGCGCAAGGCAGGGCAGCTCACAAAGCACAACTCGACTCTAATGAGCCAGGCTAATGAACTTAAATCTAATAAACATAACTTAAGCTGCAACTTGGTGTTAAGTGCCGTCAAAAAAAAAAATGGTTAATAATGAAAGCCAATGTGCCAGCCGACACGCACGACCCAAGAAAATGCGGCTACTGTCAAAACTTTAACCTGAAACTATATGACTGAGCGGTTTCAAATTATTGGGTGCAAAGCGACACTTTGTGTACCAAACTCAGCAGTCAAGACTCTGAATTATAAGTACCACATTTACCAGCAGATATGATTGCAGACCACGTTTTCTTTTGAAGTCCGGAGCTCGAAAGTGGGTAGGCACTTTGAAACAAGGAGGAAATGAGACGACACTGGCGCTGTTCGCCAACAGCCGGTTTATTCAAAAAGTTATGACATGGCTGAAAATGCGCGCAGGTGGGCATCAGGCCGACAAATTTTGCCGATGCCGATGAGGTGTTTTAGCGAATGTGGATGACAAAGAATGAACGTCTTGCATAGGCTGCTTTTTCAACTGAAGCTTGAAATAGGCGACTTGAATAGGAATGTGTGTATGCTAAATGCCGCACTACAGTAAAGCCCACCTTAAGGAGCTCTGATGATGATGATGACCTGAATTCACGTTCGCAGGTCTATGGGCAGGCCATGAGTGATTCTTTCAGCCAAAGAGCAGGGAGTTATGCGGGCGCGGGCCCCTCGTGAGCGTGAAAAATAAAATTAAATGAAGTTAAAAAATAAAAAATTTTAAAAATGTTAAAAATTTATGTAAAGAGGGTATATAAATAAAAAGCAACATTAAACAGATTTGGAACAGTTTTGGAAAGCTCATCTCGTTTTTGTGCGTTGCTGTTTATTGTAAAGTCCATGTTTATTTTTCATTTAGAAAAGGGAATTTCATTTTTCTGCACTCGTGAGTAAATGATAGGCACTTTTTTCGCTTTTAAGATATAAATAAAAGCCTTATGAATTTTTTACTAGAGGATCACAAGGAGCGCTGACTACTTTACAAGCCTTTAAATTCCTTAGCTCTATGCATAATAGCATGAAATGCCTTTTAAAACATCGAATGAAACTAAGCAATGTAGGCATTTCATTAATGTGAAGCTGGAATTATTATTTAATCCCAGACTCTGCTTTAACACAATTTTGAGGCTGGCAAAATTTCGCAAAGCAATGCAATCTTCGCATCCCACCAGCCAATTTAAATCCCCAAGGTGTTTTCACTAGATCGCAATTTGAAAACTGGTATGTTTGCCCCGTCCCTTTGGCATTAAAATTTTATTCAGATGACAACCATATTATCGACCCTATCGGGAGTGGGCCCTTATCGGCCACTGCTAGAACATTTTGCGCAGTAGCCGCCCCTACTTGCAGTGTCGATCGTCCCATTTCCGCCCTCGCAAGCTCGCTGTCAAAGGTACCAATAACTGAGCGTTTTGTTATAAGACCGCAATGAGTCCGAAATTTCACTTCAAGCACGCACGCGCCTCTCACTGAAACCGAAACACGGCGAATTCGCGGCCCCATGTTGTTTTTGAGACCCGTTCTTCGAGTCACGCAACTTCCCTCAACAGATCAAAACGACTAAATGAAAACCCAGCCACCCACATAACCAAAACACAGTAGAAACGGCGAAGAGCACTCTGCTGAACCATGAGCACGGCGTCGCACAACGTTAACTAAAAACGTTGACTTGCCCGACGGCCATGTTTCCAATATTCCACACCAAGATGCGGCCAGTTTGTCATTCCGGAGATACGGCGCTCCGAAAATTGCCGTCTTTTCATCAATTTTCACCAGTAGTTTGTCGCCTGAGTACACATACGTATTTTTTTTGTACAGGACCTTGCAGTTGTTTTTCATAGGAAAACTTAAAAAAAAACCCGACCTGGTGACCTTCGAAAAAACTATCTTGGGGACAATTTTATGCGGGTTTTTTATTGAATGATCAATCAATTAAACCTTTACAAACAAGATCATCTTGGGGTGCTGGAAAATTATGCCGTCAGTAGGCGTTTTCCCCCACTGAAACTGGCGGGAGCGTTAAAATCCTTGGCTCTCAGACTGTTTTGGAGCAGTTTGGCGCAATTTTTGCAATTTTCAAGCTTTTGGAGCAGCCCGGCGCAGGAAAGCAGATTTGTATCAAAAGTGCGCAATATGCGCAGCTGTCTCACCCCTGATAGAAGCAACATTAAACATAGATGCACTTACAAGGTGTGTTGGATGAAGCTCAGTCTCAGTTGTCATTGTGCATTGCTGTTTACTGTAAAGTTTCCCATGTTCTAATTTTTCATTTAGAAAAGGGACGTTTCATTTTCTCTGCCTCAAGTGAGTAGTGCATATAATTGTGTCATTTTTTTTCTGCTTTCCAGATCGCAAAAATAAATAGTGAGGGTATCAACCTATATTAATTATACCCCTGCTACGCTGACATCTCGAATGCTTTGAAACCGATATCATTCGACTCAAATGAGGGGCTTTGAATGCCATCCAGAATTAGCCGTGCTCCACTACAATTTCAATGGCATTTGAACGCTTTAACAATCGCTCGCCAGGCTGCTGCCATCAAGTTCTGTTTTTACACAAAATGCAACAATCAAATTCAGGAGCAGTCTTTGGCCGTAAAATGATATCAAATTATAAATAACGCAAGCTCTTGACACACTTTTCGTTTAATTCTAAATTGCAATCAAGGTTTTTCTATACTTTTGGGCACATGTTTTGTGCTGTCTGGCCTCACTGGTTCGTCGCCTGCTCGCGCTGGTGCTGAGAGTATGGAATTATTACAACTTGATATCATGATTACCTGAATGAAAAGTAAACCAAGTTCCACAATTAAAAATATTTTGTTTCTTTTAAGTACGCCAGTAATATATTTGTCAATGATGACTCAAAATGCTGTACTTGAGAGTGCAAGAAATGGCATTCAAGAGCCCCAAATGTCTGTCTGGGTGCTCATTCGGCTCGACTGTCATTTGAGCTCGAATGGCATCGCAAAACCCAGTGGAGCAGCACAACTTCGCATTAGAGTCAAATGACATTTGGTTCGAAGGCATTCCAGATGCCACCCGCCGCGGCGGCTCAGTGGCTAAGGCGTTGTGCTGCTGAGCACGAGGACGCGGGCTCAATTCCCGGCCGCGGCGGCCGCTTTTCTGATGGAGGCGAAAAGCAAAAACGCCCGTGTGTACGAGATTTCGGTGCACGTTAAAGATCCCCAGGTGGTCAAAATTAATCCGGAGCCCTCCACTACGGCGCGCCTCATCGTCTGCATTGCGTCGGCACATTAAACCCTACAATCAATCAATCATTCCAGATGCCAGTGTAGCAGGGGTATTAGGATGAACTTGTATATAAGTAAACATAATGTAAATGGCCAATTGTGCCGTCTTAAGTAACTCATGTGAATTTTAGAACTGACACTGAGAAATGAAATATCACACACTGTGCGCCTGCGGCAGCGAGCTGCAGCGAAAGGTTCTTTACGACCGCCCTCTCGTCTCTCTCTCCGTAAACGTGCGGTACCAAGTAAATGCAGCAACACTGCTGCACCTTCGCGTTCTTCCAAGCCAACCATGTAGCCGCAAATAATTGATGCGCCACTCTCGCTCTGCCAGAAGCAGAAAAGCTGTCTTTACAAAAAAAAAATACCGACACTTTTTCTTTCACTGCTATACACCTGGAAGCTGAGTGGCTTTGGGTGTTATTCTGACAAAAATATTACCTTCACAGAAGAGACCACGAAATGCCGGCAGTAAAAGTTGCTCCCTCTTACCCCCCCGCAAACTAAAAATGCTAGGTCGAACAGCAAGACATGCATGAGAGCTACTGAAGCACAAGAATGCAGCATCACTGAACACCAATATAATGCTCATTTTGTCGTATATGCTGCATTGCAGGCCCTTCCACACAGACGGACGATTTACAATGTCTCACGCACCGATGTACCTTGGCATATATGCACGTGGAAGAGAATTCTATTCCGCATGGCGTTGACAAGCAACCCCATGGCAGGGGTAGGAGTGCGCCAGCCGTTGTACAGCCTAGGCCTAACACCACTGGACCCTCTTAGATCGAAGCTTGCGTTTCCCATTTCTGTTCATTAAATTACGCCTGAATGAAAAATGATACAAAAAGGTTTTTTCTCTTTGGCTACCCATTTTCACCCCAGGAGACAACACGTAAAGAATACAATGCCCCCTGCTTTCCCCACGTACTCAGCGGGCCAGCTTGCTGGCCACAACAGGTGGCAGGAGTTGGTTTCAGACAAAAAAAAAATAATAATAAAAATAAGAGAAACATTTAAAAGGTACGTCAACACTTGTGACTCGCGAAGAAGATAAAGTCCCCACGATAAAGTGAAAGAACATGAAGCTCTGGTGACGTGAATGACACCTGCAAGACGCGAGGCCGGCTGAAAAAATATGGCGGCGATCACTGGGTTACGCATAGCATGGAGAAATGAAAAATCTGCTGCTAACGCATTAAATGCATTAGCATTAACTTGCCCCATTCTCGCTCCTTCTGTACCTTTTTGATTTCCGTGGAATCTTGTGATATTTTGAAGCGATCCTTTATGCAAAGGCATAACCAAAGCGCATCGCACTTGCTCGTTTGTTTCGTCGGCATTGCATAGTCTGACGTTCTTCTATCGAGACCTTCATACAGGATCACTCCTGCACCCCACATGGAAGGCATGGCAATCCCTGTTACATTTAGGTACGCAGCACAGAATAGGGAAATACAGCCAGCTAACATGGCTACTGGAGCATTGTGCAGGTTCACGCTGCAGCACATTACATTCTCTTCAGCTCCAGGTGGCCATACACAAACCAACACACACAGGCTATAGTTCATATACAAGCGTTATAATGCTTCACACAAAGAAACGAGAAGTGAAAATGCCCGTTCCCCCACCTGTTCGGGGTCTCGCTCGAAGAACTTGGGTGCCTGGAAGGAGCAGGCCCGGAGCGAGAGCCGGCGCAGCGAGGGCGGCAGGTCGGCGAGGGCCGGCATGGCTCCGTTGGTGTCGAAGGCGAGCGCCATGTCGAGCAGGGCCAGCGAGCGCAGCGCGGGGCACAGCCGCCGCAGCTCCGGCAGCGTAAACGAGTGCAGCGACGGCGACAGGCTGTGGTGGTGGTGGTGGTGCACGGCGGCCGCCATGTGGGAAGCGCCGCCCCAGCGGCTACGGTACAGCTGGAAGCAGCCGCGCAGGCGCAGCCCTTCCACGCGACTCGTTACCTGCGGTGGGCAACAGCTCTGCTCGGTGATTCGCGCACACTGCGATCCACCATGAGGTCATGCCGCACTCCGCTGTCGTTCGTTTTAGCACTATGGGATGCCAGGCAGCATTGATTTCTCACACAGTCTCTCGAGATTGTGCGCAAAAAAAATTTGGCTGACAAGTACAATACTCCTTCACGCGAAATTTGTGCGCAGGGTGGACTGCAGTCTTGTGGGTGACGGTGCATACCTGTTGCGTCTCACGAAGTGATCGCTGCATCAGCGAATGCACGAGGGGGCGCGATATATGCTGGCATTGTCTTGCAGTGCGTCGGCACGAAGGACCATGGCTCACGCCTTTTGCCCTACTCTCATCCTCCGCTTTCCTGTTTGCTCTGTCTTCAGTGGCCTCTTTGTTCTCTCGGTTATCTTATCTCCACAGGAGAGAATGTCTCGTGCCGTCTCAGCATACTGCCCTACCCCTTGTACTTGCACCACGCTTTCCTCCACCGCTTTTCTGCTCAGTCTTCGGTCTCCAGAGTCCCCTTCATTCGCTCAATTACGACAAGGGGCGACGGCACCGTGAAACCACATCAGCATCATCATCACCAGCCTATCCACGCCCACTGCAGGGCAAAGGCCTCTCCCATGGATCTCCAATTACCCCGGTCCTGTGCTAACTGCGGCCCATTTATCCCTGCAAACTTCTTGATCTCATCTGCCCATCTAACCCTCTGCCGCCCCCTTCCACGCTTGCCTTCTCTAGGGATCCACTCCGTTACCCTTAATGACCAACGGTTATCTTGCCTTCGCAATACATGCCCTGCCCACGTCCATTTCTTCTTAATTTCTACTAATATGTCTTGAACACGTTTGTTCCCTGATCCACTCCGCCCGCTCCCTTCTTGTCCCTCAACGTTACACCAATCATCTTCCGTTCCATTGCTCGCTGAGTCGTCCTCAATTTAAGTTGAACCCTCTTAGTGCGCCTCCAAGTTTCTGCCCCGTAGGTGAGCACCGGTAAGATGCAGCTGTCAGGGACAATGGTAGGCTGCCATTCATTATTTGAGAATGCCTGCCAAATGCACTCCACCCCATTCTTATCCTTACATCAAACCACATGAGTGGGTGCTTAAGTGCTGTGCACCAAAATGGCGCACAGACCCGGCCAATCACGTGATCGATGATGATGGTTGGATGATGATGGCACAAGACCAACTGGGAATCATGTGAGTCTGTGTGAGACATTAACCCCGCCGGGCACCCCACACGAGTTGGCCCCAGCTGTAAGTTTTTATGTGCGTTTGAGCATTGTGGTTCCAACGGCCCCCACAACGCGAGCCGAAATGTTTGTTTCGCTGAGTCTGCTCATCCTGAAATAATTCACAGCCCTGCCCTTTAAAGGCGACAATGATGTCCCACTGCGAGAAAAGGCGGCAATGTTGTTGTGACCGAAAAATAGTCCTAAAAGTGCACCAAAGACGTGCACCGTACCTTGCAAAATAAAAGCGAAATAAAAGGAGCAACAGTTCTAATAAAATACAAATTACAGACGTTTTCTGTAGCCACGCTCCTTCCATAGCAGCTTATGTATTATTGACGGTGGATGTGAATTCTCAATTGCTTATACCTCTACGGTGAATGAAGTAATCATGACAAGTAATCCAAAACTCACCACAATGACTCCATCACCTCAGCGGCCAAGCGCACATTTTTTTCCCCAAGGCATCTAACCAGATTGAGAGCTGGAGACAGCATTGGCAAGGAAGTTGGTTTTGCCGCAAAGTGCATTAATTCTGCTGCCGGAAGACATTCCGAGGGAGGAGCCACGTGCAGCTTCATCGTAAATTAGTGACGCTTATGTAATGATGAGTGGACTGAGTCAGGCTAGGAAAGCCCACATGTACCTACCTGGGAACGAAGGAGACGCCAGATACGAATGCCAGAGAGCGGCATGAAGCTCACATCCATCCGACGCCGCAGAACGGGGTCGTGGCACAGCGCATACCACCGGCGGCATACTCTGCATCAGCAACAGAATACCCAGCATGCATCACTTTTTTGCCCCGGACAAACAGCCGTGTAATACTCTCTGGCGATTTCACTCTCCGAATAGCTCAACGAGCTGTCCCAATGGCCCATGAATAACCCTTGTGAGACGGGGCTACACAACAACCTTTTAGTTGCGATTCGTTCAAAGTCACAATTCCAGCCTCAATATTTCAGGCATAAACCGCCTTTAGCGAGATACACTATCCATCTTTTTTTTCTTAAAAAAAAAACTTAAACATGTAGGCCCTAGGACCTTCCTTCATTTCTTCGTGAATTTTAAGTGCAGAGCACTTTAGTCACTCGCTTTGTCGTCCTAGCTCGCTCGTTCGACCCAAGTATATAAAGCACCAAGACGGCGTCCCGGGGTAACGCTGTTGTTCGCGGCGTACCCAAAGCCAAGCGGTTTATACAGTCATAAGCGTTCGAAACTCGTGAAACGCTGGCGCTTGTCATACATCTCCCCGTTGTTTAGCACAAAGAAAACTATAGGTACATTTGAGGCAAAATATACGTAATTACCTGGCAGTGCCCGCGTTCCTTTAGTTAAAAACGCCCGTTGGGTTGGTTTTTACGATAGTAAACGCAAAATGTGGCAGTGCAACGCCGACACGTGTGGAAAGAAAAAGCACAAAGGGAACAGAACTCCCACTGGCGCAGTTTCAGGCAGGGGGCGCGCGAGTACTGTGAAGGTGGGAAATTTTAAATGAGTGGGGTGGTAGCAGTGAGCGGATCGTTATGGCGAGTCACTGCTCTGCACTTCCGACAGCTTTCACATTGAGTGGAATGGCTTTATTTTTTTTTTCTATACTTGGAACATGTTTTTGTGCGGCTCCAGAAACATCCAGAAACTGCTCCAGAAACCTGCTTCAAAGAGAGCGCGACACGACACCAGCAGAGGCTGTCGTCAGGGCCAGCCCTGTAACAGCTGCAATCTGCGAAGGACGAGCTGCAGAGCTGTGGCGTGTTTTTATCTGAATCGACGCATCTGTGTGCGAAGCAAAACCTGCTTGCTGGTAATTTGCAATTGAGCATACTTCCTAGTCAATTAGGTTAATGAAACTTGCAAGGACCAGAGTTTCACTGTAGATGAGCCTGTACATTGCCCTCCTGCACAGCCTGCGCATTGACAGCAGTTGGAAATTCCACATTTCTAACGCCACTGTGAACTTCGTAATTACGAAAAGTAGATGAAACTGGGAATAATGTTGGCGTCGTCTTCGCGGTTAATTGTGTGACAATTTGCCTTCGGATACATTGCGGCCCTGAGGTTTTTAAAGCCCTGTACACAGCCCTTGTGCTGCCGCGGCTCGAGTATTCTGCAACTTCTGCAACTTTCCCCCACCGTGAACTAATTTATGACAAGTAAATGAAACTCGCCATGATGGTAGAGTTGTCTTAGCAGCCAATTTCAGTGTGACTTCTTTCCGGGATTTTTGCAGAGTTGCCACCTTTGCACCCCCCCAAAAAAAACGGCTTTCGGGAGAGAGGGGGGGGGGGGGGCGACGTGGCATAAAGAAGGTTGACTTTGTGTTGAAAAAAAGGCGTTTATTTTTACATACAATGCCATTTATTGTAGCGTTCTCCTAGAGAGAAATCAACATAAGGTTTGTACTGAAAGTGATTGAGACTTAGGTTATTGCTCTGAATGCGCTGCACTGAAACGTAACCGTCCTTGCTGACCGCGATAGCGGCCTTTCGTTGCGTTGTTCCTCCCCTTTGTCCCCCTCCATCTCAGGGAGTGCGCTCGCCCATGTTTTTTCTCTGCTCGCATGTCTTTGCGCAGCTTGTCGACATATTTATCAGTCGCATTTGGTGAATTGACGCTTAATAAAATACCAAAAAAAAAGAAATAATCGCGGCACAATGGCCAAAAAAAAACCAGCCAATGACGGCCGGTTTTAAGTACGGACCGGCAACTGGCCCGCTGTCTGAAATACCGGTCGGGCTGGCCCAAAACCGGGCAGGTGGAAACCGGATTGATTGATTGTAGGGTTTAACGCGCAGACGCAACGCGGGCAATGAGGCGCGCCGTAGTAGAGGGCTCCAGGTTAATTTCAACCACCTGGGGATCTTTAACGTGCGCCGAAATCTCGTACACACGGGCGTTTTTGCGTTTCGCCTCCATCAGAAAAGCGGCCGCCGCGGCCGGGAATCGAACCCGCGACCTCGTGCTCAGCAGCGCAACGCCGTAGCCACTGAGCCGCCGCGGCGGGTGGCAGGTGGAAACCCGAGATTTTTGAGCTGCACAGCATTAGCAAGAAGCTGGAAATAAATTTTTTCGTGTCGACGCCATGCGTAGACGGACGGACATCACCCACGCATCCATATACAGCAGCTTCGTTGTATCTGCAGCGTGCCCAGCGGCACGTCACGGCCGAACTCCCGGAAGAGAACGCAGGCGACGACGGACGCCAAGGTCGCGCCCGACACTGCAGCGAACGTGGCCGATCCCGCGCAAGCAAGGGCACTACTGCGGCGACCGCTGGGGTAGAAGAGAGGGGCTGGGGATTAACCGCAGTGCGCGCGGGGCAGCGCAAAGCAACGCGACGCCTCCCACGTCACGTTCACCTTCGGCGCTCCGCGCAGAGATTATTACAGCACCGCGTAAACGAGGTCACTAAACTGGGCCAGCGGCGCGTTATTCGACTCCGGAAGGGCTTTTATAAGCGCCCTCCGAGTTGGCGACGCCAACGGGTGGAAAGTTATGAGAGACTGCCCCCAATATCAACCCATCTGCCGTATCTGGCGGTACCCGGCCTCGAGCAGCCCTTCGCTCTCGCTGTTCGGTGAAATGAGGCGACGGACAAGCGCGCGATAAAGACGCCCTGTTGCGGCCGCCTTCCGGAGCAATCGCCCTGGCCTTGGTTTCATTCACGTGCGCGCGTCCACGTGCGTGCCGCGAGATCCAGCGGACGCGCTCTTTTGACGCGTAGCACCGCGCCCTGCCTATCAAACTGTTCATCTTAGAGTTTCAACGAAACTGCACTCGAGGAGCTCACGCGGCCTGCATCCATTGGAAACACCCCGTTTCAGCCGCCATAAAATTCGAGAGCGAACTTTGGCGACAATTACCTATGAATCCAATTTGACGGATTTTATGACCTTCAAATCTAAATGCGGTATTACATGCTGAAGCAACACGTGGCTGTACTAGAGGCCTGTTGACTAACTTTGGCCAACTGGGGATGTGTGGGATGTGTCAAAATCTCAACACACAAACGTTTTTTTTTTTTTCCACACCCACCACCACAAAAAAAAAAAAAAAAACAGCCACCGCGGTTGAGTATCATACCAGTGGTCTCCGAAACAGAGTCGCCTTAACAAGTACCGAATGGCCTGTGATTGAGAAGACGAACTTGCCCCGAGGATCTCGCGCTTCTCCGGCGGCTCGCGCGCTGCCGTGCGCGTGCGATACTTCTGGAGTTAGCAAAGCTTTTTTTACTCGAAAATAATACTTTTACTCGTAAAAATAGCGCAACACGCACACTTGCCTGTCCATTTATCATTCCAATTGCATCTTCCACACAAAAAAAATCTTTTATAAATACTTGCACTCCCGCGGGCAATATTTGCTGTACCGGGGATGGCCCCACGCCACCTCCTTCGTATAACTACACCTTCACAATGCAGCGTTCCTGGTCCTCCAGGTTTTCTCATGGCCAGTAACTGATACTTCTTTTAATGAATTGCCCTCAACGGTTCTTCCCCGATGTATGATCGCACGTCATTTGCATTCACCTTCGTTGCTTTGGTGTGGTCAAATAAAGGTGTGTCTTTTCTAGCTCCAATAGTTGGACGACCTCGCTTGAGTTGTTCTACGCGCCGGTATAAACATTTAGTGCTAACCTTTTCCTCTTTCGCTATAAGAACTAAAACCAGCCTTGCTCGTATTAACAAATATAGCCGCACAAAGATCGGCCGTCATCCGATAAATGATAAATTACGTTATTTTTTTTCATTCGTGAAATAAAGTACTTACTTTTGTAGAGTTTAAGATTTAGCTTACCTGAAATTAAAATGTTATCAAGTGCACATGTCACTGGTGAAAGTGCGAATTGCGCTAGACAGGTAACTCACGTTTCCGTGCCTCGTCTAGCTTTGGAAGCTATCATACGGTTGCAAACCGATTTTACATTTCGATCCTTGATATGCAGCGAGGTGAAAGTTCCTGAACAAATATGCACAACGCTGTCTGCGCATATATCCAGAACAAAAGCAGTATATGATTGATCGCCGCCCGTGCGCGGTTCGTTCCGGTAAAAAAGGGGGAAAAACGGGCTAATAGCCATGACGCTTGCTAAACAACGCTGATTCTCGATATCATACAAGCAAACAGCTTTGTAAATCAGGACTTGCTTTTTTACTCGCAATGACACGGATTGCTACGCCGGCAGGGTTCCATTTCATCTCGGTTGATAGCACCGCGAAGTCGAAATTGCGCCTAACTTCGTCCGCCTTGGCAAAATGTCAGTGGAAGTTCTTCTGTGGAAGTGACAGTGCGAAACGCGACGCTACCACGCGCGTTTGGAGGCAGCTGCGAGCGGTCACCGGCACGGCACGCCCGCTTCCGTTCCATCCCCTATGTCACGTCCAGTCGCCGGCAATGGCCGCCTTTTCTTCCAGTTTCGGTTCCGCAAGCTCCAATATTCACCCGCTGTTTGCGTCGAACGCGTTCCTATTTGAAACGCAGTGTTTTGCAGTTAGCACTATTTTTATGTGTACTATTTATTTTTTTATCTTTTTATGTGTCCACGGTCACTTTTTAATTAAGCAGCTGACGAGACCAGTAAGTAGGGGTATCAGCAGAAACTGCCGCCGAAGCGGAATCGACAGTGCCACGGCAGCTCTGTTATGTGATATCCATCCGACAGTCATGTGGGCAGCTTTGTACCAAATCCAGCCTTTCGCGGCACCCGCTGAAAGCGAAACTGCGACTGGCCGCATTAAAAACGTCTACACTTAAACACACGTCGCGCGCTGAAGCAAATGAGGTTTCTATGCATGATAAATAGGTCAATAGCAACTTATTCCAACAAAAAAAAAAGATGCAAAATTTTTGTCAGTGCCCTTCAATGTAAGTTGTCAAATGCTTTCACCCCTCACTAAAGGCGTTCAATACATACCATCTGCGAAAAGTCACACAAGAATGCAACGCCGCCGTGCAACCCCCCATCTCATTTCTCCCCTCCCCCTTGGGAATCGTACATTGGCCACCGAAATAAAGGAACTTGCAACTGCTTGCTAAAACATTCGTGCAGACATTTTTGCATAGAATAAGCTTCAGTTTAGACATGGGGAAAGAGGCCTTCTTGGTTATTTTCAGTTCCAGGCTGTTCAATTAAAGTGCTGCGTGTTGCAGTACCTCGTCTTTTAGTTCAAACTGCTGTCGACAGATGGCAGGCAAATTCAAAATGAAAGAACAAGGGCATAAATAAATAACGCTCAATTTTTGGTACATGGCTCGTATGGGGAGCTCCACAACTGCCCATTTTAAAGAAGTGTGGCTTTCACAACTTGCGATGTCACAGATGGCAGTGTGGGAAACCATATCGAAACAATGTTGCTGCTGTATGCAGTATGTTTGTACACACGGCATTTCACTCTACTTGTAAAGACCAACCCACTGTCATGGTCCATTTAGTTGCACAGCTCTTGGTGTAAAGAAAACTATGCCAAACAGCCTTGTGTGTCATCCAAATTTTCCACATGCATTACGTTTTGCAGGTGTGAACAAACACAAACTGCTGTATTATTTTTATGTCACCTTATCATGCTTAAACAATACTAATCAATAAGGATGACCACTTCAAAGGGGAAGTGCTCTCCACCGATACTCTGGAGCACAGTGTCTCACACAGTGCACTTTCTGTAATCTACACCCGCAAGAATGCTGATGATACTCAAATTACAGGAGTCATCGTATATCAGAAGATCACATATTTTTTACCTTCCCTCCTGTACCGTTCGGAATGCTCGGGACAGTACCACCGTGCTGACTGGGACAAAGTGCCACCTGAAGGTACACACATTGGCAAAAGTACTTGTCTACACTTTGTTAGTGCCTCCTGTATGAACAGGTGCCGACTTGGGCTTCACAGTACATCAGCGCGTCAGCTGTGCACACAACACAGTTCTCCCAGAAATACTGGATCTGGGTTCCGGCAAGTCCAAACTCTTCAGCCTTTTGCGATATCTGCAGGACTCCATGATGTGAAAAAAAAGTGGCTCAAGATAGGCTGAGCACTAGGACTGAACTTCGCTTTCTCCTGGGCTTTGCTCCACAGCCGTTAGTTTAAAGACGATAGTCTTTCTTGGGCTACTTAAACCCAGAAATTTTGGTCTGTCTGTATGTCCGTCTGTCTGTCTGTAACTCGATTCAGCCACCCGGCCAAAGCAAACTGCTTACTGCGCAATAGTCTTATATACTCACAGCCACATGTAAACGTCTAAGCCCGGTTTATATGTTCATACTTGTCAACTTTGTTGAACAAGAACAAGACATTACACAAATATAAGACAGGAAATTAGTACACAAGGGATATTTACAGTGTTCCTTTATTAAAAAATTCATGGATGCTTGGTTTTTCGATAAAAAGTGATATTCTACATCTACTGAAGAAAACCGCCGCCTCCTGGCGGCATATGAAAAATCACGCGGCAACAGCAACGAAAGGTTCCACTAGCTAGGTTCCACGTTCTGATTGGAACGCACGTGGAGCACTGCCACGCAGTTCTATAAACCTTGTAGTCGGCCGCCTCCATTCACGCGCATCTCCACCATACTGCAGCGCTGGCATTGAGGAACCCGGCCTGTAGCAGTGGAACACGGTAAATTCAAATCGCCTTGCGCAAACCTTTAGTGTGTGTACCTTGGGATGAGCGCGACGGTACAGAAACAGCATGAAAGGTGAGCGGGAAAGCAAAGGGGGGGCATTTCCTTGGCAAATGTCTACAAAGACTATCGTCTTTTGACGACATCTGCAACGAAAGGAGCAGACGCGGCCAATTTTTTCCCCATGTTCACGCTTATCTTGTGGCAGAGTACATGACCCGATCATATCAAAAATTCCTTGGGGCACTGAAGTCTGCATGTGTGCTTCAAAAATGAAAGCCTGGTGATATTTATCAACAACTTCTCTCCTGCTACATTATATGTGCATTTCTTTCTTCGCTTTCACACAAAATACTTCCACAAGCTGACGCACGCCATGTTCTGTGCTGCTGGGATGCACCTATTCAACTCACGTGCCATCACATTCACTGTCCTGCGGCACGCACTGGTCTAATCCGTGTTCCACCTCCAACAATGTGTGGAGGCAGCGCAGTGGTGACGCATTCGGCTTTTACTCCAACGACGTGCGTTTAATTCCCATGCAGACTCAAATGTGTTTTTTATTCACTCTTAACTGCAGCGGCCACTTTCTGTACCACACAACAATAATGATGACGACAGTTTTCAACACAACGAGGCACTTCAGGCCTTCAGAAAAAAAAAATGTATGAACATACACTAACATGGTAGCATGCATGCTGCAGGCAACAGCAATTAACGCCAAGTGTCCACATCCATGAGCCATGCTAGGAGCACAGGAAGTACTGCCGGCAGTTTCCTAACCTTGGGAACCTTCTGCATATTCTACCCAACATAAACATAGTTACGTATTTCTATAAATAAATTTGAACTGAATGCTATAGCGAATTTCCGGAAGGGCACAATACAGTCATCGACAGCAGAGATCGCTCCTCGGATGTTTTAAAGGACGTTTAAAAGTGGCACAAAGGACAGCGAGGATGAAATAGCAAACATTGCGCCACATTCGTGAACACCAATATTTAGCTAATGCCCTGCGCAAGTTTATCGACCATTTTCAAAACACTGCTTCAGTCCCCATATAACGGGATGTTTTTAATGGGTGCAAGTATAGCCGCTTGCGAAATTATGTAAGTTACAACAAAAACAGCGCAGTGAAAAACGATAACTTGTTTCACAACAGAAAAAAAAAGCACTCATGAATGCCACATGTGCGCTCGAAATTTTTTACAACAAAAACACATGAAAAAGAAACTTGTCATGCACATCATAACACTGTACAGGAACGGAAATATTGGACAACAGTCTGTAGCTCTTTTACCTTTCTGGAAAGGAAACAAATTGACTAAAAAGACTTTGTGACGCAGCATTTAAAATGCACAAAGCAGCCTGTCGCAACGTCCACACACGAAACATTTTCAACCGTGAGGAAGTACTTATCACTGGCCTGTCTGTGCTTGCAGCACTAGCACTACTACTTCAACGGGATTTGAGCTCCACAGAGAAGCTCTTCATCGTGCAGCACTGGAGCGCACAAATATGCCCCTGCGTAGTGGCATATGAACGCACTAAACGGTCGCATAAGTAGTTTGACAAGTTTTTGGTTGTTTGGATTTTTCCACTATGATTATTCCTAATTATCACGGGATCAGCGCACAGGATTTTGGGGTTGTGTTTGCTGTAGATGAGCGGCTTAGTAGAGGTTCGTTGCCGTGGGGCTGGGTTAAGTTAGAGTTACTTGGGTTGAATTAGTTTTGTTAGACGACGTTACGTTCAGAGAGGTTAAGTTATGTTAGGTTTTATTAGGCTACGCCAGGTTAAATCTGGCTCTCACTTTTGTCATTTCAATTGTAAGGTGGTCGCTGCGTTGTTTCTTCATCATCCACTGCAGGACGAAGGCCTCTACTGTCGACCTCCTGTCCTGCACTTCCCGAGTCCATTCATTGCCTCCGAATTTTCTATATCCACTCTGTAATCCCGCTGGTCCACTACATGGCCAGCCCACATCCATTTATTTTTCTTCATTTGAACTGTGATATCTTCTACTCGACTTTGCTCCCTGATCCCGGAGGTTCGTTTCCTGTCGCTAGGTGTTATTCCTATCATTACTCGCTTCATGGCTCGTTGGGCCGACGCAAGTGCGCTTTCCAGTCGTTTAGTGAGCGCCAAGTTTCAGCTCTATACATCATCATTGTTGACACGTACAAAATAGTAATAAATTCAGGTCTCTCATTTACTTCAACATCATCAAGCTAATTTTAGCACTGCCAGGCTCTTGTCGAAACTGCCGTGAGAAATTTTATACAGGGTGTTGCGGCGATAATGTTGCGAAAGTGTTGAACCGCTGCTCTGTTCGCGCTGAAACCTGCCACGAAGGTCGCATTTTGTGGTCTATTTTGTTTGATACCGGGAACAACGACGGTACGTACCTGTTTATCCTGAAAATAAATAAAAACGATTTTCACCCATGGGAAAATGGAGGCTAACTTTGCACAAGTCCTTTCGCGCTCACAACGTGAGGAAAAACGCGGGGTTGTGGAGCGTACAGCGAACTAGTGAATCGCGCGCATGGGGAGTTCGCACTGGTCGCAAGGAGCTGACAGTACATACCCGGCTGCCACTCCCAGTTCCACCAGGTTGAGGTGGGCGAAGATCTCGAGGAGCACGCTGTCGGGAAAAGCAGGTTGATGAAGCCCTCCGGCTCGGTGGCCGCGAGCGCGCAGCTGCTGCGGGGAGTCTGGCACGGCAGGAAGATGCACTGCGATTTGTGGAACACGTCGTGCAGCACTCGCTCCACTTGGGTCATCCTGACTCCTGCCGCTACGGCTGCGCGTGTGCCGATCAGCTGAACTATCAGCCACCCTAGCTGAACTCTTGGACACGAGCCATTCACGCAGAGTGAGTGAACGAGCTGCTTATGGCGCCCCCATTACCCGCCCGCGCTGTGCGGATGCGCTAGGCTTCGGCTGCGACCGCGAGTGGATTGAATCAGCTTTGTTTTCGTTCCAGTTTCAGTTTCTAATTTCATTGAGGCGTGGATTCAGGGACACTAAAGGCTGAATGAAATTTTGCGTTTAAGGAGTGTTGACACCAAATTTAGAGACCTAGAAAACGATATAATTGGCGTCAGTAGTTTGTTACAGATGCCTTCACAGAGATTTTGTATGAAAATCTATGGATAAAGGAATCCATAGCTTTTCATACTAATATCCGAGTCCTATGAAACTCTAGGAAAGGAAACGTACTCGCGCGGCATCGCGCAAGAAAGCCGTTGCGATCGCGCGTTTCCACCAATAGCTTCACCATTCTGCAGCCTTATCAGGAAATATTATCGGTTTTGTGCATGGAGGTTTTGTGTACGCTGTTAGTGTTCTGGTATCATTAGGTGTCATATTTGGCTGCACTCGTTGAACTCCTTTAGGTAGTGGAGCGGTGCTCGCCTGTTCGATTTTCGAGTGCAGCGCGTGACGCCTGCAATTTTCTCTTCGATTTACCGACGGTGCAGAGAGTGCAGGATGAATTCACGGCTTTCCTGCACTTCCCAGCGAGAAGGTGCAGAAGCAGACGACAAACGTGCATCGGTTCTGCAGTGGCGGCGCCATGACTAAAACCATAGAGTTACATACAATAATATAAAACTCTATGACTAAAAAAATCCAACTAGAGTGTACTAGAAAAGTACACTCTAGATACAACCAGCCTGAACTAATTCTAAACTCATGCAGAAATTAAGTGCCCTCCCCTCGGATAATCGAAGAGGACACTATAGCTCTTTATAATGCACGATCGATGCCAACGCACTGCTGCGTGCCTCTTTGCAAGCGGTACGTTTACGTGCAGTAATGCTGGGCGAAAAGTACGTACGACGCGCACCTCTAGCGTCTCCCGTTTATATTTGGTAATCTCCAGGGCAATGCGTCTTTTGGGGCGCGCCCTTTGTCGCCGTTCGTGGGCTGAGGCAGCTGAGGGGCGTCGTATGGCAAGTCTGCAGAGTGAGAGAAAGCAGGGGAGGAAACTGTCGAGAAATTGGGAGGGGAGGACGTTTCGCAGTGTGCGGCGCGACTGGACGGATTCTCCGAAGGTGTGCTCGAGGGAGAGCCGAGAGAGAGAGAAGGGGGGGGGGGGGGGGCAGTACAGTCAAACCCGGTTATAGAGAACTGCAATATGCGCCACGATTAGTTCGATATATCCAATAGTTCGGAATAGCCAAAGTTTTTTGTTACGAGTTCAGCAGTACGCGGGACCCCCCTACCCACCCCCTTCTCCGGCCATCTCAGCATGCAGAAACGAACATATAAAGTATGCCATTACCATACAGAAAACTATATTGCAAGCAATGAAGCTACTTTCCGCTGTAACTACCTACTTTACCAAAAAGCGGTTATTCTTGTTTTCACTTTCGTTTTTGCGGCGTCAACTAACACAGCATTCCATGCAGGCGTTTCCCCAGGCATCGAATTAAGGGGGGGTGTCTCAATGGCTCGGGGGGGGGGGGGGGGGTCATAAACTAGAAAAGCTGTTTTTTTATCCCACTAGTTAAATAATAGACGTCTGTTAACCAAACGCTCATCCCCGTGACGTACGTTTTTCATTTTCTATATATATATAAATATATATATACACCTGAGAGGCGGTGCTTTCTATTCAATCTAAGAAAAAAACAAATTTAGAGAAATTCATTTTTTACCATGAGCAACTTCCACATTGACCAATCTTCAGATTCTCCACCCTACTGCCCATTGGACCATTTTTCCCTGGGCACCCGACGTCGCTCCCAAAATCACTTCAAGCGAGTGGGGAATTAGTGCGTCCCCCGCGTGGTATTCCACTTCGGCGTATTAAAAATGGCAGTAAGGCACACCCCCGAAAATATCTGAGTTTCGGAGAACTCGTGCACAAAATGTTCTCGTCCTGCAGTTGCTCCCGCACCCACCCGTCACCCGTACCATTCATATGAATGTCACGGTAGCAGGCGAAAGTTTCCGTGACTAATCTGCGGCCGTTGAAGCTCCCCTTTTCCTTTACTTTTTTTTTTTTTCATTTTCGCTACTCCCTGGCTGGTAGCAACGTGCTCGCAGCGTGGTCAGCCTCAAACCACTTTGCCCCTTTCCTTTGAAAGCCTTTTTTGTGTGCACATACGAACTTGCCACGAGCTGTCGAAAAAAAGGAAATAAATACGTGCAACGCTAACAGCAAGCTCGGAGGGCGCACTTTTGTTTATTTTGCACGAGGATACTGCCAATAGCAGACGGGCAGCCCGCGCATGCGCAGATCGATACTGAAAAAGGTCCATATACAAGGACTGACAAGAGTGAAATTTGTGGATTCAAGGGGGGGGGGGGGGGTCTACACACCCCCTAGGGGGGGGGGGGTGTAGGGAAATCACTGTCTACATGAGACATAATTTGCATCAGTTGCAGTCCATGTCCTTCAATATCGCAGCAAAATTGGTGGAGCACATTGACTGCCGAAAGCGCGCTTCATTAAAGGAGCACTGACACCAATTTTCGGCGTTAATATTATTGCACAGTTCGCTTCCTTCACTCAACAGAATACCCTGGCTGAAATATGAGCGGCCTGCGACGCGAAGAACATAGTTCAATTGGATCGCATTTATCGCGCCGACGGAGCAGCGCGCGGAGCGGCACTAGCCACCTTAGCGGCACTCAGCAAATGGACATCAGCGTGACATCACTCCAGGAGAGGAAAAAGAAGTGATGCGACAGCGCTCGTCAAAAACTCATGACGTCACTTCACGCGCGCGGCCCAAGAGCGGTGAGCGGGCGCAACACCCTCTCAAGCGGGCGCCGGTGACGTCCGCACAAAGCGGTGAGGTCAAACCGGGAGGCTGTCATATGCGCCGTTCGGGATGAAAGCGCGGGAATTTGAAACAAACGATTTTCAGGCCGTTCAATGTAATTAACTATCGCGCGCTGAAGTATTTGAAGTGCTGTTTCAGGTTCGCCAGACCATTAGGCATCGATAAAAGCAATAAAAGCGTAACATAAAATTTTCGTGTCAGTGCTCCTTTAAACATCGGACGGTTTCCGCTCGCGGCATACCCCGCCTCTTCGGTGCTTCCAGCAGCGACAGCAGCCATGACATCGGCGACGGTGTCGGCGTCCGAGGGGCTCACAGTGACGGCAACGTCGTCGTCGACACTCAGGCAATCCTCGAGAGCACTCCTTTCAGCGCAACATCGGGAACGTTGGCGTGCTCTTCCACAGTTCGCCGATGCTTCCCATCTTGGTCCGGACTCGCTGACTGGGAGGGTTTTTAATCGTGAGTCCGGTCGCGTCGTTAACAGTTACGGAAAGTGCCGGGACGTCCCGTCGCTCCATGGGAGGCTCAACCTCTCCATCGCAGCCAATCAACATCTCGATCGCCACTCCGAGACCATGCATTTTGGCGGCAATTCTAGAAGCGCCGAGTTACGATATATCAGATGTTGAACTTCGGTATAAGAATATGTTTCGCGTGTATTTTCGTAACTGATCTTTCTTTGTTCGATATAGCATAATTCGCTCTATCCGTGTTCGTTATAATCGGGTTTGACTGTATGTTGTGCCCGCACGAGTCGCTCGACTGCGCGACGCCTGGCGTGAGGGGGGGCGTGGGCGTGACGATGATGCGCGCTCGCTTCTAAGAAGGAATTCGTGGATCCCTTCCTGAGACGCACTTCACGCCGCCGACGCAGAGGCTCACCATAGCTGCCATCGAGTGAACCCACGCGTGAGTGCTGCCTCAGCGCACTGCAGCCATCAGGAGTGAGTGCTGAACTACGAGTGACGCAACCGGTTGTGGGCTTCATCAGCCGCTGCAGTTTTAAACGAGCTGCCAGAGTGGAGGCTCAGCACCGCCGACGCCAGAAAGACCAGGGAGGAGGTTAGGACTGTAAGAAGCGTCCAACCTGGAGTAGAGAGCTTTAGCGTTCGAGCTGGGACTGAAGGTGAGATGCGATCAGTTCCTTGAGGGTATTGTGGGTGTGTGGGGGCATAATGAGGTACGTACCCCAGTGCCAAACGATACAGGGCACGGAGGGCTTGTTCAAGGCGGTTTGTCTGGGAAAGTTAGAAGCGGAGGTAGGGTATAGTGTACTAGGACGAGTGATGTCGCGAAAGAGTCCACAGTGCCTAGAATGTGAGACACACTTAGGCCTGGCTTGCCGTTAGAAACGCGCCAGCGGAAGTGAGAGACCTCCGCGATCTGGGAGGGGAGGATTTGCAGTTGAAGAAGAGCAGATCCATTTGGATGAGGCCCAAGATTTTTAATGAATCCACTTAGGGTATATATGGAGACCGCGCCAATCGTTAGCTTTTGTATTAAAGGGCGATCCGGATCAAAGCCTCGTCGGTTAGACACCACTAAAAGGCCACATTTAGATGCAGATATGTTAAGACCGATGGAAGACGCATGGCCTAGTACGGTGTCGCAGGCCAATTGTAACGTTCCTTCGATATGTCTCGGAATACCGGAGTTCACCCAAAGGGCAATGTCATCCGCATACATGGAGTGCTTGAGGCCGGAGATCCTGGCTAGTCGCGGGGGCAGTGATGACAGGGTAAGGTTAAAAGGAGTAGGCTAAAGTATAGAGCCCTAAGGGGTACCTGATGTGAGATAGAAAGGGGTAGCCTGTGAACCGAGAATCGAATAAGCGGCACTGCAGTTCGAGAGGAAATCGCGGATGTAATTGTACACCTAACGGCCGCACCCCGTTGATGCCAATGTGTCGAGGATGGCCGCAGCCGGGTGCATGAACCACCCGATTGAAGGCCTTTTCGAAGTCTATGGCTAGAATAGCGCGCAATTTGGCCGAGCTGGAAGTTTTGTACACGCCCCCTTTGAAGTTAGAGAGGGTGTCTTGGGTGGAGAGGTGGGCTCGGAAGCCAGTCTGGGTGGCAAGCAAAGGAGCGTGATGTGTAAGATGCCACTCAATACGAGTGAGAGCCATACGCTCGAATAGCGTCCTGACACACGAGGTTAGCGAAACAGGTTCGTTAGCGTATGCGGTTTACCAGATTTAGGAAGGAGGACAATTCTTGATTGTTTCAAAGCTGCTGGAATGCGGTCGGTTTCCCACATGTTATTGAAAAGGCGGATCAGATCTTGAATACCCTCGTCTGGGAAGTTTAGGAGGAGCTTGTATTGCATACCATCCTCACCCGGCGCGGTATCTCTACGTAGACGGTACAGAGCACTGAGTAGTTGGGTCAACGTAAAAGGGGCATCCAGAGGAGATGGTGAAATTGCGTGAATTGGAAAGGCGGGCGGTGGATCACCTGAACTGGCAGGGAAGTGGAGGAGGCGCAGATCATTAGCGAGTCCTGGGGGAGAAGCCCCAGTGTTGAGCAGGATACGAGAGATTGGTTGGGAAGGGCAGGGGAAGTTAATAATAGGGATGGACGAATAGTGAATACGAGAGATTGGTTGGGAAGGGCAGGAGAAGTTAATATTAGGGATGGGCGAATAGGGAATTTGAGGTTCGAAGTGAATTCGACGCGAATAGTGACTTGGTCGAATAATTTCGAATCAATAGTTTGAATAGTACACATCACAAATTACAAAGAAAAATCAGCAATTTGTGCCCCGACGTAGAATTTGAACTCACGTAGGTACAGCATTTTGTGAAACTATTACCAGTTTAGTATATTGTCACGAATACAGAGACGACGCAGTTGTCTTGAAGGAAAACACGTTTATTGGAGCGAAATTGTGCTCTCCTAACAACTCAAAGAATACACAGGCGGCGAAGCAGCAGTCAACAAAGTGACGTGTGCGAGCGAGCGTCGACGATCGGAATGCCGTGGCGTCTGCTCTGCAGGCTTTTATCTTTCGGCGCGAGTGTTTCTGGAACCGTCGATTTACATCCAGAACATTGTAGATCGGAGAAGATTATTCTGGGCTAGTGACGTTAAGACGAAACAGTCTGCTTATCTGAATGAGATAGCCCGTGCGGCATAAAAATAAAGAATGCAAGACGTGCTTCACTTGACACAGATAACAGGGCCGGGCGTGGCCGGGCAGTAAAAACAAACAATAAATTCCCCGCATTTCCCCGAGGGGAAGAATGTGAAAGTGCGAATGCACGAGTTGAATTTGCGCGGTTCGCGAAAGAGAGATCACACACACACACACAACTACAAAGAAAGAAAGATGCATTTATTCACAGACACCTATTTGTGTTGTCGTTGTACTTGATTGCTAGAGCGGATCTCAGCTTTGAAATTTTCGTTTTGGGGGCAAATTTTCCCTTTAAAGCGGGTGCCCTTAGCCCTTCCACGCCCGGGGTTCCTGGCCAATCCCCCACGTGGGTATGTGCCATGTCAGCGGCCAGGCAGCGCGCGCCCATCTCCCCCCGGTGCCAAGGAAGACGAGGAGATTCCTGGCCAATCCCCCACGTGGGTATGTGCCATGTCAGCGACCAGGCAGCGCGCGCCCATCTCCCCCCGTTGCCAAGGAAGACGAGGAGGGTTCCTGGCCAATCCCCCCCGTGGGTATGTGATGCGGACATCGCCGGTGGAGCAGGTTCAGGGTCGCTTAAGAAGTGCATTGCACTTAATAAATAAACAAACAAACGCATACATGGTTCGCGGCAATATATATGCAGAAATTACACGCACACTTTTCCCCTACTGTATTCACAAGTTTTGTGAAAACTACTGGTTGCTCTACATGCTCCGGGAGAAGCAGCTCCCGCCGGCTGGTGACAATTCCCGCTGTCGAGAATGGCCGCCTCACCTGCGTAGTTTCGCGCCACTTCTGCCAGCGCTGGATAAAGCCGGCTGCCATGGTTCCTTCCCCCACTCCAAAGGGTTTTCAGACCGCAGGAGCACAGGGGTGCCCAGGTAGTTTGTCACTTGTCTGTCGCAGCTCACGCAGTGAGCTGCCCTATTTACTGCATTCTATATAATTTACTAAATTATGAGCAAATACTGAAAAAAAAATGTATATCTAAAGTGATGGGTCCACTTAGATACAAAAATTTATATTCTAACGATTGATTTGATTGTACGGGTTTTTAAAGCGACGACGAAACGCAGGCGATGAGGGGGCGCCGTAGGGGGGGGGGCTGGATTAATTTTGACCTCCTCGGGATCTTCAACGTGCGCCAAAATCTTGTACCACGGGCGTTTTTGTTTTTCGCCTCCACCAGAAAAGCGGTCGCCGCGGCCGGGAATCGAACCCGCGATCTGCGCTTAGCAGCACAACGCCTTAGCCACTGAGCCACCGCTTTTTTTTATTATTACCAGTCTTCAACACACACTTACAACACAAAAAAAACCACACTGCATTTGGTACAACACACACCCACATTAACATACCAGCCGTGCCTCCGGCTAGGCTTTGTCATTAAACGTCCGTGGCTTTCGAGTAAAAGACGGCAGAGTCAGGTGCACCGCCTGCTAACAGATTAGACGTAGACGTCTTAGCGGTTCAGGAGACAAAGGTAGAGGGGAGGAGGAGACCGGGGGCATGGTGCAACGTTTCACGTCGTTGTATTATGTGGGGCGTCAGCCACGCAGTTGGCTTTTCTGCTGGTGCATGTTATTGGTGAAAAAGTTGCCGGGCTTGGAGTGCGAGAGGTGTGCTCTGGCTTGTCAGGGCGACTCGTTGTATCGTGTAGTCTAAGGGGTGAAGAGTGGCGAATAGTGTGCTTGTACGCGCCAATGAAGTTAGAGAAAGGGCTGAAATTTTTTAATAACATTAGGCCGCATCTGTTGACAGACAAGCGTCTTGTCGTACTAGGGGATTTTAATTGCGTCTTATCCCGCGAGATAAGAATAAATATCGGCCATTTCTGACGAGAGCACGGCTGTGCTGCAGGAAATAATAAATACTAGTGGGTTAGTGGATGTGGGGAATGTCTAGAGGGAGGACGGGAGGTGCAATTTACACTTTTTTAAGGAGTCATCAGTAGACTGGATAGAGTGTATGTGTTTGTGTGATTTAATTGAAAAATGTGAAGGGTACGAAGTAAAGCCTGTATCATTTTCAGATCACTGGCTGGTGGTGTGTAATCTAGGATACAAGAAACGGACCAATCCTTTCACGTGGGAGCTATGGAAATTAAATGATAAGTTCTTAAGGATGAAATCTTTTTTGAAAAGTTTAGTGGTTTGATTCGGAAAATAGAAGGGGATAAAATCGGTGAACAGTGGGAGTGGTGTAAACAGGAGGTAAAATGAGGGCCATTGAGAGGTCCACTGTCGTACGATACGAACAGAAAATTATAGAAAAGACACTAAGGTCAAACCTAGAAAAACTTATCGTGAAGAGTGCAATGTCCCGGAGTGTTTAGTGAGGATATCAGAAAAAAGAAACAGAAACTTCAGATGATAAAAGCTACCGGGGAGCCCTCGTGAGAGCGAGAGTGGACCAAATTTGCCGGTGGAGAGGCCCCTACCAAGCGTGCGCTGGGTATAGAACGGGCGAACGCTGGTAAGGGGGGTGACGGGGGATCAGCAAGAGATTGAACGGGCTTTTCATCATACTACAAAGATTTGTTTGCCTACCGCAGGGTGAGGTGGAGGCCTTTAAAACAGAGTTTATCAGTGCTTTCCCAAGGATTGATGAAGATACAAAGAAAGTTTTTAAGCCAGCCTATTGCAGTTGCTGAAGTTGAATGTGCAATCGATAGTTTGAACAACGGAAAGTCACCGGGTCCAGACGAGGTTAAGTTATGTTAGGTTTTATTAGGCTACGCCAGGTTAAATCTGGCTCTCACTTTTGTCATTTCAATTGTAAGGTGGTCGCTGCGTTGTTTCTTCATCATCCACTGCAGGACGAAGGCCTCTACTGTCGACCTCCTGTCCTGCACTTCCCGAGTCCATTCATTGCCTCCGAATTTTCTATATCCACTCTGTAATCCCGCTGGTCCACTACATGGCCAGCCCACATCCATTTATTTCTCTTCATTTGAACTGTGATATCTTCTACTCGACTTTGCTCCCTGATCCCGGAGGTTCGTTTCCTGTCGCTAGGTGTTATTCCTATCATTACTCGCTTCATGGCTCGTTGGGCCGACGCAAGTGCGCTTTCCAGTTGTTTAGTGAGCGCCAAGTTTCAGCTCTATACATCATCATTGTTGACACGTACAAAATAGTAATAAATTCAGGTCTCTCATTTACTTCAACATCATCAAGCTAATTTTAGCACTGCCAGGCTCTTGTCGAAACTGCCGCGAGAAATTTTATACGGTAATTCTTGCGGCTGCCGTAACAACGGACACGGCTTTTTCTTTTTTTTTTTGTGCATGAAACGCGAAACAAGACCCTAGCGAGAGTTGGTTGGTGGCCGGGGTGTTGTTCTTTTCCGGAGAACTACTAACTGTACCCGCTATGCGCTTTGTACAAGTCCTTTCGTGCTCACAACGTGAGGAAAAACACGGGGTTGTGGAGCGTACAGCGAACTAGTGAATGGCGCGCATGGCCAGTTCGCACTGGTCGCAAGGAGTTCAGTACATACCCGGCTGCCACTCCCAGTTCCACCAGGTTGAGGTGCGCGAAGATCTCGAGGAGCACGCTGTCGGGAAAGCGGTTGAGGAAGCCCTCCGGCTCGGTGGCCGCGAGCGCGCAGCTGCTGCGGGGAGTCTGGCACGGCAGGAAGATGCACTGCGATTTGTGGAACACGTCGTGCAGCACTCGCTCCACTTGGGTCATCCTGCCTCCTGACGCTACGGCTGCGCGTGTGCCGATCAGTTGAACTCTTGGACACGAGCCATTCACGCAGAGTGAGCGAAGCAGCTCATGGCGCCCCCATTACCCGCCCCGCGCAGTACTGCTAGTAGTGCGGATGCGCTAGGCTTCGGCTGCGACCGCGAGTGGATTGAATCAGTTTTGTTTTTCTTCCAGTTTCAGTTTCTATTTCTTTGAGGCGTGGATTCAGGGACACTAAAAGCTGAATGAAATTTTGTGTTAAAGGAGTACTGACACCAAATTTAGAGGCACTAAAAACGATATAATTGGCTTCAGTAGTTTGTACAGATGCCTCACAGAGATTTTTGCATGAAAATCTATGGATAAAAGAATCCATAGATTTTCATACTAATATCAGAGTACTAGAAACTCTACGAAAGGACGCCGTCGCGTGACACCGCGCAAGAAAGCCGTTGCGATCACGCGTTTGCACCCATCGCTTCACCATTCTGCAGCCTCATCAGGAAATATTTTCGGTTATGTATACGCTGTTAGTGTACTTGTAGATTTGGCTGCACTCGCTGCACTCATTTAGGTAGTGAAGCGGTACTCGCCTCTTCGACTTTCGAGTGCAGCGCGTGACGCCTGCAATTTTCTCTTCGATTTACCAACGGGGCAGGGAGTGCAGGATGAGTTCACGGCTTTCCCTGCACTTCCCAGCGAGGAGGTGCAGAAGCAGACGACAAACGTGCAGGACCGGTTCTGCAGTGACGGCTTCATATTAGGATTAACGTTACTAGAACGTTGATTAGGATCCAACTAGAGCGTACTAGAAAAAGTACACTCTAGATCCAACCAACCAACCAGCAAAGGGTTTCAAAATAATGCAGACCAATTTAATTACATGCGAAATGTAAATGTTAGAACATATATTATGAACGATCGATGCCAACCATTGAAACTAACAATTATTTCTACGGAGGAAAACAGTATGGTCGGACGCGCTTATGTCGACAGTAACGCAGCTTTTGAAGTGCCCCATGCGTTCGGCCTTGCAGTTAACAACAAGGAGAAAATCGATGTAATAGCCATTGATTTGTCAAAGGCTTTTGAGGGTGTGTCACACTAAAACTTATTGAGAAATTATAAAACTTGGAGGTAAAAAGCAAAATCGTGAAATGGATTCACGTCGTACCTTTCCAAAGAAAACAGTATGTCAAAGAGTGGTGAACGGTCATGTTTTGCCGGTTTTGTCGGGGGGCCGCGCAAGGGTCGGTTTTAGGACCAATTTTGTTTCTTTTATATGTAATGACATGCTAATGAATGATTCTAAGATTGAACAAGGTCTATTTGCGGATGATTGCATCATTTATTGTCGCGTCAAGAATGTTCAAGATCAAGTGCGTTAAACGAAAGCCTTCAAAAACTTTACGACTGGTGTGTTACATGGGACATGAAAATTAATTTTGATAAATCGGCTTACATGACTATCTAGCAAGGAAAACCCTTTCGCTTTTACTTACACAATAAATAAAATTCCACTTCAGCATGCCAGTAAGCTTAAGTTTCGGGGTGTCAATAACGAACAATTTGAAATGAAACGAGCCCATTGATAACATCTGCGGATCTGCTCAACGCAACTCGGTCTGTTGAGGCGAAAGTAAAAAGATTTGATCACCTAGGTCAAAGCTCAAGGCGTAACAATCAATTATACGGCCGACGCTGGAGTACGCTAGTATAGTGTCGGATATACACCAAGTGGGGTTGATAAACAAATTGGAACGGATTCAAGGAATAGCCGCAAGGTTTATCTTCGGTGCGTACGAAGAACGCAGTCTGTATCCCAGTTACTATCTCGTGCCGGTTTGCCCGAACTCGCACGTGCGCAGAAAAAAGCTTGCTGAATTCTTGTACCAAGTGTATAATAATAAATTCAACTTGGATTCCAGGCTATACTTGTACCCCCCAGGGCGAGTGTCGCCACGAACAGGGCACTCTCATGCTTCAGCCGTATGTGCCCCGCGTTGATGTGTCAAATTTTCTTTTCTGTAAAACTATAGTTGAGTGGAAGAACCTTGATGCAGATGTATTTATGAACACCCACGACTGAATCAATTGAGCGTAAGCTTTCATTGCGTGTTCTCTGAATGCATTTCTTGTCTATCGCGGAACTGGCCTTAAATGTTTGTGGAAAATTATTTCCCTCCCACCTCTGTAACAGCCCGCAGTGCTAACAGTATTGGAAAATAAATAAAAAATAATAAACTAATTCTGAACTCATGCAGCAAATTATAAGTGCACGAAGAGACCTAGCTATTATAAGGCCACGATGCCAGCGAGAGGAGAGAGAAAAGATCCATAGAGGAAGAGAGGAAGAGAGAGAAATTTGAGATGAGAGAGAGGGGAGGGCTCTTTATTAGATGCAACGCAGAGAGGTTGCCGGCGTGTTCCCACCTACATGCTACTATGCGGGAATGGGAGAAAGGAGTAAAGGCCCTAAAAGCAGTTGGGCAGAAGAAAGGGGAAAGAAGAGGTTAAAAGGAAAGTGAACACGAAGCTTGCGTGCAGGGTAAGCACAGGTCACACGATCTCACAGGTAAAGTTCTAAATTGCCTCTGGGGACGCGATCCGCGTAAATAGTCAAATAACGCAACCGCCACTTTTCTCTGGGACGCTGGAGAGGACCAGGGTCCAAGGAGACCTTCAAATATATAAATGCGTTGTTGAGGCACTCAATCTTTTCTGCGAGGTCATTCTTTCTCGGATGTATGCCGGACACTCTAGCGGACGTGCTGTACTGTTTCGGGCAATCCACTCTTTATCGCAATCGGGATTTGCAGTTAGACAGAGGCGACGGGGCGGTCAGAGTTCGTGAGCGCTGCTTCAGAAACGCAAACGGTGTTAAAGGGTTTCAAGCTTACGTGGAATCAGCTCTGGTAGCCTCATTCTGGTCCAGGGTATATATGGTGCAGGAAAGGGTACAGAGTTTCAGGACAAGATCGGACGGTTTCGCTCCTCTAAGGCAAGCTCGTGTTTGTGAAAAAATCTTACATCGCAGCTGTAGGCCTCTGCGAGGGGCCTCATCCGCTTTCTCGTTGCCGAGACTGCCGCAATGTGCAGGCATCCTTGTAGGGTCACTCGGTGAACGGCGACGTAGGCGAGATGGTGCAGGTACGTGACGTCACGGGTACATGCTCGTGAAGGCTGAAGCAGCTGTCACGCCGTAAGGTTTGCAACGCCGCCTTCGAGTCCGTGAATATAGCCCATTCTGCTGGCGGCTGACAAAGGATGTGCACTGCTGCGTACCTCTTTGCAATCGGTACGTTTACGTGCAGTGTGCTGGGCGAAAGGTACGTACGACGCGCACCCTTAACGTCTCCCGTTTTAATTTGGCAATCTCCAGGGCAATGCGTCTTTTAGGGCGCGCCCTTTGTCGCCGTTCGTGGGCTGAGGGGGCGTTGTATATGGCAAGTCCGAAGAGTGAAAGAAAGCAGAGGAGGAGACTGTCGAGAAATTGGGAGGGGAGGGCGTTTCGCAGTGGCGGCGCGAGACGCTTCTCCGAAAGTGTGCGGGGGAGGGGGGGGGGGGGGGGGTAGGAATTGTGTCCGCACGAGGCGCTTGACTGCGCGACGCCAGGAGTGAGTGCTGAGCTTTGAGCTACGAGTGACGCAACCGGTCGTGGGCTTCGTCAGCCGCTGCAGCTTTAAACGAGCTGCCAGAGTGGAGGCTCAGCACCGCCGACACCAGAAAGACCAGGGAGGAGGTTAGAAGTGTAAGAACGTCCAATCTGGAGTAGAGAGCTTTAGCGTTCGAGCTGGGACTGAAGGTGAGATGCGATCAGTTCCTTGAGGGTATTGTGGGTGCCCAGGGCTAAGACGCCATGTGTGGGGGCATAATGAGGAACGTACCCCAGTGCCAAACGATACAGGTCACGGAGGGCTGGTTCAAGGCGGTTTGTCTGGGCAAGTTAGAGGCGGAGGTAGGGTATAGTGTACAGGACGCGTGATGTCGAGAAAGATTCCACAATGCGTAGAATGTGAGGCATACTTAGGCCTGGCTTGCGGTTAGAAACGCGCCATAGGAGGTGAGAGACCTCAGCGATCTGGGAGGGGAGGATTTGCAGCTGAAGAACAGCAGATCTATTTGGATGAGGCCCAATATTTTTAATGAATCCACTTGGGGTATATATGGAGGCCGCGCCAATCGATAGCTTTTGTATTAACGAGCGATCCGGGTTAGAGCCTCGTCGGTTAGACACCACTAAAAGGCCACATTTAGATGCAGATATGTTAAGAACGATGGAAGACGCATAGCCTGGTACGGTGTCGCAATCCAATTGTAACGTTCCGTCGATATGTCTCGGACTACCGGAGTTCACCCAAAGGGTAATGTCATCCGCGTACATGGAGTGCTTGAGGCCGGAGATCCCGGCTAGTCGCGGGGGCAGTGATGACAGGGTAAGTTTAAAAGAAGTAGGAGAGAGTATAGAGCCCTGAGGGGTACCTGATGCGAGATAGAAAGGGTAGCCTGTGAACCGGGAATCGGATAAGCGGCACTGCAGTTGGAGAGGAAATCGCGGATGTAATTGTACACCTACCGGCCGCACCCCGTTAATGCCAATGTGTAGAGGATGGCCGCGGCCGGGTGCATGAACCACCCGATCGAAGGCCTTTTCGAAGTGTATGGCTAAAATAGCGCGCAATTTGGCTGAGCTGGAAGTTTTGTACACGCCCCCTTTGAGGTTAGAGGGTGTCTTGGGTGGAGAGCATGGCTCGGAAGCCAGTCTGGGTGGCAAGCAAAGAAGCGTGCTGTGTAAGATGCCACTCAAGACGAGTGAGAGCCATACGCTCGAATAGCGTCCCAACACACGAGGTTAGCGAAACCGGCCGTAGGTTGGTTAGCGTATGCGGTTTACCAGATTTAGGAAGAAGGACAATTCTTGATTGTTTCAAAGCTTCTGGAATGCGGTCGGTTTCCCATATGTTATTTAAAAGGCGGAGCAGACCTTGAATACCCTCATCTGGGTAGTTTAGGAGGAGCTTGTATTGCATACCATCCTCACCTGGTGCGGTATCTGTACGTAGACGGTCCAGAGCACTGAGTATACCCCCTTTACGTTGACCCAACTCACGGGGCAAGAATAAAATAGGAGGGGAAGCGGGCTTCCTGGGGCAGCCTGATAACGTCACAAGCCTTTGGCGAACGTCAAGTTTCCGGCATCTGGCGGCAAGCGAAATAAGTGCGCAGTCATCGCCACGGCCGGCACCGTTTTGTTCGCGCTCGTCCAGTCCAAACCGGCCGCGGCATCGCGCCGGCATTTCGCGGGGCCACCGAAACATTCCGTGGCCGAAGCGAAAGTGTGTGCGCTCTTATGGGCTTCCGTCGGCTGGAGAGCCCGCCTTCGCGATTAATTTTCTGTCAAATTTAAACCGACCGGTACGAGCGAATAAAAGGGGCATTTTTTTAATGCGTAAGCAATCTTGCGTGAGCACCAAGCCCAAAATACAAACCTGTAAACGCAAAAAAAATGTAAAACCTGTAAACGCACGGCCTTCTCTCGCGTGCGATGCGCTCGACGCAAGTTGAGTGCACCGGTCAATTTATGAAGCGCGCGCTCTACGTCCGACGCGAGTTCCATTCCCGCGTCGGGCAGCAGCCCGAGCGCATAGCGATTCACGCCTTGTGGCGAATGCTGCAAACGAACCAGGTGCCGCTGTCATATCGTTAATTCGCCGCCGCAGCTGCGGAGCTCCGTAGGTCGCCGTAGTTATCATTGTGGCATTATCTGGTCACTCGATCGCGCAGGCCGCAATGGGCGTTTCCTCTCCTATATATTTTTTCTCCGTGACCCAACTATAGTTGGGTCAACGTAAAGGGGGAATCCAGAGGAGATGGTGAAATTGCGTGAATTGGAAAGGCGGGCGGTGGGTCACCTGAACTGGCAGGGAAGTGAAGGAGGCGCAGATCATTAGCGAGTCCTGGGGGAGAAGCCCTAGTGTTGAGCAGGATGCGAGAAATTGGTTGGGAAGGGCAGGAGGGGTTAATAATAGGGATGGGCGAATAGTGAATTTGAGGTTCGAAGTGAATTCGACGCGAATAGTGATTTGGTCGAATAATTTCGAATAGCACACATCACAAATTACAAAGAAAAAAATTACACCATCTCCCCGAAAGGAACTATGTGGTGATGCAAAGCGTGCCGAAGCGGCTTCGATTTCTCGCAGTGTGGGATCCGGTGCTCGACGCTGGCGTTTCGAAGCGGCTTCACTTCCTCGAAGTTTGGCATCCGCTGCTCGGCGTCGACGTTTGCGTTCTGCATCTCGAGCTCTCCTCTGCGCAGCCTTGTCTTCAGAGGTGCTCGCGGTTCTGGGAGTGAGTTGGCTGGCGCTGGTTGAAGGTGTGCCAGCCAGTTCGCTGACAGAATTGTTGGCGTCCATTCAGTTCATCGGACAAGCAGCAACTGAGGGAGCGGCGCGCGGAGAGGAGGAGCAGCGCGCGCGCTATCACACAGCTGGCGTGGAGAGCTGGAGAGAGGGGAGGAGGAGAGCGGCGTTATCGCACAGCTGGTAGGGAGAGGGGTGCGGACGGACGCCGACGGACATGGCCCCGAGCAAGAGATGCTTTGCATCTAAAATCAGCAAATTGTGCCCCGACGTAGATTTTTTATTCGATTGCAGGGTTTAACGCGCCGACGCAACGCAGGCGATGAGGCGCGCCGTAGTGGAGGGCTCCGGATTAATTTTGACCACCTGGGGACCTTAATCGTGCGCCGAAATCTCGAACACACGGGCGTTTTTGCTTTTCGCCTCCATCAGAAAAGCGGCTGCCCCGACGTAGAATTTGTACTCGCGTAGGCACAGCATTTTGTGAAACTATTAAATTTATGCAGAAACTACACGCCCACTTTTCCCTTACTCCCCTACTGTATTCACAAGTTTTCGTGAAAAACTACTTGTTGCTCTACATGTTCCGGGAGAAGCAGCTCCCGCCGGCTGGTGACATTACTGCTGTCGGACATCTTGTAGGTAGCGCACTTAAACACGGACACTAGCGAAAGAAACGACAAACCACAGCGCTGTCCGTCCACAGCGCTGTTTTTCGCTGTTTAAGTGCGCTACGTACAATATATCCCATATGCATTACCAACTAGCCCAGTTGTCACTTCTTCCTGCTGTTGAGAATGGCCGCCTCGCCTGCGTAGTTTCGCGCCACCTCTGCCAGCGCTGGATAAAGCCGGCTGCCATGGTTCCTCCACCACTCCAGAGGGTTTTCAGACCGCGGGAGCACAGGGATGCCCAGGTAGTTTGTCACTTGTCTGTCGCAGCTCACGCAGTGAGCTGCCCTATTTACTACATTCTATGCATTTTACTAAATTCTGAGCAAATACCAAAAAAATGTATATCTAAAGTGATGGGTCCACTTAGATACAAAGATTTATATTCTAACGATTGACTTGATTGTAGGTTTTAACGCGCCGACGCAACGGAGACGATGAGGTGCGCCGTAGTGGAGGGCTCCGGATTAATTTTGACCACTCGGGATCTTTAACGTGCGCCGAAATCTCGTCACACGGGCGTTTTTGCTTTTCGCCTCCACCAGAAAAGCGGCCGCCGCGGCCGGAAATCGAACCCGCAACTTCATGCTCAGCAGCACAACGCCTTAGCCACTGAGCCACCGCGGCGGGTATATTCTAACGCAATTACTAGTCATTAAAATACCAAATTCATATGCAGTTGGCTCCAGAGCTTTAGAGCCACCTAGAAGCTCCGCTAAAGAGTTTTAGGGAAGAGGTAATGAGTTCGGCGATGGCGTAAGAGTCTTATTTGGATAGATTTATCCCCGCGGGGCGCAATATTATCGTTTGTCGGTCCAGGCGTGGACGTCGGGAGCGGTGGACGTCTATTCACGGTTGTTCACCGTTGTCTTCAGTAGGTGTACTCATCATGACGCGTTATGAGGGCCAGCAGTTGCTACTGCAGCATCCAGGTGGCTCAGAAAACGGCGGCCGACGCGGCCGCGTTAGGCCTAGTTCCACATCGGTGGAGCTAGAACCATGAGGTCGCTTCCGGTTGCGTAAACGCTTGACGCGGTCGGAAAGTCGCGCCCTGTGTCTTCCTTTACAGGATGACGAGCTTGGACGGCCGTCGAAAGGACAGGAAAGCTGTGCCAGGGGAAAATTCTGAAGCTCAACGTGACCGCGTCTTCACTCTTCGTCGTCTGCCAGCACGCGAGAGATCGCGCTACGAACGCTGGGCAGAGTGTTCTCGAAGGTCGACCTGGCCGACGCCGGGCGCTTCCCACGAGGCGCACGCTGACGTGAGCTCGGTATTTTTTCTAGGTATTTTTTTGCGAGCTCCTCACGTGGCGCATGTGCATGCGCAAGCATGGACGACCCCGGGAGGTTCTCACGAGGCGCGCGCTTACGTGCGCTCGGCTGGGCTGAGTGTTCTGTTAATGCTCCACGGCGGAACAAAAAGCTTAAACAGCTCTGGTGTTAAAAGAACACTGAAGTGAATTTGTCAAGCTCCCGTTTTTGCTTGCACTGCATAGACTGACTCAGATGAACACACTTTTCAACGTTTATCCGGGCGATGAGGCGGTATTTATTTTATAAAGCCTGAAAGAAGAAAAACTACCATGCCCGGTTTGCGGCGGCCGCACCAACTAAACGTTGTGACGTCAGTAAAAGGTGCTACGTGATTGGACGATGTCCAAGATTAGGATGCAAACCAGTTTCGGTTGTCTTGGGTGTCTATATCTCTTCCTTTCTGTCCGTGTTCCAGCTGCGCGGTCGTCCCCATATTATGTTCCACCAACAAGCCCAAATAGCCACTTTAATTATGTTCCACAATGTTAAGTTCGGGCCCCTCACTTATTAAGTAAAACCGCCCGGCAATTAGATATCTTTCGCTGGGGTAGCTTGTTTACCTGTATGATGTTTATTTTCACGCCGGTCACGCCGACCGAGCTGCCTTTGGCGTGAGGGGCGTAAGGAGAACCGCGGAGGCTTCTTTGCTATTCTCCGCGCTTTTGTGTCCACCCGGCGAGCGGGCCCGGAGACGACGCATACAGGCGTGCCGGTCACTCCATAATAGCTGAAGGCGATGCAAGCTTTCGAAGAAGGATTTCCTTGCGTTCGTCTGAGAAGCCGGCGGAGGGGGACCGTTGATATTTTAACGACCGCGCTTACCGCCACGAGAATCCCCGAACCGGACGGGAGCTGAGGGTCGGTCAAGGGGCCAAACCTTGGTCACCAGACGTTCAGTCTATGACAGTTGCACTGATCAAAGTTAATGGGCGAAGTTGCCGTTCGTCACACGTCTGAGCCTGGCGACTCGGCGGCTGGGATGCGTCAATAGATAGACGATCAGGCTTTGTTAGGCGCTCCACGTGTTAACAAAGGAAAGGAATTCTGACGGCGCGGACCACAAACATAGGCGTGCACGGTATGACAATACTTTAAGACGTGTCGCCCGAGAGCCGATTCCCGGAGTTGGGTCTGCTGGTTGGTTGGTTTTCATTTCTGTTATAATTGTGTTTTGCGGAATATCTTTGGGTTTCTATATATGAGTGAGAGAGGTAAGTCACGTGGCTATTTTGTACCCCCCTAGCTTTGTTTGTCACGGTGGCCAGAAAGTGGCCTAGTGTGGTGTAATCAAAGAGCCATCCTCACTCTCAAGTTGTGACGTCCCTTTTGTGGGCGGGGTTGTGTTGGTAAAACCGAGGAGTTTGATGTTTTAGGGACGGATTGAGAACAGAGACAGAGGGGAGAGACAGGAGAGGAGCGGCGAGCCCGCTCGATGCGGGCCTTGCCCGACCTCTTTGTATGCGATCATGAGACCTTGAGTTATAAATACGTAATGTAAATAAAGTGTGCATATTGCACAATTTGAGTTTACTTGGAGTGGACCGTCGTCGGCTATGCGCCGTCGGCCAAGGAGCCAGCAATCGTCATTTCATCGGATCATCGCTTCGATCGTCGAGCGTCGGCGACCAATCCACCATCTTTGAAAGTTTAACTACGAACAATCCCAAATAGCCACTTTAAAGAAATAAACAAAACGCACGCACTCTCGGGGATTCGAACTTGCGACTTGGAAAACACCAGATCTAAGGCTCCATACCCCTCGGCCACGAGCCTTTTCTTCTTTCCTTTTTCGAGTTACCCACTGGGTATATAAGGTGTATTATATATAGCCAGTTTGCATTCATATTTAGTTTTAGAATTTCAAGCAGCTTAGATGACTGTTTCTTGTATAACGCTGGTGCAGTAAGCGTCCCCCAAATTACCGCAATGTGTCGAGAGACTGCATTTCTTAGACGGAAAAGCGTTCGCACATGTGTGGTCATGCTGCTGACCGCTGTGCTTGTTCGCCCAGCACAAAAAAGTGCTTCCTCACCCTAATTGAACGCTGTACGGTTAACATTTCGGTTGATTTTATTTCCTTAGTACCTATATTAACTTCGCTGATTCTTCTCTCGCCTTCATTTGGCCTTAGATTCCCCTACAATAGCGTACCAGTCAGCGAAGCGTCGCATGTGCGCTTGTGTGCAGGGACCTGGACTTAGAGCTTGATACAGTGTACAAATTAACATTATTCCATTCACAGACGTGTCGTGGCTTAGTTTCAACCGAGCGAACAAACTGCGACGACCCGTCGGCGGCCGGCGGACTAAACGCTGCGCCGACTGACTCTGCCGGTGGGTCGACGA